>CM046453.1:59935623-60598123 GCA_025506515.1 Flaveria trinervia
TTTTGATGACTGGACCTTCGGAAGATTCTGCAAACATTGTAGTAGACTGCAGTACTTCGGAAGCATTCCTTTCTTCGAGTCCAATTTTTCTTCTAAAGCAATTTTCCACTTGCCTTCTTCTTCATTTTGGAGCTTTCGAAGGAAACAGATTTTCTTCCGAAGCTGGAATCTTGTTAGAACTCTTGGAAGTCATTTTCCAGGTCATGTGAAGAGTACCTTTAGGACTGTATGGACAATTCTTAGCAAAATGAGAAGTACTTTCACACATGACACACTCTATTTTATTCTCCCCAAGATCCTTCTGCTGAGAACAAGACTGATTTTGATCATATCCCTTCTCCACGTTCATCTTTGCAGATGCCGAGATCGTCCTTTTAGGTTGAGAACTGTTCTTGGAGTTGGATGGTCCAGGCTGTGTAGTAGTGGTACACAACAGATCAGTGTTCTTCTTGGTGCTGAGATGATTTGAACATGAACCAGAACTCTTGGCCGTAGAGTTTAGGTTGATGTCTTCAGTCTTCACTACTTCAAACCCTGCAGAGATAAAAACTTGATCTCTTGAGCCTTCCTAGCTTTTCTTTTGCTCTTTCTAATCAAGTTCTTTCTTATTGACTTGGTCATCACAGTCTTCTTCTTCTCCTCAAAAGGATAGTGGCCCTTCTTAGAATCCTCCTCTTTACTCTTCTCAGAGGAATTCTTCACTATCACTTCCTTATCTCTTCACTCAAAGGGTCTATGAGATGAAGCTTATCTTCATAAGTGTCACACCTGGGTGATCTTAAAGACAAGATTGTGTGTGGAGGAGCTATCTCATTAGATCCCAGTCCATGCTTGTTTTGATAGCACACTTTTTTGTGTAGGGATGAGGATATCATGTTCTTGAAGGTCTCTTCTTTAAGAACACACTTTTGTTCCTTGGCTTTGCTGATCACAAGCTCAGCCTAGCACTCAGTCAACTTAGTTATGAGATCCTTGATCTGAGTCCTAAAATTTGTATGCTCATGTTTTAGAACTGAAATGGTTTTCTCTAAGTCCTCTATCTTTAGTTTATAATCATTTTCAATGTTTCTCAAATCAGCTTTTAGAATGTTTAAGAACTCAAGATCATATCTCATTTCTAAGTTGTAGGACCTGTATCTGTTAACTTTAGCAATGCATATAGGGGTACAGAGATGTTCCAATACCTAGGCTTCATCATGATCTGCCATCAGTGCTTGGTTTGGAGAAGCATCTTCCACCTGAAAGCTCCAGTCAAAGCCTCCTTCTTCAACAGCAATTGCAGCTTGCTGCTTTGGCTTCTCATTCTGGGTAGCCTTGTCAGTGTAGTTTGGTTTGGATTGTGCTTGGCCACCATTTGTTCTTGGCGCCTTATACTCCCTGGAAAAGTGGCCCATCAAGTTACAGTTGTAACACTTGACTTTGCTTTTGACCAGTCCAAACTTTCCACTGGTTGCATTGCTGGGAAACTTCCTTCCAGTCCGCTTGTAAAACTTCTTGGCTCTGTGAATGAGAAGAGCCATCCGCTGGACTATCTCCATGTACTCCAGATCATCTAGATGGATACAGTCCAGGTCTTCAGGGTGAAAAGGAAGCTGCCACAACTTTCATCAGAAGACACAAAGGCTTGAGAAGAACTTGTCTTTTGAAATTGGCTTCCTTGAGTGTAGTTCTCCCTTGGTGTCTTAGGGAAGGTGATGAAAGGACCCTTTTGTGAGTTATTAGGATAGCATAAGAGATGATGTTGGGGTTCTATGCAAGCCCTTTCAACCACATGAAGGGTTGAACCCATTTGATTGTTGGAGTTTCCTGATGAACCTTGCATGTTCATCTCCATCTGATAGCCACTGAGAATCCCATATGACTCTGTCAGAGTGAAAGTTTTCAGGTTCTCAGTCCTATTGTTAACCACACAGTAGTATTCCATTGCCTAGGAAGTGAGTACATGAACTTTCTTACAATGTCTCTATTTTCAAGAGCAACTCCTCAATCCACTAGGGTATCCACAATCTCAACATACCTGAAGTATTGTTGAGTCATGGTATCACGTGCTTTAAAGGTGAAATTTTCAAATTGCTGCTTCAGGAGATCCTTCTTGTTCTCCTTTGCTTTTATGGAACCCTCATACATCAGTTTTAATGCATCCCACAGCTGCTTACCTGTTTTGCATTTCATGAAACCTCTGTACACAGAGTTTGGAAGAGCAGTCTGAAGGGCTATCACAGCCTTCTTATCAATCTCTACTCTCTTTCTATCTTTAGCTGAGTAGTCAGCCACAGCCTTGGGGATCATACAACCACCAGTAGCAGAGGGGGTGCTTGGTATGTAAGATCCATTTTCAATAGACTCCCACATTCTTGAGTCTAGAGACCTGATGAAACCTTCCATTCTTTGGCACAAGTGTCAAAGTCATCAAGAGTGATCAGTAGGGACTTGGTCATGGTTCTAGTTTCGATATCAGATGTGGAAATGGCTGCCATTTGATAAGTTAAGTATTTTGTGTGTGAGAGGGATCTTAAGATGGTGAAATCTTATATCAAGATCCTGGAATGCTCTAATACCAAATGCAGGACCTGTAAAGGGTATGCACTTACAACACAACAACACAATAAGAAGAGTTACTTGACTAATCAAATAGTGAGACTAGATTAACCACTAGTAATGATACTAAGAACACAAGTAAGTATGAGACAGAACAAGATAGCAATATACATAAGGAGATGGTTTTCAAGATTGCAGTGTATTGCCTTCTCAAGTTCTATTACAAATGTTACAAAGCATAATTAGAAAGTTACAAGTACTTGAGATACATATACTACATCCTATAGCCGGCATACTATGAAAGCCAGCCAGATACAATTGACTAGACAACAAACAAAATCAATTGTAGAGTCAAAAGGCAAATTGCCTTTTGACTTGTGACTATGACATGTCATAGCTCACATCTTAATATATTATAAAAAAGATAAAGTACATGATGTAGAAAGTTATAGACTCAAGACCTCAATGTACAGTTACTAAAAGCATGAAACTTTTCACCAATTATGTAAGTTGGTGACTTTATAGAGTTGCAGTGGAAAGGGGGTCCAGCTTTATGTAAAATACATCAGATAAAACATGTGCACTAAAAGTCTTTGGAAGAAATCTGTCTTCAAGTGTTGGCTTTGGAAGACTTTGTCTCAGAAGCTTTGGAAGACTTCATCTTTGGCTTCGGAAGATATTTGTCTTGGCTTCCGAAGATTTCACACTTAGTATATTTCTGTTGCTTATGTGAAACTTTCGAAGCATTCTTCTTCAATGCACTTGTGCATGAGACTTTGGGTGTTTGAGTTGCATCAACCTTAACATATAACCCTTACAAGTATCATATGCACACATAGATAATATCATTATTATCTTCATCATTCGTTTGTTAAATTTCATTCATTCATCGTACATCATTATCATTCACTTTCATTCGCTTTCATTTGCTTCAATTCGCTTTCATTTGTAAACTTCCTTACTTATCTTCCGTACATTCGTTACTTCCAATGACGTGTCTAGTACCCTAAAAATTGTGCACGAAGCTGGTTACTAGCCTGAGGTCTTTCATAGACCTCAAACATTATGCATGAAGCTGACTCCAGTACCTAGGTAAGCAGCAAGGATCCCATACGTATGGTCAATCACAAAGATTAGAGCCCAGTGTGCATCCTTCTAGGGTAGCTAACCCACACATAGTTGAGCTAACAACCTTCATTCAGTGTGAACCTCCATACTTTGCTTGCAAGACTTTCATACTTATCTTTCATTCATTAATGCATGCATTCTTTCATTATGTTCCTCTTTTCATTATCTTCCACTTTATGTTACATAATACTTCTCATTTCATTCATAAACATTCAACGTAAAGCCATGGAAAATAAACGTACATAACAAGGAACATAAATATAATCATACAACACTTCACCATACAAGGAACAATAATACACAACATAAAAATCATCATAAATGCCATAACATACCCCATACATCATCAATGTCAACTTACTTCACCCCTGGAAACATCCCAAGTCAAAGCCTACATTTCACTTTTTCCCCAAAAATCAGAAATATAATCTAAGTCTTAGGCGCATGGGGAACACTTAGGCGCATGGGGAACTTTCAGGTGCATGGGCAGTATTGGGGCGCATGGGCAACACTAACCAATTCTAGGCAAATCCTAGGCGCATAGGCACTATGCTGACACATGAATGCCTAGGCGCATGGGCAGTATGGGCGTCTGGACACTTAGCCAAATTTAGCCTAATTCTAGGCGGATGGGAACTATTTGGGCGCATGAACTTTGGGCGCATGGGTACACTTAGGCAGTTTTTATCGTTGGGCGCATGGGCCACTATTTGGGTGCATGGGCAGCCTAAGTCACACTTAAACAACTAAATTAGTCCCCAATTATCATTTAACAGGTTCTAAGCTTAATTATGAAATTCTAAGCCATAGAAACACATTCATAAAATCATCATAACCATAAACACACCCAAATCAAAACACCACCCCCAAACACATACACATATACATACAAGTAAAAAGCCATTTTTATAAAAGTTTCATATATGTTTTCCAGCCCCAAATCAGTTTAAAGCAAGTAAAGAAAGAGGTTCTAGAACTCACCTTAGCAGCCTTTGGGTATGAATCCTTCAAAAACCCTAATGCAATTGAGTTCTACCATGTAGAAAGCCACTAAACACACACAACCAAACACACATAAGCATACAACCGAGGCTAAGGCTAGTTAAGAACATCTCAAAACCATGAATCTTACCTTAAATTTGGATTTCTCATTCTTGTTCTTCAAAACCCGAGAGTTTTCAGCTCTTTTCTTTCTCTCTCTCTAAAAATCCGATTGATAAGGTGTAAGTAGACAACATGGACGGTCGTGTTGCTTTATTCACCAACTTTTGAAAGTTTTTGTCTGTTTTACACTTTAACCCCTTAGCTTGGGTTTAATTTCATTTCCTTCTATTCCTTCACTTTTATTCCTTCTTTTGAGCCTTTAAAATAAGCGGGTGTTACACCCGTCAAGGATACCAACCCGCAAATCTTTGGAAAGTTAACACGATGAACGCATGGTAACAACCTTAATTTTCGTAATATAACAATAGCTATGTAAATCCTTCAATTTATGAATGTTCTAAAATGAATACACAAATCATAAATATGCACATTACATATGGTTACACATACACGATGCTAGGAGATATTCATAACAAACACTGGTTTTCATAAGCATATTTATAGATTGCACACTTTTTCAACTTGACTAAATAATCAACCATCATTTACCATTCCTAGTCAAATGCCATAAACCACAAACTAATGTACGCATTTCATGAATAGATGTTCTAAAACACAAGGTTTTCTAACAATATGTTATTATAACACCACAAGGTTCATTATTTCATCAAGTTCAACAAGCATACACAATCATTGAAGAACATTCATATCCTTGTAATACGCATTTACCTAATCACCCCCAAAAGTTACTTGTAAAATGTAAAATTATGCTAAGCTTTATCTAATCTAAGTGATAAAGTGTGTTTAGCACATGAGGCTTATAAAAACCACAACCAAGCTCATAGAAAATGAATAAAACACGATAGATCTAGAGATTTTCATACCAAAGATGAGTAGAAGTAGGTTGTATGGAGTTAAGCCTTCCTTTGAAATGCTTGATCTTTAACCTACCTTGAACTCTTGAAAGAACTCCTTTAAAGTTACACAAAAATGGAGAAAAACTAGGATTTTTATTCCAAATTCATCCCCCCAAAATGAAGAAGGATAAGGGCTTAAAATGGGAAGGGGGGAGGCTGATGCGTGTTATGGCCATGACAGGGTCAGTCATGACCATAATGTGCAGGAAAAAAAGGCCTAATGCATGTTATGGTCATGATAGAATGAGTCATGACCATAACAACCTCTAAATTCCAAAATCTTCATGCATTTCTTGTCATTTTCTTTTGAATTATCAAACAATCATCCAAAACTTCAAAATCTAAATTAATCATAACTAAGTATAGGTAAAGAAGAATTTATAGCAAAAAAACACTTCAAATGGGAAAAGATATGCATTATTAAAGTGTATATATATTCACATATCAACATTCATCTTAGTTAACTTTTATATGAGTTCATGCAACCTAAAGAAGTATGATTGCATTGTCAGCTCTCGCGATTCAGTATGAGATTTCTTGACGGGTTCCAATTTATGCTACTGTTGCTGGAATCAGTAGGTAAGGCTTGAGCTTCAACCTATTTTGAGACAAAATAGACTACTACCAAGATATATTGATTGTCAAAAAAACACTAGGAATAGCCCCATGAGATGTCAAATACCTTGCATACTTAAAATATGACACTCACATTTCCAGAGATAGATACCCAAATAACCTTGAGTCATCAGTTATTCCACTCATTCACTTACCGTCCTCATGTTAAAATATGATAACCTCATATTCTCTGGTGTCAATTCACGTGCGACCCAAATCAAATATTGGAAACATAGAATCTTGAACCTAATGAAACATGATAAAAACTTTCTTTAAGGCTAAAACTATTATGAAGATCGATAATACTAGAAAAAATGAGTACTCTTCTTTATCTTCTATTTGTGTATGTATGTATACATATATGTATATGTGTGTGTTTATATAATGAGAATACCTAAATCAAAACTAAGTGGCTTGAGCTATGATAAGATTGTAACTCTCAGTTTATTTTAGTATAGAATCAATGTTAACCACAAAATCCTAATATGTTTACCCATTTAAGTCATAGCTTTCATAACTTTATATGCATCACAAACAACGTTTCTTTTTAATTTGACAACAAAACCTACAACATATCAAAAAGAAGTTCAAGTTTGTTCGTATTTAGCCTTAGTCTTCAATAATTCAAAATTTATAAATGTACAATCATTTTCCATTTAAACAAAAAAATCCATCTTTTTAGAAACTTTATCCAAAAATACAAATTTTTTTTAATCTTATAAGAAAGTTTACGAAAACCAAATCTTTTTGTACTTTTAAATTTTTTTCAACTTCCTTTGAGACAAAAAATCATTTTGTCTTTCTTTAGAGTATTTTCTCCCCTAAATTGTGATTATTCTAGAATTTAAAATTTTAACAAAATGTAGTAAACATGAAATATTCTTAAAAATATTTAATTTGTAATCTGGCTAGAGTTAATAATTTCCAATTCAACTAAAAAGTCAAACCAAGAATGACCAAAAACTTTGGTGAACATATCAGCAATGTTGTAACGCCCTGAAATGTCAAAACGAGTCGTCAATGATAATGAGATTAATTAATGGGTATTTGATAAAGGAAAGAAACAGATCATGGGATAAATTTGTATTATTGGGTAATAGCCTAAGAGATTAAAGGCCCATAATTAGCCCTTAAGCCACCTAACCAGCCACCATCTCCTTCATTTCTTAACCCTAGCCACCAAGTTCTAGAGAGAGAGATAGTAGAGAGAGAAAGTGAAGAAAACTCAAGATTTGGAGCTTCAAAGGTTAAAGGACTGAAGATATGAACGCTTGAGCATCAAACCACAAGATAGGAACAAGGAATCCAAGTAAGAATCAACCTCAAAACTCTTCCATAGATCAATCCCGAATTCTAGGGTTTTGGGTTTTGAGAAGTAGCAAAGAATTGCATAATGGTCATATTTTATGTATGAAAACATGTAAAAAGCTTACATATAGCTTCATGGATGATAAAATAAGGATTTGTATGTAAAAAGTTGTGATTTTGGGTTAAAAATAGGCTTGTTTTTCATTTCAGCTCAATCAACAAAACTGCCTTCTCATCCAGCGAAATTACATATTCAACCTACGAACTATGAGTTTCCTATGAAACAATAGTTTCGCAGGTAATTTCACAGCCATGGAATTCCAACGAAAGTTGGGCAAAACTGCCATGAGAAGCTTGTGGCGAAACGGCCGGCGATGCTTAATTGCCATCGAATTTAGGTATAAATTAACCCTTTTGAGTGTTAACTAATCTGCAGGCATGTATTGTGATCCCAGCTTAGAAGCTACTCACTACATCTAGATTAGTTCTAGTTCCCCTTATTTATAAGATTTTCTATGTTTTGGGGCTATATGCATGCTAAATATACGTTTTTAAATAACAAGATTTAAGAGGTTTTAACAGAAAGATTTTAAGGGGTTTTAACAGCAGCCCGACCCCAGCTAGCGGTGTTGCCTCTTGAACCCCATGAGGAGCTACTACCACTAGGGCCCCGCTGTTAGGGGCTACCACCCTCGAACCCCTACTCTTCCACGGAGGTTCGGTTATGTTTTTATGATGAATTGTACCAAGTATTTTGAGTGCTTATTAAGTTAAGTATTTTATATTAAAGTGGAAGATAATATTAATGAGAAGTGAAACTCAATGAATGTTACCTTGGGCCTGTATAATGATGAAAAGTCTTGCAAGCACTATGATGGACTTCATTTATGTGAGTCTGATGTGTGATGATGATGATGGATTCGTGTTCATGAGCAGGCTATGTGCCATGTTATGTCAATCAACTATCAGGGGTTAGCTATCGTTTTCATGTGTACCAACAGGGATCGACATTCATTGTCAATCAACAGGGAGCTCTTGCCTTGTGCAATCTCACTTATGATGATATGAAAGATAATGAAAGAAAGAAAAATAATGAACATGCTTATTAAGATGCAAAATGTTATGTATAAGATGTATGCATGGTCATTATAAGAAGGATAAAGTTTATATTTTCTTATATTATTTTAAAACTAGAACTCACTCAACATAGCTGACTTTTATACATAATAGTTTGTAGGTAAATGTTGAAGCTAAGGATTACACCAGGTTGGGAGCTACTTGGAGGCAATGGATGACATTTCTGTTTATAAAATCTTTTATTCTAATTTAGAAAAAGTGCTATGTTTTTATTCTATTTGAATGATAGATATATGATTACAATATGAACTGCAAGTTTTAAGTGAATGATTATTTTATTCTGCTGCATTGCTTTGTTATAAAAATGATTTTATGCTATGATTAACCAACTACGAGGCTTCCTGGGAATGGGGCGTTACAAATGTTATCCCTTGGTGAGACTTGTTTTCAATAAATAAGCATTCAATCAATACAATCACAAATGAAGTGGATGTAAGCATCAATATGTTTTTATCTTGGAGCGCTGAAGAGGATTTTTCATAATACCGATGATAGCTTTGTTATCACACCAAATGATCATGTTATAAAATTTTAAAACATAATCAAGTAATTATTGTTGAATACAAATGATTCATAAGCAACAACTTGATACGATGACATATTTTGCTTCAGCTGGCAAAGTTGACATCTTGTTTTTGTTTTTGTATTTCTAGGAAACTAAATTAAACCCTAGAACTGACATAATCTAATTCGAGATTTCTATCCAAATCACAACTTACAAGTCACTGTTTGTTAGGACCTGGTATTTAACGAAATACCTAGTGATTAGCGTGTAAACCAGATCAAATAGTGCGGATCCTATTTGATTGGCGATCCAATCAGTGAGAACACACGAAGAATCAATCAAGAATTGAATCTAACGTTAGAAGTCGATTGGGAAACGATCTAATGTGTTCTGTGAACTTGGAGAAACAAATTGGGAGGCTTCTGGACGGCTAGGGTACGTCTGGAATCGTGATTAAAGAATGCTCTCTTTTTTCCACAAATTGGGTTGAATTTATAGGTTAGTATTGTTTATTCGTGTGACTGAACCATTAGTATGGTTCAGTCGTGCGATTGAACCATGCGGTTGATTCATCCGCACGACTGAGTGTTCAGTCGTGCGACTGAGCCAATCTTATGTTACAATCATATGACTGATCCAGTCTCCTGGTTCAGTCGTACGACTGAGTCATTCGTAAGAAGTTATTCATGCATATGGTCCATTCGCATGGGCCATTCGCATGAGAACTTCATCTTGTTAAGTTTGAATGTATTAATTAATATAACATTATGTGTAACAATTCAAACAACCACAAACCTAATTAACCAATTCAACGTCGACTCATTAATGAAATATTAAACATTATAAATAACAAACAAACAATATCATTTCATTAATCATTCCAAGCATTACCTCAGAATCAGACAAACAAGATCTATTACATTCATATCATGATCTAGGGACATACATGTATCAACAAACTCCACCTTGGACCTAGATCTTTCTAATCTCTTGTTTTCGGCATAACCTCCTTGTATTTCTTGTACTTCTCCTCTTTTGTGACTCCCGTGTGAATCTCAAACGCGAAGCAGAGTCGTGTAGCGTTCTGGAACTGGAGGGCTTGTACAATATCTTGCGTATCATAGAACAGTGGCCACTTGTATAGCGTATAGACATCATTATCCACAAGTTTGTAAGCCACATCGGGTCGAATACCCTGATCGTATCCATTTGTCCCTCTTTGCTTAGGACTATGACCGCTTCAGCTGTTCTCCAATCATAGTACCACCACTTAAAATATGGAGTGAAGTCCTATGGCATTTCCCTGAGTGGGATTCTTGACATTGTGCGCGGAGGATTCCACTTCAACACTATCTTGGCTTGCTAGTAATGGCATCAACCTCAGACCTTCTGATATACCTAGTAGGCTGTTGGGGTCTGAAGTTAACCCATTTGGTGTGGTACTCCTTCTTTAGGGCAGCCTCAAACCAGCCTGACATCTTCCTCGGTTCAACATACAAAAGCTTTAGCTTAGTCAGCTGGTTGAGCTCAAAACTGGTAGAGTCTTCAGATCATGTGGGAATCTGAAGTACTCTATGCCCGTTCTCTCTTAACCGCATAAGCATTAAGATCCTCAAAATACGCCCATGCTATGATCCTTCCTGACACCTTGTGATGTTTCTTGACTCTGTAGAGTTTGGTGTAGGCATCCTTCTTTGGTGCAGCACGTTGGGCTCTAACTTCTTCAAAACATGCAGCCCACTCAGCCTTTTGAATGTCGACATCATCATTTGAGGCTTGGGCTTTCCTACTACTTTCTCTGTTTCTTGCTCCATCTTGTTCAACACCTCAAAAGTTTCGCTGACAAGGGATTCACCCAGATTGGGGACCACATTACCTTATTGTCAGCGTACTGAGGGTAATCCTCGGCAGTGACATCTTCGATCTCGACTTCATCAACATCGTTGAGCTCTTCGTCACTAGTCGAATCGCATGTCGGAGCATCTTTCACTATCTCATCTGGATTTAGCTTGAAAAGCTCTGCGAGTTGCTTGTTTGATAGGTCATGAATTATTTCCCCTTCTTAGGGGTATAATTCACTGACCTCCTAACAATCCCTTGCAGATCAAGAATCATTGTTAGCTGAGTCTTGACCTGCTGAAGGGGAGCAACATCAAACTCATCTCTTGGTAATTTGGATCTGTTTGATTTAAACATTCAACACATAAATCATTAGTAACTAATCAAACAAAAATGCATTAACTTAATAAAAACATTCAATACATCGTTTTCAATACAGGATTCAAATACAAAAGTAAATAAATACATAAACATCTAGTCTTTACTTTTATCCTGTATCATCGTCTCGTCACTTGGAGGAGCAGAAGTAGAAGCTGGTTGTCTTGTCTGTTCTTTGACCTTTTCTCTTGACCTGAAGCAGAGGCCGATGCAGCTGCATCCCCTCCTTCTGCTTCATCATCATCGTCCTTCTCCTCTGTCCTATCTCCTTCGGTTTCCTCATTCTCCTCTGTATCACTCTCATCATCCTCATCATCATCTTCATCATCATCATCTCCGTCCCCTTCCTTGATCTTCAAGGGCTCCTCCTTAGATCCTTTCAGCTTTAACATGATAGTCTTCTTTGCCTTCTCCAACTCCTCTATCTTCTTGCTTGATGTGACACTATGTGCTTGGAGTTGGGCTATCTCAGTGCTCTGAGCAGCCATCTGTTGGGCCTGCTCCTCTATAACTTGAGCCTGCTCTGCAATCTGGTGAGATTGTGCAGCAGTCAGGTCAGTAAGCTGGCGGATCTGGGCCGCCTTCTCCTCATCTGCAGCCAGTAAGCGCATCACCATCCTGTTGAGCGCAAACAACTGTTCCTCTACCCCGATTGGAGGTAGAGGTGATCCATAAGTATGTGAGGGATGGGCTGAGGGTCCTGCTTGGTGTGAAGTGGTGGTGGTGGTGGCTGTAGTGAAGATAGGTCTGTGAAATGGTGGAGGTGATGTGAGATAAAGGATATGGTGGTGGATGGAATCTGTACTGTGGTGGGAGGTATGGTGGTGGCTGTGGTGGCTGTGGTGGATGTTGGAGAGGTCTGTGAAATGGTGGAGGTGGTGGGAGTAAAGGTATATGGTGGTGGATGGAATTTGTACTGTGGTGGGAGGTATGGTGGTGGCTGTGGTAGCTGTGGTGGATGTGGTGGCTGTGGTGGTGACGAAGGTCAACCGACACTTCTTCTTCTTCTGACCATGGGGCTTAGCCATCCTCTTCCTCCTCGTCCCCGTTGAGGTGGATGCTCCCCCTACAACCCTGCCTGCTGACCCCGGTGCATAGCTTGGGTCAGTATCAGTCTCTCTGGAGTCTCTCGGGTGTTCACCAACCACCCTTAGCCCATGTTCTGTGGGAACAACTTTGCTTCCCACAGTTCGCGTTAGGGGCTCCTCATCCTCTACTCCTCCTCCTCCGCACCATGAACAAAGTCCTGATGGAATCCAGCTGACTCGGCTACTTCTCCAGCTGGGACGGACACTGGAGGTACAACATCAGACACAGTGCCTCTAGGTGGAAAGGCATACCGTCTCCAGCATCCCCACTGTAATCATCGTCCGAGTCATGTGTGGGTAGAGCAATCTGCTCCACATCAGAGTTACCGTCATCGTGGCGCCACTTTCTCTTGTTGGCACCACATAGTCCTCCCGGGCCAGATGCCCAAACAACCTCCTGACAGGGGTTTCACTTGCTTCCCCCTGTACACCTTCATCCTCCCCAAGGTAGTGTCATCCATCACCTCGAGGACTACCGCATCCTCCTTCTCCTTCGGCAGGGAGGGGAAGCTTCTGATCTATGATCACCTGCATAAACCTCGGGTACATACAGAAGCCCTCCTTCCCTTTCCCCTCGATGTTCTCCACTATAGGTAGGTGAAGATCATCTTGGAGAAGCTGAACGGGTGGTTCAGCACCAATGCAACATACGCGTTCTGTATCTGGTCGGATAGCTCATCAAAACCTCCCTTCCTGGAAGCTATGCACTTAAGCAGCACGTGTGCAAGATATTAAACTGGGGACAGAGGTTACTCTTGTTGAGTACCCCAACATTGATGTCCCCAGAGTACTTGGCTCTAAGAAAGCATCCTCTGACTGTGAGGGGGTGTAATTGAGTCGGACAATCAATGTCATCCCCCAACTGTAATACGATCCTTAGATCCTCCTCTGAGATAGTAATAGCCTCTCCAAAGATGGTACTTCTGATGCAATGAGGCTCAGGCGATCTATCAACGGTAGCACCTTCCCAGAAGGCCTGCTAAATGGATCGATACAGAGTACAAGGAGTAGATATGGCATGTGCAATCCTCGATCTCAGTAGAAATGTGACGATGCCAGAGAAATCAGCAGCGTTTCTGGATGTCAAATCCAGATGAGGACATATATTATGCTTCGTGCTCATAGTCCATCGACTAGCCATCTGTTACACAAAGATATAAATGTTAGTACCATTGGCTAAGAAAGTCATGAAACACTTCAACTTGAAGAAAATCTTTCTGTCATGCGATTGAGATTGTGCGACTGAGATCAGTTGTGCGATTGAACAGTGCGAATGGGGTTCAGTCATGCGACTGATCCCATGGGTACCACTGAGTGTGCGACTGGGCTCATACATATATACCCTCATGCGGTTACACCAGTCGTGCGACTGAACTTCATACGCATGGTTCAGTCGTGCGTTTAAGCAGTTCGCACCCTTCAGTCGTGCGACTGAAGTTCATCAAGCTGTCCATTCGCATGATGTACTGACTGTTCAATTCAAATTCACTTTTTCACCACTTTTGAGTTTTAGACATCGTTGTCTGGTTCATTTGACTCACAATACATTCTTATAACACCTAACATCTTTACTTTCTTTTGTTTGAGTCATTTAGTTAGGTTATTTAGTCACTTAAGTCTCGGTTCTTTTGCGAGTCCGAATGTACCGATTTTGCATCAAATTGAAAGTTATGGGAGTGCTTCTTTACCGTAAATTACCTGTAGAGTCAATGTATATGGTCAGTAATCACGAAACGGGGGGATTTAGAGATCAAATGAAATTTGGGCAGAGTGGCGTTAAGTCATGCGATTCAGGGTTAATTTGAGGGTGGTGAGTCTCTGCGACCGACTCCCCCTCTATTTATACTAACCCTAGATTCAATCGTGCGACTGAGCTCATACGCACCTTTCAGTCATGCGAGTGGGACTCAGTCGTGCGATTGGTTCAGTCGTCCTTCTTCAGTCGTCCGACTGGATCTCAGTCGTGCGATTGACTCACTCGTCCGCCCTTAAGCGTCCGACTGGGCCAATCGTATGGGCATTCGGTTGGATGGTCCATATTCATGGTCCATTCGTACGAATGGCTTCCATTCGTATGATTGGTCCATACGTATGGTCCATTCGTGCGAATGGGTCATACTTATTAAATTTTCTGCCAATTTGAATATTTAACATTTAAAACCCCTTTAATTGTAGAAATTAACGTTATGAGCATTTGATCATCTCAGTCATGATCGTTTTGACTTGAAAACTTTTTGATCACCTTAGACGTGACTGTTTTAAACTTTTAAAACACATGTGGTCATCTCAAACATGACCCTTTTAGTGAGTTGATCCCTTACTGATTTTCCTGATGTAGTCCAACAAACAAACAAACTAAAACGACTAACTAAATTAGAAAATTAAACTAAAGAATAAAAATAAGAATTGTTTTTGCTTTTTGTGAGAGATAAGTCCTAGATGGAAATCTACTGGATTTGGTTCCGGAATAGACAGCTTCAACTTAGATTGACCATACCTGGACCATTCAATTTTGGAATCATACAGGCAAGTCAAATCATTTTGGACTTGTTATCAAAATCTTTTGATGCTCGATTCTTGGTGTTCATCCAGAGTCGTTAGCAACTTTAGGAAATCATACTGGAACTCTTAGATTACCACATTGATTTGAAATTTCAAGAATTGTAGCCACAATGATTGTCAATATGTTTGTCCACTTAAATCCATACACAGACTTTTGACACAAACTGGTGATTGTTTTAGGTTTAATTATTTCAACTAACATTTGTGGATCCCACATTATATGGTAATAACATTCCTCAGGAGCTTTTGAGTGGTCTACGGGTATTATTACAAGGAGAGACTATTCTTAGAGCTTTCAAAGAGAAGCCAGTCCTCAGGTCAGTGCCATCGCACAACAGAGAGGCGACAAACAACAATGACTTCTAGAATATCTAGGTTATGCTTATCCTCAGGTCAGTGCCATCGCACAGCAGAGAGGCACACAACCTATCTCCTTGTTAGAGCAGCTTATATTATTTTGCACAAAATGCACCAACAACATAAGTCATTAGCTTTATAGCATTTGTCTTTTTTTTTCTTGCTTTGCTCTATTTATGGTCATCCGCACACATTTGTGGCGTTTACATGCTCATTTCCCTTAATTGAATATTGTTGACTGTGTTAACCAGTGATAAGATGGAAGCCCACAGTCAGTTGAACAACTTAGTTGATCTGAAATCACCAGTCAAGTCTATCATCTATTGTGTTGAATCTATGACATATCATTTGTGGTCTAGCAACCTCTAGGTCTACTCTCGTTGTGTTGCCTTAGGAGTTACCAGTTTTCTATCATCTTCCCTATTATATTGCTTAGACTACACAGACTTATACTTTGAGTCTTTGCATCTTTTCTAAATTTAAATTTTACAGTCCCTCTTGATTTATATTGCCTTGTTTTTTTTTTTTTTAATGTTACTTGCTGACAAATTCTCTCCCTAAAAATACTAAAATCATAACTGGTTTAATTATTTTAGGATTTAATAAACATCAAAATAACAGAGTTTAAATTAAACAGACTAAAATAACAAATAAAATAAAAAAAAAAAGAAAACTTTAACTAAACTACATCAGACTACACATTATCATCATCAGAAATAACCTCACTTTTCTTTTTAACGCCGTTGACCTCTAGCAAATATTGAAAACGTGGTTTATCAAAGCCTTTAGTATAGAGGTCAGCGTGTTGAAAATCAGTATTAATTTTTACCACATCAATTAAGTTCTTTCCAAACAGTCTCTTATGAAATGGTATTTAATACCGATATGTTTGGTCTTAGGATGTTGGACCGGATTTTTAGTTACTGCAATTGCAACAGAGTTATCAACACAAATAGGAGTAGAGGAGAACTTTAAACCGTAATCCCGCATTTGCTGTTGAATCCAGATGATTTGTGAACAGCAACTTGCAGCAGCAACATATTCGGCTTCACAGGTTGACAATGCAACCGATGTCTGCTTCTTACACTGCCAAGTAACTAGTCTTCTCCCAAGAATTGACACCCTGTGGATGTAGACTTGTAGTTCATCTTGCAGCCTCCGTAATCCGAGTCACTATACGCCATGAGCTCAAAGTCATCATCATGAGGATACCACAACCCAAGTGTGGGTGTACCCTTCAGATAACAAAAAATCCTTTTGACCCCAATCAGATGGTTGACCTTAGGCTTAGCTTGATATCTAGAACATAACATGTAGCATACATGATATCAGGTCTTGAGGCAGTGAGATACATGAGGGATCCAATCATTCCTCGGTACATCGTGGCATCAACAAGATCTCCATTTTCATCAGGTGCTATGTCATGATTCGTAGCAAGTGGAGTCCCAGCAGCAGATGCATTCTCCATGTCAAAACAACTGAGAATGTCTCCTACATACTTGGTCTGATGTAGAAAGATCCATTTGGTGTCTGATCTACCTGTAACCCGATAAAGAACTTCATTTCCCCAATAACACTCATCTCAAACTCTTTCTTCATAACTGCTTCAAACTCTTTGCATAACTCTTCGTTCTTTGAACCGAAGATTATGTCATCAACATAGATCTGTACGAGCAGTAGGTCGCCATCTTTTTCTTTAATGAACAATGTGCAGTCAATGACTCCCCTGCGAAAGCCGTGTTTCACAAGATGAGTCGAGATTTTCTCATACCAAGCTCTTGGAGCTTGATGAACCCGTATAAAGCCTTGTCGAGCTTGTAGACTCTATCCAGATGATAAGGATCTTCAAATCCCTCGGGTTGACTGACATAGACTGTTCTCTGATTTCCCCATGAAGGAATGCACTCTTCACATCTAATGATAGACTTTAATCTTCATGTATGATGCATAGGCAAGGAAGATGCGAATGGCTTCCATCCTTGCCACGGGTGCAAACACCTCATTGTAGTCAATTCCCTCGACTTGGCGAAAACCCTAAAACACCAATCGAGCTTTGTTCCTGATAATGACCCCTTGGTCTTCCTTCTTGCATTTCAAGACCCATTTGGTGCCAATGACTTTAGCACCTTTAGGTCTATCAACCAGAGTCCATACACCTAACTTCTTGAACTGAAGAAGTTCTTCTTGCATGGCACTCACCCACGACTCATCATTTAGTGCATCACTTACATATTTTGGCTCAAACTGCGAGACAAAACACCGATAAGCACCATCATGAATGTAACCTTTCTCTACGAGGCGTAGTCAGCTGAATAAAGCTGATTTCGGGTTTGTACTCCTGATCTGACATCCCCAATGACATTGTCTAGGGGATGATAGAAGTTTAATCGGGATCCTGGAGTAGTGGGAACAACTACCTCAGAGCCAAGATTATGAACATTTGGTTCTGCATCTGAGGTAGTTGGAGTTTGAGGTTCCGTAGTCCAAGGTGCATCACTTGTAGATGCTTATGGACTTTCAGGAACTAGAACCTGTTCCTCCTGACTGTTCTGGTCATCTTCTTCAGCTTCATCTCCAGAGGAGGAGTCACTGTCATCGACTACTTCCCCTGACTGAATAGATGATTCTCACTGTGAGCTAGATGGTGTATTTAGGATATCATACATCATTCTAGTAGCTAACTTGTCATCTGAGGGAGAGACAGGGATGTTGAAGGACTTGAAGAATCCATCATAGTCGAAAAAGTAGGCGGGTCCTTGGCCAGTAGCTGGTGTGGTATATCTCTGAACGTCAACATTACACCACACTTCTACTAGACCCGTTGAGTTGTTGTAAACTCGCTTGTTCGGTATGTTGTATCCTAGAAAGATTCCTTCATCTGCCTTCTCGCTGAATTTACCTTCTTGTGTCTTCTTTAGAAGTGTGCACGGCGCGCCAAATGGTTCGAGATACTCCAAATTCGGTTTGCGTCTTTGTAGTAG
Source organism: Flaveria trinervia (assembly GCA_025506515.1). Classification (NCBI taxonomy): domain Eukaryota; kingdom Viridiplantae; phylum Streptophyta; class Magnoliopsida; order Asterales; family Asteraceae; genus Flaveria; species Flaveria trinervia. Next base: position 59,954,081 of record CM046453.1, read on the forward strand.
CTCGTAACATGTCTTTCCGTGGCGCTTGACTATCAGGACTCGATTCAGTGTATAACATGCATTCGCCACTGCCTCATTCCAGAATTGGATAGGTAGTTTCGAGTCTGCCAGCATAGTCCGTGCTGTCTCTATCAAGCTTCTGTTCTTTCTCTCAGCAACGCCATTCATCTGAGGCGTGTAGGCAGAAGTGAATTGATGCACAATTCCTTTTTCCTTGCAGTATGCCTCCATCCACTGGTTCTTGAATTCTGTTCCGTTGTCTGAGCGTACTTGTCTAACCTTCAGCTTGTAGAGAGATTCCAGTGTGGTTACCAACTCCTTGAATGACTCAAATGTTTCTGATTTGGATTTCAGAAACATTACCCAAGTGAACCTTGAGTAGTCATCAGTGACCACAAAACAGTACAAGTCGCCTGCAATGCTCTTTGTACTGACTGGACCAAACAGATCCATGTGAAGAAGTTCAAGAGGAAGTTCTATGAATGAACTTTCTTTTCCGTATGAGACTTCTTTGTCTGTTTGCCTTTCTTGCAAGCTACACAAAAGTCAGGAAGCTGGAAGCTCTTGACATTAACTCCTTTCACTAGATCCTTCTGAATAAAGTGATTCATCTTCCTTTGACTAATGTGTCCCATTCTCCTATGCCAGGAGATGGAATCCTTCTCAGTAGCTTTAGATAGAAAACACTGAACCTCATGATCCGTTGTAGAAGCTGTTGATAGATCCAAAACATAAAGGTCTTTATATCTTGCAGCAGTCATCAGAACTTGGTCCTCTGGGATCACGTGTCTTTCTTTAGCACGTAACACTTCTGGTTGTCGAAGATGACTTTAAATCCCTTATCATATTTGGGAAATAGAAAGTAAGTTATTTTGTAGTTGTTGAACGTAGTTCACCTTATCAAACTTAACTTTCTGATTCCCCACTTCACCCTGGGCTGTGATATAGCCTCCTTGTTTCCAGCAAACGAAACATGCCTCCTTGTATTTGCTTGACGTTTGATAAAAGGGCCATGTTTCCTGTCATGTGCCTGGATGCTCCGCTGTCTACAATCCACGTGTTAGTTTAGCACTGTATCAAACACCTGCACATACAAAGTAAAGGATTAGTTTGGGTTAGGAACCAAGCCTTTACTGGCTTGGGTTTCCCAGAGGCATCACACATCATAAATTCCACCCATTGACCCTTAGAGGATGAGGGTAGCTCAGGTTCCTTCTTGTCATCATTATCAGACACAGAGGATGTCTTCTCCTTCCATAATCCAGATTTGTGCAAGGCCTGTTTGTGATAAACAGTCGACTGAATTACAGGTTGAATTTTAGGTTCACTAGTTCTTCTAGGTGGGGTCAGAGAATTCCTCTTAGAAGACCTAGGCTTTGAAACCTGAGGTTCAATCTTCTTCCTAGGTGTCCGATAGAAATGACAATAGGAGGCAATGTGTCCATATTCACCACAGTTGTAGCACGACCTGCTATCAACTTATGATTAAACTTTCTTTGTGGAGAAGTGTGTGACACTCTAGTAACATCACTCACTCTAGGTTTTGACTCTGGTTCTTTTGATGTTTTCTCTGGTTTAACAAAGTTAACTGTTTTAACCTGTTTAACATCTTTTTCTTTTTGGTAATTGGTTTTTGACTTGAAATATGTGAAAGATTAACCTTAGAAGTCTTTTTAGGTTCTGATTTGACTTTGTTTGACCCTGACTTTAAGTTAACCTTTTCAAATTCCTTTTCCAGATTAACACAAGGCAATTTACCCTTTGCCTTTGAAGTGGCCTTTTGTTTGTTTCCAGAGTCAATAGATGAATAGAAGGAATCTGGATCACTAACAAGAGGAGTAGACACCACATGATCCTTGATGGGATTATTATTTATTGGTCTAGTCTTAGTGTTCATCAAAGTCTCAGGTGGTGGTGGAACCACTTTATAACCCAATCCCTCCCCGTTGTTCCTTTCTCTCACTAAGTGTTGGACTATATGTGAAGAACTAGTCCAACTGTGCAGTTTCTGTTTTAATGAATTTACTTCTACTTCTAGAATTGCCTTTTGATTCTTAGTGTCTTCTAGGGAGTTTAGATAATACCTAATGTCATTAGCTTGGTTAAAAGCAACTACTTCGGTTCCCTAAGCTGTTTAGTCAAAAGGTCTATCTTTTCTTTATAACTATGCTAATTTTGTTTTAATACCCTATTAGCCTCAGTGCACAGTTGCAAATCTTTTACTAAGTTAACATTATGATCTAATAACCTAGCAAATTTTTCATCTATGCTATTCCTAAAAGTATCACAATCAGAACAAGCATGATTATCAAACATTTGGTCAGTAGTACTTACCTGAGTTGATTCAGAAGAGTTAGCCATCAACGCAGCATCAGATGTCTCTGGTTCTGGTGATTCTGTCTTTTCTGTCTCTGATATGGTAGTCTCCTCTTTAGGCTTGTAACTGACCTCGGTTGCAGTTGCTTCTTCACTATGTGACATCGTTATCTCAACTACTAAATCTCCTTCACTAGCGGAATCATTGTCAATATCTTCTACACTTGCAATGTTTGATTCCCCTGGTGAGACAAACCTAAAGCTCCAATCCTGTCCTTCATCATCATGAGCAGTCAAGGCTTTTGGATCCTTGCTTGATGAAGTAGAACTGGTAGCTTGCTTGTCTTGACGAGTGAAGGATGAGAACGGGTTCCCGTTACCCGTCTTCTTAGGCTTGACACATTCTCTTTTGAAGTGCCCCTTTTCTCCACAGTTGAAGCAGGTCACTTTGCTCTTGTCAAAGCCAAATGTGGTATCCTTAGTAGCTACCAAGTTCTGTCTGGTTTGTTTTACAAACTTCTTTGCCCTCCGGACAGCACTAGCTAAGGCCCACATTATGTCCATCCTCTCAAGCTCCATTTCGTCCCCCTGCTCGTAGTCCTCGTCTACCAAATGGTATTTTCCAATCTTCCCAGCAACAAGTTCATCATAAGAATGAATCACTGCAGCCAAAAGATCCATGTGTTCTCGAGCTACTTCCACAGTCAGAAGACCGAGATTCTCGGTCTTCAGTTTAGTAGCACTTGCTTCGGATCCAATATAGTCGGTACAAGAAGGTCCCGACGTGTCTGATCCTGAAGGAGACGCATGTGAAGGACCCGATGAGCTAGACACAAATGCAGTCTGGAGAGGTGCTCCAGATGTCTTAGCTTGAGGCGTGGCGTTGTACAAAGATGGAATTTGATTGTACGAAGACTTCTGAGCTCTGTACTTCATCCTAAGTGCCTCTTCTCGCAACTTAAGAATGAAGTCATTAATATCCAGTTTTGCCAGCATTCCATTCTGTCTAAGATTAGACACGAATGAAGCCCACTTTTCAGGCAATCCATCTGCAAAGTTAGTAACTTTCTCTTCCATGGTAGTAGCCACCCCATGTGTATGCAGTTCACTCATCAGATGGTAGAATCTATCTATAACGTCGTTTAAACTCTCGTTTCCCATTGATGAGAAGTTATCGAATTCCTTCTTTAACTCCTTAGCCTTGATTGCCTTCAATGAAGCATTCTCGTCATACCTCTTTTCTAGCTCATCCCAAAGTTTCTTGGACTGCTTATTCTCTGAGTACTGGTGGAATATGTCTTTTGGAATAGACTGTGTAATCAATGCATAAACTCTTTTCTCTGCATTGTATTTAACTTTCTACACGTCTGTCATCCCTCCTAACGTTAGCTTAACTCCATCAGCTCCCACCGGTGTACTATATCCAATCTCGATGGCTTCCCACAGATTCGGATCCACTCCATTGAGGTAGATCTCAAAACGTTGTTTCCAGTGGGGAAACTCATCTAACGTCAAGAGCTTTGGTGGTTTATTATGATTACCCACCTCACTCTCAAGCAACAGTAGGTTCTGTATCCTAGAGTCCTTCCTAGTAGTAAAGGCTGACATTTGATCTTCCATGGCGAATAACTTTAAGTCTAATGAAACAAAACTGTCACTGGTGCGACTGAAGGATGCGAATGGTCTAGTCGTGCGTATGAATTATGCGACTGGTTCAATCGTGCGGCTGAACTAAGCGATTGGCTCAGTCGTGCGAATGAATCTGAAGCGTATGAGCAATGCGAACGAACGGTTCAATCGTACGAATGGAGATGCGACTAGGTCCAATCGTGCATTTGGACTATGCGGATGAAGTCCAGTCGTGCGAATGGACTCTCGTGCGACTGAAGCTGTTGTTTTGCGAAATTTTCTAGGTTAAACGTGTTTCAGCCGTAAAAATTTGAATTTTCGCAAGGTCTAATCGCCTCAGTCCGTAGGAACCAAACCTTGATGAGCAGGGAACGTCCAAGATCACTTTTGACACCAAAAATTGCGTTTTAATGCAAAAACACAAATTTTTTATCAATCTTGATTGAATCACACGTAATCAAGAGCCAAGGCTCTCATACCACTTGTTAGGACCTGGTATTTGAACGAAATACCTAGTGATTAGCGTATAACCAGATCAATAGTGCGGAATCCTATTTGATTGGCGATCCATCAGTGAGAACACACGAAGAATCAATCAAGAATTGAATCTAACGTTAGAAGTTGATTGGAATCGATCTAATGTGTTCTGTGAACTTGGAGAACGAATTGGGAGGCTTCTGGACGGCTAGGGTACGTCTGGAATCGTAATTAAAGAATGCTCTCTTTTTTCCACGAATTGGGTTGTATTTATAGGTTAGTATTGTTTATTCGTACGACTGAACCATTAGTATGGTTCAGTCGTGCGATTGAACCATGCGGTTGATTCATCCGCACGACTGAGCCAATTTTATGTTACAATCATACGACTGATCCAGTCTCCTGGTTCAGTCGTGCAACTGAGTCATTCGTATGAAGTTATTCATGCTATGGTCCATTCGCATGGGCCATTCACATGAGAACTTCATCTTGTTAAGTTTGAATGTATTAATTAATATAACATTATGTGTAACAATTCAAACAACCACAAACCTAATTAACCAATTCAACGTCGACTCATTAATGAAATATTAAACATTATAAATAACAAACAAACAATATCATTTCATTAATCATTCCAAGCATTACCTCAGAATCAGACAAACAAGATCTATTACATTCATATCATGATGTAGAGACATACATGTATCAACACTGTTAGTATAACGAAAGAAATTCAATTTAAATGCCAAATCCCATGTTTTGATTGGCCTTTGAGATACTTGAATATTGTCTTGACAACCTTCATATGAGATTACATTGTATTATACCGATAACATGCATACTAATAACACAAAAACATAATGTATGGTTAGCTTGCAATAAGATGCATGTATGTATATGTGTGTGTTTATATAAATGAGAATATCTAAATCAAAAGTAAGTGGGTTGAGCTATGATAAGATTGTACCTCTCAGTTTATTTTAGTATAGAATCAATGTTAACCACAAAATCCTAATATGTTTATCCACTTAAGTCATAGCTTTCATAACTTTATATGCATCACAAACAATGTTTCTTTTTAGTTTGACAACAAAACCTAAAACATATCAAACAAAAGTTCAAGTTTGTGCGTATTTAAGCCTTAGTCTTCAATAATTGTAATTTATAAATGTACAATCATTTTCCATTTAAACAAAGAAATCCATTTTTTAGAAATTTTATCCAAAAATACAAAATCTTTTTGATCTTATAAGAAAGATTATGAAAACTAAATCTTTTTGTACTTTTAAAATTTTCTTCAACTTCCTTTGAGCCAAAAAAATTTGTTTTACTTTTCTTCAGAGTATTTTCTCCCCTAAAATTGTGATTATTCTAGAATTTAAAATTTTAACAAAATGTAGTAAAAATGAAATATTCTTAAAAATATTTAATTTGTAATCTGGCTAGAGTTAATAATTTCCAAATTCAAATAGAAAGTCAAACCAAGAATGATCAAAAACATTGGTGAACATATCAGTGTGACATCCGGTAAATTTCCGTTACCAAACTCTCTTAGTTCCGTTAAGTCTTGCATACACGTGTCGTGAACACACACTAGTTGTCGTTTGACGTTGGTGACCTAATAATAATGAATAATGTTAAATTAATGAGAATCTAATTGAGTATGCGATTATTGTGTTATGTTTATGCGTTTGCATGTTTTTAAAATGTTAATTAGAAAATTAATCGCGTAACGCAGAAACACGCCTATTTATTCGTATGTCCTGTGTTTTATAAAGATAAGATATATAATGATTTCCATTAGTTTATATCTTTATATTATTAAGTTAAAAACACTTTACAAAGAGTTTAAAGCTTAGTTTTTATAAAATACAAATTACAAGGGTTAAAAGGGTAAATGTGTAAATTAAATTAAACAAAAAAAATCCCAAACCCTAATCCCCACCCTTCGGCCGCTACTTCTGTCCCCGCACCCTCTCCCCTGCGATTTCAACATAGAACAAGCATCAAGCGTTGCATTTTGGTCGATTTGAAGGCACACAACACATTAGAAGTCTCAATTTTGTTACTTTTCACGAATTAAAGGTTAGTTGGTGTTTTGTTTGCATGAAATTTGATGTGGCCGAAACCCTAGTTGCACAATTGATGTTCTTGGTGTTGAGTTTTGATCAATTGATGATGTTAACATGTTAGTTAGATTGTATACATGTTAGTTAACGTCGATAATGCAAGAAAGTTGGGATTTTGATGCATTGTTCATAGGTTACTAAGAATAGTAACTTATTTTGCATGTAATGTTGAATTATGATGATATGATGTTATGGATGTGTTCATGATGATGATTAGATGCTAGATTGTGTTGTTGTGAATGCTAGAAATCTTTAATTTGATGTTGTTGTTCATAGCTTGCCAAAAGTAGAAACTTTTGTTCATGAAGATTGTTAGATTATGATGATTAGGTATTATTGATCATGTCTAGATATTGTTATGAGCTTGAGATGGTATAATTATGATGAATTCATGAATACATTGGTGGTTGATAGATGTTGGGATGTACTTTCCCAAAAGGGAAACTTTATTTGCATTAAGTCTGAAAAATGGTAGTTTGAACATGTTTGGGATGTTAGGAGCATGTTAGTATGATCATGGATAAATTCTAATGTGGTAGAACATGGTAATTTGGTTGTATGTGATGCCAGGGTAATCATGAATGATATTTGGATTTATGATCATGTATGATGTTGATGTTGATTAGTAGTTAGGACATCATGTTTGGGATTGGAAATTGATTGTTGTGATGTTGTTGAATGCAATGTACGTGGCTAATGAATGTGATTATGATCATCATACACGCATGCGAATCTGAGGCCCCTACTTAGTAGGATTGGCAGGGTTAGGATGTGAAGTCGTGAGTGGCTTCACATGGCATGTGGTGAGTGGTTTGATCTTTGTGTGTCATGTTAGTTGTGTCATAACTAGTGGTTATGTTAATGTTCTAGATTCGTATGACTTGTATGATACTTGGTTGTATGATGATCTAAGTGTTACACCTGGATGATATAGCATACACATGATCTGTTGAATGTTAACTTTGTATGATATATGTGTATGATTACTTGAATGGTTTACAACACATAAAGTCACCAACGGGTCAAACGGGTCAACTAGGTCAAACATGTCTGTTTTGTTTGAAATCTTGAGTCCTTGGTTGTAGTGTACTTAGGATTTCACATGTTCTTTGATTACACGTACTCATGTACTTATATGATCTAGGTAACCTCTGAAGGTTGTCTGTCTATTCTGTTTGAGAAGTCAAACTCTAAGTATCTATACGCATATCAGGTGAGTTCATGCCCCACTTTTTATTTAATCTCTTTGGGGGAGATAGCATACTGGTAAATCATGAACGCTTTATATATTCAAGTTGTGTACAATAATATATAGTGTTGATATCATGGAAAAGTCCTCACACTTTCGAATTGTTAATATTGAATAGCGGGGAAATTTAGGTAGTACTACTGGGTCTGACGAGCCCCACCTGTGTGACCCGAGGTCAACGGGTACAGGTTGTCCTAATGAACATTGTCACGACCTGTTAAGTCGTGGCAGGAGGCAACAAGGTAACACAGTCAGCTTCAATTGAGAAATCACTATGAAATAATATTTATTGTTAATGTACTAGCTATCTGTTACAATGCGCTACTTGTATATCTCTGTTACTAAACTGTTTATGTTTGATTATCTCGTGAACTCACCAACCATTGTCTTGACATTTTAGTATGCTATTCTCAGGTCATTAGCTTGCTTGCCATAGGAGCACTGCATGGTTCACTGCATTCTAAGACTCGGTCTTCAAGACAATTTAGCATTTTAATGATTATGTTTACTCTTTTGGGTTGGCACATGTTTTGCCATAGTTATACTTTTATTTCTTGGGTTGTTTTCAAAACGCTTCCGCCTGTTTAATTTATCTACTTTGGTCGATTTTATTTAAATTATGGCATATAGAGTCATTCTGAGTAACTATTGACTGTGATCCTAGTTTGTTCACACGCCTCGCGGTAAAACTCCGCAAGTGATTTTGAGGGTGTGACAGATTGGTATCAGAGCCATTGGTTATAGGGAACTAGGTTGCATACACACTAGACTATAACCGCACACAGTTAATTAGTTACATGTGCCTTATTCTCTACTGTATATTCATTAGCATACACGTCACACTCTCTGCAGCATGGCATCGTCTTCGAGAGCTCGAGGTAAACGACCTGAATCACCTTCACGATCTGGAATCCCCACCTCCCGCACCTGTACCTGATGATGGATTCGATTGGCCCCGACTGGCTTATCCTCGAGAGGAGATTGACTGGGATCAACCATTTGCATTGATGAATCGTGACCCTCCGCGAGACTGGCGTTTCTATCCTAGATTTGCTGATCATATCATGTTTAGGGAGCGCGTGCCTGTCCCGAGGCCCAAGACTAAGAACAATGCCGACCAACCAATGCCTTCACTCCCACAGACGGTGCAGTCCAACGAGCAACTGATTGCTGCACTAATGGCTGCACTGGACACTGAGCAGCATCGAGTAAGGCGGCTCAGAGGTGATGTCTGTACACTACAGCAAGAAGTGTACAAACTGAGACATCAACTGGATGAACTCGAGGAACAACACGGGAAGACCCTGAATGGTTTTCACCATATGCAAGATGGTCTTATGGCACTCCAAGGGCGCGTGACTGCTAGTGAACAGCGGGACGCCGTAGCCGATAATAGGATTGCCATTTTAGAAGCTCAACTAGTGGCACTTCAGATTGCTATAGCTCCTGCTCCTGCAGCAGACCCTGAGGAGGAGGATCCCGAGGATGGACCCAAAGAGGAGGAACCGGAGGAGATGGAGGATGACAGTGATGGGTCAGATATTGTCGATTGATTTCTTTATATGACTTAGACTACGTAGTGTTTTCTTTTTGAAACCTATGTGGGAAGGGTTGTTTCCCCACACGAACAAGAAACTTCAATTTTGACATTGATAAATACATTGTGACTCATTTACAATTTATTTACTTTGGTTATTATTTTTGTTATGAATGTTGTGGTTGTGATGATTCGTTATTTCTTCTATTTACTGTTTACTATGCTTCAGTGAGTTAAATATGTTTGATGTTACTCATTATTGTATTTGTGAATGTAAAGTGAAAAGAATGGACGCCCGTGGACGTGGACGTGGTCGTGGACGCGGACGTGGACGTGGCACCGGAGAACAGGGCGGTGGTGCTATTAACATGACCCCCGCAAAATTGGCTGCTCTAATTAATGAGTGTGTTCAGGCGGCAGTGGCTGCTGCCCACGCGGGTCAGCCAGCAAGTAAACAATGATAGAAAGATAAATCTGATATCCTTCATAACTGTAGGGGATGTCTGATTAATGTGTGTCGTGTTAAAACAGGACCACCAGTGTGTCCTACAAGTCCTTTATGGACTGTAAACCACACACCTACAGCGGTACAGAGGGTGCTGTAGGGCTTGTACGATGGTTCGAGAAGACTGAGTCTGTCTTCTCCAAATGTAACTGTCCACCAGCAGATCAAGTAAAGTATGCCACCGGGACTTTAGAGGGTGCAACTCTGTCTTGGTGGAACGCGCAAGTCCAGATGCTTGGACAAGCGATGGCGAATGGACTTCCATGGGATGAGTTCAAAGCAATGATGACCGAGGAGTACTGTCCTCGCAGCAAAGTGCAAAAGTTAGAGATGGAGTTTGGCAGAAAATGCAGGGCTCGGAAATTGAGGCTTACACCAGCAGAACCCATGAATTAGCAACTTTGTGCCCGGGAATGGTGAATGAGGTGCATAAAAGGATAGAGCATTACATACAGGGATTGGTACCCGAAATCCAAAGTATGGTAACTGCTTCCAACCCAGCCACAATTCAGCAAGTCATCCAACTAGCTCACAGGCTAACTGACCAAGCCGTGGAGCAAGGACGTCTACCCAAACGGGGCATTGTGGCAGGCGTGCCCAACAACAAAAGAAAGTGGGATAATGCCAACAACACCAAAGCATCATCATGTTCTAGTGGTCAACCTCAACCTCAACAGCAACAACAGCTAGTTCAGCAGTAACGAAGGTTCGACAATAACCGTAACTTCAACCAACGCCTGCAAATAATCAAGGACCCAGTGGTTATGGTGGGAGACATCCAAAGTGTACTCGGTGTAATTACCATCATTGGGAAGGTGTGATAGCTTCAAGTGTCAGCGTTGTGGAAAAATTGGACACGCTGCTAGGATTGTCATGGTGAACTTGTAAGGAGGCCACAACAACCTCAAGAAACTCCCAAGGGTTGTTTCGAATGTTGGAAAGAAGGGCATTACAGGCGAAACTGCCCACAACTAAGGAGGAATGGTAATGGCAACAACAACAACAATACAACAACCACGGTAACAACAACAACAATGGTAATAATAACAACAGTGGAAATGGTACTGGTAATGGCGGTAATAAAGATGGAGCCAAGGGGAGAGCCTTCGTCATTGCCTCAGGTGAGGCTCTAAATGATCCAACAACTGTTACTGGTAGATTCCCTGTTAATGGTTTTTTTGCTACGGTACTATTTGATACTGGAGCTGATAGGAGTTTTGTGTCCTTAAAGTTCTGTAGTCTTTTAAGTGATATACCCTTTGGTTTAGAATCTAAATACACTGTGGAATTAGCCGACGGTAAACAAATCCATGTAACGCATATCCTTAAAGACTGTAAGATAGAACTTGCTCGTCATACTTTCGCTATAGATCTTATGCCTGTTATGCTGGGGAGTTTTGATGTTGTGATAGGCATGGATTGGCTCTCTAGCAAGCAAGCAGAAGTCATATGTCATGAGAACATACGAATCCCTGTTGATGATAAAATCCTTACCATCAGAGGTGATAGAAGTGGTGCTGTGATAGGCATCATCTCATACATGAAAGCTCAAAAGTTATTACGAAAGGGTCGTGTGGCTATTTTAACACTTGTAACTGATAAGCAGGCAGAAGAAAGGAGGATGGAGGATATTCCCATAGTACGCGATTTTCCAGAGGGGTTTCCAGAGGATCTTCCTGGATTACCACCTCACTACCAAGTAGAATTTCAGATTGAGTTGACTCCCGGCGCAGCTCCGATTGCTAGGGCACCTTATCGATTAGCACCGAACGAACTACAGGAGTTGTCGTCACAACTCCAGGAGCTTTTGGATAAGGGCTTTATTCGACCTAGTACATCACCTTGGGGAGCTCCTGTTCTTTTTGTTAAGAAGAAGGATGGCACATTTTGGATGTGCATCGATTATAGGGAGTTAAACAAAGTAACAGTCAAGAACTGATACCTTTTACCTCGTATTGATGATTTGTTCGATCAGCTTCAAGGATCAAGCTATTATTCGAAGATTGACTTGAGATCTGGTTATCATCAACTTAGTGTTCGAGAAGAAGACATTCCCAAGACTGCGTTTCGTACTCGTTATGGTCATTATGAGTTCTTGGTCATGCCTTTTGGGTTCACTAATGCACCTGTTGTGTTCATGAACCTCATGAACCGCGTGTGCAAACCCTATCTTGATCAGTGTCATTGTGTTCATCGATGATATACTGATATATTCTAGGACCAAGGAGGAGCATGAAGAGCACTTACGAATGATCTTGGAACTGTTGAAAAATGAGCAGCTATATGCCAATTCTCAAAGTGTGACTTTTGGATAAGAGAAGTGCAATTCCTAGGTCATATTGTTAATGAGAAGGGGATACATGTCGATCCTGCCAAAATTGAGGCGATAAAGAATTGGACTACACCCAAAACGCAAGCGAGATAAGACAATTTCTAGGATTAGCAGGATATTACCGCCGATTCATAGAAGGATTTTCTAAGATCGCACAACCTCTCACTGCCTTGACCCACAAAGGAATGACATACAAATGGAGTGAGAGTCAAGAATGAGCTTTCCAATTATTAAAACAAAAATTCTGTACTGCCCCGATATTAGCATTACCAGAGGGAACAGATGACTTTGTGGTGTATTGCGATGCATCCATTCAAGATTGGGTTGTGTCTTGATGCAACGAGATAAGGTGATAGCCTACGCCTCGAGACAACTAAAGGTTCATGAGAAACTATACCACCCATGACTTAAATTGGGTGCCGTAGTTTTTGCCTTAAAGATCTGGAGACATTACTTGTACGGCACCAAGTGCACTATCTACACCGATCACAAGAGTCTTCAACATATCTTCGAGAAAAAAGAGTTGAATATGAGCAGCAGACGATGTTGGGTGGAACTACTAATGATTATGATTGCGCAATTAAGTATCATCCGGGAAAGGCGAACGTAGTTGCCGATGCCCTAAGCAGGAAGGAAACAGCTAAACCCCGACGAGTGCGAGCTTTACAGCTTACTATCAGTACCCAACTGCCCGAACAAGTTAAGGAGGCACAGATAGAACTTTAAAAGTAGAAAATATTGGTTCTGAGTCGTTAAGGGGAATGGATAAACAGCTAGTGGTGAAAGAGGATGGAATTCGGTATTTCATGGATAGACTTTGGGTGCCTATTTATGGAAATCTGAGAGATTTAGTTACGAGCGAGGCACACAAATCTAAGTATTCTATACATCCTGGATCCAACAAGATGTATCATGAACTAAAGGCGCACTATTGGTGGCCTAACATTAAAGCGGATGTAGCTACGTATGTGAGCAAGTGTTTGACCTGCTCGAAGGAAAAGTGGAATATCAAAAACCATTCGGACTGTTACAATACCTGAGATTCCAATGTGGAAATGGGAATAGATCTCCATGGATTTTATTACTAAGCTACCCCGGACTAGTATTGGTTGTGACACAATATGGGTTATTGTGGATCGATTGACAAAGTCTGCTCACTTCCTTGCAATTAAGGAAACTGACAAGATGGGGAAATTAACTCGACTGTACCTTAAAGAGATCGTTTCGAGACACGGTGTACCGATCTAATTATTTCTGATCGTGACACTCGTTTCACGTCACATTTCTGGCAATCATTGCAGAAATATTTGGGTACACGGTTAGATATGAGTACTGCATATCACCCACAGACGGATGGCCACAGTGGGCGTACTATACAGACGTTGGAGGATATGTTACGTGCTTGTGTGATTGATTTCGGGAATAACTGGGAAGTTCACCTGCCATTGGTGGAGTTTTCTTATAACAATAGTTATCATACTAGTATACAGGCAGCACCTTTCGAGGCGCTATATGGGAGAAAATGTCGATCACCAGTTTGCTGGGCAGAAATTGGTGATAGTCAGATAACAGGCCCCGAGTTAATTCATGAGACAACTGAGAAGATTTGCAGATACGAAACCTTATGGCTGCAGCGCGAGACAGACAAAAGAGTTATGCTGACAAGAGATGGAAGCCTTTAGAGTTTCAGGTTGGTGACAAGGTTTTATTGAAAGTTTCACCATGGAAAGGCGTATTTTGGTTTGGCAAGCGAGGGAAGCTAAACCCGAGGTATGTTGGACCATTTGAATAGTGGAAAGAATAGGTCCAGTAGCCTATCGACTAGCCCTACCTGATTCGCTAAGTGGAATCCATGATGTATTTCACGTATCAAATCTAAAGAAGTGCATAACTGATGAAACGATGGTCGTACCTCTAGAAGAAATTCAAGTGGATGAACAATTGCGTTTTATTGAAGAACCAGTTGAGGTGATGGACCGTGAGGTGAAAACACTTAAGCAAAGCAAGATACCTATTGTCAAAATCCGTTGGAATTCACGACGTGGACCAGAATTCACATGGGAACGGGAAGATCAAATGAAGCTTAAGTACCCTCAACTATTCGAAGGGACGATGCCAGCAGACCAAGGTATTGATTTAAATTTCGGGACGAAATTTCTTTGAACATGGGGATGATGTGACAACTCATCCAAAACTCACTCGATTTCTATTTCTGTGTGCCAATGCAGTAGACCAGTGATGGAACACTCTCACCATGTAACGCAATTTTCGGGACGAAAATTCTTTCAACATGGGGATAATGTGACATCCGGTAAATTTCCGTTACCAAACTCTCTTAGTTCCGTTAAGTCTTGCATACACGTGTCGTGAACACACACTAGTTGTCGTTGACATTGGTGACCTAATAATAATGAATAATGTTAAATTAATGAGAATCTAATTGAGTATGCGATTATTGTGTTATGTTTATGTGTTTGCATTTTAAAATGTTAATTAGAAAATTAATCGCGTAACGCAGAAACACGCCTATTTATTCGTATGTCCTGTGTTTTTATAAAGATAAGATATATAATGATTTTCATTAGTTTATATCTTTATATTATTAAGTTAAAAACACTTTACAAAGAGTTTAAAGCTTAGTTTTTATAAAATACAAATTACAAGGGTTAAAAGGGTAAATGTGTAAATTAAATTAACAAAACAAATCCCAAACCCTAATCCCCACCCTTCGGCCGCTACTTGTATCCCCGCACCCTCTCCCTTGCGATTTCAACATAGAACAAGCATCAAGCATTGGATTTTGGTCGATTTGAAGGCATACAACACATTAGAAGTCTCAATTTTGTTACTTTTCAAGAATTAAAGGTTAGTTGGTGTTTGTTTGCATGAAATTTGATGTGGCCGAAACCCTAGTTACGAAATTGATGTTCTTGGTGTTGAGTTTTGATCAATTGATGATGTTAACATGTTATTTAGATTGTATACATGTTAGTTAACGTCGATTATGCAAGAAAGTTGGGATTTTGATTCAATGTTCATAGGTTACTAAGAATAGTAACTTTATTTTGCATGTAATGTTGAATTATTGATGATATGATGTTATGGATGTGTTCATGATGATGATTGGATGCTAGATTGTTGTTGTGAATGCTAGAAATCTTTAATTTGATGTTGTTGTTCATAGCTTGCCAAAAGTAGAAACTTTTGTTCATGAAGATTGTTAGATTATGATGATTAGGTATTATGATCATGTCTAGATATTGTTATGAGCTTGAGATGGTATAATATGATGAATTCATGAATACATTGGGTGGTTGATAGATGTTGGGATGTACTTTCCCAAAAGGGAACTTTATTTGCATTAAGTCTGAAAAATGGTAGTTTGAATATGTTTGGGATGTTAGGAGCATGTTAGTATGATCATGGATAAATTCTAATATGGTAGAACATGGTAATTTGGTTGTATGTGATGCCAGGGTAATCATGAATGATATTTGGACATTTATGATCATGTATGATGTTGATGTTGATTAGTAGTTAGGACATCATGTTTGGGATGGAAATTGATTGTTGTGATGTTGTTGAATGCAATGTACGTGGCTAATGAATGTGATTATGATCATCATACACGCGTGCGAATCTGAGGCCCCTACTTAGTAGGATTGGCAGGGTTTAGGATGTGAAGTCGTGAGTGGCTTCACATGGCATGTGGTGAGTGGTTTGATCTTTGTGTGTCATGTTAGTTGTGTCATAACTAGTGGTTATGTTAATGTTCTAGATTCGCATGACTTGTATGATACTTGGTTGTATGATGATCTAAGTGTTACACCTGGATGATATAGCATACATATGATCTGTTTGAATGTTAACTTTGTATGATATATGTGTATGATTACTTGAATGGTTTACAACACATAAAGTCACCAACAGGTCAAACGGGTCAACTAGGTCAACATGTCTGTTTTGTTTGAAATCTTGAGTCCTTGGTTGTAGTGTACTTAGGATTTCACATGTTCTTTGATTACACGTACTCATGTACTTATATGATCTAGGTAACCTCTGAAGGTTGTCTGTCTATTCTGTTTGAGAAGTCAAACTCTAAGTATCTATACGCATATCAGGTGAGTTCATGCCCCACTTTTTATTTAATCTCTTTTGGGGGAGATAGCATACTGGTAAATCACGAACGCTTTATATATTCAAGTTGTGTACAATAATATATAGTGTTGATATCATGGAAAAGTCCTCACACTTTCGAATTGTTAATATTGAATAGCGGGGAAATTTAGGTAGTACTACTGGGTCTGACGAGCCCCACTTGTGTGACCCGAGGTCACTGGGTACAGGTTGTCCTAATGAACATTGTCACGACCTGTTAAGTCGTGGCAGGAGGCAACAAGGTAACACAGTCAGCTTCAATTGCGAAATCACTATGAAATAATATTTATTGTTAATGGACTAGCTATCTGTTACAATGCGCTACTTGTATATCTCTGTTACTAAACTGTTTATGTTTGATTATCTCGTGAACTCACCAACCATTGTGTTGACATTTTAGTATGCTATTCTCAGGTCATTAGCTTGCTTGCCATAGGAGCACTGCATGGTTCACTGTATTCTAAGACTCGGTCTTCAAGACAATTTTAGCATTTTAATGATTATTTGTTTACTCTTTTGGGTTGGCACATGTTTTGCCATGGTTATACTTTTATTTCTTTGACTTGTTTTCAAAAACGCTTCCGCACTGTTTAAAGTTTGTACCTTGGTTGATTTTATTTAAATTATGGGATATAGAGTCGTTCTGAGTAACTATTGACTCTGATCCTGGTTTGTTCACACGCCTCGCGGTAAAACTCCGCAAGTGGATTTTCAGGGTGTGACAATCAGCAATGTTGAAACGCCCTAAAATGTCAAAAAGACTCGTCAATGATAAGATTAATTAATGGGTATTTAATAAATGAAAGAAATGATCATGGGATAAGTTTGCCTTATTTGGTAATAGCCTAAGGGATTAAAGGCCCATAATTAGCCCTTAAGCACCTACCGGCCACCATCTCCTTCATTTCTCAACCTAGCCACCAAGTTCTAGAGAGAGAGATAGTAGAGAGAGAAAGTGAAGAAAACTTAAGATTTGGAGCTTCTAAGGTTAAAGGATTGAAGATCTGAACGATCGAGCATCAAACCACAAGAAAGGAGCAAGGAATCCAAGTAAGAATCAACCTCTAAACTCTTTTGTAGATCATTCCCGTTAAGGTTTTGGGTTTTGAAAAGTAGTGAAGAATTGCATAATGGTCACATTTTTACGTATGAAAACATGAAAAAAGCTTAGATATAGCTTCATGGATGATAACTAAGGATTTGGATGCAAAAAGTTATGATTTGGGTTAAAAATAGACTTGTTTGTCATTTCAGCTCGATCAACAAAACTGCCTTTCATCCAGCGAAATTATATTCAACCTACGAAACTATGAGTTTCCTGTGAAACAATAGTCTCGCACGTAATTTCACAGCCATGGAATTCCAACGAAAGTTGGGCGAAACTGACATGAGAAGTTGGCAACAAAACTGCCAGCGAAACTGCCAGTGAAACTTTGCAGCGAAACTTTGCAGCGAAACTTTGCAGCGAAACTTTGCTGCGAAACTTTGCTGCGAAAATTTGCACCGAAACTTTGCAGCGAAACTACCGGGGAAACTGCAGGCGAAACTGCCGGCGAAACTGCAGGCGAAACTGCCGGCGAAACTGTAGCGAAACTGCCGGCGAAACTTCTTAATGGCATCGAATTTAGGTATAAATTTACCCTTTTGTGTGTTAACTAATCTGCAGGCATGTATTGTGATCCTAGCTTAGAAGCTACTCACTACATCTAGATTAGTTCTAGATCCCCTTATTTATAATTTTTTCTATGTTTTGGGGCTATATGCATGCTAAATATACGTTTTAAATGATAAGATTTTAAGAGGTTTTAACAGAAAGATTTTAAGGGGTTTTAACAGCAGCCCGACCCCAGCTAGCGGCGTTGCATCTTGGACCCCACGAGGAGCTGCTGCCACTAGGACCCCGCTGTTAGGGGCTGCCGCCCTCGAACCCCTACTGTTCCGTGGAGGGTCGGTTATGTTTTTATGATGAATTGTACTCGGTATTTTGAGTGCTTATTAAGTTAAGTATTTTATATTAAAGTGGAAGATAATATTAATGAGAAGTGAAACTCAATGAATGTTACCCTGGGCCTGTATAATAATGAAAAGTCTTGCAAGCACTATGATGGACTTCATTTATGTGAGTCCGATGTGTAATGATGATGATGGATCCATGTTCATGAGAAGGCTATGTGCCATGTTGTGTCGATCAACTGTCAGGGGTTAGCTACCGTTTTCATGTGTACCGACAGGGATCGACATTCACTGTTAATCAACATGGAGCTCTTGCCTTGTGCAATCTCGCTTATGATGATATGAAAGATAATGAAAGAAATAATTATAATGAACATGCTTATTAAGATGCAAAATGTTATGTATTAAGATGTATGCATGGTCATTATAAGAAGGATAAACTTTATATTTTCTTATATTATTTTAAAACTAAAACTCAGTCAACATAGCTGACTTTTATACATAATAGTTGGTAGGTAAATGCTGAAACTGAGGATTGCACCGGGTTGGGAGCTACTTGGAGGGCAATGCATGACATTTCTGTTTATAAAATCTTTTATTCTAATTTAAGAAAAAGTGCTATGTTTTTATTCTATTTGAAAGAGAGATATATGATTACAATATGAACTGCAAGTTTTAAGTGAATGATCATTTTATTCTACTGTATTGCTTTGTTATAAAAATGATTTTATGCTATGATTAACCAACTATGAGGCTCCCGGGAATGGAGCGTTACAAATGTTATCCCTTGGTGAGACTTGTTTTAATAAATAAGCATTCAATCAATACAATCATAAATGAAGTGGATGCAAGCATCAATATGTTTTTATCTTGGAGAACTAAAGAAGATTTTTCATAATCCGAGGATAGCTTTCTTATTACACCAATGGCCATGTTATAAAATTTTAAAACATAATCAAGTAATTATTGTTGAATACAAATGATTCATGAGCAACAACTTGATACGATGACATATTTTGCTTTAGCTGGCAAAGTTGACATCTTGTTTTTGTTTTTGTTTTTGTTTTTGTTTTTGTATTTCTAGGAAACTAAATTAATACCCTAGAATTGACATCATCTAATTCGAGATTTTCTGTCCAAATCACAACCTACATAGTCAATGTTAGTATAACTAAATAAATTCAATTCAAATGCCAAATCCCAAGTTTTGATTGGCCTTTGAGATACTTGAATATTGTCATGACAACCTTCATATGAGATTACTTTGTATTATACTGATAACATGCATACTAATAACACGAAAACATAATGTATGGTCAGCTTGCAGTAAGATACATCAGAAAGCCGACCAATGAACAACGTAGATGTTGATTAACATCTTCTCCCGTCAAACCGAGAGTCAATGTAGGACAAGAAGACATGGAGGACAAATATCACATTCGTGTGAATGGATAATATGAATGATATATTCGTGCAACTGGACAAAAATACGGATGAGTCAATCGTGCGTTTGGACAAATGTGGATGAGTCAATCGTGTGATTGGAAAAATATGGATGAGTCAATGCGGATAGCTCAGTCGTGCGATTGAACAAACGACTGGTCCAGTCACATGAATGAACATATGACTGGTCTAGTCGTACGACTGAACATACGACTAGTACAGTCGCATGGTCCAGTCATACGAATGGTCCATTAGCATGGTCCAGTCGTACGAATGGTCCATATTCATAGTCCAGTCGCATGAGCGAATCTGCACGCAGATTTTAAGATCTGCAGCTGCCATGGCCGCCAATACCCTAATCTGATGAATTTTACATGAACCGAAACAAAATAGACATTATAAGATTTGCAAGTGTGACAAGAATATGGTTTCGAGTTTGATTTTAACCAAGAAACAACACAAGTAACAAGATCTGAGCAAAACACGAAGAATACGAAGTGGGTTTAACGTCAAAGAACATGAAATAGATCCAGTAATCAAGAGCTCGGTTTGCTAGAATGATTGTTAGATCATTCAAGCAGTAACCTGCTCTAATACCAATTGTGAAGTCGCTGGATCAGTTGACATCCGAGCGATGGAAGGAAACAAAAACCAAAACCAAGAGACAAACAATAGAACGAACAATAATATAATGGTTTCATTGATAAAACCTAATGATTACAAGCTCGTTAAACATAAGAACCAAGATTCTTGGCAAGGGGAGATCAAGCATGATCTCCCCTCTCATTTGGTAGCACTTAGGCCCCCGGCATACTCCTTTAAAACCTTAACTCTCTACACAATGAAACTGGTATTTATAGTCCCCAGCCCATATCAGATGCGATTGGGCCCATCGTACGATTGGCCCATGCGTATGGTTCAATCGCACGATTGGACCATACTTATGGTTTAGTTTACGAATGGCCCAATAGCTTCTCTCAGTCGCACGACTGGTCCATTAGCATGGATAAGTCATACGACCGAGTCTCATTTGCATATGCTCCTGCGAATGACTTAGTTTCATATGTTTACAACATATCAGGCGTATTACATTAAGCCTAGACTATTCGTCAGGCGACGGACACACTATATGTGACAATATATGCTCCAAAACCTAGTTTATGTGCTCAAATGTAAAAGTCTTTCATTTTTTACTTATGTGTAGTTTGACTCTGTAATGAAATATGATATATGGTTTAATGTCTATTTACTTTAATTTATATGTATGACTTCTTATATAGGTTTGAGGTTGTTGTACACACTTCTAAGTCAATAATGACTGAGTAATGTGTTCCATATAATCGAATGAGTATTCATTCTAATAGCCCATACTTATGGACCATACGTATGAATACATCATGCTTATAGACCAGTCGCACGACTGAACCAGGAGACTGGATCAGTTGTATGATTGAGACATAAGATTGACTCAGTCGCATGACTGAACCTTCAGTCGTGCGTATGGATCAATCGTATGATTCAGTCGCACGACTAACCATGCTAATGGTTCAGTCGTATGAATGAAAACCAATAACCTATAAATACCACCTAATTCGTAGAAAAACAAAAGACTTGAAGAGATATTACGCATAGACATAAACTCTAACCGTCTAGAGCGTCCCAAACGTCCGGTCCAAGTTCATAGTTCGTTTTTGATTGATCCTATTCATTCTTAAGATTTAGTTTCAATCTTATATCGACTGGGTAATTGTTCTCACTGATTGGATCGCCAATCAAATAGGATTCCGCACTATTTGATTCGGTAAAACGCAGAATCAGTTAGTACTCCGTACGTACGCGGTCCTAACAAGTGGTATCAGAGCATTGGCTCTTGATTTGGCGTTTGATTCAATTAGGTTTGGTGTCATAACATAAGTTTTAATCAAAAAAGTCACCACCTTTGCTTCACAGGTGTTTTTCGACGTTTTCAGGCATTAAAGTTTAATTTTTCGTCATACGGCAGATTAGGGTTTCTCGGTAAATCGTATTTTGTGTCTAAGTGTCAAAAATTCGATTTTTCCAAACACAACAGCCTTCAGTTGCATGAATAGCTCATTCGTACGATTGAACTCATTCGTATACTCCATCCGCACGACTGAACTCAGTCGTATCCTTCATTTTCATGACAAAACAACTTCAATTGTTAGACTTCATTCCGCTAGTTCATATGCACGACTGAATCCAATCGCACGACTGAATTCATTCGCACTCTTCATTAGCATGAGTGATCCATACTCATAGTTCATTCGCATGAGTGATCTATACTTATTGTCCATCACCCGATTAAAGTTGTCCTGTTTTCCAAGTACAAAGTTTATAGAAATCAAAGATTAATTTGCTGCATTTACTGCAGGAAAAGACTCACGCATCCAGAATCTACTACTTCTACAGAATGAGATTGGTAATCACAATAAACCGCCAAAGCTATTAACGTTAGATGAATATCCTCAGTGAATAGCGGTTTGAGATTTACCTAAATGGAGTGGATCCAAATCTTTGGACTTCTATAGATACTGGTTACACAGTACCAGTCAGTGAAAATGGAGTAAAGTTGACGTTGAGAGGAATGAGCGAAGATCAGAAGATACTCTTCAATGCTGAGAAGAAACTTTATGTCATGTTGACTTAGTCAATCCAGAAAGACATCTTTCATTAGTTTTCTGAGAACAAGCAATCCAAAAAGCTATGAGAGGCATTAGAGAAGAGATATGATGGAAACACGACGTTAAAGGCACTGAAGACTAAGGCTCTCAAGAAGGAGTTCGATAACTTCTTTTCGATAGGAAACAAGAGCTTAGATGATATTATTGACAGATTTTATCATCTGATGAGTGAGCTGCACATTGATGGTGTAACCCCTCAATGTAAGACAAAGTTTCAAGCTTTGCTGATGGTTTGCAAGAGAAATGGGACTCATTTGTGTCTAACCTGAGATAGAACGACTTCTTACGACGTTAGACATAAATGACTTCATCTTGAAGTTAAAAGAGGAAGAACTGAGGATGAAGTACAAGTCAAAGAAAGGATCCGACATTCAGAATCCTTCACTCTACAACTCAGTTCCCACTCCAACTGGTTCAGGAGTACCATTACAAACAACTTTTGTGTCCAGTTCTGCAGCTCCTTCCCAAACCACTGCTTCAAGACCAAAAACATCAGGGTCATCAGGGACCCAATACATATTGCCTGAAGCCAATACTATGAAGTTGAAGGCCGAGAATCTCGGTAATATCACAGTGGAAGTTGCAAAGTAGCATATGGAGCTTACAGCAGCAGTTGTTCAATCGTATAATGGTTTAGTTGCTAGGAAGATCAAAAATTGTCATCTTGCAGATGAAGACTACGAGCAAGTTAACGAGAACGAGCTGGAAAGAATGGAGATCATGTGGGCTCTAGCAAGTGCAGTTAGACGAGCTAAAAAGTTTGTCAAGAAGACGGGGTAGAATCTAGTAACCACGAAAAATACGACGTTTGGCTTTGACAAAACCAAGGTCACCTGCTTCGACTGTGGTGAAAAGGGGCATTTTAAACGTGAATGAGTGAAGCCCAAGAAAACTGGAAATGGCAACCCATTTCCTACTTTCAACCATCAAGCCAAAGACATGGTTGGAACTAGTTCTTCAAGTAAAGAGATAAAGACACTAACTGCTCAAGGTGATGAAGGACAAGACTAGTCCTTCCGATTTGTTTCTCCTGGAGAATCAAATATAGCCTTTGTCGAAGCATTGGATGATGGGTCTGCCAGTGAAGGTGAGATTGCAGCTTAGCAAGCGATGTTAGATATTGAAGAAGCTGTTAATGTGGTAAATCACTTGGTTGAGGAAGAGCTTAGAGAAACAAGTTCAAAATCTCCAACAATAGAAGAGTCTACCTCGGCTTTGATGGCTGATTCAACTGAGTCCTCACAAGTAAGTTCTTTAGATCAATTATTTGAAAAACATGCTTGTTCTGAATGTGAAAATTTTAAGGAAAGCACTTATCTGAAATTTTTTAGGTTATTAGAACACAATGATAACTTATTAAATGACTTATAACTTTGCACTGAAGCTAATCGTATATTAAAACAAAATAAGTGCAGTTTTAAAGAAGAATAGAAATTTTGGGTAAACAACTAAGGGAAATCGAGGTTGTTGCCTTAAACTAATCTAATGATATAAAATTTTATTTAAATTCTTTAGAAGAAACCAAAAAAGGGAAAGCAGATTTGGAAGTCGAGCTTAATTCATTAAATCAAAGACTGCATAGTTGGGCTAGTTCTTCTCACATAGTACAGAACTTAGTGAAAAAATGAAACAATGGGAAGGTCTGGGATACAAAGTAGTTCCACCACCACATGAGATCCTTTTGAATACAAAATGTAGACCCATTAATAACAACCCAATTAAGGATCATGTGGTGTCTACTCCTCTAGTTAGTGATCCTGATTCCACGGGTAAGCCTGTGAAATCTGACACTAAATAGAAAGAGTCTACTTTGAAATCAAAAGGTAAGATGCCAGTTGAGAATTTGGGTGATGCATTTAAAAGGGTTAATGTAAGGTTAGGTTCACTAACGTCTATTTCAGAACCCAAACTGACTAAACCAGTTAACCACAAACGTGTTAGTCATCAAAGTCCAACCAAATGCAAGTTAAAGATGTTCAAAACGTTAAAACAATAATTTTGTTAATGAGGATGAAACATCTAAATGAGTAGTGAAAAAACCAAACCAGACACACCTCACACATTCACCAAACTCAACATCATATAAAAGGTTTCTTCAATCTATAGAAGCAAGATCTTGCTACAGTTGTGGAAAACGAGGACATATTTCTTCTAATTGTCCTTATTATCAGATCCCAGAAAGAAAATTGAACTTTTTGATGCAAAACCAAGTTTGTCTAAAGTAAGATCTAACACTCCACCTAAGAGTGTTAGTGAACCTAAAGTTCAAACCATAAGTTAGTCGTCTGTTTATCACAAACAGGCCTTACACAAAATTGGCTTATGGAAAGAAAAATCAAGTATAGTGTCTCATAGTGAGGACAAGAAGAAGATAGATATGCCCTCAGCCTCTAAAGGACAATGGGTTGAGTTTATGATGTGTGATTCCTCTGGGTTACCCAAGCCAGTTAAGGCTTGGGTCCTAAATCTAAACTAACAAGTTTCTTTGACTGCGCAGGGTGTCCACTACAACGCTATTTGAAACACCTGGATTATTGATAGTGGGGCGTCCAGGCACATGACATGAAATTCGGCCCTCGTTTTCAACGTCAAACAATCAAAGGGGGACATGTTTTATTTGTTGGGAACAAAGGAGGCTCCATCATAGCACAAGGCAAAGTGGGAAACGAGAAAGTAAAGTTTGACAAGGTTAACTACATTCAACAACTACAGAACAACTTACTTTCAATCTCCCAGATCTGTGATAAATGTTTTAAGGTTTTATTTGACAACAAAAGTGCTACATGTTGAAGAAGGACTATATGATTGAGGAGGATAAGGTTCTTATGTCAACTTCAAGATATAACGACTTGTATGTCTGGATCTATCAAAAGCATCCACAACTGATCACACGGTTCAATGCTTCTTGTCAAAGGCAACTGAGAGGGACTCAGTCTCGTGGCATAGAAGAATGAAAATATCATTCCTAGGAAGATGAATCATTTGATTTAGAATAATCTAGTGAATGGTGTAAATGCCAAGAACTTCCAGGTTCCAGACTTCTGCATAGCATGTAAGAAAGGGAAACAGATCAAGAAGGCTCATAAGCCAAAGAAAGTTAACTCTATTAATATTCCTCTCGAGCTTCTACACCTAGATCTGTTTGGCCCTGTCAGCACAAAAAGCATTGTTGGAGATCTGTATTGCTTTGTAGTAACAGATGATTACTCAAAATTCTCTTGGGTGATGTTTTTAAAAGCCAAATGAGAAACTTTTGAATCATTCAAACATCTGGTAACTACATTGGAATCCTCTAAAAGCTAAAAGTTAGGCAGATTCGATCAGACAACGACACAAAATTCAAGAATCAGTGGATGGAGGCATACTGTAGAGAAACTGGAATTGTTCATCAATTCACCTCTGCCTACACTCCACAGATAAAAGACATAGCTAAAAGGAAGAATCGAAGTTTGATAGAGACTGCCAAAACAATGCTAGTTAACTCGAAACTGCCTATTCAATTCTGGAATGAGGTAGTGGCTAATGCGTGTTACACACTCAATCAAGTACTAATGGTCAAACAACATGGTAAAACATGTTATGCACTACTCCAGTGATGTAAACCTAACTTGGAGTATCTAGAACCATTTGGCGCACCATGCACATTGTTGAAGAAGACTCAGACTGGGAAGTTCAGCGAGAAGGCAGAAGAGGATATATTTCTCACATACAGCATACCAGAGAAGAGAATTTACAACAACTCAACGGGCATGTAGAAGTGTGGTGACGTTCAAAGATACACCACACCCCCAGCTGGGAAAGGACCCTCATTCTTCTTTGACTATGATGGATTCTTTAAATCCTTCAATCTACTACCTTCTCATACCGATGACGAGATTTTTTCTAGGATGATGTATGACATTCTTAACACTCCTACACCAGACTTGACATCAACTCGTCTATCAGATGATTCTTCTAGCCCTTCAGGGGAGACCTTGAAGTAAGTGAGTCTTCATCTGATGATGAGGCAGTTGAGACTGTAATGTGGACTAGGTGGAACAGGTTCCCACCATGAAAGTACCCAAGCATCAAATCCTGATGCTTTTCACACTTCGAAATCTCATACTCCAATAACAACAGATCCTGAACCTGAGTTTAACAATCTGGATAATGAGGTGGCTATTCCAACAACTCCCAGATCTCGGCTAAATGTTTATCATCCCTTGGACAATGTTATTGGGGATGTTCGATCAGGAGTGCAGACCATAAATTTCATTGGACTATATCCCCTTTCCATTACCGAGGCATAATCAGCTGAGTACAACAGCTGATTATGCCTTGGTAATGGAAAAAGGATATCTTCACGATGGTGTAAATCGATGTTTTGTGTCTCGATTTGAGCCAAACTATGTTAGTGAGCCTTAAACAATGAGGCATGGGTCAGTGCAACGTAAGAAGAACTCCTACAGTTCAAGAAATTAGGAGTATGGACCCTTGTGGACAAAGCAAAAGGTGCTAAGGTGATTGGCACTAAATGGGTGCTGAAGTGCAAGAAAGATGACCAAGGGCTCATAATCAAGAATAAGGCTCGACTTGTAGTTCAATGATTTCTACAAGTCGAAGGCATAGATTACAATGAAGTGTTTGCACCAATGGCAAGGATGGAAACAATATGTATATTTCTAGCCTATGAATTCTACATGAAGATTAAAGTTTATCAACTAGATATGAAGAGTGCATTCCTTCATGGTGAAATCCGTGAGACAGTCTATTGTAGGTACATGTGTCCCTAGTTTTTGAACTTAATGTAATATGTCTTTAATATGTTACATGTTTGTAATAGTTAGGTACTTAATGAAATGTAAATGTTTGGTTGTGTTTATCATGTTTAATAAATCATTAATGAGTTGTTTAACGCATATTGACTTGATTATATAGGTTTATGGTTGATTGAACTAATATAAAGAATGTAATGACAATTAATACGTTGAAACTTAATAACATGAAGTTATCATGCGAATGGCCCATGCTAATGGACCATACGCATGAACAACTTCATGCGAATGACTCAGTCGCACGACTGAACCAGGAGACTGGATCAGTCATATGATTGTCACATAAGATTGGCTCAGTCGCAAGACTGAACACTCAGTGGTGCGTATGGACCAACTGCATGACTCAATTGCACGACTGAACCATGCTAATGGTTCAATCGCATGAATGAAAAACTTTAACCTATAAATACTACCTAATTCGTGGAAAAACATAAGCATTGAACACACTTCGACTCCAAACATACCCTAGCCGTCCAGAGACCTCTAAGATCATACTCCAAGTTCATAGATCGTAGTAGATCGATTCCTAATCGATTCTTAACGTTAGATTCAATACATAATTGTTTCTACATGCGTTCTCACTGATTGGATCGCCAATCAAATAGGATTCCGCACTATTTAGTTCGCTATACACGTTAATTAGTTAGTACATCGTTCAATACACGATCCTAGAATCTATGTTAGTTAACCCGAAGGATTGAGGATCCTTATCATCAGGATATAATTCACAAGCTAGACAAGGCTCTCTACGGGCTCCATCAAGCCCCTAGAGCCTGGTATGAGAAACTCTCAACTCATCTTGTGAAACATGGTTTTCGCAAAGGAGTTAATGACTGTACATTGTTCATCAAAGAAAAAGATGTGGATTTACTGCTCGTACAGATTTATGTTGATGACATCATCTTCGGTTCCTAAATGAAGAAGTATGTAAAGAATTCAAATCTGTAACGAAAGTAGAGTTTGAGATGAGTGCCATGGGGGAGATGAAGTTTTTTCTTGGCTTACAGGTGATCAGACACCAAAAGGAATCTTCCTACATTAGACCAAGTATGTAGGCGATATCCTCAGTCGATTCGACAAGGGGAATGCTTCAGCAGCCGAAACTCCACTTGCTACGAACCATGATGGCATCTGACGAAAATGCTGATGTGGTTGATGCCACCATGTATAGAGGAATGATAGATCTCTCATGTATCTCACAGCCTCGCATCCCGATATCATGTACGGCACGTGTCTTTGCTCAAGATATCAGGCCAAACGAAAAGTAAATAATCTCATCAGGGTTAAAATAATCTTTCATTATGTGAAGGGTACTCCAACACTCTGGTTGTGGTATGCTCATCACCATGACTTTGACCTTACAGCGTATAGTGACTGGATTATGGCGGTTGCATGATGAATTACAAGTCAACATCAGTGGGATGTTAGTTCTTGGGTAGACGGTTAGTCACCTGCCAGTGTAGGAAGCAGACCTCAGTTGCTCTATCAACATGTGAAGCTGAATACGTTGCTGCTGCTAGTTGTTGTTCACAAATAATTTGGATTCAACATCAAATGCGCGACTACGGTTTGCAATTTTCTAACACCCCTATTTGTTGATAATTCTGCTGCTATCGCTGTAACCGAAAATCCGGTCAAACATCCTAAAACTAAACACATCGGTATTAAGTATCACTTTATACGTGACTATTTTGAAAAGCAATTAATTGATGCTGTAAAATTAATATTGATTTTCAATGTGCCCACTCTACACAAAAGCATTTGACAAACCTAGGTTTCAATATCTTTTAGAGGTTAATGGTGTGAAAAAGAAAAGTGATGTAGAAGAAAGTTAATAGTCCGACTAGTGTTTTTATTTTATTTTATTTTATTTTCATGTCTATTAAAATCTAAAAACACAAAAAGATTTTCGGTTTTAGTATTTTTGGGGGATAATAGCCTTGTTTTAGTATTAATTTGCAGTATTTATTTATTTAAAAAAACAAAAGAAAAAAATGAGGGGGGACAGCATTTTATTTGAAAGAAGTGAAATCAAATCTGTGATTTTGATTCAAAGCTTATGGATAGTGATGGTACACAGGGAACAAGTTGGTCGAGACTTAAAAACTAGTTTGCTCAAATGCGAAATTCAAAGTACAAGTTTGAAAAGTCTAAGCACAACTAAAGAAAAATGATAGTTAAAACTAGTTTGCTACTGAGGTAACATAGAGAAAGTAGACCTAGAGGTTGCTAGTTCATTATATAATGTATCGTTAGATTCAACACAATAGATGAGTAGAATTCATTGGTGAATTAAAAATTCAAACTAACTTGTTCAAATTGCTGTGGGTTCTCATCTTATCCCTGGTTAACACAATCAAATCATTTCCAATAAGGGGTGACGAGCAAAATAAATGCCATAAATGTGTGCGGATGACCATAAATATGAGCAAAGCACATGTAAACACTGCTAAAAGCAATCAAGATAATGACTAATGTTGTTGGTGCATTGTGTGCAAAAGAAAATAAATGCTCTAATAAGAAGATAGGTTGTGTGCTCTCTGCTGTGCGATGGCACTGACCTGAGGATAAGCATAACCTAAATATTCTAGAATTCATTATTGTTTGCGCCTCTTTGCTCTGCCCACTACCTGAGGCTTGGCATCTCTTTGAAAGCTCTTAGAATAGTCTCTTCTCGTCCAATACCCGTAGACCGCTCAAAAATCTCCTGAGGAATGTTGATTACGATATAAGTGTGAGATCCACAAATGCTTATTGAAATTACTAAACCTAATTCATTACCAAAGCAAGTCAAAAGTCTGTGTAGGATTTAAGTGGACAAACATACTAACAATCATCATGGCTGCAATTCTTGAAAGTCAAAATCATTGTGTGCATCTTATATATCTAGTATGATTTCTTGAAAGTGCAAATGACTCTCAGACAAAACAAGAATCTAGTATCAATGCATATTAAAAGGGGTTCCTAAACGATTCTATTATACCTGTATGATTCTAATGAATCGTTTCAGAAATGATCATATCAACTTGAGTTGTTTGGCTCAAACCCAAAACAATAAAAATATGTCTTGTTTTCATTTAAATTCTAAGTTATTTACTATTTTCTAGTCGTTTGTAGGTTAGTCGTCGGACTATACAACTGAATGTACTGTGTGAATCCTTACTAAAATGGGTCATGTCTGAGGTGACCAATCAGCTTTAAATTAAAAGGATCACGTCTGAGGATATCAACCGGTTTTAAACTAAAAGGATCATGTCTGAGGTGATCAAATAGTGTTATAAGGTCATAATGTTTTTCAAAGGTTAAAATGTTCAGTGTTTGAAAGTGTAAAGAGTTCAAGCTCATAAGTATGAGCCAATCATACGATTGAATCATAAGAATGAGCAATCGCACGATTGAACCATAAGTATGAGCCAGTCACACGAGTGGACCATGAGAATGGAACAACCATGCGATTGGACTACAAGAATGAACCAATCGTACGAATGGATGAAGGAGTATGAGCCAGTCGCACTATTGAACCCCAGTCGCACGACTGAAGCATGAGTATGGCCTCAGTCGCACGACTGGAGTATGAGTATGGGTCTAGTCACAAGACTGAAATTGAAAAGAGTATAAATAAGGGGGTCAGTCGGTCGTAACCCTTACCATCCTTCAAAGCTCTCCAAAACTGCTGATATGACGATACACTGCCAAAATTTTTTTTGCCTACTCTTACATACTGACTGTGATCTTAACTGATTTCTCATTCATCTACAGGTATTGTGAGACTGAAATAGACCCTAATGACCGGTTTATTCTAACCCTAAGGGCCGATTCTTCTAAGGCCAAGAACCGAGACTAAAACCCTAAAATAGACCACTTTACTAGACATAAATGTTGATTTAAAAGACATTAAGTGTTATTTCGAGTCTCTGTGAGTCTAATGCGTCTAAACACAAAGACTTATATCAAATTTGGACAAGATTTGATTCTAGGGTGTTCAATAATATAGGATACGAATGGTCATGCTGATGAACTCCAGTCGCACGATTGACCCAGGCGAATGACTCAATCGCATGTAGAATCATGCGTATGGGTTCAGTCGAACGACTGACTCAATCGCATGGTGTAGCAAACGTCTAAGTGTAAGGCCCTCTTCCCGGGACGCTCACAGTTGGATCCTCATCGCACGTAAAACATATAATTACGTTTGCCTTATGTAAATATTGCAGCGGACACATTCAAAATGACATCTCATTCTATTATAAAAACTTTTGCCAAATAACGCATCGTCGATTAGTTACAAAATATATAGTTGCATTACATCACAAAAAGGATTAAATAAATGGATGTCATCCCAAAAGAGCTCGTGCCATCCTCGTGCAATCATTACCTCGTGCCATCATTAGTTACAAAATATATAGTAGCCACCTCGTGCCATCCTCAGCAATCATTACCTGCCAACTAAAAAACATCAAAGTCAACGTTGTTGAGTGAGTTCTAGTTTTATAAAATAAAATATACTTTTCTTTCATCTTTACTTTCGTGCGATCACACATCATACATAGACATAGATAATAGTTATTATTATCTTCTTCATTCGTTTGTTCATCTTTACATCTTTTCTTGCGCATCTGTTATCTTCCATACCAATACCATGTGCTACACCCCGAACTATATGGCTACTGGGCCGAAGTCTATAAATAGACAGCTAAACATGGTGCCGTAGTACCAGGGGTAAGCGGTAGAGGTTCTATACAAATGGTCGATCATAGAGAAGGACCCCGATGTGCATCCTCCCGGGGTAGCGAACCCGCACACCGTTGAGCTAACACTTATAATTGGTGGGTCCCGATATCTAATTCTTGGAAGACTTCATTACTTTCATCCTTCATTAATGCACGAATTCATAATGTTCCACTTTTCATTATCCTCCACTTTACGTTACATAATACTTTCATTTCATTCGTTAACATAACATGCAAAGCCACAAGAAAGATAAACATGCATCAATAACAAGGAATATACCATACACATGCATCAACATCATACAGGGCAACATCATACATAAATAACACACATAATCATGCAACATCATCATCATCATGCCCAACATGCTCTCTAAGGCCTCAATAGTCATCTTACATGAATTTATAGGAACCCTTACGTCAAAATTTACATCTGCAATTTCCCCCGAAAGTCAGAAGTTAAACTACACTTTTCCTCGGGTGCAACAGCCCTTTTGGGCGTATGGACACCCTTTAGTTGCATGGCCTCCATGCGACTGAACATCATGCGATTGGACCAATGCGGATGAACACTTATGTGAATGAACACCCAATCGTGCGAATGGACTTATGCGGATGGACCTCATGCAAATGGAAGTAATGCGGATGAGCACTTATGCGACTGGACCCTCAGTCGCATGACTCCCCATACGACTGGCCCCAATCATGCATATGAACTCCAATCCTGCGAATGAACCCTCAATCGCACCCTAATTGGCCGTATGGCCTCCATTCGGTCGCCTAGCCCTAGCTGGTGTAGAATGCAGTTCATCTTAAACCAAATCTGCTATTTTCGACCTCCAAGCTCATCTAAATCCATTCTAAGCCCAAATCAACCATCCTAAACCTTAGGACTGCATGCCACAACACCATTCAAGCACACCCAATCTCAAAAGCAAGACCCAAACGAACCCTACACTCACACACACATACAGAAACGGGTCAAACACATATACACTCAAAAACCCGATTTCAGATCTGTTCCAGCCCTAAATCATTCACAACGTCTAAAAGATGGTCCTAGAACTCACACAAACGACCACGACGAGAAGAGCTTCGATTTGACTTGCTTCTCAACGATTTTGGCCACCTGAACCAACCCGAACCAACACTTCTTACTCTTTTCTTCCTTTCTCTCTTCTCTTCTCTCGTTTGGCTGAAATATGAGTCTGGGAGAGGGTAAGGGCTTCCCTCTCCCTTTATATACCCCCACTCACCTAACTTTCTTTCGTTGGTAAGTTTGGTCCCTCCACTTAGGACTTTATTTTTTTCTTCGTCGGCTTCAAAATAAATAAATAACCGGGTGTTACAAGTCCACCCCCCTTAAATAGGTTTCGTCCTCGAATCCTATTATTCCTCGAAGAAGCATGGGTAATGCTGTCTCATTTCTTCCTCTATCTCCCACATTGACTCAGATCCTTCCTGTGCTTCCACTGTACATGCACAAGAGGAACCACTTTATTTCTCAGCCTTTTCTCTTTTGATCGATGATTGCCACCGGTTGCTCTACGTAATTGAGCCGTTTGTCTACTTCGATATCCTCTAGTGGAACAATCATGTCTTCATCAGCTAAGCACATTCTTAGATGAGATACATGGAATGTCGTGTGAATTCCACTTAACTCATCCGGTAACTCTAGTCTATAGGCCACCTATCATACTTGAGCAACGATTCAGAAAGGGCTATGTATCTCGGGCTCAACTTGCCCTGCTTTCAGAAATGAATGATACCCTTCCAAGGTGAGACCTTCAACATAACCCGGTCACCCACCTGGAATTCAATCGGTCTGCGTCGTTTAACAGCATACAACTTCTGTCTATCTTTGGCTGCCTTCATGAAGGCTTTGATCTTCTCAAGCTTCTTAGTCGTAGCCTCGATTACCTCGATGCTCCCCAACTCCTTTTGACCAATATCACCCCAACAAATGGGTGTTCTGCATCTCCTGCCGTATAACATCTCATATGGTGGCATACCAATGCTGGTATGATAGCTGTTGTTGTATGAGAATTCGGCTAACAGTAAGTGGTCATCCTAACTTCTCCGAAAATCAATCACACATGCACGAAGCATGTTTTCCAATGTCTGAATGCTCCTTTCTGACTGACCATTAGTTTGGGGATGATAAGCCGTGCTAATATGTAACCTCGTCCCCATGGCGTTGTGGATATTCTTCCAAAATTTAGATGTAAACCGGGTGTCACGATCAGACACAATAGACACCGGCACACCATGACGAGTTATAATTTCCTTGATGAATAGATCCGCCAATCTCTCAGATGAATATGTCTCGCGGATCGGTAGGAAGTGAGCACTATCGTCAAGCGGTCAACAATCACCCATATGGCATCATAACCTTTTGGGGTACGCGACAACTTCGTGATGAAATCCATGGTGATGTGCTCCCACTTCCATTCCTGTATACAAAGGTTGGATCTTCCCATACGGCTTTTGATGTTCGGCCTTCACCTATAAGCAAGTAAGGCATTTACTCACATACTCCACCATATCGCGCTTCATACCGGCCACCAATAATCTTTTTTCATGTCTTGATACATCTTTGTGGCACCTGGATGATGGAGTATCGAGTCTTGTGAGCTTCATCCATGATCTTCACGCGTAGATCCCCAAAACAAGAAATCCATCCGTCCAAATTGGGTTTTAACACCAAGTGTGTTTTCACCCAATTCTGCGACCAGACCTCTCATTCTTTCAGATTTAAGATGATCTTCTTTCAATGCCTCATCTTGGAACTCTTTAACTTACTTCATCACGTCTGAGGTCATGATCCACTGATAGGCTTTCATTCGAATCGGCTCGGGCCTCTCTTTTCGGCTAAGGGCATCAGCCACCACATTGGCTTTGCCGGATGGTAATGGATCTCACAATCATAATCCTTTATAAGTTCTAACCACCGCCTCTGCCTCATGTTCAGGTCCTTCTGCTCAAAGAAGTTCTTCAAACTCTTGTGGTCGGTGAAAATGGTGCACTTCGTCCCGTAAAGATAGTGCCTCCAAATCTTTAGTGTAAAGACCACGACTGCTAGCTCCAAGTCATGAGTAGGGTAGTTGACCTCATGGACCTTCAACTGTCAAGATGCATAAGCTATAACCTTCCCTCTTTGGATTAATACACAACCCAACCCCGAATAGGAAGCATCAGAATAAACCACCAGATCTTCACTTCTATCGGGTAATGACAGAACAAGAGCTTGAGTCAATCTTGCCTTCAATTCTTCGAATGCCTTCTCTTGAGCTTGACCCTATACAAACTTCACATCCTCCGGGTCAACTTAGTCAGTGGAGAAGCGATCTGGGAAAAGTCTTGGATGAACTTCTATAGTATCCTGCCAAACCCAAGAAACTGCGAATTGGATGGCGTCTATGGAGACTTCCATTGCATCACCGCCTCCACCTTTGCCGGGTCCACCATAATCCCATGGGGATTCACCACAAGACCCAAGAATTGAACTTCATGCAACCAGAACGTGCACTTGGAGAACTTAGCATACAACTTCTCCTTCCTCAACATCTCCAAAACCTCCTGAATATGGCCGGCATGCTCATTCTCACTCTTTGAATAATTAGGATATCATCAATAAACACAATCACTGATTTATCTAACATAGGCCGACACACACGGTTCATTAGATCCATAAAAGCAACGGGCGCATTGGTCAAACCGAAAGATTACAAGAAACTCGTAGTGACCATAGCACGTACGAAAAGTTGTTTTAGGGATATCTTGTTCCTTGACCTTCAACTGATGGTAAGTAGATCGAAGATCTATCCTTGAAAACAACTGGCACCCTGAAGCTGATCGAACAAGTCATCAATTCTCAATAAGGGGTATCGGTTCTTCACCGTCAACTTGTTCAGCTCACGGTAGTCAATACACATCCTTATATTACCGTCTTTCTTCTTCACAAATAGGACCGGCACCCCAAGGAGAGATACTCTTTCTGATAAACCCCTTATCAGCAACTCTTGCAACTGCTCCATCAATTCCTTCATTTCAGTCGGAGCCAACAATACAGTGTGTTGGCAATAGGTTGGGCACCGGCATCAGATCAATCTGAAACTCGATCTCTCGGTTAGGTGGCACTCCTGATAAATCTTCTGGGAACACGTTTGGAAAGTCACACACAATCGGTACATCAGATAGTTGTAGTGTGGGCGTATCCACTCCTCTACATAGGATAGTAGGTACAACATCCACGCCTCATACACTTTCCCGCCACCGCCATTGAGATCACTTTCGGGATCATGATGACCCGATCCCCATAAATAGTTACCGAACTCCCGTCAAGCGCTGTTAAGCGAACCATCTTCTTGCGACACACAATGTTCGCCTCGAACTCCGCTAACCAATCCATCCCAAGAACCAAATCAAAACCACCTAAGGTCATCACGAATGGTCTAACAGGAAACTTATCACCCTCAAGTTCCACATCATAGTTCTCTATCATCTCAAAAATCCTGGTAAACTTACCTATGGTAGTTTCTACATCAAAGAGCGCATCAACACTTCTACTACAACAAGCAGCTTAGCATAGAAAGCAAAAGAAATAAAACTCTTACTCGCACCCAAATCAAATAACACAGAAGCTAAAGTTTGGTTCACAGAAACGCACCGGACACAACATCAGGGTCCGTCCTAGCTTCCTCCTGTGTCATAGTGAAATCTCTGGCGCTCGCCGTCGGTCCTTTAGTTCCCATCTTCTTCGCCCCTCAACCCTCAGCCCTTGGCTTCTTACAATCCCTACTCATGTGATCCTCTTCACCACAGTTGAAACATCTGCCCGCACGGCAATCCTTTGCGATGTGCCCCGTCTTCCCACATTTGAAGCACACATTCAACCCCAACCTACATTCTCCCGCATGATCCCTTCCACACTTGCCACACCTCTTTGACCCCGCACTCGATGTGGCCCCACGACGGTCATCCACCCGTGCCTTTTAGTTACCCGTCGAGGCATCACCCTGACCAACCCTTTTCCTATTCAAGTTCCGATCACCACCACTCTTCTTGTTCGCTTCAGTGACCAACACCTCCAGCTCATTATATAGCCTCCCTGACAAATTGGCCACCGACCTAAACGTGCTTGGCTGGGCGGCGATCATATGCCTGCGAACATCCACCAGTAAGCCCTGGATATACCTCTTGATCTTCCAACACAGAGTCGTCACCTTATCCGGCACAAGCCGTGCCATTTCATTGAATTTGGGGGGTGTAATGCTAGTGGGTCATGGTTCCACCTTCCAGCTGCATGAACTCTCTCTCTATCTTATCCATCTCCCTGTGAGGGCAGAACTCCTCAATCACCATCTTCTTCAACTCCTCCCACCTCGTCCTTCCTATCGCCCAGCTACCCTCGGCATAGACAATATTGTCCCACCAACACAGAGCCGATTCTACAAATGAGTGGGTAGCAAACTTCACCTTCTGGTCCTCCCTGCACTCACTAATATCAAGAACAGCCTCCATTTCCCTCACCCCCAGGTGAGCAGCAGCAGTAGTGCCATTACCATCGAAAGTAGGGGGCTTGCATCTTATAAATGCCCGGTAGTTACAGCCTCGTGCCACCTCCAGCGTAGGCTCTTCTTCCTGCTCTTCTTCTTCGTTGTCAGACAAAACCGTCTCAGTCTCAGGCTGTCTTCTTTTGCCTGTAGGTCTACTTCTTTCTTTCCTCTCCCCTTCCCGTACTGCCTTGATAACTTCGGTCACAACAGACGGTATGATCGTCTGCATGACCAGATGGAATTCCTCAACCACTGCCTCTTTCACCGAGGCCCTTAGGTTTGCACTTTCATCACCACCCTCCGGATGAGGGGTCTCGGGTTCTTCAGGGACCACCTTCTCAACTCTGGGTCTCCCTCTCTTGGGTTGTGGTTCAGTACCGTGACCTCCACCACGTGAAGCTTTTGAAGATCTACCTCCAGCCATACACACGCACACTGAAAGATTCAAACACCAACATGGTCATTCAAGGGAACAACTCAGTTTATGTCAAGTATAATAAGTCCCTAATTCCAGTGGCCAGTTACTTACTTTACTCTTCACACTCCGAGCATTACCTATTGTGACTACATTAGTATTCAAATCCACAAACAACTCATAACACATCACATGCGCACATAATACCGGTTAACATTACGAAAATACATGATGGCACGCAACTACTCAGATTGGCATCCCTTCCCTTTTTGTCGCATTCTTAGTTTAAGTTAAGGTTTATTTAGAAAATTTACCCATTTCACTTAAAATTTTGGCTCTCATACCAACTTGTAAGGCCCCGTTCCCGGGACGCTTACAGTTGGATCCTCATCGCACGTAAAACATATAATTACGTTTGCTTTATGAAAATATTACAGCAGAAACATTCAAAACGACATCTCATTCCATTATAAAAACTTTTGCCAAATATGCATTGTCGATTAGTTACAAAATATATAGTTGCATTACATCACAAAAGCATTAAATAAATGGATGCCATCCCAAAAGAGCTGAGTAGCCATCTCGTGCCATCCTCAGCAATCATTACCTGCCAACTGGAAACACATTAAAGTCAGCGTTGCTGAGTGAGTTCTAGTTTTATAAAATAAAATATACTTTTCTTTTGTTACAACCGTTCTTTACTTTCATGCGATCACACATCATACATACACATAGATAATTGTTATTATTATCTTCTTCATTCGTTCGTTCATCTTTACATCTTTTCTTGCACATCTGTTATCTTCCATACCAATACCATGTGCTACACCCCGAACTATATGGCTACTGGGCCGAAGTCTATAAATAGACAGCTAAACATGGTGCCGCAGTACCAGGGGTAAGCGGTAGAGGTTCTATACAAATGGTTGATCACAGAGAAGGACCCCGATGTGCATCTTCCCGGGGTAGCGAACCCGCACACCGTTGGGCTAATACCTTATAATTGGTGGGTGCCGATATCTAATGCTTGCAAGACTTCATCACTTTCATCCTTCATTAATGCACGCATTCATCATGTTCCACTTTTCATTATCTTCCACTTTACGTTACATAATACTTTCATTTCATTCGTTAACATAACACGCAAAGCCACAGGAAAGATAAACATGCATCAATAACAAGGAATATACCATACACATGCATCAACATCATACAGGGCAACATCATACATAAATAACACACATAATCATGCAACATCATCATCATCATGCCCAACATGCTCTCTAAGGCCTCAATAGTCATCTTACATGAATTTATAGGAACCCTTACGTCAAAACTTACATCTGCAATTTCCCCCGAAAGTCAGAAGTTAAACTACACTTTTCCTCGGTTGCAACAACCCTTTTTGGGCGTATGGACACCCTTCAGTCGCATGGCCTCCATGAGACTGAACATCATGCGATTGGACCAATGCGGATGAACACTCATGAGAATGAACACCTAATCGTGCGAATGGAGTAATGCGGATGGACCTCATGCAAATGGAACTAATGCGGATGAGCACTTATGCGGCTGGACCCTCAGTCGCATGACTCCCTATGCAACTGGCCCCAATCGTGCGAATGAACTCCAATCGTGCGAATGAACCCTCAATCGCACCCCAATCGGCCGTATGGCCTCCATTCGGCCGCCTAGCCCTAGCTGGTGCAAAATGCAGTTCATCCCAAACCAAATCTGCCATTTTCGACCTCCAAGCTCATCTAAACCCATTCTAAGCCCAAATCAACCATCCTAGATGCATGCCAGAACACCATTCAACCACACACAAGCTCAAAAGCAAGACCCAAACGAATCCTACACTCACACCCACATACACAAACGGGAGAGACACATACACTCTCAAAAACCTGATTTCAGATGTGTTGCAGCCCCAAATCATTGAAAACGTGTAAAAGAGGGGTCCTAGAACTCACACAAATGACCACGACGAGAAGAGCTTCGATTTGACTAGCTTTTAAATGATTTTTGCCACTCGAACCAACCCGAACCAACACTTCTTTCTCTTTTCTTCCTTTCTCTCTTCTCCTCTCTTGTTTGGCTGAAATATGAGTGTGGGGAGTGGGTAAGGGCTGCCCTCTCCCTTTATATACCCCCACTCACCCCACTTTCTTTCGTTGGTGAGTTTGGTCCCTCGACTTAGGACTTTATTTCTTTTCTTCGTCAGCTTGAAAATAAATAAATAACCGGGTGTTACACTAAGCTCAGTTGTAGGCTCAATCGCGCGACTGAACTCAGCCGCAGGCTCAATCGTATGACTGAACTCAATAGTACAACTAAAACTCAGTTGTATGGTTCAATCGCACGATTGAACCAGTTTGATCTAAAACATATAAGTTTTAATTCTCATCTTCAATACACAATTCTAATGTATATCTTTCTTGTGTTACAACAACATGGCTGATAGATGGATGATGACCTCAAGCACAACATCTGTGCTCATCTAGATGCTTCTACTCATAATGCTTACGAGTTGGCGGGGATCATTGCCTTTCTTAGGAGATCGAGGATCTTTAAGGCGATATCTACACCTTGCACTCCATAAAGATCACTACAACAGACCTTTTGGGAAGGGGCTACTTTTGATAGGTCCATTGAGCCATACAGTATCTGGAGCTCGATCTTCGGACAGGAGATCAGTGTTACTGCACCCGATCTTAGGCAAGTCCTGGAGTTGGGTGAGGATGGTGACCACCCGACCAAGCTACATCCTCTGACCGTTAGAGGATGCTTTTTGCGGATGAAGTACACGGGGGACATCAACACAGGTGTGCTCAACAAGAGCAATCTGTGCCCCTAGTTCAAGTACTTGGCCCATGTCATCCTGAACTGCATAGCTTTAAGGAGGGAAGGGTTTGACGAGATGTCAAATCAAATCATAACGCATATCTTACTTTGGTGCTGAACCACCCGTTCAGTTTATCCCTGATGATATTCTCATACATGGTCGAGAACATAGAGGCAAAGGGGAAGGAAGGGTTCTGCATGTACCCATGATTTCTACAGATGATCATTGACCAGAAGCTCCTTCACTTCTAAAGAGAGGGAGGGTTCAGTGGTTTTGGAGGTGATGGATGATATGATATTGGGTCGGCTGAAGGTCTATCGGGGGAAGCAAGTGAAGCTCCCGATGAGGAGACAGTTTGGTCACTTGGCCAACCAGGAGTATGTGGCGCCATCTCACAAGAAGTGGCGTCACGATGATAGTGACTCCGATGTTGAGCCTATCATGGCAACCATAGATGAAGATGAAGACGACGACGACGATGATGATCAGGGTCAAGGTGGTGAGGCACCTGGTAGAACCGAAGGGGCTGCCTTCCACCAAGACTTCTTGATAGATCAGAATGAGGATCCGGATGATGAGCCGTTAGTGAGGATAGTTGGGAGTCGAGTTATGGCCATAGACAGAGGGATAGAGGCAGTTGGCGGACGCCAGGCTGAGTCGAGGGGTGCTGCTGATGATGTTACTCATCCTACTTACACCCCTGACCAGCCCAACAGGCAAGGGGGAGTGTCTA
The DNA here is from genome assembly GCA_025506515.1 of Flaveria trinervia. Taxonomy (NCBI): domain Eukaryota; kingdom Viridiplantae; phylum Streptophyta; class Magnoliopsida; order Asterales; family Asteraceae; genus Flaveria; species Flaveria trinervia. The sequence continues at coordinate 59,995,609 of CM046453.1, forward strand.
TTGCAAGGGGCTCTAGGAAGAAGAGAATGGCCCATCCCCATGGGAAGAAGAGCAAGAGGCCTACGTTTACTTTGATCACATCTTCTGCCACTACCACAGCCATAACCACTACCACTACCACCACAACCACCACCACTACCACATCTCCTACTACCACCACCACAGCTACTACTACCACCATCACTCCTCCCACTACCACTATCACTCCTCCATCACCACTAACAAAACCACTCCACCGCATGCCACTCCTATTCCACCTCCCATATTCACCACATCCAGTACTACCACCACCAGTCACCAAGCAGGTCCCTCCACCCACTCTACATTTATATTTAGATCCACTCTACCTAATATTAGGTTAGAGGAATAGCTTGCTAACCTCAACAACATTGTGCTAAGGCTGCTTGCCACTGATGAGCTAAGAGCTACTCAGCTACACAAGATAATGGAGGTGAATGCAACTTAGGCAAAGAAGATCGTGGAGCTCAGCGAGAAGAGTACCCAGTATAAGATAGCTCTAGGCCGAGCCCAACCATGCACTTGCTAGTCAAAAAAAGCTGGTGTTGGCTTCAGTGAAGAGGATAAAAGAGCTGAGAAGAAGAACAAGAAGTTACTACTAAAGCTCAAGGGATCAAAGAATGAGCCATTAAAGATAAAGGATGGTGATGATGGTGATAATGATGATGATGATGATGATGATGAGGATGAAGATGATTCTGAGGAAGATGATGATGAGGGAGGACCAATCGGTAAAGATAAAGAGGATGATGATGATTAGGAAGGTGATGCGTCTGTGTCAGCCTCAATCCTCAAGATCAGGAGAGGCGGACGAAAAGAAACCAAGATCAAGGAGCCTCATCCTCCACTCCTCCAGCTGAAGAACCGACGGGTCAAGACAAAAGTAATTATTAGATGTCTTTGTATTTAAAAAAATCTTGTACTTGAATTGTATATTACATTAATGTAATTAATAATCATCTATGTTTGTTTATGTTTTAATGTTTTACATAATGACTTATGTGTGATGTGCTTAATGTTTAATCAAATAGATGAAGCTCAATAGACAGACGAATATGATATCGAACCCCTTCAGCAAGTTAAGACTCAACTTACAATGATTCTTGACTTGCAAGGGATAGTCAGGAGATATGTGAGCTACACTCTAGATGAGGGAGAGATTATTCATGATTTGACAGATGAACAACTCACTAGAATGTTTAGACTAAATCCTGACAAGCTTGTAAAAGATGATCCAGAAGTAGACGTTGTGAGTGATGATGAGCTTAACGATGTTGATGAAATTGAGATCGAGGATACCACTAATGAACATTATCCAGAGTAAACTGACCACAAAGGTAATTTTATACCCAACTTAGGTGATACTTTTGGTAGTGCTACGTTTGAGAAGCTGGAAGAGATGGAAAAGAAGAAGGAAAAAGATAAAATCCAAGCCCAAGCTTTAGATACGAATGTTGATATCAAGAAAGCTGAATGGGCAGCTTGTTTTGCAGAGATGAAAGCCCACCACGTGCCACAAAAGAAAAATGCCTATACCAAGCTCTATAGAGTCAAACGACATCAGAAGGTGTTTAGAAAGATCATGACGTGGGCATATTTTGAAAACTTGGACGTATATGCTGTGAAAAGGGAAAAAGGGATTGAGTACTTCAGATATCCTCATGATCTAAAGACTCTTCCTGGTTTTGAGTTCAATCGACTGGCATGTTTAGATCTGCATGCTAATCCAAGAAAGATACCAGGTTGGTTTGAAGCTACGTTAAAGAAGGAATACCACACCACGTGGGTAAACTTCAGACCTCAACAACCATGAGGTTCATACATAAGTCTGAAGTGGACCCTATATCTGGGAATCCTAAAGTTATGCTGAAGTGGAGTCCCCCGCGCACAATGTCAAAGATTCCCTTATGAGAAATGCCTTAGGACTTCACTCCACACTTCAAATGGTGGTATTATGACTGGCGGACAAGCGAAGTGGTCATAGTTCTGAATAGAGATGGAAAAATAGATACTGTCTGGGTATTCGACCAATGTGGCCACTATCTATGATACGCAAGACATTGTACAAGTTCTACAGTTTCAACATGTGATAAGACTCTGCTTTGCTTTTGAAATACATGCACGAGTCACAAAAGAGGAGAAGTACAAGAAATTTCAAGAACATGTGAAGAATGTTAGACGATAGAGAAAACTAGGTCCAAGGGGGAGTTTGTAGATATATATTTATCTTATTTATGTGCTCAAATGTAAAAGTCTTTCATTTGTTACGTATTTGTAATTTGACTATGTAATGAAATATGATATATGGTTTGATGTCTATTTAACTTTAATTATTATGTATGACTTGTTATATAGGTTTGAGGTTGTTGTACACACTTCTAAGTCAATAATGATTAAGTAATATGTTCAACATAGTCGGATGAGTATTCATGCTAATGGCCCATACTTATGGACCATACGCATGAATACATCATGCTTATGGACCAGTCGCACGACTGAACTAGGAGACTGGAACAGTCGTATGATTGAGACATAAGATTGACTCAGTCCCATGACTAAACCTTTAGTCGTGCGTATGGATCAATCGCATGATTTAGTCACACGTTCAGTCGTACGAATGAAAACCAATAACCTATAAATACCACCTAATTCGTGGAAAAACAAAAGACTTGAACAGATATTACGCATACACATAAACCCTAGCCATCCAGAGCGTCCCAAACGTCCGGTCCAAGTTATAGTTCTTTCCTCATCGATTCCTATTCGTTCTTAACATTTAGTTTCAATCTTATATCGATCGGGTAATCGTTCTCACTTATTGGATGGTTAATCAAATAGGATTCCGCATTATTTGATCTGGTATAACGCATAATCAGTTAGTACTCTGTACATACATGGTCCTAACATCTTTAAACCTTAATAGTTGTTAAAGATAAATTCTTCTTTGACCTATCCACAAAGAAATGTAGTTTTGACATCTATTTTCTACACCTTGAAGTTCATATTGGAAGCATACACCAAGAAAACATGTATAGCCTCAACTTTAATGTTCCTTTAACTTGATAAAATTATTTGTCCATAAGGCATGCCTTGTTATGAAAAATGAAAGCTTTTCATCCAAATCAATTTTGTTCTAATAGGCAATTACCTTTCGGTAAGTCAACAAGATCCCATAAGATTAACTTCTTGAATTGCATCAACTCATCTTGCAATGCCTTCACCTAGTTGTTTTCTTTTAATACCATGTTAACATTCTTTAGAATAGTTTGAGAGATTAAACATGCATGTAAACATGTGTTGATTGCACCTAACTGACTCTATGTATGACACCTTCAAATAATAGATCAATAACTGATTTAGTTTGATGATATTTGAGAACTCAGAGTAAAGGAATATTTTCCTTCTAAATAACTTAATCAGGATTAGATATATGACCAATAACATCATTCGTGTCATCATGACTTTAGGTTGATATACAATGGGTCCGTCTAAATGACCATTAGAAGTGGTTACCATAAATGACAATGTTTTGATGAGACTCTTCAAATGGAACTTGTATAGTATTAGTGGGAAAATCCATTATAGAAGATTTAGACACAATAAATGGATAATGCTTAACATTTGTTGGAACATAAACTTGATTAGTAACTAAAAATAGAAAAGGAATTTGAACAAGATTAGATTCTTGAACATGAACATGTTCACCAATTGAAGAATGTACTCTAGGTGCATGTGAAGTTGAAGACGAGGAAGGATCATAATCTACTTTGCAGTATATGTCAACCACATCATCTATAAGAGAGCTAGTACCCATATTAACATAATCAGATGGATAAAAACAATGCTCCATGAATGAGTAGACCCTGAATATATTTGTTTAATTCATAACACTTAGTATTAAATCAGGTTAATTATTGTTTGATCTGTTTGTTATAAACATGACATGCTATTTGGTATACATAATAGCTGACAAAATAACACTCGTTAGCTTTTTCGTCAAGTAATATTTAATTTCAGTTGCATGTAACAGAGTTTAACAACATTCAAAAGCTTTAAAGTATTAGAGTTCTGGTTTGTGTTTGAAAATAACTTCATAAGGAGTCTTATTAGGTCATTTATTAATTAACACATGCCTCTAAACACAACAAGCCCAAAATAATAAAGGTAATTTGGCAACATATAACTTGCAATCCCTTTGGATTCATAAAAATCATTAAATTAACCTTAGTAGTACTTATTTCTATTGTCGCTTCAAATGCACTTGACTTTCAATCTTTTGGAATCTTAATTATTGTCAAGAACTTCATCGGTACGTGGCATGTTTCATCATTTGTTACTTGAAGAACACTCGAGAAAATATAGAGAAATTGTTAGTCACACCTAAGTAATAAGATCTGCATCCTAAGATTAACGGGTTCATAGAACCAAATGCATTCATGCGTAATAGTTGAAGCAGATAATCAATTGAGTTATGTAGAGTGGGTTTGTGAGGAAGATTATATTGTTACCATTAGAACATGACATACATTATTCAACATGGTGAAATTCTTTCTACGTTAAGCCCACAACGTGATTTCCTCAGACAATTCCACGAGATGAAATCACTCTTGGAAAGATGAAATCACTCTCGGATGTCTTAGATAACAAACAAGATGCTATTACTAAAGCAGACAAACTATCCATAGATAAAAAATACGTGTCATTGTCATGCAGAATCCTCAAACATTCTTTTTGTGTAAAGTAAGTTGAATAGTTCTTGTAACAATTTGTGAGATATTCAACAAATTATGTTTCAACTCATACTGATATCTTCAAAGATTAATACTCCATTAAATATTATGCATTTAATAGTCATTCTTCTTTCTTTGTCACCGGTAAGTTAACCATAACCGCCATTCTATGTTGGGCACTATGTAACAATGTTATGTTTCTTGTCATGTGCTGAGAGCAACCACTGTCAATGTCCTTAAGCTTTCGGCCATCCTCCATGGTTATTCTTTTCCATTTAAGTTTAATTTGTGGGAATCATACCTTGATTATCATTAAAAACCGTTCTACCAATTTGGGAAGTGGTGCTATTTGGAGTTTTGATTTCCAAACATTTTAAGGATTAGTGAACTTTTTGTAGGGATTAAACCTAGAGGCTTGGGAAATCAAATAAAGATTACGAAGATCTAGTCGCATGAGAACCAAAGTATCTATGTGAGAACTTACTTCTTGTGGGATAACATTTTTGTTTAGTATAAGTACTTAACTTCTGATGTTATTAAGTAGACTTTGGCATTTTAATGAGTTCATACTCTATTGTAATCATTTAAAATAGAGGAGCAATATACTCGAAGTTTATTTACATTTTGTGCTTGATTTCTATTGATAATGTATTCTACTCATTCAATCTGCACACCCTGAGTGATTACATTCCATATTCTACTCACGAGATTGATTTGATATGTTATTGTTGATCCTTACAATTGGTATCAGAGCTTGGTATGCTCTAGATTGATTGGATTGAATATTGAATAGTTTTGAAGTGTTCTTGAGCTACGAATTTGATTTCCTTTTGAAGATTACTTGATTACTGCTGTTTGTGCTCATAGTTCAAGATGTGAAGAGCTGAAACTTATTCGATTGGAGTTTACTTGGTTGATTGAGCTTTATTGAATCAATTAGAGACAATTAGAATCAAAATTGAACTTAAATCCCTAATTTGAAGCTTAATCACATAATTTTGGAAAAATTGGTGGTAAGATTAATGTTGAACAACTTGAAATTGACCTAAATTGATTGGTCAAAATTGTAGTTTTCGCACGCGAGAAGTATCTATTTTGCGCAAGAAGTAAACAATTCACAAAAATTTTGTTGGAAAAAGATTCCTTTTGCGTGTGTAGTTCAATTATTCTCAATAGTCAGTTACATAGGTTTATGCATGAAAATTTTGTGCGACAAGTTCATGCAAAAAGTTTTTGTGAAGGCTGTTCGCACGAGAACCTCAGTTTTCAAGATATTTCAAAAAGTTCTGCTCCTAGTTTTGGAAATGGAAAATCCTAAGAACATTACTGCTACACTGAATCTTGATAATGAGATTTGCACAAACACCAAACCTCCAAGACTTCTTAGTGAAGATGACTATCAACATTGTGTTTACAGGTTTGAATATGATGTCATATACACCAAGCCCTAGATTTATGCGGTCAATCAAATATGGACCTATATTCATCTATATAACAATGACAAGGGAGAGCTAGTAACTAAACCTGAACATCTATGGGACGAAGATGATATGAAGAAACTTGAACTTGATGACAAAGCCTATGCAGCAATCCCATGGCACTCACTACTGAGATATCACATAAATTCAAAGAGTTCAAAGGAATAAGGTTCTATAGGATGCGATGGAGGAACAAATTTAGGGAAACAAAGATATGAGGGTAAGCCATCAAGATATGCTAAACCAAGAGTTCAACATGTTCAACCATGTGCTTAGTGTGATATTGGAGGCTCAAATGTCTTGATTTGTTAAACTGATCACTAAAATAAAGAGTGTAGGAATTACATTGGAAAATGTAGCTGTTAATAAAAATTTGTTGAATTCTTTACCTTACAACTAGAATAATAACTACGCTACAATCTAGAGAACAGAAGATCTATTTACCTTGCCTCTCAATGACCTAATTTCTATAATCAAATCATATGAGATGGATGCGAACAGAGAGCTATAAATCATTTAACCGCTATAGGAACCGAAGCCTCTAGACTTTATGCCAAGATGGCATGTACTCTTCATTATTTATGTTAGCTACTCTCAAATGTGTAAACAATAGCAATAAGCACACAGCCAACCCTCAATAAAAGAGACACTCACTCCTTAGTTCCATATTCCTAATCCAAACCAATTTTCTCCAAGTCTATACAGTCAACCTTCACAACTCACTCAACAAGCCTTTGTTGTTAACTCCACCCATCCAAGCAAACTATCCAAATTGAGGAAGAACATATGGCTCTATTCACATGTTTTATGAATAGCTATCAAAAATTCATGGTTGGAAGTCTGAGTGCACCTAACATCTTGGTTGTTGACTTGTAGCAAGTCAATCCTCATGATGGTTGAAGAAAACAACATTAAATTCTAGATGAAAATGGTGGTGTACAAGGCTAAAAAATTGCTAGGAGAAAGGGAGAAAGCGTCTGTTGTAAACAACTCAAGCAAGATTGGGTTTGACAAGACTAACTTAAGATGCTACAACTATTATGAACTAGGCCACTTTGCAAAGGAATGTACTGAAGGAAAGATAAATCAACATGATATAACAAGAAGATGGTGAGAGTTGAGGTTGAAGCAATAGGAGATCAGGCAAGTTCTTCAAACAACAAAGCATTATTTCTAAGATCAATGCAGGGCATGATTGGTCAGACCAGATGAAGAACTTGGATATTAAGTTGTCTATAAAATTTTTTGTGGAGATTCAGGATGAAAAATAAAGAAGGAAAAGAAGGAAGAAAAGAAGAAACTATTGAGACTACTCCAGATATGATTAAAGAGTTATTAGAAAACTCCATCACCTACTCATTCTGATATTGTCAATGTTGTTGAGATCACTCCAACAACTGAAGCAAAAAAGGAAGATGTCCTAAAGGCGTTTATGGTGAAAGCTATACTAGGAAAACCTCCTAGCACTAGAGAAAAAACTGAGGTATACACCAATCTTTGTAGTAGTGCATGTGCAGAAAAGATTCAAAGACATAGAGTTTACAATGAGTACATGATTTTAGAAGTTGAAAAACTTCAATATAAAGCTCTTATATTGATAAGAATTTTATTAAAGAAAAGATAGTAGGATTAAACAAATAAACTTATCAATTAAAATTAAATATGCATGATAAAGTGTGTAAAATCAATTATTTGACTTTACGTAATAATGATATAACTTTGGAAATTAACAAGCTTAACAATGAACTCTTGTTTGTGAAACTAACTATTGAAAAGTTTGAGTTATCTTCTGGTTGAAGGTATAATAAGTCTCAAATGACTCAAAAGTTTAGTGGCGGTACAAGTGGAGTTGGATATTCTAATATTGCACCACCAATTAATCATGATTATGTATGTTTTCCTTTATCCATTACCACAAAAGATGAAGAACTAAATTATGGATTGGGTTTTCAACCAACGTCTAACTTAAAACCTTCAGTCAATATATCATTGACTGTTGACCCTATTACAAAAACCAAAAGTAAATTTAATGATGATCATTTTCTTGAAGCAAGTGTCAAGATAGACGGTTTGGATGAAGAGTGGGAAAGTGATGATGAAATAAGTTTTATAGATAAAAATAATAAAAGTTGTATTGAAAATCTTCTTGTAAATCATCACTTGTTATCAATGGAATTTATGATGTTTATGTTTCTACATATGCTTGTTCAAATGTGTTTAACAAACAACAAAAATAGATATCACAGATCATTTATAAAGAAAATGAAAGAAAATGTATTAGAACATCAATATCTGACTTGAAAATTGATTTCAAGAAATATTTTTTTCAAAAAGCAACATAGATAAGGAAGATTATATTTTTAAAGAAACGTTTCTTTAAAAAATGAAACTCTAACTAATGCTATTTTGGTGGAACAAGATGTGTGTAGATTAGGTGTCAAGGAAACTAGTCCCATTCCAGTACCTATGATTCAAAAGATTAAAGCTACTGTGTGTGCCTCATCAAGTACAGGAATAAATAATTTTGTTAAGAAAAATACCTCAATTCTTTTGGATTTAGCTAGGCATTTTCTTAATGAAAGAAAGAAATGAGAGACTACTAAAGAATAACAACGCCAAGGAAATACTAAAGCTAGATTTTATGATAAGTTTAGTGGTTATCATAAATAGTACAAGGAAAATACACGAGTGCAAAATGTGTACCATAAACCATGTTGTTATGTTTTTGGCATGCCAAATTATGTGGCTAGAAATTGCGTTCATTAACATCCATTAACAAGGAACAAAGATTTCATAACTCCATTTAACATAATCGAAAACACTTTTTTTCTAAATGCAAGATTTAATAAAAATGTAACTCATTCAAATATTTTTGTTGATAAAAGAAATTTAAAAATGGAAGATCAAGGAAAAACAATTTAGCCTGATATTGTTGAAGACTATGTTATAATGATAAAGAGATATGATCATGAAGTTAGTATCATATTTGGATGAAAATAATGGAGTCAAGTCAACAATTGCTTGGGTTCCAAAAATTGATTAAACTCATTCATACATGCAGGAACAACCATGACAAGTAATCAATAGTCTATAGTACATTGATAGCGGTTGTTCAAGGAACATGACAAGGAACATATCACTATTAAACAACGTGCAACCTTGCAACAAAAGGTATGTTATTTTTGCCAGAGATAGAGGAGGTTAAATTACAAAAAAGGTAAAGTGTCTAACGGTGTGTTAAGTTTTAAAGATTTCAGTTTAATTTGTTAAGGAACTAAATTATAATTTGTTAAGTGTTTCTCAAATTTGTGATAAACCATATTCAACACACTTCACCGATAAAGAACGTATTATTCTAAAACTTAGCTTTGTAATCCATAATGAGTGGGTTTTATTAAGAAATCCAAGAGACAACGACACATACTTACTAGATGTGAATGGCTCATATTCATTTATAACGTCTTGTTTATCGACAAAAGCCTTGGAGAGTGATTCAATGCTATGGGATCGTCTTCTTGGCCATGTAAGCAGTAAGAATATGAATATATTGGTTAGAGCAAATCATGTTGTAGGCCTTCTATTGAAAGAATTTCATCTTAATGAACATTTTCTATCATGTTCAAAAGGCAAACAACATAAACTTCCTCATAAATCAGTTGCTTATACGGAAATTGAATCAATCCTTCAACTGTTACACATGGATTTCTTTGGTCTGGTAAGTGTTTTAAGTTTGGGATGTTGTGTATATTGCTTGGTTATTACTGATGATTATTCCAGATTTGATTGGGTTTTCTTTTTAGCAACTAAGGATGACGTGACATATGATAATTTTCTGTTACCAAACTCCGTTAGAACCGTTAGGTATTGCATACACGTGCCGTGAGCACACACTAGTTATCGCTACATGTTGGTGATTTAATAATATTAATCTATGATAAACAATAATAATCTAATTAATAATGTTGATTTTTAGTTGTGATTATGTGATTAATGAATTCATAGATTTTAAATAGTACTTGTGAATTTTACTCGATAACGTTACAATGTGTTATATATATTACATTTGTTGTGTGACTTATGGTAAATGTTTATGGTTATTAATATTGACTAAAATACTTATAACTTGTAATTTAAATTATTTAAAAGTATTAAAATGATTAGTTTTAATAAAATAAAAACAATATGATTTATTTCGTAATTACCATTAAATCAAATATTACCAAAATTACAACACTAATCCACCCAAACCCATTTTCGCCGCAAGCAACCCCAAACCACCCTCACCTTGTGATTTTGATCAAGTAACACACACATACAATCCGATTTTGATTAGTTCCAAGCATTCCAAGGTGTTTGCAAGCATAAATCTTGGTTTCTACACACTAAAAGGTTAGTTTTGATTAGTTTTTCATGGTTTTTGATTCTTTTTAAACCCTAGTTCGAAATTGGTGATATAAATATGAAATTGATGATTGTTCGATGTTAATATGATTTTAGTTAGGTTGTATGAGTGTTGGATTATGTTAATTATGCAAGAAATCCATAAATTGATCATGTAGTTCATACATTGCCTTAAGAGAAAACTTTTTTGTTCTTGGAATTCATGATTTGATGATGGTATGATGTTAGATACAATGCTTGAATATTAGTCTACTTGGATTGTGCAAGAAAATTCATGAAATTGGTGGGTTGATCATAACTTACTAAAAGTAGAAACTTTTATGCATGGTGATTGGGAATTTTGATGATTTAGTGATGATTATCATGTTAGAATGAATGCTATGAACTTAATTAGATATAAAGTTGATGAATTTATGAATGAATTGGATATTAGATAACTTTTCGGGATTTCTTTCCTAAAAAGGAAAATTTATTTTTGAAGAACATCGGATCTGATGATTTGGGCATGATTGTGATGTTAGGATCATGTTAGAATGATTGTTGATGATGTTTAATGTTATAGAATGTGTTAATTGAGTTATCTGGATGCTTGATTATTCATTCAAGGAATATAGGTTCTTGGTGATTATACATGATGATGAACTACAGTTAGTGATTAGGGAATTGTGTTCGGGATTGGAATTGATCATTATTGTGTATGTTGTTCCAGGTTTGAACCTTGTTGATGAACGTGATTATGATTATCATACACACGTGTGAATCTAAGGCCCTTACTTTGTAGGATTGGTAAGTTTAGGATGTTAAGTCGTGAGTGGCTTCACATGGCATGTAGTGCATGATTAGACTCCATGTATGATTTATTAGTTGTAATTTGTGTTGAGCATGTTGGTTGTTTGAGATTCGCATAAGTTGTATGATAATCTAATGTTGTATGATGAGCTTAGTAGAACTTCGATTGATGATGTGATACACGTGGATAACTTGTATGATGTTCATCTATGCTAAGTTGATATGCTTGATTAAAAGCTATTTCAACTAATATATCACCAACAGGTCAACTAGGTTAAATGTGTCTTGTTTTTCTAAACATTGGGTCAATGTAGTTATTGAGCAACTAGGGTTGTTAAGCTTTTTGTGTACACATACTTATGTACTTGCGTGCTCTAGGAAACCTTTGATGGGTTGGATTGATTTTCTTATTTATGTGATTTTAATTGCATGCATTTTTTAAAACCTAAAAACTTCAAATTTTGATATTGATTGGATATTTTATGGGTTACTTACAGTTTATTTATGATAAGTTATTATTTTGGTTAAAATGTTATGGTTGTGACAGTACATTATTTCTGTTAGGATCGTTTTCGTATGAAGTACTAATGGATTTTGCATGAGACCAGATCAATAGTGCGGATCCTATTTGATTGGCAATGCAATCAGTGAGAACGACAACCTGATCGATCTAATGATGACACAAACGTTAAGAATTGATTAGAAGTCGACTAGGAACGAACTATGAAGTTGGATTGGCTATTTGGATGCTCTAGACGGCTAGGGTTTGTAAATATATGAAGTCTCTTCTAAAATCTTGTTTTTTCACGAATTATGTGGTATTTATAGGTTTCTAATTTTCCTTCGTACGACTGAAGCATTAGCATGGTTCAGTGGTGCGACTGACTCATGCGGTTGATTTATACGCACGATTGAAGGTTCAGTTGTGCGACTGTATCAATCTTATCTCTAAGTCATACGACTGATCCAGTCTCCTAGTTTAGTCGTACTGGTCCATAAGTATGATTCATTCATGCGTATGGTCCATTAGCATGAATAACCACCCAACTAGGTTGAACACATTTCTCAATCATCATTGACTTAAAACCATGTATAACAACCTCAAAAATATATAAGATGTTCATATATATATGAATTATATCAAATACAATAACAATATGAAATATTCAAAGACAAATAAACATCAAAAGCATATCGTATTTCATTAAGTCATTACATTACACATGTGTAAGAAATGAAAGACTTTTATATTAAGAACATAAACTAGGGACATAATGTATCAATAAACTGCCCCTTGGACCTAGTTTATCCTATTATATAACATTCTTCACATGCTCTTGAAATTTCTTGTACGTCTTTTCTGCTTTTCTCCAAGTTCTTCTGTCTATTCTTTTGCTATTGCTCTTGTGGCATGCAATTGGTCCAATATTGAAACCAAATCAGGCTGAATTTATCAAACTGCAAATGCACTAGGAGCTTAGTTTCAACTTCACGGTCATCACCTTCTTCTAGGATCTTTAGTACTTCTTTAGCAAGCTTTTGGCTCTGTTGTGGATCAATCTGTTTTTCATAAGCTTAGGAGATCTTCCTCTAAAGCCAATAAGTTTAGCCTATTTTTAACTTGTTTACATGCTCTTAAAATTCCTGTACTTCTCTTCTCTGTTGACTCCTAGTGTACTATGCAAAGCAAGTCGTATAACATGTTGAAACTGTAGAGCTGGACCTTGATTGCGTGTCATAGAACAGTGGCCACTGATAAGTGTAGACATCTAGCAGACATTTAGTAAGCCCGATTGGTCATACCCTGATAGTCCGAATCTTCCTTCTCTTTCAAACTATGACCGTTTCATTCGTCCTCCACTCATTATCACCATTTGAAGTGTGGATTGAAGTCCTGAGGCATCTATCGTAAGGAACTTAGACATTATGCGTGGGACTCCATTTCAACTATTTTTAGCCTTCCAGATTTAAGATCAACTCAATTCATCCTTATTAATGATGTTAGGATCTCAGCCCTTGGTTTAATCGATTGAACAGATATAGCAGCGGAATAGCTCAGAATTAGACAAATTCAACAAGAACAATTGATATAAAACGATAAAAGAATTTGTTTATAGAGAGAAAAATATCCGACAAAAGGAATATTGCATTAAGATTGTCGGCCTCAAAGGCACGATTACATGTGAGTCATCTTTCCTTATAAAGGAAAGAATGACGTAGACTGATGTCACCTGAAAGTGACATGTAACCGTTTTATAACTACTGATGTTTAACAACTACTGAAGATGTCAACAACTGACATCTTCTTACAAATGTTCCTAAGTGTTAAACATCTCATTTACAACTACTGAAAAACATAAAACTACTGAAACTACAACAACTGAAGAACAACCTCTTCAGTTGTTTACAAGTACTGAAAAGAAAAATAAACAAACTACTGAAAGGAAAAGAAAACTACTGAAGAAGAAAAACCATCACAACAACTGAAGAAGCCCTCTTCAGCTGTTGTCATCAGCTGTTAACATCAGCTGATGTCTTCAGTACTTAACATCAGACTTTGTCTTTCAGCTGTTGATCTTCAGTCTTTGTCTTCAGTACTTGTTGAAGTCTTCAGACTTTAGATCTTCAGCTGTTGTCTCAGTCTTTGTCTTCAATACTTCAGACGTACTTCAGCAGTTGTATTCTTCAGACTTTGTAGAACAGCTGATCAGGTCTTCTTCAGCTGTTGTGATGTTTTGTGGGACTTAGAGGTTTCTCTGATCAGGCTCATTGGTTCTTTTGGTCCAACAAACTCCCCCTGAACCAATGCAGCCAAAACCTCTAAGTTATTGACGAGTCCCACTTATTTTGGCAGATAGATTGGTCTCTTAATCCTCTTGATCAGATGAGAAGTGACCCTTTTTCAGCACCGGCCTGGGAAGAAGTCTCTGATGATCTGTTTGGCATGATATGGTTGGGAGCTCTGTATTGGGGACTTGGACACCGATGTTGCCCCAACCATGAGATCTACTTCCCGTATCAGCCTATATGATTCCCTGGTGTAAGCCCTTAAAACATGATTTGCTCATCCATTGTCAGCACCTCGGGCACACCATCAAATAATCCTTCTCGGCCATACACTTCAGATATGTACTTGGCCTGTTTTCCATTCTTGAGCTCAACCGTGGTTATTTGTCTATAAGCAAACTCATCTGGATGAGTTCCTTCTAAGAGCAGGTTGAGCTCTTCTTGTTTGAAGTTTTCAAGTCGTTTGTAAACCAATCCCTTCTTTATAATTTTGTTCTCTAACATCTTTTGAGGTGGTTGTTTGGCTTCATAGGCTTTCTTGAACTCTTCAACAATTTCCCAAGGGGACACTACAAGCACCACAGTGATGTCTTCGTCGACAACTCTCTTCACTTGGCCTTGTATCTTGAAGGAATTTCTTTCTTGACAATCCGGTGTGCCACCCTAGGATCAGGCCATATCCTTACTCTTTCCCTTTGGTATTGAAGGTATTAGCAAGGGTGTACAATCTTAATACTTCTTTCTTCATGCTGATCATTGAAGAGATGCATATGCTTTGTCAATGCTTTTCAGCATTTCCTCATCATGTTTTTGCATCTGTTCCTCTTCAATCTTTATCATTACATCATGCATTTGAGAAGCAGAGTGATGGACATTGGTTTAGCCTTAGGCAAAGTAATGACTGCAGAGAGTGGCAGTCTGTCTTCATCCTCCTCTTCATCTTCATCAGGCCTCAGTACCTTTCTTTTCTTTTGGCTAGGTACATCACTGGCAATGGTTTTAGAGGTAAAGGATTTGGTTTTGTGGGTTGGATGGTTGGTTTAGAGGGTAAAGGAGTTGTTTTAGTGGGTTGTGGAGATAGTGATTTTGAGGATTGAGGCTTTTCAGACTGTTTTAGCATTTTGGCTGTAAGGGAGGCTTTGGTAAATTTTGTCAGTTCTTTTCGATTCCCAACCCCAGCTTCATTCAATACCTCAATCACTAAACCTTTGGAGTATTCTTCAGACGAACAAATCTTGGTGGTTATTGCCAAGATGTTGTCCCTGGTCCAGGCCCTTATTTCCATTAGAGATCTTCCCAGTATTTAGCTATAATCTGATCATTATCTCCAGCCTTTCTCTTTCTAAGGCATCATAGCTAGCCCATCTTGAATTGATCTCCTCTGTTTCCATCCTTCTGATCTCGGAGTCTAGTTGTTTGATGTCAAAACCCTGCCTATACAACTGCTCAATGATTTTATCCATTGAACGGTTTATGGTTGGCGTCAGCTTCTTTCACCATATCCTTCAGCTCCTTCTCCTTCTCAGACTCTCCTTTTCTCTTTTGATATGTGACATGAAAGTCTTTTTGACTTTCATTCACTTCAGCTCCCTTCACACTCTCCTTCTCCTTCTCATTTACAACCTCAGATTCTTCGCCTTCTCCCCATCTATCCTCTTCCTTTTTCCTTTAACTAACTGACTCTCCCCCTTTTGGTTGCATTGGGTGCAAGGGTTTGAGCAGTAGAAAGAGATTTAGTCACCAACTCCTCCACCAAGGGTTGTATTATTGTAGGAAGCCTCTCATCAATGGCTTTGATCACTATATCTGTGATCATGGGAGTGATGAGAGGTAGGGATTTTGAAAGGTAGCAACTGATTGATCAGGATGGTTCTGTTCCTGAGAATCAGTGCCGAAAGCAGAGGCTGGTGGCTTGGAAGTATATACTGGCTCAGTGTGTAGGGGACCTTCAGAAGAAGGTGCCATCTGTGGGTGTATTGTGGTGGCAGATGGACTTGCATCCTGAGACATCTTGGCCAGCAGCTCTTTGAGTCTGCTAACCTCATCCTCTAGAATGGTGTTTTGAGCAACTACATCATAGAAAAGCTCAGGTCATCATCAGTTGTGACTGAATCACCTGACCTCCTGACAAAGTCAGAATGAACATGCCTTGAGTGTAGATCAATTGTAGCATGTGCCCCTTGTTCTCGGTTCTGGGACTTCCAGCCTCAGGACTATGTCCTTCATCAGCTGTTGCCACTGGTGAGGACTTAGAGATGTTACCAACTGCATCCTGGTCATTTGCTGAGTCAGGAGCAGTGGCAGCCTCACCAGAAGTTCGCACCTCCTTATCTACACTAGAAGATGGAACATGATACCCCTGTGCTGTGGGTTGACAGAAGCATTGTGATCCTCCCCCTCAGGTGTTGAGGTTATCCCAGTAGTAATTGGTGTCTGGGTGGGGGGTGAGGAATGCAACTGCGTCAGCACTTTTGCAACAATGATAGTAGGGCTTTGAGGGGCGGTTGCATCAGGAGAGGGTGTGGAAGCAGTGTGCACCCGGGACAGGTGGTGCTCTTCAATGGTAATCCCCTCAAGTGAGGAGGATCCCAGCATTGTGGCTTCCCTTTGAGTGGTTGCTTCAGGTTCCTTTTGAGAGGAAACCTGAGCGGCTTCAGTTGGTGGAGTCACAGTCTCTACTGGGGGTTATTTCCAGCAGAGATAACCTGCGTTGGTGCAGCAGGAGCATCCACAGGGGACTCAATTCCCTGAGTAGCTTTCTTAGGCTTCTTCTTTGTGGTTTGGAGGGGACTTTGGATTTGGAGGTGGAGGCTGTGGGTTCCAGCTGCGTGGGTTTGCGCAGCTTGGCAGCCTGTTTGAGAGTTTGGTCAGTGTTGTGTCGGGTATACCTCCGGCAATACAGCCAAAGCAGGGACTCCCAGACCAACTAGTCCCTCAGCAGAAAGCTGATTCTCTATTATGGCCATTATAAACCGAGGATATAGTATCCAACGGTTAGAAAGTGGTTTTGGGCCATATCCTTGAGTTCAAGAAAAATTATTTCAGAAAAGTTTAGTGGTTCTTGTTCAAGGATAGAGAACAATACCTGTTGCCATCTGGAAGACAGTTGATCCCAAGAGGAAGTCTTCGGAGCCAGGCAAACATTTACCATATGAAATAATAATCGTTCAGCATCTGGAAAATGTTTCTTCAGGATTGTTGAAGCACTAAGATCACCCTGATATCCATGTTGTCCAAAGGAAAGATCAAGTTGGCGCTTAGGATATCCAACAGGGTAGGCAGCATCATCTAACAGTAATATTTGGCGGATGGTAGCAGTAGAGATGACCACCTTATGCGAGTTGATAGATGAAAGGATAGATTCTCCATTAACGGTCGCATTCATCCAGAACTGATGTAGCGAATCGGCATAAATGATTGGATTTAAAAGGAAGCCGTTTTAGTGGGGATTGGACCATAAGATCTATAGCATTTTCAAATTTGGTCCAGAAGGGCGATTTTGTAAGGTACGCGACACAGTTGTGTCGAGGTTTGAGTTGCATGGTCGCCATTAATGAAGGTGAAAGGTTTTCAGAGCTTTTGAAAAGTTAGGTCGTGAAAGAATGAAAAACTCTGAAAGAGGGATCAGGTATATATAGGGTACGGGTTATGAAACGACTGAAGGTTTTGGTGTTAGTCATCAGTATTTGAAGCTACTGATGACGTGGTATTAACTTTCAGACGTTTGAAACGACTGATGGTATTGGTGTGTCAGCAGTTATAAAACAACTGAAGACATGGTGTTTACTATCAGACGTTGAAACAACTGAAGTCTCTGATTTAGGCATCAGTAGTTTTAAAAACTACTGAAGACAAGGTGGACTTCAGATGTTGAAACAACTGAGGACTTGGTATTAGTCATCAGTAGTTGTGAAACTACTAAAGACCGTGGTTTTGCCATCAGTTGTTGTACAACTGAAGACTTGGTGGTAGTCATCAGTAGTTGTGAAACTACTGAAGACATGGTATTGCTTCAGTTGTTTATAAAGAAACAGCAGTTTGTGAACTACTGAAGAGAGAGTACTCATCAGTAGTTGTCGTCAATTCATAGCCTTTCAGCTGTTTCATACTGTCCTCAACACTTACTCATCAGCTTTTAGCTGTTTTCAGTAGTTTCATAGGACATCAGTACTTATCTGTTTCTACTGATTTCAGTAGTTGTAACTACATCAGTAGTGTAGAACAGATAAAGTACAGTACTTAAAGCATTTAGCCTTCAGTAGTTATAAAAACTACTGAGGGTAAAATAACTCATCAGTACTTATATGTGACATGGTTACCAATGATCATCAGTAATTACTGAGATCATCAGTAGTTGTCACTTATTCTAGCTGCAGCATACCAAGCCTTAACAACCAGGTTGTGGAAGGTTGAACTATCCAAAGGCTTAGTAAAAATGTCTGCAAGCTCATCAGCACTAGGCACAACATAGGATTAATTAGACCCTTTTCAAAACAATCTCTTATAAAATGATGTCTAATTTCTATATGTTTGGTCCTAGAGTGCTGGACAGGATTTTTGACAATGCAAAGAGCTGAAGCACTATCCATTAATAATGGAGTCTTAGTCTCTGTAATGCCATAATCCAAAAGTTGATTCTGAAGCCAGAGTATTGGGATGTACAACTTGCAGCAGCAATGTACTCGGCTTCAGCAGTGGATGTAGCAACAGATGTTGTTTCTTACTCTGCCAAGAAATCAAACAGTTGCCTAGGAATGGCATCCACCAGAAGTTGATTTCCTGGTCAACTTACATCCTGCATAGTCACTATCAGAGAAAGCAACTAATTTGCAAGAATGTCCAGTGGAATACCATAAGCCTAGAGATTGTGTGCCTTGCAGATATCTAAAGATCCTCTTGACTGCAATCAGATGAGACTCCTTAGGTGCAGCCTGAAATCTAGCACAAACACATGTAGCAAACATAATATCTGGTCTAGAAGCTGTTAAATACATCAAGGAACCAATCATACATCTGTAAAGGGTTTCATCAACACCTTTACCTTTCTGATCAACATCCAATTGTGTGGTTGCACATGGGAGTAGAACAAGATTTACAGTTTGTAAATCAAACTTATTCAAAAGATCTTTTGTGTATTTAGACTGATGAATGAAATTCCATCAGCTTTTTGTTTGATTTGCAAACCTAGAAAGAACTGTAATTCTCCCATTGCACTCATTTCAAACTTCTGTTGCATTAAGGTTTGGAAATCCTCACACAATTGGATCCGAGGATGCAAATATAATATCATCAACATAAATTTGAACAAGTAGCTTATGCTGATCCACCTTCTTAATAAATAAAGTTTTATCTATGGAGCCTCTAGTGAAATTATTCTGTAGAAGAAGTTTGATAAGGTCTCACCCAAGCTCTAGGTGCTTGTTTCAACCCTAAAAGCTTTATCAAGCTTATATACCCATTCTGGGTGCTTATTACCCTCAAAGCCTGGTGGTTGACACACATAAACTTCTTCTTTTATTGTACCATATAGAAAAGCACTTTTGACATCCATTTGGAAAACTTTAAGATTGTGGAGTGCAGCATAGGCTAAAAACAATCTAATTGCCTCCAGTCTGGCTACAGGGGCAAAGGTTTCATCATAATCAATACCTTCTTCTTGTGCAAACCCTGCACAACCAGTCTGGCCTTGTTCTTAACAATTAGCCCATTTTCATCAGTTTTATTCCTAAACACCCATTTAGTGCCTATTGCACACTTACCTGGGGGTAGAGGAACAAGCTCCCCACTTGCTGTTTCTTGAACTGAAGAAGCTCAAGCTGCATGGCTTCAACCCATCCATTGTCCCTCAAAGCAACATGATAGTTCTTCGCTCTAGCTGACTGATGAAGAGAGCATAGAAGCAGAAATTGGACAACTGGCTTCTGGTTGAGACACCAGCATTGATATCACCAAGGATTTGAGATATTGGGTGATTTTTCAGCTCTTGGTAAACAATCAAATCTGTGCAAGTATTTGTAGGGTCTTCAGCAGCAGCAGATGTTGATGCAGATTCTTGAAACCATGAAGATGGTGGCAACTCAAATGAAGTTGAGGATGCAGAAATCTCATCAGCATTTGTTGTGGATGGTGCGGCTGGAGCTACAGGAGCATCAGGTTTAGAGGACTCAGGCAGTTGATCACTAAACCTGAAGAGGTGATTACTACTATCATCATCATCTTCAGTAGTAACACCAGGTGGTGAACTGTTGACAGGAGCAACAGTAGGAGATTGATAAGGAACATATTGCAGTATGTCCAAATCAAAGAGCTCCACAGGGCTTTGTGGAATCTTGTCCTTTGGAGATTCATTGAATTTGACATGTAAAGTCTCTTCAACCATCTTTGTTCTGCAGTTGAAGACTCTGTATGCCTTGCAAGTTGATGAATAACCAACAAAATACCCTGCATCCACCTTAGGATCAAATTTCTGGAGCTGATCCTTTGTGTTGAGAATGAAACAGGGACACCCAAATGCTCTAAAAAATGAAATGAGAGGGGCCAAATGATGTAGAACTTCATATGGAGTCTTCATCAACCTCTGATTTATTAGTACTCTATTCTGCACATAGCATGCTGTGTTGACAGCTTCAGCCCAAAAGGTCAATGGCAGTCCAGAATCAGCCAACATAGACCTTGCAGCTTCAATGAGGGTCCTGTTCTTTCTCTCCACAACTCCATTCTGTTCAGGAGTTCTTGGAATACTAAACTGTCTCTTTATTCCCTTGGAAAGGTAGATTCATCAGTGTATTGTTCCTGAATTCTGTTCCATTATCACTTCTAATACACTTGACTGAGAGGGAACTGCTTCTCAGCATACAACACAAAGTTTATGATCTTCTGTGCAGCTTCATCCTTTGAATATAGAAGAAAGTCCATACAAATCTGGAGTAATCATCCACAATTACCAGACAGTATTTTTTCTGTGCCATGCTCATCACTCTCACAGGACCAAAGAGATCCATGTGAAGAAGTTGTAAGCAGGCAGTGGACTTTGGTTCTTCAATAGGTGGAAATGAAACCTTGTGCTGTTTTCCTTTCAAACAAGCAGTGCAGTTGTTTTCACACTTGAACTCCTTCATAGGCATTCCCCTTACTAAACTATGGTGTATCAGCTGATTCATGTTCTTGAAATTAACATGTCCCAGCCTTCTATGCCATAGATTAGATTCTTGAGGAGAGGCCTTGGAAAATAGGCAAGGATGGCCTTTGAGATCAATTTTCTTGGAAAGATCTAAGGCATACACTCTTCCTGTCCTGTTGGCCTTCAGGAGAGTGTGAGCATCCAATACCTTGTCAATCAAACTCAGAACTTTGGATGACAGAATCCTGCAGTTCTGGCTTGTGAAAAGGGCAACATGGCCTTTGTCACACAATTGACTGACACTCAAAAGATTATACTTGAGATTTTCCACATGGTTGACATCATCAAACTTTATTTCCCCATTGGAAACAAGCCTTCCCGATGATGTAACCTCTTGCATCATTGCCAAAAGAAACAAATCCCTTCCTTCCTGGAGAGTAGTCATTAAGAAGTGAGCTTGTTCCCAGTCATATGCATAGATCCCCCACTGTCTACATACCAGATGCTACTTTGGCATGTTGAAGAAATCTGCATAAATAAACAATCAGTTAGTTTTGGAGACCCAAACCTTTTTGTTTTGGGCCTGGTCACATCAGCAGATGGTAAACTAACAGGTTATTGGACACAATAGCTTGAGGTGAAGGAGATGGTGTAGAAGAGGAATCCTTCGGCTTGGATCTCCTTTTCTGGGGTTTCAACACAGGGCCATCAAGTTGGTTAACTCTTCCCAACAGATGTTGAACCATCATTACCAGCTGTGTCTGATTCTGGAGAGAGCTTTCAGCTCTTCAGACACATTGGTATTGGTGTTTGATGATGAGTTCTTGTGTTGCACCATCTTCTTTTGAGCAACCTCAGCTATTGCCTGTTGCACTCCTTCCTTTTTAGATTTCTTTTTGGTCATAGGAGTAACAGGATTTGATGCTGCTGGTACAAACTTGGACTCAAACTCAGTTTTCATTTTAGCCAATTTTTCTTTAATTTTCTCTTTTTGTTTGAGTTTGGATCCCTTTTTGTACCAACAATCATCTGTGAGATGATTAAATAGACCACATATTTCACATGGTTTCTTCTTCATCTTCTGTTGATCATCAACTAAAGAAGATGAAACTACTAAGACTTGCTCTTCAGCAGTTTAGAAGCACATTTTGCCTTCTTGTCAACTTCCTTAGAAGGCTTCAATCCTTCCTACTGACAGTTTTCTTCTCTTCAGTGCTGTCAGTCATTAGGATTTGAACTCCAGATGTTATCCCCTGCTCTCCAGTACCCTTAGTACTTCTAGGATAACACTTGGGTTGATCAACTCATTGATCATGTGAGTGTCAGCAGTTGAACCATCAATATCAGCTGATAGGTTCACAGAGGGATTACTACTGACTTCAACTACTGATGCTTTTTATCAAGTAGTGAATCACATGATGAGGTGGATTGGTCATTACTTTCTCCATCAGATTCCGCTCCTGCTCTTGAAGCAAAAACTGTAGGAGGAGCAGTGTGATTATAACCAATTCCAAACTTCACATTGGAAGCAGTTTGCTTACTAAGAAGCATTTCAAAGCCCTTGCAAGATTGTACCCATCGATCACACTCTACCTGGGTGACAGCAAGAGTATCTTTGAGGTCTTTGTACTTCTCTAAGAGTACATCCTCCCTAGCCTTATCATCAGAAATTTGGCATTTTAATTTGTAAATCTCATCAGTTTTCTCTTTTAGCACAGACTCAAACTCAGCTTTATTTTTGGAAATTGTTTGTTCTAGCTCTACATTTTTATTGATTAAAGCCACATTTGCTTCTCTAATAGAGGCAAATGCTGCTATGCAAGTTTCTGAACATAATTTGGCCTTAGCCTCAGAGGATACCTGTGATACCTGTGTTGAAGTGGTATTTGAGGATGATCCATCAGAGGATTCCAAAGCCATGAGAGCTAGATTTCCAAAAGGATGCTCACCACCATGTTGACCAGCACCTGAGAACAGTTGTTCATTACCAGACACATCATCTGGTAAACTGCTCCAGTCAACAACTCCTGGTGTGAAGAAGCTGTGTTGTTGAAGTTGATTAGGTTGATGAGATTGGGATGGTTGAGGCTCAGGGTGCATGTGGTTGCTGAGCAGTGGGTGCTTGAACCTGGCCTGGTTGTGGCATGTAATAGCAGGGGTATGGATATGGCATTGGCCCTTGTGGAACAAAATATGCAGGAGATTGTGGTTGATGATGATAACCAGAATTGATAGTTTGTTGCCCTCTGTTTTGTTGACTATTGCCAGGGAAAGTCACAAAAGGTGCAGGAGAGTTAGATCCAGATGATCTACATTCTCTTGCAAAGTGCCCAAGCCTGTGGCATTTATGGCACTTCAACTTACTCTTGTCAAAACCAACTTTGGTTTTGCCAGAGAGTCCTGGGAATTTCCTTCCAGTTCTTTTGTAGAACTTCTGAGATCTGATATTATCAAGGCCATTTGGCTCAAAATATCCATCTCTTCTAAGTCATCATCAGCAATCCCCTTGAGATCATCCATGATGAAACATAGATTGTCACAATTACTACCAGCAGAATAACTATCAACACTCACAAAGGCAGGCTCAGAAGTGTTTGTAGAGAAATCAATATGCTCATCATACTGGCTTTCAGATGACGCATATTCTGGCTCTTGATGTCCAATCAGGCAGTGTTCCCTTGGACAAAATCCTCAGTGAGCTTGCCAGATGAAACCATTTCCTTTTCTGCTCTATCTCTCTCTCGAATGTAAGCAGTTTCCCATGAAGTTGGGTGAGAGATAGGCGATCAACATCAGCATTTGAGCGTAGAACAATGGTATATGTGTTCCATCTCTCAGGCAGTGATCTTAAAATCTATGGTTCATCTGACTCCTGGTATATTCATGTTTAACCATTTTCATTCAGAGATTAAACATGAAAACCGCTCAAATTGTTGAGTCAGAGTCTCACCCTTTCTATGAGAGAAGTCTCATATTGTTGGGCGAGGATTTCCCTGTTGTTTGCTAAAACCTCATCAGTACCACCAAATTGTTCTTTGATGGCATTCCAGAGGTCATGAGCAGACTCACAATGCAGAAGCCCAGAGTAAATCTCATTAGGAATAGCCATAGCCAAAATTCCATGGGCTTTTGCATCGATTTCAAACAACTTCTTGTCCTCATCGGAGTATTGCTCCTTCTTCTTTGGAACCAACTGGTTTTTTCCGGATCATTCACCATTGGCTTATGTGGTCCATGTACCACAGATGTCCAACAACCTGAGCTATTGACAGACAGGTGATGGAGCAATCTTCTCTGCCAAATGTTATACTCATTCCTCACCAAGATCGGAGGCTTGGTAGAGGATCCAGTATTGAAAGGATCATTAGAAGAAGTAGTCATTGTGGAAAATCAGACAGATTCAAGTAAAATCACAATAATTTAGCTCAAAACCACACAGAACCTCAAATAAAACGGCCAGAAGCGATACACTCTCAATCTCTATAACAGATCCTTACGAATTTTGCTAATTCGATTAAACTTAGAGCGATTGAACAGTTTCAATGATCAATTGTTAGATCGATCAATGATTAACCCGCTCTGATACCATTTGTTAGGATCTCAGCCCTTGGTTTATCGATTGAACAGATATAGCAGCGGAATAGCTCAGAATTAGACAGATTCAAACAAGAACATTGATATAAAACGATAAAAGAATTTTTTATAGAGAGAGAATATCCGACAAAAGGAATATTGCATTAAGATTGTCGGCCTCAACACGATTACATGTGAGTCATCTTTCCTTATAAAGGAAAGAATGACGTAGACTGATGTCACCTGAAAGTGACATGTAACCGTTTTATAACTACTGATGTTTAACAACTACTGAAGATGTCAACAACTGACATCTTCTTACAAATGTTCCTAAGTGTTAAATCTCATTTACAACTACTGAAAAACATAAAACTACTGAAACTACAACAACTGAAGAACAACCTCTTCAGTTGTTTACAAGTCTGAAAAGAAAAATAAACAAACTACTGAAAGGAAAAGAAAACTACTGAAGAAGAAAAACCATCACAACAACTGAAGAACCCTCTTCAGCTGTGTCATCAGCTGTTAACATCAGCTGATGTCTTCAGTACTTGAACATCAGACTTTGTCTTTCAGCTGTTGATCTTCAGTCTTTATCTTCAGTACTTGTTGAAGTCTTCAGACTTTAGATCTTCAGCTGTTGTCTCAGTCTTTGTCTTCAATACTTCAGACGTACTTCAGCAGTTGTATTCTTCAGACTTTGTAGAACAGCTGATCAGGTCTTCTTCAGCTGTTGTGATGTTTTGTGGGACTTAGAGGTTTCTCTGAACAGCTGATTGGTTCTTTTGGTCCAACAATGGACCGCTTAGGTTGTTGAGGCCTGAAGTTGACCCATCTGGTTTGGAATTCTTTCTTTAGCGCTGTGTCAAACCATCCCGACATCTTCCTTGGGTTGGCATACAAAAGGTCTAAACATGCCAATCTGTTAAGCTCAAATCCAGGAAGAGTCTTCAGATCATGTGGATATCTAAAGTACTCAATCCATTTCTCTCTTGTCATAGCATAGACATCCAAGCCATCAAAATAGGCCCACGCGATGATCTTGCCTGACACTTTCTGATGTCTCTTGACCCTGTAAAGTTTGGTGTAGGCATTTTGCTTTGGAGGTGCGCATTGGGCTTTCTTTTCTGCAAAATAAGCTACCCATTCAGCCTTCTTAATATCAACATTAGCATCTTAAGCATGGGATTTACTTTCATGCTTTTCCTTTTCTTTCTCCATCTCCTCCAACTTCTCAAAAGTATCACTGCCAAAGTTTCACCCAAGTTGGGGATAACGTTGCCCTCAGGGTCAGTGTACTGTGGATAGTAATCAAATGTGACATCTTCAATTTCAATCTCATCTACTCCTTGTAGTTCCTTATCACTGAAAACATCAACTTCTGGAGCATCTTTAACTAGCTCATCTGCATTTAGTCTAAACATCTCAGTGAGCTGCTTCTCAGTCAGCTCACGAATGATTTCTCCTTCTTTGGGAGTGTAGCTCACTAATCTTCTAACAATCCCTTACAAGTCAAGAATCATAGTTAGCTGAGTCTTGACTTGTTTAAGAGTAATAACATCATAATCATCAGCTTGTGGAGCATCGCTTTTGCCCTGATCATGTGTTTTTCACCTAGAGTTGCGAAGGACGCGACTCTTTTGGAGCGCCTCTCTGTTGCTGCTTGAGTTAAGGCTGATGCAGATGCATCACCTTCTTGATCATCATCATCATTATCATCTCCCTTTCCCTTTCCACTTAGTCTCGCTTCCTCATCATCATCATCTTTTTCTAATTCATCTTTTGTAAGCTCATCATCACCTTCTCCACCATCATCATCTCCACCATCATAACCATCATCTTTAATCTTTAGTGGCTCACCCTTAGTTCCCTTCAACCTTAGCATCAGCTTTTTGTTCTGCTTCTCCAACCCCTTAATCCTTTTGAAAAAAGCCATCACAAGCTAGTTTTGAGCCTTTAGTGCATGGTGAGCTCGACCTAACTCTCTCTTATGAGCAGCGTTCTTCTCTGTCAGCTCAGCGATCTACTTTCCCTGTGTAGAATTCACCGCCATCAGCTGGTTTATCTGCTTGGCTCTCTGGTCATCTGTAGCTAGTAGCTTTACCACTAGTCTGTTGAGGCTCACTAGTTGTTCCTCTAACCTAACAGTGGGTAGAGTACAACTCTGAGTGGGTGGAAATTGGGTGGATGTGCCAGTTTGGTGAGTAGTGGGTGTAGTGGTGGATGTGGTGAAGATGGGAGTAGGGATGGGAGTGGATTGTGGTGGAGTTATGTTGGGTATTGTGGGTGAGGTAGATGTGAATGTATGAGTGGTGATGGTAGGGTTAGTGGTTGTGGTAGTGGCTGTGGTTGTGGTGGTGGTTGTGGTTGTGGTAGTGGAACAAGTGATCAGGGTAATCTTCTGTCTCTAACCCTTCTTGCTATAGGGATGAGCCATCCTTTTCTTCCTTGACCCCTTGGCTATAAGGGCTCCCCCTGAGCTGATCGGCTGGTCGGGTGTCTATGTTGGAAAGTAGCCTCCTTAGATCCATCAGGTGCATCAAAAGTACCGTATGGAAAACATCAGTATCACTACCCTTAGAAAAAACTTGGCATCCACCAACCACCTCTTTTCCCTTCTCGGTAGCCACAACTTGGCTACCGACTTGCCTGACGAGAGGCTCATCATCAAACCATTATTCTTCATATAACAAAAAGTCTTGCTGGAAAGCAGCCTCCTTAGATCTATCAGGTGCATGAGAAGTACAATATGGAGATGGTGGAGATATAGTAGACGTGTCACTGGCCCTTGATTGATATAGTAGATCCACCACCTTGACCCTCATCATGGTAATCATCATCATCGTCTTCTTCATGAGCAGGAACCAATATGGATTCAACATCAGAATTACTGTCATCATGACACCACTTCTTATGAGAGGGCACCACATAATCCTCATAGGCCAGATGGCCAAACATTCTCCTGACCGATGGCTTCACCTGCTTCCCCCGGTACACCTTCATCCTCCCAGTGTGGTGTCATCCATCACTTCTAATACAACAACATCATCCTTCTCCTTCGGCAGCAAAGGAAGCTTCTCATCTATAATCATCTGCAAGAAACGTGGATACATGCAAAAGCCTTCATTGCCTTTGTCCTCAATATTCTCTATCAGGTAGGAGAACAACAAGCAGGAGAAACTAAATGAGTTGTTGAGTACCAGTGCAACGTATGCATTCTGGATTTGATCAGACATCTCATCAAATCCTCCACGCCTGGAGGTTATGCACTTGAGGATCACATGTGCCAAGTACTTGAACTGGGGGGACATGTTGCTCATGTTCAGCATGCCAGAATTGATGTCCCCATCATACTTGATCCGTAGAAAACATCCCCGAACAGTTAGAGGATGCAGCTTGGTTGGGTAGGCACCATCCTCACCCAGATCCAAGACCCTCCTCAGGTCGTCATTAGTGATCTCAATCTCCTGTCCGAATATTGAGCTCCAAATACAGTGGAGCTCAACGGACCGATCAACTAAAGCGTTATCCCAGAAAGTTTGCTATATAGATCTATACAGTGTGCATTGTGTAGAAATGGCCTTGTAGATCCTCGATCTACACAAGAAGGGTATGATCCCAGTGAACTCAGATGCGTTCCGGGATGTAGCATCCAGATGAGCACAGATGTTGTGCTTAGTGCTCATAGTCCATCTCTCAGCCATATTGCTACAAGACAAGAAACAATACATTAGATTTGTGTATAAGAGATAATAGTTGAATTGTAGTTGATTTTGATCAAACTGGTTCAATCGTGCGATTGAACCACACGATTGAGTTCAGATGTACGATTGAGCCTGCGACTGAGTTCAGTCATGCGATTAAGCCTGCGACTGAACTTAGTCGTATGTTAAGCCATGCGGTTGAGTCATTCGTGCGACTGAGTCACCGATTGATTCACTCGTGCGATTGCATCATGCGCCTAGCTCAATCGTGCGACTGAGGTTCATATGGAGCATCTATTTGCATCTTGCGCTGTTTGACACTCTACCTTAGAATCTTTGCCAGAACGTTATATTACACTTCGTGTTTAGATTCATTAGGTTTACAAGGACTCGAAATAGCACTTATTATCATATAATCAACATTTTTGTCCATTAAGTGCTCTATTTTATGTGTATAGTCTAGGTTATTGATCTTAACACTTTCGGTCATTTAGGGTTCAAGTAATCCATTCATTTGAAATGATTTCAGTTGCAAAGTACCTATAGATGAATGGGAAATCAAATAGTATAACAATCGGAGATCGATCACAATAATAAAAAATTGGGCAGTGTCTGGGTATGGGTGGTTTTTGAGAGTTTATGAAGGGTGGTAGGGTATACGACCGACTAACCCCCTTATTTATGCTGTTTTGAGTTTCAGTCCTGCGACTGGACCCATACGCATGATTCATTCATGCCATTGGGGTTCATGTTGGAGCATATATTGTCATATATAGCGTGTCTGTCGTTTGACGAATAGTCTAGGCTTAATGTAATACACTTGATATGTTGTAAACACATGAAACTGAGTCATTCGCAGGAGCATATGCGAATGAGACTCAGTCGTACGATTGAGCCATGTTAATGGACCAGTCATGCGACTGAGAGATGCTATTGGGCCATTCGTAAGACTGAGCCATAAGTATGGTCCAGTCGAACGACTGAACCATACGCATGGCCCAATCATACGATTGAATGGGCCCAGTCACATCTGATATGAGCTGTGGCCTATAAATACCAGTTTTATTGTGTAGACAGGTAAGGTTTTGAGAGTGTGCCCGGAGCCTAGGTGCTGCCGGATGAAAGCGGAGATCATGCTCGATCTCCCCTTGCCAAGAGTCGTCATTCTTATATTTAAAAAGCTTGTAATCATTAAATTTTATCAATGAAACCATTCTATTATTGTTCGTTCACTTGTTTGTCTCTTGGTTTTTTTGTTTTCCTTTCCGTCAAGAACATGCTCGGATGTCAATCGATCCAGCGACTTGACAATTAGTATCAGAGCAGGTTACTGCTAGAATGATCTAACAATCATTCTAGCAACCCGAGCTCTTGATTTCTCGATCTAGTTCATGTTCTTTGACGTTAAACCCACTTCGTGTTCTTCGTGTTTTGCTCAGATCTTGTTATGTGTGTTGTTTCTTGGTTAAAATCGAACTTGGAACCACGTTCTTATCACCCTTGCGAATCTTATGATGTTTATTTTGTTTCGATTCATGTAACATTCATCAGATTTTGGTTTTTGGCAGCCATCGCGGTTGCAGATCTAAAAATCTGCATGTAGATCCGTTCATACGACTGGACCGTGCGACTGGACCAGTCTTATGCCTAGTCGTACTACTAGACCAGTCTTATGTCCAGTCATGCGACTGGACTCTCATATCTTTAGTCATGCAACTGGACCAGTCTTATGTCCAGTCGTGCTACTAGACCAGTCTTATGTTCAGTCATGCTACTGGACCAGTCTTATGTCTAGTTATGCTACTAGACTAGTCTTATGTCCAGTCGTGCTACTGGACCAGTCTTATGTGCAGTCATGCTACTAGACCAGTCTTATGACCAGTCGCATGAATATATTATTCGTATCATCCATTCACACGAATGTGATATTTTTCCTCCATGTCATACGAATGAACAGTGTTCCAGACCAAAAAAACGATTCTGGAACTGCCTTTTGCATAGATTTGAGGATGAGCCAAGCACATTCACCCAGAGGTTCTTTGTCAAATAAGTTTGATGGATACCCCATTATTTGTTGAACTTCCAGAATAGATGAATGTAGTTAGAACACAAAAGAGAGAAGAGAAGATATCAGCAGTCAGTGCTGATTTTGTGGGCTAGTCAGGATGATCTGACTTTTTATGGGCCAATCAAGTTATATTTATCTGTACAGAGAGAATTCTGATTCTTAGGGGGAATCAATGTATAGAGAAATTGAAGACGCAATCAGAAAGTGATGATGTGAGCTGGTTTTTGATGATGAATCTGAATGCATGCTAAATTGTTTGAGATTGTCAGCTGTGGATTGGAACCTTCTACTTTTTGCCCAATACACCGTATGAAGATACCAGAAGAACACAATGTTTATATATTGGGATATGCTGAATTTAAGGGGGAATTTCTCTAGGTGTTAATGTTAATCAGGTTAGCCTGTGTGAAGATTGGAGCAATGGAAAACTGTTCATGTCATTATCTGGAAAAATCAGTCATATGGGGAATCTTGCTGCTATGATGGTGTTCTACAAAGTAAATAAAAGCTATTGTGCCTAAATTCATTTTCAGGGATACTGTAGCAACCTGACGGATTAGCAACATTGGCTAATATGGTTTTTCATTTGATTCTATTGGAAACCAGAGCAAAGATCGACTGAAGATTGTAAAAGGTGTTATCTACTATTCGCAAGCAACGTCCAAGGGGGAATTTGTTGGAGCATATATTGTCATATATAGCATGTCCATCGCTTGACGAATAGTCTACGCTTAATATAATACACTTGATATGTTGTAAACACATGAAACTGAGTCATTCGAAGGAGCATATGCGAATGAGACTCGGTCGTATGACTGATCCATGCTAATGGACTAGTTCTACGACTGAGAGATGCTATTGGGCCATTCGCAAGACTGAGCCATAAGTATGGTCCAGTCGTACGATTGAACCATACGCATGGAATAATAGTACGAATGCGCCCAGTCACATCTGGTATGGGCTGAGGCCTATAAATACCAGTTTTATTGTGTATAGAGGTAAGGTTTTGAGGGTGTGCCCGGGGCTTAGGTGTTGTCGGATAAGAGGGGAGATCATGCTCGATCTCCCTTTGCCAAGAGTCGTGATTCTTCTATTTAACGAGCTTGTAATCATTAGGTTTTATCAATGAAACCATTCTATTATTGTTCGTTTTGTTGTTTATCTCTTGGTTTTTTTGTTTTCCCTTCTGTTAAGAACACGCTCGGATGTCAATTGGTCCAGCGACTTCACAGTTCAGTCGTGCGACTGGCTCAGACTCCTTCATTCAGTTGTATGATTGGTTCATTCTTGTGATCCAATCGCATGGTTGCCCCATACTCATGGTCCAATCGTGCGATTGGCTCATATTTGTGGTTCAATCGTGCGATTGGCTCATACTTATGATTCAATCGTGCGATTGGCTCATACTTATGAGTTTGACCTCAAGCATTTACATACACTCAAAATCTAACTTTTGATTTATGACATTATGAACAATGATAATCTCATACATGACCCTTTTAACAAAAAGTCATTTGATCACCTCAAACGTGATCCTTTTAATTAGTGATTCACAGAGTTCATCTAGTTATATAGTCCGACATAGACACAAAGAAGATAACGAAAAAACAGAAGACAACTTGAATTAAAAGAAACAAGACATATTTTTGTGTTTATGGTTTGACGTGGATTGAAACTTTTTAGAAATCATCTAACATATTTTTCTTCCTAAGTAGAACAGGTTCAAATTAATTCTATCATTTCTAGAAAGATTCATATATAATTATACATGTATATCATAATCATTTGGGACCCTTTTATATGTATTTGAATACTAGATTCTTATTTGTCTGAGTGTCAATAGCACTTACATGAAATCATACTAGAGCTATAAGATGCACACAATGATTTTGACCGTCGAGAGTTGCAGCCATGATGATTGTCAGTATATTTGTTCCCTTAAATCCATACAAAGATTTTTGACTCACGTTGGTGATAAGTTAGGTTATATATTTCAACAAGAATTTGTTGATCCCACACTTATATGGTAATCAACATTCCTTAGGAGATTTTTGAGCGGTCTACGGGTATTTGAAAAGAAGAATCTATTCTAAGAGCTTTCAAAGAGATTCCAAGCCTCATGTCAGTGCCATCGCATAGCAGAGAGGAGTAAACAAAAATGAATTCTAGAATATTTAGATTATGCTTATCCTCAAGTCAGTGTCATCGCACAGCAGAGAGTCACACAACCTATCTTCTTATTAGAGCATAATTTTTTCTTTTGCACATAACGCACCAACAACATTAGTCGTTAGCTTGATTGCACTTAACCATTTTTTCATGTTCTTTGCTCATTTTTATTTTCATCTGCACACATTTGTGGCATTTATTTTGCTCGTCACCCCTTATTGAAAACGCGTTGATTGTGTTAACCAAGGATAATATGAGAACCCCAACAAGTTGAACAAATATTTGATTCATCAATGAGGTCTACTCATCTATTGTATTGAATTTACCGACACATCATATAATGAACTAGCTACCTCTAGGCCTACTTTCTCTATGTTACCTTAGTAGCAGACTAGTTACTATCATTTTCTTTTATTTTGTTTAGACTTCTTCAGACTTGTAATTTGAATATAGCAATTTGATCACTTAAATCCTTTTTGAAGTCCCTAACAATTAGTTCCCTAGGTACTATCATTTTCCATAATTGTTGAATCAATCTCACAGATTTGATTTCTTTGCTTTCAGCTTATCTGCCCACCCTTGTTTTTTTAAGTAATTAAATACTAAAACTAATTTAAATACTAAAACTAAACTATTCTTCCCCTAAAAGTCTAAAACCAAAGATATTTTTGTGTTTTTGGATTTTTAAAGACAGGAAAATAAAATAAAAAAAAATAAAAATAAGAAATACATGACGGACTAAGAACTCGACTCTTCTGGAATCACAAAACTTTTCTTTTTCACGCCATTGACCTCCAAAAGATATAAAAAACGAGGTTTATCAAAAGCTTTTGTGTAGAGGTCGGCGCGTTGAAAATCTGTATTAATTTTAACAACATCGATTAATTGCTTTTCAAAACAGTCACGTATAAAGTGATATTTAGTACCGATGTTTTAGTCTTTGGGTGTTGGACTGGATTTTTAGGACAACTATTTTAGTAGAATTATCAACAAAGATAGGGGTGTTAGAAAATTGCAAACTGTAGTCTTGCATTTGCTGTTGAATCCAAAGGATTTGTGAACAGCAACTTGCAGCAACAACATATTCAGCTTCACATGTTGATAGAGCAACAAATGTCTGCTTCTTACACTGCCAGGTGACTAAGCGTCTTCCAAGAACTGACATACCACTAATGTTGACATGTAATTCATCTTGCAACCACCATAGTTCGAGTCACTATACCCTGTAAGCTCAAAGTCATCATCATGAGGATACCACAACCCAAGTGTTAGAGTACCCTTCAGATAACAAAAAAATCCTTTTTACTCCAATTAGATGATTCACTTTGGGTTTAACCTAATATCTGGAACAAAAACATATGTCATACATAATATAAGGACGAGAGCTGTGAGGTACATCAGAGATCCTATCATTCCTCGGTACATAGTGGCATCAACCTGATCACCATTTTCGTCGGGTGCCACATTGTGGTTCCTGGAAAGTGGAGTTCCAGCAACTGTTGCATTCTACATGTCGAACCGACTAAGGATATCTCCTACATATTTGGACTGATGTAGGAAAATTCAATTTGGTGTCTGATCCACGTGTAACCCAAGAAAGAACTTCATCTCTCCCATAGCACTCATCTCAAACTCAGCTTTCATCACTGATTAAAATTCTTTACACAATACTTCATTTTTGGAACTGAAGATTATGTCATCCACATATATCTGTACCAGTAGTAAATCACCATCCTTTTCTTTGATGAACAGAGTGCAGTCAATAACCCCTCTACGAAACCATGTTTCACCAGATGAGTAGAGAGTTTCTCATGTCGGGCTCGAGGGGCTTGATGAAGCCCGTAAAGAGCCTTGTCCAATTTATAAACTTTATCCCGATGATAAGGATCCTCAAATCCTTCGGGTTGACTGATGTACATCGTTTCATGGATTTCACCATGAAGGAATGCATTTTTCACATCCATTTATAAATGTTTATCTTCATGTAGGATGCATAGGCTAAGAATATACATATTGCTTCCATCCTTGCCACAGGTGCAAACACTTCATTGTAGTCAATGCCCTCAACTTGTCTAAACCCTTGAATGACAAGCCAATCCTTGTTTTTGATTATGACCCCTTGGTCATCTTTCTTGCACTTAAGAACCCATTGTAGTGCCAATCATCTTAGCACCTTGGGTCTGTCCACAAGAGTCCATACTCCTAACTTCTTAAACTAAAGGAGTTCCTCTTGCATAGCACTAACCCATGCCTCATCATTTAAATCTTCACTTACATATTTTGGCTCAAATTGAGACACAAAACATCAATAAGCACCATTGTGTAGATATCCTTTTTCCATGACTGAGGCATAATCAGCTGAGTATAGCTGCTTTCATGTCTGAATTCTCATAGAATATCCCCAATGACATTGTCCAGGGGATGATGCACATTAACTCGAGTTCTAGGAGTGGAGGGAACACTACCTCATTATCCAGATTTTGAATTCCTAGTTTAGTTTATGTGGCTATTGAAGTATGGGGTTAAGAAGTTCCAGGGACATCAAGATCAGATGCTGTGTACTTTTGGTAGTGGGAACCTATTCCTCCTAGTCCACATTTGCCTTCTGAATTACTTTATCATCAAATAAAGACTCAGTTACCTTAAGCTCTCCCCCTAAAGGGCTAGAAGTATCATCTAATGGAACCGATGATGTCAGGTCTAGTGGAAGAGTATTCAGAACATCATACATCATTCGAGTAGATAACTCATCATCAGGATGTGAAGGAGGTATATTGAAGGACATGAAAAATTATCATAGTCAAAGAAGAAGGAAGGTCCTTTGCCAGCAAGGGGTGGTGTATTTTTAGACATCAACATTGCACCACACTTCTACCTGACCTGTTGAGTTATTATAAACTCTCTTGTCTAGTATACTATATCCGAGAAGGATAGCTTCTTCTGCTTTCTCACAAAATTTCCCGGTGTGAGTTTTCTTTAACAGCATGCACGGGGCTCCAAATGCTTCTAGATACTCCAAGTTGGGTTTATGTCGATGGAGTAATTCATAACATGTTTTTCCATGATGTCTGACCAATAAGACTCGATTGAGAGTATAGCATGCATTAGCCACTACCGCATTCCAGAAATGAATAGGCAGTTTAGAGTCGGCTAACATTGTCCTTGCTGTCTCTATCGAGCTCTGATTCTTTCTTTTTGCAACCCCATTCATCTATGGAGTGTAGGCAGAAGTAAATTGATGAACAATTCCTTTCTCTCGACAGAATGCCTCCATCCATTGATTTTTGAACTCTATTCCATTGTCTGATCGAATCTTTCATTTTCAGCTTGTAGAGTGGTTCCAGTGTTGTGACTAGATGCTTGAATGATTCAAATGTCTCTGACTTGGCTTTTAGAAACGTCACCCAAAAGAATCTTGAGTAATCATCAGTTACTACAAAGCAGTACAAATCTCCAGTAATGCTCTTTGTGCTAAATGGGTCAAACAGATCCATGTGTAGAAGCTCGAGAGGAATATCGATAGAATAAACTTTCTTTGCTTTGTGAGACTTCTTGGTCTGTTTCCCTTTCTTACATGCTACGTAGAAATCTTGGAGCTAGAAATTCTTGAGTGTAACTCCATTCACCTAATCATTCTGAACCAGATTATTTATCTTCGCAGGATTAATGTGTCTCATTCTCCTATGCCAGGAGACTGAATCCCTCTCTGTGGCCTTTGACAAGAAGCACTAGACAGAAGGCTTAGTTGTGGTTGCTTTTAATAGATCCAAGACATACAAATCATTATATCTTGAAGCTGACATTAGAATTTATCCTCCTCGATAACATACTCCTTTTTCAACATGTAGCACTTCTTGTTGTCAAACACAACCTTGAATCCCTTATCATAGATTTAGGAGACAGACAACAAGTTGTTTTCCTGTTGGTGAACATAGTTGACCTTGTCAAACTTTACTTTCTCATTTTTCACTTCACCTTGAGTAGTGATGTAACCTCCTTTATTCCTAGCGAATGATACGTGTCCCCTTTAATTTTCTTGACGTTGAAACGGAGAGAAGAATTCCCGGTCATGAACCTGGAAGCCCCACTATTAATAATCCAGGTATTAGTGATAGTGCTTAGCGGACACCCTGCACATAAAAAGGAATTGATTAGTTCAGGTTTGGGACCCAAGCCTTAACCGGCTTGGGTGTCCCAGATGTATCACATATCATGAACTCAACCCACTGTCCTTCAAAGGATGATGGCATATCTTTCTTCTTCTTGTCCTCACTATCAGACACAATACATGATTTTTCCTTCCATAAACCAGTTTTGTGTAAGGCCTGATTGTGGTGAACAGACAACTGGCTTATGGTTTGAACTTTAGGTTCACTAATAATCTTAGGTGTAACCTTACGAGGACTATTAGATCTGATTTTAGAAAAACTTGGTTTTTCATTAAAAAGTTTAATTTTCTTTTTAGGTGTTTGATAATAAGGACAAATTGGAGAGATATGTCCTCATTTTCCTTAACTGTAGCAGGATCTCCCTTCAACAGTTTGAAGAAATTTTTGACGTGGGGTTGAGTTTAGTCGGGGTTTGAAATATGTCCAGTTGGGTGAAAACTTTCTTTTGAGACGTTTCACCTTCTTTAACAAACTTAATTGTTTTGACAATTTGAACATCTTTCATTTTCATTTTATTCGGATTTTGATGATTAACATGTGTTTAAGGTTCATTGGATTAGACCTTTTAGACTCTGAAGTAGACGTTTGTGAACCTGACTCTAATTTAACCTTTTCAATTTTATTACCTAAATACTCAACAGGTTTCTTATCTGTTGATTCCAAAGTAGAATCCTTCTCTTTAGTGACATATTTCATAGGTTTACCCATAGAATCTGGATCACTAAGAAGAGGAGTAGACACCACATGATCCTTTACAGGGTTATTATTAATTGGTCTACATTTAGTGTTCAAAAGGATTTCATGTGGTGGCGGTACTACCTTATAACCCAGACCTTCCCTAGTATTCCGTTCTTTCACTAGGTTCTGAACTATGTGAGAAGAACTTGCCAGACTATGCAATTTTTGTTTTAAAGACTCAACTTCGACTTGCAAAACTGTTTTTTTCTTTTTAGTGTCTTCCAAAGAATTTAATGAAAAGTTGATGTCATTTGATTGATTTAAGGCAACAACATCGGTTTCCCTTAGTTGTTTCCCTAATAGTTCTATCTTTTCTTTCAAGATGTACTCATTTTGTTTTAAAACACAATTTGCTTCAGTGTAGAGTTGTAAATCATTTACTAGATTATCATTATGTTCTAATAACCTAGCAGATTTTAAATCAATGCTTTCTCTAAATTTATCACATTCAGTACATGCATGCTTTTCAAATAATTCATCTTTAGAACATACCTGTGTAGAACTAGATGAATCAGCCATTAAAGTAGTGTTAGACTCTTCAATGACTGGAGATTTTGAATGTGTAGCACTGAGCTCTTCTTTAACCCAATGATCAACAACATCCATAGCTTCTTCGATATCTGAAAGTGAATGCTCAGCTATGATGTCTCCTTCACTTGTAGATCCATCATCCAATGTATGAACTAAAACAATATTTGATTCACCCGGAGAAATGAATCCGAAGGACCAGTCTTGTCCTTCATCACCTTAAGCAACCAAAGCCTTAGAGTCTTTACTTGAAGATGAAGCTGCAATCTTATCATTGTCTTGTCGATTGAATGTTGGAAAAGGATTTCCATTTCCAGTCTTCTTGGGCTTTACGCACTCACATTTGAAGTGCCCCTTTTCACCACAATTGAAGCATGTGACTTTGGTTTTGTCAAATCCAAATGTCGAATTTTTTGTTGCAACCAAATTTTTTCCGTCTTTTTCACAAACTTTTTGACTCTTCGAACAACACTAGCCAAGGCCCACATAATATCCATGCATTCTAGCTCTGTTTCATCAACTTGCTCATAGTCCTCGTCAGCAAGATGATAGTTTCCAATGTTACCAGCAACTAATCCATCATAAGATTGAACAACAGCAGCTAGAAGATCCATTTGCTCTTTGGCAACTTCGACGGTGACATTTTCGAGATTCTCGGTCTTCAACTTGGTAGTATTTGCCTCAGGAACTATGTATTGGGTTCCAGATGACCCTAAGGTTACTGTTCCTGATGCACTGTGTTAAGAAGGAGTAGAAGATCTAGACACAAACTCCGTTTGTAGTGGTGCACCTAAAGCAGTCAGAGTTGGAAATGAATTGTAGAGTGCAGGATTCTGCACATAGGATCCTTTCTTTGACTTGTATTTCATACGTAGTTCTTCCTCCCTTAACTTCAAAATGAAATCATTTATGTCTAAAGTAGCAAGAGTGTCATTTTGTCTCAGATTAGACACAAATGAATCCCATTTGTCTGGCAGACCATCAGCAAAGCTAGAGACTTTATCTTCCATGGATGTGGTCACGTCATGAGTGTGCAACTCAGTCATCAGATGATAGAATCGATCAATGATATCATCCAAGCTCTCATTCCCAATCGAATAAAAATTGTCAAATTCTTTCTTATGAGCTTTAGCCTTCAGTGCCTTTAGAGTTGAGTTTCCTTCGTATCTCTTTTCCAAGGCCTCCCATATCTTCATAGACTGCTTGTTCTCAGAGAACTGAATAAATATGTCCTTAGGTATAGACTGAGTCAACAAGGCATATGTTTTCTTTTCAGCATTATGTAGAGTCTTCTGGGATTCACTCATTCCTACAAAAGTTAATTTAATTCCATTAGCACTGACTGGTACCATGTAACCACTATCAATGGATGTTCAAAGGTTTGGGTCAACTCCATTCAAGTGGATTTCAAACTGCAATTTCCACTGTGGGTAATCATCCAAAGTTAACAGCTTTGGTGGTTTGTTTTGGTTTCCAATCTCATTTTACTGAAGTAGAAGATTTTGGACACGTGAGTCTTTCCAGCAGTGAATGCAGCAAACTGATCTTCCAGTGCTTTAAACTTGGTAACTTGGAACAAGAAAGATTCACTCGTGCAAATGAGCTATGCGAATGGGTCACTCGTGTGAATGAAAGCTACGAATGAATTCAATCGTACGATTGGATTCAGTCGTGAGAATGAGCAGGATGATTGAAATCAACCAATTGGAGCTGCTTATCTGTGTGAATGAGAGACACGACTGAGTTCAGTTGTGCGAATGAGAGTGTACGAATGGGTTCAATCGTACGAATGGACCAATCATGCGACTGAAGGCTATTGTGTTTGAAAAATCGAATATTTTGAATACTATGACACAAAATAAGAATTTTCTAGAAACCCTAATCTACCGTTTGATGAACAATCAAAACTTTAACACATGCAAACGACAAAAAACACTTTTTGAAACAAAAAGGTGACTCTTTTGAATGAAAACGTTGATTTTAACACCGAAACCATTGAATCCACGCAAACTCACCAGCCAAGGCTCTGATACCACTTGTTAGGACTGTTTTCGTACGGAGTACTAACGGATTCTGCCTGAGACCAGATCAAATAGTGTAGAATCCTATTTGATTGGCGATCCAATTAGTGAGAATGATAACCTGATCGATCTAATGACGACACAAACATTAAGAATTGATTAGAAATCGATCAGGAACGAACTATGAAGTTGGATTGGCTGTTTTGGACGCTTTGGACAGTTAGGGTTTGTAAATATATGAAGTCTCTTCTAAAATCTTGTTTTTCCATGAATTATGTGGTATTTATAGGTTTGTAGTTTTCATTAGTATGTCTGAACCATTAGCATGGTTTAGTCGTGCGACTGACTCATGCGGTTGATTCATACGCACAACTAAAGGTTTAGTCATGCGACTGTATCAATCTTCTGTCTAAGTCATACGACTAATCCAGTTTCCTGGTTCAGTCGTGCGACTGGTCCATAGGTATGATTTATTCATGCATATGGTCCATAAGTGTGGTCCATTAGCAAGAATAACCACCTGACTAGGTTGAACACATTTCAGAATCATTATTGACTTAGAACCATGTATAACAACATCAAACCTATACAACCAAAGGATTCATAAGTGTGGTCCGTTAGCAAGAATAACACCTGACTAGGTTTACATCTCCCAATCCTTGTCCTTCTTTGCTCGTCTTCTCTCTGCTTTCTTATAACCAAAGGATTCAAAATTGTCATTTAAGCCATTCCTAATCTCCTTCTCTAATAATGAGTCTAGTTAACTAAGATGGGCATTCAGTAACGGCAATGCTACCAACTTCCGCAAATCCCATTTCGGCAAGGTCTTGAATGCCTTCCACTTGTGCATGTAAGAAATACCACCCCTCTCCTCTTGATCATGAATATCTTGAGGCCGGGGTTATAACACCAGCTAATGATTCTTTTTTCAACCTCTTTTTTGCTCAACCCTTCCAAGTTATGGAATATGGGAGTCAGTTCTTCAGTCTCCTTTTCTCTAAAAAACCATTCTACTTTGGCCATTTCAAAAACATCTTCATCTAATTCTCCCTTTTTGGCAACATATACTAGTGGCCTCTCATTAACCTCATAAAACTCTGATTCAGAATCATAGTCAACCAGCTATTCATCGTCTTCCTCTTCATCAATTAGCCCTTTGCCTATTGCAGCTTCCCTTTCAATTGATTTCTCCCTCACAACCTCCTCACCAACCAAATCTTTGTCTATATCAAATCCCGTATTTACAAACCCAGCTTCTAGTATCTCCTCAGCATTCTCCATATTTTCATTCTCATTCCCCACTCCAGAACCTCCCTCAGCTCCAGTTGTTGCACCAGATGTGCTCTCTCCTACCCTGGAGAATGTACCCACATTCAAGAATGGGTATTTAGATGTTAATTGATTGATCTAAGTTAGTTGATTGGGCAGGAAGGGCCCGTTCCCGGGACGCTTATAGCTGGATCCTCATCGCACATAAAACATATAATTACATTGTATTTCATAAAGTATCATAGTGGAAACATTTATAAATGACATTTCATTTCAATATAGTAGCTTTTGCAAAATAACACATCGTTAATCAGTTCAAAATACATTGTTGCATTACATCACAAGCGTTACATAAATGGATGTCATCCCAAAAGAATTGAGTAGCCACCTCATTTCATCCTCAGTAATCATTACCTGCCAACTGAAAACACATCAAAATCAGCATTGCTGAGTGAGTTCTAGTTTTATAAAATAAAACATTCTTTTCTTTCGTTAAAACCGTTCTTTTCTTTCATACGATCATACATCATACGTACACGTAGATAATAGTTTTTATCATCATCATTCGTTAAGTTTCGTTCATTCATTTGTTCCTTCTTTCATTCGTTCCTTCTTTCATTCGTTCGTTTTGAAGATCTAGTGTAGGTTGGACTCACCTTTAGTTTACTTTGTTTACTTTTCAGTGTAATAGGTCTTTTGTTAGTTTTCCTTTGTAAGTACTTAGATTTATGTACTTTAGCAGTCTAGCAAAACTGTGAGCGATACTATAAGTTCGCTCATAGTTTGTTGTTTTGTTCGCTTGACGAAACTACTGTTTCGTCTGGCAAAACTGTAGTTTCAGTAGAATAGTTTCGCGTACAGCGAAACTATTTGCGAAACTATAGACTGCTATATATTGTTTTGTTTCTTCTCATTGTAGGTAAGCTTGCAAAACCCTAATCGATTATTATTGTTGCAAGTTACCATTTGAAAGTAGTTAATACACAGAATCATCTTTGTGCTTTATGTTATTGATTGTCATTGATCATTATGGTAATATGAGTAAGTTCTTATTGTGTTCAATCTTCATTATGATTGTTTTTTAGTATGTTATGGGATATTGAATGTTTTTAACATCATTTGCACTGTAACTCGATCATATGGACCAACAATATGGTATCAGAGCCTTAGTGCTCATGATTTGTTGAGTTTCTTTGTGTTTTTTGTTCAATATATTGTCTCAATCATTTTGGATCACTTATTGGCTGTTTTTTATAAGGAAACTGATTGAGTTTACCTTGCATTCTGTTGTGGAAGCCTTGTTAATCAATAGATCTCAAATTCATTAAGTTTTTGATGATTTCAGATTGATTTTGTGTTAAAAAGTGGTTTTGGGTTCGACCAGCGAAACTGTAGTTCTTTCAGCGAATTTGTCAATCTTCTTCCAGCGAAACTACGGGTTATATTGATTCGGAAATTGTTCTTTTGCTGTTCTGCGAAAGTAGCCTTTTGAACGAAAGTTCAGCAGTTATCGTGAAGGACCTTTAAGCGAAATTGTTGCCGAAAGTGTGTCTAAACGAAGTTCAAGCTTGTTTCGTGCGAACTTATCAGCGAAACTAAGCCTGCTGTGATAATCGGCTAGCGAAACTGCTGTCAAAATTGTTAGCGAAACTATCTCTCTCTGCAGAACTATTAGCGAAAGTAGCTTTCTGCGAAATTGTATGCGAAAGTATCTAATTTCTTGCCGAAACTAATGTAATATCAGCGAAACTATTATGTCTAAGTTAACATCACTCACACTTGCAGATCTTGAATGTGTTGCTCCCGATAGACCTCCGAGACTCATTAATGGCGACAATTTTGAAGATTGGAAGTGATGTCTCAAGGCCTTTTTCTTTTACACTAATCACAACCAATGGGAATCGATTATTTATGGTCCTCGCATACCAATGGTTACTGTTGGTGATGTTGTCTCTCAAAATAAAGACCCATCTTCTTTCATCGAAAAGGATCTAAAGTTGATCGACCATGATCAAAAGGTTTTTGGTGCTTTAACTCTTTGTCTGGCCCCAGACATTTACAATCATTTTGCAGAGCATAAAAATGCTAAAACTCTTTATGATGCATTATGTGAGTTTTATGATGGGAGTGCAGATTTGGTAAAGGATAAGAGCATTCAGGCTGAGAAGGAATTCAATTCCTTCGTTGGATACAAGAATAAGAGTTTGACTGATCTCACAAATCGTTTCCTGAATGTTTCAAGCACCTTAAAGAAATATGATGAAAAGCTTTCCAATAGTGAACAAGTTAACAGGCTTCTAGACTCTCTCCCACCTCAGTGGAGTCTTCAAGTAAGGATACTTAAACAAGAAAGAGGATTTATAGACTACAAGCTAATGGATATCATCAATAAGCTGAAATCATTTGAGTTGGACATAAAAAGACGAGAGTTCAACCAGACTATATGCCCACGCCTGGTTTTTCACAAAATGCTGCTTTATTGTCATCCACTGCAAGCTCTCAATTACAGAATCCAATTCAAGGAGGAATTAATACAAGTACTTTCTCTAGTGGAAACAGTTGTGTTGGAAAAGATCTAGGAAATCCTAAGGCCAATGTTGAAAGTTCAATCCCATCTGAAACTATAGCTCTATTTGGAATGTTTGTTCAAAGCTATGAAGCACTGGTAGCTGGAGAGTTAAA
This sequence comes from Flaveria trinervia, assembly GCA_025506515.1. Lineage (NCBI taxonomy): Eukaryota > Viridiplantae > Streptophyta > Magnoliopsida > Asterales > Asteraceae > Flaveria > Flaveria trinervia. The sequence goes on from CM046453.1 coordinate 60,039,853, forward strand.
CGGGAAGGGAATGACTATGGAAGACATGTATCAGGTGGATCCTGATGATCTTGAAGAAACTGATATTCAATGGCAGATGGCTATGTTGACCCTTAGAGCACAAAGATTTATGGAAAGAACCGGACGGAAGAACTTCGGTGGTCAATCATCTAATTCAAAATGGGGATTTGATAAGTAAAAATTGAGATGCTTCAACTGTAAACGTTGGGACACTTTAAACTTGATTGTCCATCTCCAATTGTCACTGATTCGAGCAATTCAGGAATTCCAAGGTTAACAGCTAAGAAGGAGAAAGAAGATGTGAATCACAAGAAGGAGACTGCACTGATTTCTAATTTTGATTGGAGTGTTGAAGTTGAGGAGACAGGAACTGAGATAAATCATGCTTTGGATGCTGAGCTTATTGAAGGAAATGAAAAGGAAGATGGTAAAGATGGATATGACTTATTCAAGGAATCCAAAAGGAAAGTTGTGACATCTAAGAATGAGAAGGTAGAGAAAGATACTGGAATAGGGGGAGGTAAATCTGCAGGTATAAGAGAGGAAGGAAGTTCATGCAATGGGCAAAGGAAGGAATGTGATGATGATACTGCCACTGTTGAGGAAGTAAAGTCAAGTACTCCAGTATGAAAATGTGAAAAAGCCTTAGCTGCTGAAAAGATTGTGATGGGACTTCCCTATGAGGTAATTTAGGATATGTGCTCATCTGCTTGCAAAATTAGATTATTTGGAATTTACAAAGCTAATCAACTATTAATTGATAATGAAAAGGATTTAAAGCAAATAAATGATGAACTTAAAATCAATGAATCAAAATACTTTGTTAAATTAAATAAAGCTTTAAAAGAAATTGATCATTTAAAACGAATTGTTTTAGAAAAAAATGTTGAGATTAACACTTTGACTGAAAGAGTAGCCCTTGCTGAATTTGAAATGAGCAAACTTCAGTCAAAGTTGGACAAATGGACCATATCAGGAATGAAACACGATGCTCTGTGTAAATCTCAATGGGAAGCTAGGATTAAAACAGGATTGGGTTATGAAAATGTAAAAGTTTATCCTCCACCTAGTACTTACTGCTATTCTCCTATGCCTGTTCCTCATCCTTCTAATGATTTAATCAAAACAGATACTAACAGTATGTCTATAGGTTTAAAGGGTGTTAACTCTAAGCACGTTCATGAAGACTACAACTATGGACCAACTAATGGGCTTGGATGCACTAGTATTAGTACACTTGAGTGTCATTCGTCTATGTTAGATCACACATCTAGTTTAAATTCTGTTTTTGATTCTAGTTCTCCTGTAACAGACTCTGATGTCTCATGTTCTCATGACACTTCTATTTCATCTTTTAATTCGGTACATTGTGGTGATGTTTTCTCTCCTGATGATGTTTGTGTTGTAACTGATCTATCTGCTAAGTCAACTGAGCAAATTAAAATCAATTGTTTTGAAAATTCTTTTCTCATCCCATTCCATTTTTCATTCCATCAAATATGTCTTTATCTGATGAAAGAATTTCGTCTTCATGTGAAACTAGTACCAGTGGAACTAGTTCTACTCGCACGTCAAACGAAGATTCATCTATTTTTCTAAATAATGATTTTGGTTTAAATAAACTATGACCTGTTGGCATGTATGTGACTTTTAGTGACATTGATTCTAGTATATCTGAATGTGATGAGGAAATTATCATTGATCATATTCTTACCTCATCACATCACAGACCTAAACACAAACCTCACTGTTTCAGGTGTGGTCAAAGGGATCATCTTGTCAAAAATTGTCCTATAGTGCTTAATAGACATCTTAATAGGAATTGTTTTGGAAATAAATTAACAAAATTGGTTAATAATTTCTTCTGCAAAAAATCTGCTTCATCCAAAGATAAAGTGATTAAATCATGGGTTCCTATTGCACCAGGTTAAATCTATTCTTTATTTCATTTCAGGAGTCATCCACTAAAATTATGAACAGCATATGGCATGTAGATAGTGGTTGCTCCAAACATATGATAGGACTGAAAGACTTACTGACCAATTATCGGATTATTGACGGAGGATATGTTGCCTTTGCTGGCGACAAAAAAGGGTGGAAGGATGATTGGTTAAGGAGAAGGTTCTAATGGTTCTTTAACCTAGGAAAAAGTCAACCATGTTCCTGAGCTGGCATTTAATCTTCTAAGTGTTTCTCAAATCTGCGATAAAAACATCCCAGTCTTGTTTAAATCTTATGAATGTCTATTTTTAAAATCAGAGATTAATGTTCCAGAAGAATTGATTATTATGCGTGCTCCTAGAAATCATGACACATATCTTCTTCATATGAACTCCAACGAGTCAAAGTCTACTGCAACTAGCCTTCTTTCTAAAGCTTCAACCTTTGAATCTCTCTTATGGCATCATCGATTGGGTCACGTTAATTTTAAAATTATAAAAAAATTAGTGAAAAGCATCTCGTGAGAGGACTTCCTTCAAAAGATTTTTCTGTTAACGAAAAATGTATGGCTTGTGCGAAGGGCAAACAACACAAAAAACAACATAAGCCCAAACTTGAAAACAACATAACTTGTCCTCTCGAGTTGTTACATACTGATTTGTTTGGCCCAATTAGCGTTAAATCAATTGGTAAAAAATCTTTTTGCCTTGTTGCTACAGATGATTTCTCCAAATATTCTTGGGTGAGATTTCTAGCTCACAAAGGAGAGGTTGCTGAAGAATTACAAAAATTAATTTGTTCTATTGAGACAATCAGCAAGAGAAAGGTTATGGGTCTGAGAAGCGACAACGGCACAGAATTCAAAAATTAGATTCTTGACTCATTATGTGCTCAATAGGGGATTGTAAGACAGTTTAGTGCCGCCAGGACACCCCAACAGAATGGTGTAGCTAAACGAAAGAATCACACTCTCATTAAAGCTTCATGTACAATGCTGATAGAATCTTTCTTACCCATTATCTTCTGGGCTGAAGCTGTAAATTGTGCTTCATATGTTTTCAATCGAGTGTTGATTGTCAAGGATAAGATGAAGACTTCTTATGAACTCTTTCATAAAAGGAAACCTTTAATTGATTTCTTTAGACCATTTGGATGTTCATGCACTCTTCTAAACACTCAATCACAAAAGACAAAGTTTGGTGATGTATCTGATGAATGTTACTTTGTCGGATACTCATCTTCTCAAAAGGCCTACGTGTTTATAACAAGAGAACCCATATCATTCAAGAGTCATTCTATGTTGATTGGCAAGAGTCTAACTCTTTTGATGTTCAATCTGAACCAGCATGGTTCTTTGACTCCGATACTATGTTTAATTCATTCAATCTTCCAGCTTTTAACGATGATGCTTCCACTCCAAATGTTCAAACCAACATTATCTCTTCCTCTACATCACCTGACAATTCCACTCCATCTATATCTGATGTTATTTTAGCTTATGTTGGTTCATCTTCCCCATTGTCGGATTCTTCTTCACCAACATCTCCTTCCTCATCATCTTTATCTATTCCCTCACAACCTATTTCCTCTATTTCTCCCTCATCTAATCCTACACAATCTGTGAGTGAAGCTTCTCCACACACTTTCCCTTTAGACACCGACTATAAACTTTGAAAGATCATCCTCTTGATAATGTTATTGGATCTATCTCTGATGGTGTTTGGATGCGGAGTCAATCAGGTTTGATTAATATCTGTCTCTTTTCCTGCTTAATTTCCCAAACCGTTCCGAAAAATGTGCACGCTGCTCTACTGGATCCTTACTGGGTGGAGTCAATGCAATTGGAGCTTCAACAATTCAGAAAGCTTAAAGTATGGACTTTGGTTGACTTGCCTCCCAACAAATGCCCAATTGGTACTAAATGGGTGTTTAAAAACAAACCAGATGATCGTGGTGTGGTGGTGCGTAACAAGTCTAGACTGGTTGTGCAAGGTTTTGCTCAAGAACAAGGGATTAACTATACAGAAGTCTTCGCTCCTGTCGCCCGTCTTGAAGCAATTAGGATCTTTCTCGCTCAAGCTGCTCATAAACAGTTCAAGGTCTATCAGATGGATGTTAAATGTGCTTTTCTCTATAGAGACATTAATGAGGAGATATTTGTGTGTCAACCACCAGGTTTGGAGGATCCTGACTTTCCTGATAAAGTCTACAAGCTTGACAAGTCTCTGTATGGTCTTCATCAAGCACCTCGAATCTGGTATGACTGACACAGTATCTCTTGAGCAATGGTTTCTCTCGTGGTACCATCGATATGACTCTCTTCAAAAAGGAAGTGAATGGTGAAATGCTTTTGTTACAAGTTTATGTTAAGGATATTATTTTTGGATCAACAAATTCTGTCTTGTGTTGGGAGTTTGAAGAAGTGATGCGTCAACGATTTGAAATGAGTATGATGGGAGAAATGTGCTTATTTCTTGGTTTGCAAGTTGAACAAAAGCCAGAAGGAATTCTTATTCATCAGGACAAGTATATTAAATAAATCTTGAAGAAATTCAAGATGGACGATGCATCTCCTGAAATGACTCCCTTCACCGCTCAGACTTGTCTCACTCCTGATGAGAACGGGAAGCCTATTGATCCCCACCTCTATAGGTCTATGATTGGTTCTCTCATGTACCTTACAGCCAGTCGTCCTGATATCACGTTTTCCGTATGATACTGTGCTCGATATCAGTCGGCTCCAAAAGAGTCACATGAGAAAGCTGTCAAGAGGATACTCTATTTTCTCAAAGGCTCGTCTCGCTTAGGTCTATGGTATCCTTATGGTGGGAATTTTGATTTACATGCTTATTCTGACAGTGATTCTAATGGTTGCAGGTTAAACAGAAAATCAATGTCAGGAGGGTGTCAATACCTTGGTAATTGTCTGGTGTCTTGGCAAAGCAAGAAACAGACAACTGTCTCTCTTTCAACAGGCAAGGCAGAATACATTGCTACATCAAGTTGTTATTCCCAAGTCCTTTGGAAACAACATCAAATGATTGATTACGGAATTAACTTCCTCCACACATCGTTGTTCTGTGACAACGAAGCAGCCATTGGGATTGCAAAAAATCCTATTCATCATTCCCGGACCAAGCATATCGAAACTCGAATTCATGCAATTTGTGATGCCCAAGAAAAGGGTTTTATCAATATTATACCCATTGACACAAAAAATCAAAAAGCAGATCTTTTCACAAAAACCTTTAATAAACCCTGTTTTTATGAATTAATCTCTATGCTTGGGTTAATATCCTTTTAAATTTTTTAGGGGAAGAATTTGCAAAAATAAATAATAATATAAAAAGGTTTTACAAAATAATATTTTATTGTATATCTTCTTGAAAATCTTGTTTTTTGCATGACTTGGGAACTTGATTCGAGATGAAAAAGAAAACTGGGAACTTGATTCGAGATGAAAAAGAAAACTGGGAACTTGATTCGAGATGATTGAGAAATTAATATGAAAAAGAAAACTGGGAACTTGATTCGAGATGATGAGAAATTATTGTATATCTTCTTGAAAATCTTGTTTTTTGCATGACTTGCATTTTTAAAATAAAAAATGATAGTAACTGATGCTGTTATCTAATTCACATCTTATTTTTAAGTGCAAATAATAGAAAAACAAACAGATGCTTTAATGATATGCTTGGTAGACTCAGCCTGAAGAATAAAATAGACAGCAGCATTTTGATTCAAATTAAAATATATGTTTAAGGATGTTTGGATTTACGCAATCATTTTGGCTTGCACGAAAACTGAGTCCCGGCAAAAATTGGATTGAGAATTGATCTTTGACTCACCATGATACTAAGTCATATTTATCATATCTCGGCCCTGATTGGTGTAGTTATGTATCTTGTACTTGTGCTTATCTCCTCTGTTGTACGGTGGTACTGACCTAGAGTGATGATCTCCTCTGCTGTACGATATTACTGACCTGGAGCTCTCATCGGCACATGACTAAATGGTCATCTCCTCTGTTATATGTGAGTATAGACCTGGAGCTCTCACCATGTTGGTCTAAGTACTATCACTTCATCTAAATGATGATTTCTTATCTAAATGCATTATCCTGATATTGCACAAGCCTTACTCTATAAAAATCGTTGCGAAATTCAAGAAATCCTGAGGTTGGGTGAGGGTTTTTGCCAAATTATTGTGGGGTCTTAGCATTTGTGATTAGATTCAGTTATTAGTGTGATCTCATTGCTTGTCGTTGTTTAAATTCATCTTTGTGCTCAAGTATAGCTTGAGGATGTGATCTCATGATCGACTCGGTTCTCGGTTAAAAAAAGAAAAACTTTTTCAGCGAAACTATAATTTAGCTATATGTTTCGCTAGACGAAACTGCAATTTCGCTTAACTTTTTCATTATAAGTGATGTCATTTTGATCTGAATTTCGTCTGTCGAAATTGCAAATTCGTCGAGCGAAACTGTTGTTTCGTCTGGCGAAACTATAGTTTCGCAGCTCGCGAAACTATTTGCTATTTAAGTCTTTTTGTGAAATTACCTTTTCACACTTTCGCACTTTCAAACTATCCTCCTTTTTAGGGCTTTACCGTAACCATTTCTGTGGTATCGTGATTTCTGGTTGTTTCTTAGGTATTTTGGTTGTTTTCTGTTCGCATATGTGTATCGAACCTTGGACATTCTTTAAAACTTGTTAATAATAACACATTCTGAGTCTATTTGATTGCCTCTCTTCGGTGTCTTCGCTGTTCATCCCGCAAAACTACCGTTTATCCTGCGAAACTGAATGAAAGTTCTTCACTTTTCAGCGAAAATGTGAGGTTATGCTATCCATGCGAACCTAACAATTTCTCCGATTTCAGTTTCGCCAGATTTGAACCTTTGGTTGTACAGTTTCGCCCAGTCGAAACTATCTTTCTTGGTCAGTGAAATTGGTGTGTTTTAGCCAGCGAAACTACCTTTTCGTCTGCCGAAACTATGAGCGAATCTACATTTTCGCCTGACGAAACTGTTAGCGAATCTATTCTTTCGGCCAGCAAAGTTTATTTTTCATTAATTTTTTCTTTTCCTTGAATTTCTTATTCAATTTATCTGATCTGTTTCTCAGGATCCCATGGCTAACTTAAAGTTCGATGAGCGGAACAATATTACTGCCATTCTGGATGATACACATCCAAAGGCTGCTGGATTCAAAGATTGTATTAGATGGCTACAAAGATCACCAATAGCTTATGCCATATCTCATATGACAACCATATATGATCTTCATATTAGAGACTTCTGGAGATCTGCAGAGTATGACACACGAGGAAATTCACAAAGAATTACTGCCAAAGTCATTGATCAAGAAGTGATCATCACTGCTGAGACTTTCTCGAGGATATTGAGACTAGACGAGGATTTTGGAGATGAAGTCACCATCACTGACTCTGACGTGTTCTAGGCCTTCAGAAGCATGGGATATGAGGGACCAGCTTTTGGTTCTCGCAAGGAGATCAAAAAAGTCTTTCCTGTCCAAGGAGTGGAGGTTCATTGCTCATGTTTTTATCATGTGTCTAGATCACCGTAAAGGTGGTTCAAACGGTCTAAACATTGATTGGGCGAAGGCAATGGTGTTATGTTGTAAAGGAGAGAAGGCCAACATTGCCAAACTGATTTTTGCTTGCATGGCTGAGAGCGTGATGGCCCTGAAGAAAGACAAATGGTTGCTATACCCTCGTTTTCTTCAGATGATCTTTGACGACCTTATACCTAATGTACCAAAACATGGAGAAGTAAGGTGGATGGTACGAATGAACCCTTGGATTTTTGCTAATTTTTGTGCCATTCGCCATGATTTCAGTGGAAAGATAACACATCTTTGGGAAAATATGTATCCCCAAATCAACGGAGTTATATTAAACGAGTGGATGAATCGGAAAACAAAAGAGCTGAAGAGACTAGGATACAGCAAACAGAAGCAACAAAGAAAAGAAAAAAATATGCCAAAGAAAAGGATTATGACTTTGAGGAAGACATTGCTGAACAAGTTGAAGAAATAAGAGTAGAGAAAGAAAGAAGGTCGAACAAGAGAGCTCATACTGCTGATTCTGAGCGACGGTCCAAACAGAGACATGAAGGATTTACTGAAAGAAGAGAGGAAAGTGGAAATCTGGATGAAGACATGATTCACAATCTGAATGCTTCTCTGGAAAATGAACTGAGTATGATCAAGACCAAACTTTCAAATCAAGATATTAGAGAAAAGCAAAAGGATGAAATGATAGAAGGTATGCAAAAGATGCTTGTTGACCAAAATCGATTACTGAAGAAGTTATTTGAAGAGATTACCCTTCTGGAAATTGCAGCCGGCCTGCCTGATCAACTAACTCAATCTAAGTTAGATGATCTGACTGACACTTCAAAGTACCCATTTCTGAATGTGGGTACTTCTTCCAAGGCATGAGAAGGAACATCTGGTGCACTAACTACTAATGTTGGAGATGGTGAAACAGAGATGAGGTTGGTGGAAGAGAGAATGAAGAAGAAATCTATGAGGCTGGGTTTGTTGATATGGGTCTTGATGTGGAGAGGATTTAGTTAGAGAAGAAGTAATCAGAGAAAAGTGTGTTGAGATGAATATTGAAAACGAGAAGAGATTGCATGATGAGGAAGAGGATGATAAACAACTCATAGACTATGATTCGGAACCAGAATTCTATGAGGTTGATGAGCGACCTGGTCTATGTGGCAAAGAAAGGGGAGAACCCTGAAGATGTTTTTGAGATGGACATAGCAGATTGGTTTGTTAAGGAGAAGGAACCAAAAGAACTCACTCCCTTATTCCAACATTTGGAAGGGATGAGTAAACAAGAGACTGACAAGAAGATTATTAGCTGGGCTTATAATCCCAGGCTAAAAATGCTTATGATTAAGAGGAAGGGAGGTCGTATAAGTTATTTGCATAAGAGGAAGGCATTTAAGTCCATGCCTAAATGGGACCTCAGGCCACTGGTAGCTCTACCACTTCTAAATGCACAATTGAGTGAGAGAGCCACTCTTCTACTAAAAGAAATACAGAAAGGGCTTAATGATAACTTCGAATCATTTGGTTACATGAAAGCATAACGGAGAAGGTCAAACAAAGACAAGGACTGGGAAACGGGAAAGCGGCGAATCGTTCTGAGAATTAAACCACCGAAGATAGTTAACAAAGTGAGATTATCTGATCCACTTCCCCAACAGCTACAGGAAGACAGTTAAGAGAGTGAGATTATCGGATCCACTTCCCCAATAGCTACAGGATTTCGAGAAATGGTTCTATGATAATAACACTGGGGAAGCTGTGATTAGGGTGAAAAATGGGAAAGAGTTTAAAGTTTTGATCCTATGGAACTGTTTATTTTCTGTGATGAAGATTTATCGGTGTTATAAGAGAATCACATAAAGGCTGGGGCTGGAGAAGAGACTCGAAAAGAAGCTAGTCTTTTTATGAATATTGCTAACAAGATTAGAGGAGTGAGGTCTGAGGTGAAGAAATTAGTTGAAAGGATAAGGGCTCAAGAAGACCTTAACATGGATATTCAAGATTTGGCAAAGTAGTTTGAGAGGGCTAGTGCTAATCCTGATGGTGCTGAAGCTTTAGAGGGGGCTGTTGCAGGAGATAATGAAGACTAATATAAGCAACAAAAGACACTGGAGCTACAGAGACTAATCAAGCCGAGTGAAGATGGTGAGGTCCAACCAAGGAGGAGTATTGAAGATCCCGTGTAGGTTGGACTCACCTTTAATTTAGTTTGTTTACTTTTCAGTGTAATAGGTCTTTTGTTAGTTTTCCTTTGTAAGTACTTAGATTTATGTATTTTAGCAGTCTAGCGAAACTGTGAGCGACACTATAAGTTCTCTCACAGTTTGTTGTTTTGTTCGCTTGACGAAACTACTGTTTCGTCTGGCAAAACTGTAGTTTCAGTAGAATAGTTTCGCGTACAGCGAAACTATTTGCGAAACTATAGACTGCTATATATTGTTTTGTTTCTTCTCATTGTAGGTAAGCTTGCAAAACCCTAATCGATTATTATTGTTGCAAGTTACCATTTGAAAGTAGTTAATACACAGAATCATCTTTGTGCTTTATGTTATTGATTGTCATTGATCATTATGGTAATATGAGTAAGTTCTTATTGTGTTCAATCTTCATTATGATTGTTTTTTAGTATGTTTATGGGATATTGAATGTTTTTAACATCATTTGCACTGTAACTCGATCATATGGACCAACAATATGGTATCAGAGCCTTAGTGCTCATGATTTGTTGAGTTTCTTTGTGTTTTTTGTTCATATATTGTCTCAATCATTTTGGATCACTTATTGGCTGTTTTTTATAAGGAAACTGATTGAGTTTACCTTGCATTCTGTTGTGGAAGCCTTGTTAATCAATAGATCTCAAATTCATTAAGTTTTTGATGATTTCAGATTGATTTTGTGTTAAAAAGTGGTTTTGGGTTCGACCAGCGAAACTGTAGTTCTTCAGCGAATTTGTCAATCTTCTTCCAGCGAAACTACGGGTTATATTGATTCGGAAATTGTTCTTTTGCTGTTCTGCGAAAGTAGCCTTTTGAACGAAAGTTCAGCAGTTATCGTGAAGGACCTTTAAGCGAAATTGTTGCCGAAAGTGTGTCTAAACGAAAGTTCAAGCTTGTTTCGTGCGAACTTATCAGCGAAACTAAGCCTGCTGTGATAATCGGCTAGCGAAACTGCTGTCAAAATTGTTAGCGAAACTATCTCTCTCTGCAGAACTATTAGCGAAAGTAGCTTTCTGCGAAATTGTATGCGAAAGTATCTAATTTCTTGCCGAAACTAATGTAATATCAGCGAAACTATTATGTCTAAGTTAACATCACTCACACTTGCAGATCTTGAATGTGTTGCTCCCGATAGACCTCCGAGACTCATTAATGGCGACAATTTTGAAGATTGGAAGTGATGTCTCAAGGCCTTTTTCTTTTACACTAATCACAACCAATGGGAATCGATTATTTATGGTCCTCGCATACCAATGGTTACTGTTGGTGATGTTGTCTCTCAAAATAAAGACCCATCTTCTTTCATCGAAAAGGATCTAAAGTTGATCGACCATGATCAAAAGGTTTTTGGTGCTTTAACTCTTTGTCTGGCCCCAGACATTTACAATCATTTTGCAGAGCATAAAAATGCTAAAACTCTTTATGATGCATTATGTGAGTTTTATGATGGGAGTGCAGATTTGGTAAAGGATAAGAGCATTCAGGCTGAGAAGGAATTCAATTCCTTCGTTGGATACAAGAATAAGAGTTTGACTGATCTCACAAATCGTTTCCTGAATGTTTCAAGCACCTTAAAGAAATATGATGAAAAGCTTTCCAATAGTGAACAAGTTAACAGGCTTCTAGACTCTCTCCCACCTCAGTGGAGTCTTCAAGTAAGGATACTTAAACAAGAAAGAGGATTATAGACTACAAGCTAATGGATATCATCAATAAGCTGAAATCATTTGAGTTGGACATAAAAAGACGAGAGTTCAACCAGACTATATGCCCACGCCTGGTTTTTCACAAAATGCTGCTTTATTGTCATCCACTGCAAGCTCTCAATTACAGAATCCAATTCAAGGAGGAATTAATACAAGTACTTTCTCTAGTGGAAACAGTTGTGTTGGAAAAGATCTAGGAAATCCTAAGGCCAATGTTGAAAGTTCAATCCCATCTGAAACTATAGCTCTATTTGGAATGTTTGTTCAAAGCTATGAAGCACTGGTAGCTGGAGAGTTAAACGGGAGGGAATGACTATGGAAGACATGTATCAGGTGGATCCTGATGATCTTGAAGAAACTGATATTCAATGGCAGATGGCTATGTTGACCCTTAGAGCACAAAGATTTATGGAAAGAACCGGACGGAAGAACTTCGGTGGTCAATCATCTAATTCAAAATGGGGATTTGATAAGTAAAAATTGAGATGCTTCAACTGTAAACAGTTGGGACACTTTAAACTTGATTGTCCATCTCCAATTGTCACTGATTCGAGCAATTCAGGAATTCCAAGGTAACAGCTAAGAAGGAGAAGAAGATGTGAATCACAAGAAGGAGACTGCACTGATTTCTAATTTTGATTGGAGTGTTGAAGTTGAGGAGACAGGAACTGAGATAAATCATGCTTTGGATGCTGAGCTTATTGAAGGAAATGAAAAGGAAGATGGTAAAGATGGATATGACTTATTCAAGGAATCCAAAAGGAAAGTTGTGACATCTAAGAATGAGAAGGTAGAGAAAGATACTGGAATAGGGGGAGGTAAATCTGCAGGTATAAGAGAGGAAGGAAGTTCATGCAATGGGCAAAGGAAGGAATGTGATGATGATACTGCCACTGTTGAGGAAGTAAAGTCAAGTACTCCAGTATGAAAATGTGAAAAAGCCTTAGCTGCTGAAAAGATTGTGATGGGACTTCCCTATGAGGTAATTTAGGATATGTGCTCATCTGCTTGCAAAATTAGATTATTTGGAATTTACAAAGCTAATCAACTATTAATTGATAATGAAAAGGATTTAAAGCAAATAAATGATGAACTTAAAATCAATGAATCAAAATACTTTGTTAAATTAAATAAAGCTTAAAAGAAATTGATCATTTAAAACGAATTGTTTTAGAAAAAAATGTTGAGATTAACACTTTGACTGAAAGAGTAGCCCTTGCTGAATTTGAAATGAGCAAACTTCAGTCAAAGTTGGACAAATGGACCATATCAGGAATGAAACACGATGCTCTGTGTAAATCTCAATGGGAAGCTAGGATTAAAACAGGATTGGGTTATGAAAATGTAAAAGTTTATCCTCCACCTAGTACTTACTGCTATTCTCCTATGCCTGTTCCTCATCCTTCTAATGATTTAATCAAAACAGATACTAACAGTATGTCTATAGGTTTAAAGGGTGTTAACTCTAAGCACGTTCATGAAGACTACAACTATGGACCAACTAATGGGCTTGGATGCACTAGTATTAGTACACTTGAGTGTCATTCGTCTATGTTAGATCACACATCTAGTTTAAATTCTGTTTTTGATTCTAGTTCTCCTGTAACAGACTCTGATGTCTCATGTTCTCATGACACTTCTATTTCATCTTTTAATTCGGTACATTGTGGTGATGTTTTCTCTCCTGATGATGTTTGTGTTGTAACTGATCTATCTGCTAAGTCAACTGAGCAAATTAAAATCAATTGTTTTGAAAATTCTTTTCTCATCCCATTCCATTTTTCATTCCATCAAATATGTCTTTATCTGATGAAAGAATTTCGTCTTCATGTGAAACTAGTACCAGTGGAACTAGTTCTACTCGCACGTCAAACGAAGATTCATCTATTTTTCTAAATAATGATTTTGGTTTAAATAAACTATGACCTGTTGGCATGTATGTGACTTTTAGTGACATTGATTCTAGTATATCTGAATGTGATGAGGAAATATCATTGATCATATTCTTACCTCATCACATCACAGACCTAAACACAAACCTCACTGTTTCAGGTGTGGTCAAAGGGATCATCTTGTCAAAAATTGTCCTATAGTGCTTAATAGACATCTTAATAGGAATTGTTTTGGAAATAAATTAACAAAATTGGTTAATAATTTCTTCTGCAAAAAATCTGCTTCATCCAAAGATAAAGTGATTAAATCATGGGTTCCTATTGCACCAGGTTAAATCTATTCTTTATTTCATTTCAGGAGTCATCCACTAAAATTATGAACAGCATATGGCATGTAGATAGTGGTTGCTCCAAACATATGATAGGACTGAAAGACTTACTGACCAATTATCGGATTATTGACGGAGGATATGTTGCCTTTGCTGGCGACAAAAAAGGGTGGAAGGATGATTGGTTAAGGAGAAGGTTCTAATGGTTCTTTAACCTAGGAAAAAGTCAACCATGTTCCTGAGCTGGCATTTAATCTTCTAAGTGTTTCTCAAATCTGCGATAAAAACATCCCAGTCTTGTTTAAATCTTATGAATGTCTATTTTTAAAATCAGAGATTAATGTTCCAGAAGAATTGATTATTATGCGTGCTCCTAGAAATCATGACACATATCTTCTTCATATGAACTCCAACGAGTCAAAGTCTACTGCAACTAGCCTTCTTTCTAAAGCTTCAACCTTTGAATCTCTCTTATGGCATCATCGATGGGTCACGTTAATTTTAAAATTATAAAAAAATTAGTGAAAAGCAATCTCGTGAGAGGACTTCCTTCAAAAGATTTTTCTGTTAACGAAAAATGTATGGCTTGTGCGAAGGGCAAACAACACAAAAAACAACATAAGCCCAAACTTGAAAACAACATAACTTGTCCTCTCGAGTTGTTACATACTGATTTGTTTGGCCCAATTAGCGTTAAATCAATTGGTAAAAAATCTTTTTGCCTTGTTGCTACAGATGATTTCTCCAAATATTCTTGGGTGAGATTTCTAGCTCACAAAGGAGAGGTTGCTGAAGAATTACAAAAATTAATTTGTTCTATTGAGACAATCAGCAAGAGAAAGGTTATGGGTCTGAGAAGCGACAACGGCACAGAATTCAAAAATTAGATTCTTGACTCATTATGTGCTCAATAGGGGATTGTAAGACAGTTTAGTGCCGCCAGGACACCCCAACAGAATGGTGTAGCTAAACGAAAGAATCACACTCTCATTAAAGCTTCATGTACAATGCTGATAGAATCTTTCTTACCCATTATCTTCTGGCTGAAGCTGTAAATTGTGCTTCATATGTTTTCAATCGAGTGTTGATTGTCAAGGATAAGATGAAGACTTCTTATGAACTCTTTCATAAAAGGAAACCTTTAATTGATTTCTTTAGACCATTTGGATGTTCATGCACTCTTCTAAACACTCAATCACAAAAGACAAAGTTTGGTGATGTATCTGATGAATGTTACTTTGTCGGATACTCATCTTCTCAAAAGGCCTACGTGTTTATAACAAGAGAACCCATATCATTCAAGAGTCATTCTATGTTGATTGGCAAGAGTCTAACTCTTTTGATGTTCAATCTGAACCAGCATGGTTCTTTGACTCCGATACTATGTTTAATTCATTCAATCTTCCAGCTTTTAACGATGATGCTTCCACTCCAAATGTTCAAACCAACATTATCTCTTCCTCTACATCACCTGACAATTCCACTCCATCTATATCTGATGTTATTTTAGCTTATGTTGGTTCATCTTCCCCATTGTCGGATTCTTCTTCACCAACATCTCCTTCCTCATCATCTTTATCTATTCCCTCACAACCTATTTCCTCTATTTCTCCCTCATCTAATCCTACACAATCTGTGAGTGAAGCTTCTCCACACACTTTCCCTTTAGACACCGACTATAAACTTTGAAAGATCATCCTCTTGATAATGTTATTGGATCTATCTCTGATGGTGTTTGGATGCGGAGTCAATCAGGTTTGATTAATATCTGTCTCTTTTCCTGCTTAATTTCCCAAACCGTTCCGAAAAATGTGCACGCTGCTCTACTGGATCCTTACTGGGTGGAGTCAATGCAATTGGAGCTTCAACAATTCAGAAAGCTTAAAGTATGGACTTTGGTTGACTTGCCTCCCAACAAATGCCCAATTGGTACTAAATGGGTGTTTAAAAACAAACCAGATGATCGTGGTGTGGTGGTGCGTAACAAGTCTAGACTGGTTGTGCAAGGTTTTGCTCAAGAACAAGGGATTAACTATACAGAAGTCTTCGCTCCTGTCGCCCGTCTTGAAGCAATTAGGATCTTTCTCGCTCAAGCTGCTCATAAACAGTTCAAGGTCTATCAGATGGATGTTAAATGTGCTTTTCTCTATAGAGACATTAATGAGGAGATATTTGTGTGTCAACCACCAGGTTTGGAGGATCCTGACTTTCCTGATAAAGTCTACAAGCTTGACAAGTCTCTGTATGGTCTTCATCAAGCACCTCGAATCTGGTATGACTGACACAGTATCTCTTGAGCAATGGTTTCTCTCGTGGTACCATCGATATGACTCTCTTCAAAAAGGAAGTGAATGGTGAAATGCTTTTGTTACAAGTTTATGTTAAGGATATTATTTTTGGATCAACAAATTCTGTCTTGTGTTGGAGTTTGAAGAAGTGATGCGTCAACGATTTGAAATGAGTATGATGGGAGAAATGTGCTTATTTCTTGGTTTGCAAGTTGAACAAAAGCCAGAAGGAATTCTTATTCATCAGGACAAGTATATTAAATAAATCTTGAAGAAATTCAAGATGGACGATGCATCTCCTGAAATGACTCCCTTCACCGCTCAGACTTGTCTCACTCCTGATGAGAACGGGAAGCCTATTGATCCCCACCTCTATAGGTCTATGATTGGTTCTCTCATGTACCTTACAGCCAGTCGTCCTGATATCACGTTTTCCGTATGATACTGTGCTCGATATCAGTCGGCTCCAAAAGAGTCACATGAGAAAGCTGTCAAGAGGATACTCTATTTTCTCAAAGGCTCGTCTCGCTTAGGTCTATGGTATCCTTATGGTGGGAATTTTGATTTACATGCTTATTCTGACAGTGATTCTAATGGTTGCAGGTTAAACAGAAAATCAATGTCAGGAGGGTGTCAATACCTTGGTAATTGTCTGGTGTCTTGGCAAAGCAAGAAACAGACAACTGTCTCTCTTTCAACAGGCAAGGCAGAATACATTGCTACATCAAGTTGTTATTCCCAAGTCCTTTGGAAACAACATCAATGATTGATTACGGAATTAACTTCCTCCACACATCGTTGTTCTGTGACAACGAAGCAGCCATTGGGATTGCAAAAAATCCTATTCATCATTCCCGGACCAAGCATATCGAAACTCGAATTCATGCAATTTGTGATGCCAAGAAAAGGGTTTTATCAATATTATACCATTGACACAAAAAATCAAAAAGCAGATCTTTTCACAAAAACCTTTAATAAACCCTGTTTTTATGAATTAATCTCTATGCTGGGTTAATATCCTTTTAAATTTTTTAGGGGAAGAATTTGCAAAAATAAATAATAATATAAAAGGTTTTACAAAATAATATTTTATTGTATATCTTCTTGAAAATCTTTTTTTTGCATGACTTGGGAACTTGATTCGAGATGAAAAAGAAAACTGGGAACTTGATTCGAGATGAAAAAGAAAACTGGAACTTGATTCGAGATGATTGAGAAATTAATATGAAAAAGAAAACTGGGAACTTGATTCGAGATGATTGAGAAATTATTGTATATCTTCTTGAAAATCTTGTTTTTTGCATGACTTGCATTTTTAAAATAAAAAATGATAGTAACTGATGCTGTTATCTAATTCACATCTTATTTTTAAGTGCAAATAATAGAAAAACAAACAGATGCTTTAATGATATGCTTGGTAGACTCAGCCTGAAGAATAAAATAGACAGCAGCATTTTGATTCAAATTAAAATATATGTTTAAGGATGTTTGGATTACGCAATCATTTTGGCTTGCACGAAAACTGAGTCCCGGCAAAAATTGGATTGAGAATTGATCTTTGACTCACCATGATACTAAGTCATATTTATCATATCTCGGCCCTGATTGGTGTAGTTATGTATCTTGTACTTGTGCTTATCTCCTCTGTTGTACGGTGGTACTGACCTAGAGTGATGATCTCCTCTGCTGTACGATATTACTGACCTGGAGCTCTCATCGGCACATGACTAAATGGTCATCTCCTCTGTTATATGTGAGTATAGACCTGGAGCTCTCACCATGTTGGTCTAAGTACTATCACTTCATCTAAATGATGATTTCTTATCTAATGCATTATCCTGATATTGCACAAGCCTTACTCTATAAAAATCGTTGCGAAATTCAAGAAATCCTGAGGTTGGGTGAGGGTTTTTGCCAAATTATTGTGGGGTCTTAGCATTTGTGATTAGATTCAGTTATTAGTGTGATCTCATTGCTTGTCGTTGTTTAAATTCATCTTTGTGCTCAAGTATAGCTTGAGGATGTGATCTCATGATCGACTCGGTTCTCGGTTAAAAAAAGAAAAACTTTTTCAGCGAAACTATAATTTAGCTATATGTTTCGCTAGACGAAACTGCAATTTCGCTTAACTTTTTCATTATAAGTGATGTCATTTTGATCTGAATTTCGTCTGTCGAAATTGCAAATTCGTCGAGCGAAACTGTTGTTTCGTCTGGCGAAACTATAGTTTCGCAGCTCGCGAAACTATTTGCTATTTAAGTCTTTTTGTGAAATTACCTTTTCACACTTTCGCACTTTCAAACTATCCTCCTTTTTAGGGCTTTACCGTAACCATTTCTGTGGTATCGTGATTTCTGGTTGTTTCTTAGGTATTTTGGTTGTTTTCTGTTCGCATATGTGTATCGAACCTTGGACATTCTTTAAAACTTGTTAATAATAACACATTCTGAGTCTATTTGATTGCCTCTCTTCGGTGTCTTCGCTGTTCATCCCGCAAAACTACCGTTTATCCTGCGAAACTGAATGAAAGTTCTTCACTTTTCAGCGAAAATGTGAGGTTATGCTATCCATGCGAACCTAACAATTTCTCCGATTTCAGTTTCGCCAGATTTGAACCTTTGGTTGTACAGTTTCGCCCAGTCGAAACTATCTTTCTTGGTCAGTGAAATTGGTGTGTTTTAGCCAGCGAAACTACCTTTTCGTCTGCCGAAACTATGAGCGAATCTACATTTTCGCCTGACGAAACTGTTAGCGAATCTATTCTTTCGGCCAGCAAAGTTTATTTTTTCATTAATTTTTTCTTTTCCTTGAATTTCTTATTCAATTTATCTGATCTGTTTCTCAGGATCCCATGGCTAACTTAAAGTTCGATGAGCGGAACAATATTACTGCCATTCTGGATGATACACATCCAAAGGCTGCTGGATTCAAAGATTGTATTAGATGGCTACAAAGATCACCAATAGCTTATGCCATATCTCATATGACAACCATATATGATCTTCATATTAGAGACTTCTGGAGATCTGCAGAGTATGACACACGAGGAAATTCACAAAGAATTACTGCCAAAGTCATTGATCAAGAAGTGATCATCACTGCTGAGACTTTCTCGAGGATATTGAGACTAGACGAGGATTTTGGAGATGAAGTCACCATCACTGACTCTGACGTGTTCTAGGCCTTCAGAAGCATGGGATATGAGGGACCAGCTTTTGGTTCTCGCAAGGAGATCAAAAAAGTCTTTCCTGTCCAAGGAGTGGAGGTTCATTGCTCATGTTTTTATCATGTGTCTAGATCACCGTAAAGGTGGTTCAAACGGTCTAAACATTGATGGGCGAAGGCAATGGTGTTATGTTGTAAAGGAGAGAAGGCCAACATTGCCAAACTGATTTTTGCTTGCATGGCTGAGAGCGTGATGGCCTGAAGAAAGACAAATGGTTGCTATACCCTCGTTTTCTTCAGATGATCTTTGACGACCTTATACCTAATGTACCAAAACATGGAGAAGTAAGGTGGATGGTACGAATGAACCCTTGGATTTTTGCTAATTTTTGTGCCATTCGCCATGATTTCAGTGGAAAGATAACACATCTTTGGGAAAATATGTATCCCCAAATCAACGGAGTTATATTAAACGAGTGGATGAATCGGAAAACAAAAGAGCTGAAGAGACTAGGATACAGCAAACAGAAGCAACAAAGAAAAGAAAAAAATATGCCAAAGAAAAGGATTATGACTTTGAGGAAGACATTGCTGAACAAGTTGAAGAAATAAGAGTAGAGAAAGAAAGAAGGTCGAACAAGAGAGCTCATACTGCTGATTCTGAGCGACGGTCCAAACAGAGACATGAAGGATTTACTGAAAGAAGAGAGGAAAGTGGAAATCTGGATGAAGACATGATTCACAATCTGAATGCTTCTCTGGAAAATGAACTGAGTATGATCAAGACCAAACTTTCAAATCAAGATATTAGAGAAAAGCAAAAGGATGAAATGATAGAAGGTATGCAAAAGATGCTTGTTGACCAAAATCGATTACTGAAGAAGTTATTTGAAGAGATTACCCTTCTGGAAATTGCAGCCGGCCTGCCTGATCAACTAACTCAATCTAAGTTAGATGATCTGACTGACACTTCAAAGTACCCATTTCTGAATGTGGGTACTTCTTCCAAGGCATGAGAAGGAACATCTGGTGCACTAACTACTAATGTTGGAGATGGTGAAACCAGAGATGAGGTTGGTGGAAGAGAGAATGAAGAAGAAATCTATGAGGCTGGGTTTGTTGATATGGGTCTTGATGTGGAGAGGATTTAGTTAGAGAAGAAGTAATCAGAGAAAAGTGTGTTGAGATGAATATTGAAAACGAGAAGAGATTGCATGATGAGGAAGAGGATGATAAACAACTCATAGACTATGATTCGGAACCAGAATTCTATGAGGTTGATGAGCGACCTGGTCTATGTGGCAAAGAAAGGGGAGAACCCTGAAGATGTTTTTGAGATGGACATAGCAGATTGGTTTGTTAAGGAGAAGGAACCAAAAGAACTCACTCCCTTATTCCAACATTTGGAAGGGATGAGTAAACAAGAGACTGACAAGAAGATTATTAGCTGGGCTTATAATCCCAGGCTAAAAATGCTTATGATTAAGAGGAAGGGAGGTCGTATAAGTTATTTGCATAAGAGGAAGGCATTTAAGTCCATGCCTAAATGGGACCTCAGGCCACTGGTAGCTCTACCACTTCTAAATGCACATTGAGTGAGAGAGCCACTCTTCTACTAAAAGAAATACAGAAAGGGCTTAATGATAACTTCGAATCATTTGGTTACATGAAAGCATAACGGAGAAGGTCAAACAAAGACAAGGACTGGGAAACGGGAAAGCGGCGAATCGTTCTGAGAATAAACCACCGAAGATAGTTAACAAAGTGAGATTATCTGATCCACTTCCCCAACAGCTACAGGAAGACAGTTAAGAGAGTGAGATTATCGGATCCACTTCCCCAATAGCTACAGGATTTCGAGAAATGGTTCTATGATAATAACACTGGGGAAGCTGTGATTAGGGTGAAAAATGGGAAAGAGTTTAAAGTTTTTGATCCTATGGAACTGTTTATTTTCTGTGATGAAGATTTATCGGTGTTATAAGAGAATCACATAAAGGCTGGGGCTGGAGAAGAGACTCGAAAAGAAGCTAGTCTTTTTATGAATATTGCTAACAAGATTAGAGGAGTGAGGTCTGAGGTGAAGAAATTAGTTGAAAGGATAAGGGCTCAAGAAGACCTTAACATGGATATTCAAGATTTGGCAAAGTAGTTTGAGAGGGCTAGTGCTAATCCTGATGGTGCTGAAGCTTTAGAGGGGGCTGTTGCAGGAGATAATGAAGACTAATATAAGCAACAAAAGACACTGGAGCTACAGAGACTAATCAAGCCGAGTGAAGATGGTGAGGTCCAACCAAGGAGGAGTATTGAAGATCCCGTGTAGGTTGGACTCACCTTTAATTTAGTTTGTTTATTTTCAGTGTAATAGGTCTTTTGTTAGTTTTCCTTTGTAAGTACTTAGATTTATGTATTTTAGCAGTCTAGCGAAACTGTGAGCGACACTATAAGTTCTCTCACAGTTTGTTGTTTTGTTCGCCTGACAAAACTGCTGTTTCGTCTAGCGAAACTGTAGTTTCAGCAGAACAGTTTCGCTTACAGCGAAATTTTCTGCGAAACTATAGACTGCTATATTTTGTTTTGTTTCTTCTCATTGTAGGTAAGCTTGCAAAACCGTAATCGATTATCATTGTTGCAAGTTACCATTTGAAAGCAGCTAATACACAGAATCATCTTTGTGCTTTATGTATTGATTGTCATTGATCGTTATGTTATTATGAGTGAGTTCTTATTGTGTTCAATCTTCATTATGATTGTTGTTTAGTATGTATCTAGGATATTGAACGTTTTTAACATCATTTGCACTATAACTCAATCATATGGACCAACACGTTCATCATTACATCTTTTTATTTCGTCATCACCATGAACTTTACCCTTCATTCTCGTGGTACTAGACCTAAGCCTATAAAAGACCTTCATCGGTGGTGCTTGGCACCAAATGGTCACAGTACCTAAGGTAAAGTTCAGGTATACCATTCTCATATGCTATGCCCATCATTCTCGTGGCACTGGACCTAAGCCTATAAAAGACCTTCATCGGTGGTGCTCGACACCAAATGGTCACAGTAACTAAGGCACGCAACATTGGTTCATACGTACGGTCTATCACAATAAAAGATCCCGATGGGCATACTCTCGGGGTAGCGAACCCGCACACCGTTGGGCTAACACCTTAATGGCGTGTCCCGACATACAGTGCTTACAAGACTTTCATTACTTCATCATTCATTAATGCATGCATTCTTACTTCATGTTCCTCTTTCATTATCATTCACTTTACGTTACATAATACTTCATTCATTTATTCACATTCAACGTAAAGCCATAGGAAAGATAAACATAAATCATAATAAGGAACATAACATACACAGTCATCAGCATCATACAGGGCAACATCATGCATACTTAACATGCATAATCATGCAACATCATCATCATCACGTCCAAACTGACATCTGCACTTTCCCCCGAAAGTCATAAGTTAAACTACACTTCTCCTCGAGTGCAATAGCCCTATTCGGGCATATGAACACCCTTCAGTCGCATGGCCTCCATACAACTGAACATCATGCGAATGAACCAATGCGGATGAACACTCATGCAAATGAACACCCAATCGTACGAATGGACTTAATGTGGATGGACCTTATTCGAATGGAACTAATACGGATGAGCACTTATGCGACTGGGCTCCCAATCATGCGAATGAACACTCAATCATGTGAATGGACCCCAATCATGTGAATGAACCCCAATCGCACCTCAATCGGCCATATGGCCTCTATTCGGTTGCCTAGCCCTAGCTGGTGTAGAATGCAGTTCATCTCGAATCTAATCTGCCATTTTCGACCTCCAAGCTCATCTAAACCCATTCTAAGCCCATATCAACCATCCTAAACCTTAGGAATGCATACCACAACACCATTCAAGCACACACATGCTCACAAGCAAGGCTCAATCGAATCATACACACACATACACATACGCATACGGATCAAACATGCACACACTCAAAAACCCGATTTCAGATGTGTTCTAGCCCCAAAATCATTCAAAAACGTGTAAAAGAGGGGTCCTAGAACTGACACAAATGACCACAACGAGGAGAGCTTCGATTTTACTCACTTCTCAACGATTTTGGCTCATTTGAACCAACTTTTCTCCCTTTGATAGGATCAGCGATCACAAGTTTGATGTATTAGAGCGTAGTGCAGCGGAATAAGAACAAGAATTAGACAAATTGTAGCAAGAAATTGATGCTCGTATGCATTAAGAACAAATACGGTTATAACGAGAGAATATATTTCTGTAATAAGGAATGTTTCAATAATATGGAATATTTCTGATCAAATCATTCAATTATTACAATAGGTTGACACTCCTTATATAGAGTGCAATCGCTGCTGTTATCACGGGAAAGTGACAACTGGCAGATCTAATACAAAAATAACTAACTCTTAACAAACTACTGAAATGTTCACAACTACTGAGAACATATCAGAGTGTTAACTACAAAAGAAGAAACTACTGAAACTACAACGACTGAAGAACAAGCTCTTCAGTCGTTTTACAAAACTACTGATAAATATAAAACAACTGATGAGCACAACAACTGAAGAAGTATTCTTCAGCTGTTGTGTCAAACTACTGAAAAGATGAAACATAAAACTACTGAAAGGTAAACCGTCACAACTACTGAAGAAGACCTCTTCAGCTGTTGTGACAACGTCTGATACTTTGGTCTTCAGCACTTGTGTCTTCAGACTTGTCTTCAGCACTTGTCTTCAGACTTTGTCTTCAGCACTTGTCTTCAGACTTTGTCTTCAGCACTTGTCTTCAGACTTGTAATCAGCTGTTGTCTTCAGCTGTTGTGGTCTTCAGTAGTTGTTGTGACGTCTGTGGGACTTAAAGGTTTTTCTGATCCGGCTCATTGGTTCTTTTGGTCCAACACCCTTTTTCTCTTCTTTCTCTCTTCTCCTCTTTCTTTGGCTGAAAATGTGGGTGTGGGGAGAGGGTAATGGCTGTCCTCTCCCTTTATATACCCCCACTTACCCAACTTTCCCTCGTTGGTAAGTTTGATCCCTCGACTTTGGACTTTATTTCTTTTCTTCTTTCGTCGACTTCAAAGTAGATAAATAACCGGGTGTTACAAGTCTACCCCCCCCCCTTAAATAGGTTTCATCCCCGAAACCTGTTACTCCTCGAACAAACGTGGGTAATGATGCCTCATTTCTTCTTTAGTTTCCCACATTGACTAGGATCCTTCATGTGCTTCCACTATACATGCACAAGAGGAACCACTTTATTTCTCAGCATTTTCTCTTTTCGATCGAGGATTGCCACTGGTTGCTCCACATAATTGAGCCGTTCATCAACTTCGGTATCTTCCAATGGGACAATCATATCTTCGTCTACCAAGCACTTTCTCAGATGAGATACATGGAATGTCAGGTGAGTTCCACTTAACTCATCTGGTAACTCCAATTTATAGGCCACCTCTCCAACTCGAACTATGATTCGGAAAGGGCCTATGTATCTCGGGCTCAATGTGCCCCGCTTTCGGAAACAATGACGCCCTTCCAAGGTGAGACCTTCAACATAACCTGGTCACCCACCTGGAACTCAATCGGTCTGCGTCTTTTATCAACGTACGACTTCTGTCTATCTTTGGCTACCTTCATAAAGGCCTTGATCTTTTTGAGCTTCACAGTCGTAGCCTCGATTACCTCAATGCTCCCTAACTCCTTCTGACCAATATCACCCCAACAAACGAGCGTTCTGCATCTCCTACCGTATAGCATCTCATATGGTGGCATACCAATGCTGGCATGATAGCTGTTGTTGTACGAGAATTCGGCTAACGGTAGCTGGTCGTCCCAACTTCCCCCAAAATCAATCACACATGCTCGAAGCATGTCTTCCAATGTCTAAATGGTCCTTTCTGACTGATGATCAGTTTGAGGATGATAAGCTGTGCTAATATGTAACCTCGTCCCCATGGCGTCGTGGAATTTCTTCCAGAATTTGGATGTAAACCGAGTGTCACGATCAGATACAATAAACACCGGCACACCATGACGAGTTACAATTTCCTTGATGAATAGATCCGCCAACTTCTCAGACGAATATGTCTCGTGGATCGGTAGAAATCGAGCACTCTTCCTCCGACGGTCCACAATCACCCATATGGCATCATACCCTTTCGGAGTATGTGGAAACTTCGTAATGAGATCCATGGTGACGTGCTCCCACTTCCACTCCGGTATATCCAAAGGTTGAATCTTCCCATACGGCTTCTGATGCTCGGCCTTCACCTGTAGACAAGTAAGGCATTTACTCACATACTCCACTACGTCGCGTTTCATACCCAGCTACAAAATATTCTTCTTCATCTCTTGATACATCTTTGTGGCACGAGGATGAATGGAGTATCGAGTCTTGTGAGCCTCATCCATGATCTTCACCCGTAGATCCGTAAAACGAGGAATCCACACTCGTCCAACTTGGATTTTAACACCAAGGGTGTTCTCACTCAATTATGTGACAAGACCTCTCATTCTTTCAGAGTTAAGATGATCTTCCTTCAATGCCTCATCTTGGAACTCTTTGACTTGCTTCACTACCTCTGAGGTCATGATCAGCTGATATGCTTTCACCCAAATCGGCTCGGGCCACTCTATTTGGCTAAGGGCATGAGCCACCATGTTGGCTTTGCCCGGATGGTAATGGATCTCGCAATCATAATCTTTTATGAGCTCGAACCACCTTCTTTGCCTCATGTTCAGGTCCTTCTGCTCAAAGAAATACTTCAAGCTTTTATGGTCAGTGAATATGGCGCACTTCGTCCCGTAGAGATAGTGCCTCCAAATCTTTAGTGCAAAGACCACGACTGCTAGCTCCAAGTCATGAGTAGGATAATTGACCTGATGAACCTTCAACTGCCGGGATGCATAAGCTATAACCTTCCCTCTTTGCATTAACACACACCCCAACCTCGAGTAGGAAGCATCAGATTAAACCACCAGATCTTCACTCCCATCAGGTAATGACAGAACAGGAGCTTGAGTCAACCTCGCCTTCAATTACTCGAATGCCTTCTCTTGAGCTTGACCCCATACAAACTTTACATCTTTCTAGGTCAACTTAGTTAGTGGAGAAGCGATCTTTGAAAAGTCTTGGATAAATCTTATGTAGTAGCCTGCCAAACCCAAGAAGCTACGAATCTCGAATGGCGTCTTTGGAGACTTCCATTGCATCACTGCCTCCACCTTTACCGGGTCCATCATAATCTTGTCAGGATTCACCACATGACCCGAAAATTGAACCTCGTGCAACCAGAATGCACACTTGGAGAACTTGGCGTACAGCTTCTCCTTCTCAACGTCTCCAAGACCTCCCGAATATGACCGGCATGTTCTATCTCGCTCTTCGAATAAATAAGGATATCATCAATAAACACAATCACTGATTTATCCAACATCGGCCGACACACCGGTTCATCATATCCATAAAAGCAGCTACACATTGGTCAAACCAAAAGACATCACAAGAAACTCGTAGTGACCGTAGCGCGTGTGAAAAGCTGTTTTAGGAACATCATGTTCTTTCACCTTCAGCTGATGATAGCCAGATCGAAGGTCGATCCTTGAAAACCAACTAGTGCCTTGAATTTGATCGAACAAATCATCTATTCTCGGTAAGGGGTATTGGTTCTTCACCGTCAACTTGTTTAGCTCGCGGTAGTCAATGCACATACTCATACTACCGTCTTTCTTCTTCACAAATAAGACCAAAGCACCCCAAGGAGAGATACTCGTTCGAATGAACCCCTTATCAAGCAGCTCTTGCAACTGCTCCATCATTCCTTCATCTCCGTCGGAGCCAACCGATATGGTGCCTTGGCAACAGGCTGGGCACCCGGTAACAGATCAATCTGAAACTCGATCTCTCGGTCGGGTGGCACTCCTGATAAATCTTCTGGGAACACGTCCGGAAAGTCACACACAACCGGTACATCGTGTAGTTATGGTGGTGGCATATCTACATCCTTTACATAGGCCAAGTAGGCACTACATCCACGCCTCATACACTTTCCCGCCACCGCCATCGATATCACCTTCGGAACCGTAATAACCCAATCACCATAAACCGTCACTGAACTACCGTCAAGCGCTGTCAAACGAATCATCTTCTTGCGACACACAATGTTCGCCTCGGAGTCCGCTAACCAATTCATCCCAAGAACCAAATCGAAACCACCTAAGGTCATCACGAACGGTCTAGCAGGAAACTTATGACCCTCAAGTTCCAAATCACAGTTCTCTATCATCTCAGAAATCCTGGTAGACTTACCTGTGGCAGTTTCTACATCGAAGGGTGCATCAACACGTCTACTACTAACAAGCAGCTTAGCACAGAAAGCAGCAGAAATAAAAATTTTACTGGCACCCGAATCAAATAACACAGAAGCTAAAGTTTGGTTCACTAGAAACGTACCGGACACGACATCAGGGTCCGTCCTAGCTTCCTCCTGCGTCATAGTGAATGCCCAGGCACTCGCCCTTGGCCCTTCACCTCCCGTCTTCTTCGCCCTGGAACTCTCAGCCCTCGGCTTCTTACAATCCCTGCTCATGTGACCCTTTTCACCACAGTTATAGCACCGGACCATACGATAGTCCTTTGCCATGTGCCCCGCCTTCCCACATTTGAAGCACAAGTTCAACCCAAACCTACACTCCCCACTATGCTCCCTTCCACACTTGCCACACCTCTTCGACCCCGGACTTGATGTGACCACACGGCGGTCATCCACTCGTGCCTTCTTATTACCCGTTGAGGCATCACCCCGACCAAACCTTTTCCCCTTCCAGTTTCGATCACCACCGCTCTTCTTGCCACCTTCAATCACCACCACCCTTCTCTCATCATACAGTCTCCCTGCCAAATCCACCGTCGACCTAAACGTGCTCGGTCGGGCAGTGATCATGTACCTGCGAATATCCGCTGACAAACCCTGAATATACCTCTTGATCTTTCGAGACATAGGTGTCACCTGATCCGACACCAAACGTACCATCTCGTTGATTTTGGTGGTATACTGTTGGTGCGTCATCGTTCCCGTCTCCAGCTGCAGCAACTCTCTCTCAATCTTATCCATTTCTCTGTGAGGACAGAACTCCTCAATCACCAACTTCTTCAGTTCAGACCATCTCATTCTCCCAATGCCCTGCTACCCTTGCTTGGACTATATTGTCCCACCAGCACAGAGCCAAGTCTACAAATAAATGGGTAGCAAACTTCACCTTCTGGTCCTCCCGGCACTCGCTGATATCAAGAACATCCTCTATTTCCCTCACCCACCAGTGAGCAGCAGCAGGAATGCCGTTTCCATCAAAAGTAGGGGGCTTGCATCTCATAAACGCCCTGTAGTTACAGCCTCGTGCCGCCTCTGGCGCTGGCTATTCTTCTTCTCCTCTTCATCATCAGAGAGAATTGTTTCCGGCTCCGGTTGCTCTCGTCCTCCCGAGGACCTGTATCTCTCCTTTTTTCCCCTTTCTCGTACTGCCTTAATTACTTCGGTCACCACAGACGGTAAGATTGTCTGCATGACCTGGTGAACTTCTTCCACCACAGCTTCCTTTACTGAGGCTCACAGATTGGCGCGCTCATCGCCACCCTCCGGATGAGGGGTCTCGGGTTCTTCATGAACCACCTTCTCAACTCTGGGTCTCCCTCTCTTGGATCGCAGTTCAGCACCGTGACCTCCACCACGAGAGGCTTTCAAAGATCTACCACCGACCATTCATAGGCACACTAAAAGATTCAAATACCAACATGGTCATTCAAGGGAACAACTAATTTTATGTCAAGTATAGTAAGTCCTAATTATAGTTGCCAGTTGTGATTAGCCACTTACTTTACTCTTCACACCCCGAGCATTACCTATCCTGAATACATCAGTATTTAAATCCACAACAACACATAACACATCACATGCAAACATAATACCGGTTAACTTTACGATAATATCTGATAGTACGCAGCTACTCAAATTGGCATCCTATTCCCTTTACATCCAATTTCAGTTTAAGTTAAGGTTTATTTTGAAAATTTACCCATTTCACTTAAATTTTGGCTCTGATACCAACTTGTAAGGCCCCATTCCCAGGACGCTTACAGCTGGATCCTCATCGCACATAAAACATATAATTACATTGTATTTCATAAAGTATCGCAGTGGAAACATTTAAAATGACATTTCATTTCAATATAGTAGCTTTTGCAAAATAATACATCGTTAATCAGTTCAAAATACATTGTTGCATTACATCACAAAAGTGTTATATAAATGGATGCCATCCCAAGAGCTAAGTAGCCACCTCATGCCATCCTCAGCAATCATTATCTGCCAACTGGAAACACATCAAAGTCAGCGTTGCTGAGTGAATTCTAGTTTTATAAAATAAAACATACTTTTCTTTCGTTAAAACCGTTTTTTTCTTTCATGTCATCATTCATCATACGTATAGGTAGATAATAGTTATTATCTTCATCGTTCGTTAACTTCCTTTCATTCATTCGTTCCTTCTTTCATTCGTTCGTTCATCATTACATCTTTTCCTTTCGTCATCACCATGAACTTTACCCTTCGTTTTCGTGGTACTGGACCTAAGCATATAAAATACCTTCATCGGTGGTGCTCGGAACCAAATGGTCACAGTACCTAAGGTAAAGTTCAGGTACACCATTGTCATATGCTATGCCCTTCATTCTCGTGATACTAGACCTAAGCCTATAAAAGACCTTCATCGGTGGTGCTCGGTATCAAATGGTCACAATACCTAAGGCACGCAACAATGGTTCATACATATGGTCTATCACAAAGAAAGACCCCGATATGCATCCCCCTGGGGTAGTAAACCCGCACACCATTGGGCTAACACCTTAATGGCGTGTCCCGACATACAGTGCTTGCAAAACTTTCATTACTTTATCATTCATTAATGCATGCATTCTTACTTCATGGTCCTCTTTTATTATCTTTCACTTTACGTTACATAATACTTCAATCATTCATTCACATTCAACGTAAAGCCATAGGAAAGATAAACATACATCATAATAAGGAACATAACATACACAGTCATCAGCATCATACAGGGTAACATCATACATACATAACATCCATAATCATGCAAAATCATCATCATCATGCCCAACATGCTCTCTAAGGCCTCAACAGTCATCTTACATGAACTTACGGGAACCTTTACGTCCAAACTGACATCTGCACTTTCCCCCGATAGTCAGAAGTTAAACTACACTTCTCCTCGGGTGCAACAACCCTATTCGGGCGTATGAACACCCTTCGGTCGCATGGCCTCCATACGACTGAACATCATGCGAATGAACCAATGCGGATGAACACTCATGCGAATGAACACCTAATCGTACGAATGGACTTAATGCGGATGGACCTCATGCGAATGGAACTAATGCGGATGAGCATTTATG
This sequence comes from Flaveria trinervia, assembly GCA_025506515.1. Classification (NCBI taxonomy): domain Eukaryota; kingdom Viridiplantae; phylum Streptophyta; class Magnoliopsida; order Asterales; family Asteraceae; genus Flaveria; species Flaveria trinervia. The sequence goes on from CM046453.1 coordinate 60,070,489, forward strand.
CGACTGGGCTCACAATCGTGCGAATGAACTCTCAATCATGCGAATGGACCCCAATCATGCGAATGAACCCAAATCGCACCTCAATCGGCCGCATGGTCTCCATTCGGTCGCCTAGCCCTAGCTAGTGCAGAATGCAGTTCATCCCGAACCTAATCTGCCATTTTCGGCCTCCATGCTCATCTAAACCCATTCTAAGCCCAAATCAACCATCCTAAATTTTAGGAATGCATACCACAACACCATTCAAGCACACACAAGCTCACAAGCAAGGCTCAAACAAATCATACACACACATACACATCCGCATACGGGTTAAACATGCACACACTCAAAAACCCAATTTCAGATGTGTTCCAGCCCCAAAATCATTCAAAAACGTGTAAAAGAGGGGTATTAGAACTCACACAAAGGACCACAACGAGGAGAGCTTCGATTTGACTCGCTTCTCAACGATTTTGGCTCACTCGAACCAACCCGAACCAACTTTTCTCCCGTTTTCTCTTCTTTCTCTGTTCTCCTCTTTCTTTGGCTGAAATTATGGGTGTGGGGAGAGGGTAATGGCTGCCCTCTCCCTTTATATACCCCCACTTACCCAACTTTCTCTCGTTGGCGAGTTTGATCCCTCGACTTTGGACTTTATTTCTTTTCTTCCTCCGTCGACTTCAAAATAGATAAATAATCGGGTGTTACACAACATCCTCTTCATCCATTCTATCACTGCATCCTTTTGACTCTCTCGCATATCTTGATTAGTGAGTTTTGTTTTCATCATGCTTAGTTCATTAGCAAGAGAGTTGTTGAGGTTTTGAATCACATTCTTATCTAAACCACCTCTTTCTTCTCTTCTTGAGGTTTCTGTATATGCTTGGTGTCTTTGTTTGGTTCTCCTTTCAGACTCTCCTACATCAACATTTTTTTGCCCTTCTCTCTTTCTCAACCCTTATCTCCTCAGCCCTTTCATTCACCTCCTCTTTCGAAGTCATAATAATTTTCCTTCACATATCTTTTCCTTTTCTTAGTAGCATCTGTCTGTTGTGCCCGAGTCTCCTTAGTTCTCTTATTTTCTGACTCGTCCACCCTCTTGATATAATTACATCTTTCAGGTGGGTACACGCTTTCTCACAGATGGGTGATCTTCCCGCTGAAATCATGTCGGATGGCACAACAATATGCAAAAATACGGGTGTTCATATGCATTAACCTTTTGGCTGCAGCAAGTAAAACAACAAAGATTGGTGTTGATAAGTCAAAGGTAAGATGTTTTAAATGCAATCTCTATGGACATTTCTTTAAAGAATGCAATCAACAATCAAATCCTGACTTGAGACAACATTAACAACAACAGTCTCATCAACATCAACCTCATCTACAATCTATATCTCAATAATCTTTTAGACAACCACAGGTAACCAACTGATTCCCAGCAGCCACAAATGCATCAGCAGGACCAAGTAATTCCAAAGAATCTGGTCTAATCATAATTCAAGATGGAATTTGTGACTGGAGCATGTATGAGAAAGAAGTTTTGGAAGATAATCAAGCTCTAATGGCTCACATGGAGAATAAAGTTCCACCTATGGCCAGAGAGGTAAGAGTTAGATTATGTTTATTAGTATGTGTTAAGGAAGTTGAAAGATATAGAGTCAACAATGAGTTTGAATGAATCTCATGTAAGAGAACATAAATTATATCAAATCAAAATTAACTATTTATAAAAGGATTTAGATAAACTTGTTTTAGAAAATTAAAGTTTAAAAGCACAAGTTGAGCATCTGACCACTTCCTTAACTAAATCTATGGCTGATCAAGCATCAATAAAGTGAAACTTCAAAAGTTTTAACTTTCATCTCAACAACATGAGAAATTATTAAATTCTCATATTGAATCAAATAATAGGTATGCGTTGGGTGTCACACCCCCGCTTATAGTGGAAACACAAGGATGTAACGAACGGGATCGTCATAACACATTGTTAATTAATAGAGATGCAATAAATGATGAAAGTTAACGTGTCATGACATCACCCGACACAAATGGAGAATTGTGTCGCAGTTAGTCATTTCCACTATAAACATAGTCATAAAATCCAATATGTATAAATCCCACAACCCGGGAACAAGTGAACATAAAGTGAGTATAAATAAAAGTTAATGGGATTTCTCAAAGAAATCCATAGAGTTTAAATAATGCAATCCTAAGGTCGTCGCTAAGGCAGCATCCCTAGCTATCATCAATGATGTTACCTGAAAAGATATGCTCAAAAGGTCAACATATTGTTGGTGAGTTCACGGGTTTAAATAGTAAACAAAACTTGATGTTGTGTAAAAGTTTGGTAGGACGTGAGTGCATACAGTTATAAGCAAGTAATGTCACATGTAAACATGAGTATCACAACTAAACCTACGACGTACACACAGAACTTGTCGGAACATATTCACCCTAGGGCCGGTCCGTCAGTCCCAACTAATATACTAACAAACAAGGGTGGGGGTGTCAGCCTAATAGTTCTATCAACATCTGTCCGTCAACTCCAACACCAGAATTAAATAGTTGAGAATAAAGAACCACATAGATAACCCATGCATGTACCAGATAAATACTTACAAAACAGTAAACACTACAGTCCTAAAGATTGATAAGTTTATAGCGTAAAAAGGTTGAGCATATTTTTCCTCCTAGTTTATAATTATTTAAAATGAACACGGGGCCGTGAAACTCACCTTGTGTGATACATCAAGTAATGAAATCAAAAGACTTCTTGCAACTTCTTGCAACGCGCCTAAACCCAAGCAACACCTATTACAATATATATTGAACTTGTAACATGCTTACAATATATAATCAAAAAGACTTCTTGCAACGCGCCTAAACCAAGCAACACCTATTACAGTATATAATGAACTTGTAACATGCTTAAAAACATTATAACACATTTGATTTTTCTTGGGTCGATTTGGGTTTGACGCACAACACACACCATATATATATATATATTATATATATATATATAATATATATATATATATATATATATATATATAACTAAATAATCTAATTGGCCCCATTATTAAATATGAGTAAATATATATATGCATATATTTTAGTATATATATACGTACACACCATTATTATTTAGATACACATATATATATATTGAATTACATGGCTCCACAAGACACTTGCATTATTTTAAAGCGATAACACATTTATACCATATCATCTAATATATGTATTTCTTAATCTTTATTTCAAATTTAGCTTAATTTAGTTGTTTTAAATTATTACCCTCAATATAGTAATTTAAAAAGTTATTAGCATACCGTACTATTTGCACACAGATGTTGTAAAATCAGTTTGGAGGTCGAAACAATAAAGAAATGACACGAGACCAATTCGATTTTAAAGATAACATATAAAATTTAGTTTCGGGGGAAAATAATATTATTATTTTAATAAAAATTAAAAGAGATATGTGTTTCTAAATTTGAACCAAACATTCTATCAGAAATTCAATTTTAACCAATATTATTGTATGCTTAAAACTTCTTGGTTTTTTGACGAGAACAATAGGGTTGAAAACTAGACTGTTTAAACTTACTTTTACACTTTAAATTAGTTCATTTTGGATTTCATATGACCAAGTTATCACTCACACAAAATGATTCAATTTTCTGACAGAAAGATGTCAAAATACAACCATTAACCTTTGATCTCAATCCCCCAATTATTGACCATTTTTGACCCGGGAAACCAACCGACACTATTTATGTTTTAATTGATATACTCACACACACATATGACATGGCACCTGAATGTGTGTACATTCATGATATACAAATATATAAATGCACATACAAACTTACATATATACTTAACTTACAATGAACACACTATATATATATACACACACCCAAACATTGTAATATATATATATATATATATATATATATATATATATATATGTATGTGTTATCTCATGAAACTTATGTCAAACACACACACTAACACACATCTAGTATCTATCATATAACACACAATACCCACATATATACTAACAAATATAATTCATAGACAGCAGCCCATGGCTGCTGTGTTCCAACCGAACACACACACGCACACTAAATTACAGGCACATACACACATCCTATAATTAATACATCATGCACGCACATACATACGTATAAATACACATATATATATGCCACAGCAGCCGAAGGCTGCTGTGGTTGCCCTCTACCGCTACGTTCATGCCTACGGGGCTGCATCCACACACACACACACACCTCGTAACACACACACGAACCATTACATATTCATACACCGTGCACCGCCGAGTACCGCTATGACTTGCCCACAAAAACCCGACACAAATCAAACGATAAAGATCGAGACGAAACGAGACGGTAAAAAGACACTTACCATCGAAAAGAGGTTACAGAGATACAGTGATGACCGATTGCACTTCACGGCACTTGAGGTGGTTGCTCGACAACCGTGTTCGTCCGACACGGAAGCTGTGCTCGGTGGTGGTCTACGGCAAGAGAGGGGGAGGTCACTAGGGTTCGGTGCATGTTTTGGTGTATATATATACTGAAAAATTATATTTTAGTCTCTAAACTATTTAAGAATTAATCCTTTTAGTTTGAAAATATATTTATTTTGTACCCTGAACTTTTTATTTTTATTTTTTATTTATTTAACCCAACTACTAAGACGTAAACCCTTAACGCACCGACTAAAAAGAGAAATATACCCACAGCCATGACATGACACAAAATAATATTAACTCATTCAAGATCTGCGGCGTCACGAGCGTGATTTGTTAGATTCTAACACGAATGATATTATATATATACATACATATATATATAATAATATCAAAAACAACAATAATCTTAATCATAATAATACTAATAATAATATAATAACAATACTAACCATAATAATAATAATAATAATATAATAATAATAGTAATTTTATACAATATTAATTTAAATTAATCATTTTATCAATTAGAATTTTGCGCGACTAAATAACGACATTAATTATTATAATTATGAACATATACTTACACAAAAGCAATAAATGCATAATAAAAGATAAGAGCTGCTGGTTAGTTAGATGACGTGAGAGTGACGGATGTCACATTGGAATATAATGTTGTTGCACCACCTATAAATAATAATACACAACTTTACTTGAAACATTGACAAATAATTTGTAAATCATTTTGTGTCAAGCACCAAGTTTGAAACAAAAACTAACCAACAAGTTAATAATCATGAAACTGAGGTAAGTGAAACTGAGTCTTCTAAATCAGAACATATTAAACAAAATGATTAGAATTTAACTTGATGAGTGTGATGACTTGGATGATTCTGATAAACATGATGATCAACTGAACAATGGTAAGAATTTTGCTTTTGAAACAAACATCTCTAAAGTTCTTCAAGAAACAAATTTGCAATATCCTCCAAAACAAAGAACATGTTGAAGACTATTTGCAAGAGAATAACTTAGCTAAATGAAGGCCTTCAAGAACTTAATCAGCAACAAAAACCATCAACTGAAGTAATTAAACAGTGTACATTTTCTAAGGAAGTACACACATCTTTCGTAGAAAAGAGCAAAAAGAAACTATCAGCAGAACTTCAGTGGAAGAAAAACCTTTTTCAGTAGCAGATCTACGGAAGACTGAATCTACTGATCAATTGAAGATCTGCAGAAGAAAATAACAACAACTAACAAATCAAACTAGAAGTGGTGACTTCCAAGCAGCAGAAACCAACAAATGATAAACTAGAATTTTTTAATAGTATGCCAGGGAAAGGCAAAGAAAAATCATCTGCAAAATTGAAAAAAGATTTGAAGCTTCAAAAGCTAAACAAGAAAAAGAAAGCAATCAATTCTCATGAAGAATCAGAGGAAATGTATTGCAAATGGTGTGATATGAAAAATCACAATATTGAAGATTGTTACTTGAGCGAAATGTATTGCAAATGGTGTGATATGAAAAATCACAATACTGAAGATTGTTACTTGAGCAACAATTACTCTATTTGCAATATGAACAATCATATGACTTGTGACTGCTACTTCAACAATCATTGTGCAATTTACAACAAAAATAACCATTCAAACTAGAAATGTTATTTCAACAAAACGAACAAGACAAAAAGCAAAAAAGATGTCACAATCTGAGAAGGCTGAATCAAACTCTCAATCTAATGAAAGTCAACAAGAATAAAAAATAGAGAAGCAGCAACAAAAACAAAAACAAAAACCAAAACCAAAGGAGAAAACATCTACTGATGGTAAACCTTAAAGAAAATAACATCATTTCAGCAATCCAAAACATCTCACAAAAGGGTCGATTTGAGTGATAAAGAATCAAATTCTGATGATGTTTTCTTTGATAATTTGAAAAGGGAATTCATATACCTCATTCAAAATCAAAAGATAATGAAACTTTCAATAATCAAGGTTTATTGTCAAAACCAAATCAACAACCCAACAAAGAGAAGGTGAATGAAGAAGAGAGTGAGAAACCATAACCAAATTCAACAACCTCATCTTCAACAGAATCATCCTCATCACAAACAACAAAGAATGAATCAACTAATACTAAAATTAACACCGAAACTTCAAGACTTATTGATGAAAGAGTAACACTTTTAGACATGGTTGGCAAATCCAAGATCATTAAGGCTTAGGTTGTTAATTCTAATTGATTTCTTTATTTGTGCAGGAACAATCATGGAGAGCTAACAACAAGTGGTATGTTGACCGTGATTGTTCTAGGCATATGATAGGAAATTGTTCTCTTCTCCATAACTTCAAGCATAAAAATGCCTCCTATGTGGCATTTGGTGGGGATAAGAACGAAGGTAAAATAGTTGGTGAGGGAATGGTAACTAATGGTGTGCTCAAATTTGAGAAAGTAAACTATTGAGAATATTTAACGTATAATCTATTTAATATGTCTCAAATTTGTGATCAAAATTATACCACATTATTTGATAACACTAATTGTTACATTCTTAAGCCAGGTTTTTCAGTTCTAGAAGAATGGATCTTTCTTAAGTATCAAGAAAAGGAAACACCTATGTTTTGGATATGAAACATGCCTGCTATCTATGTAATAAGAAGATGAATCTCAATTGTGGCATAGAAGGATTGTTCATTCTAACTTGAAGAACATGAATAAATTGGTGAAAATGACCTAGTCATTGGACTGCCAAAGAAAGAGTTTTATTGTTCAAATCATTGTCTTTCATCTTATAAAGGAAAACAACATAGAGTGATACACAAATCCAAAATCATCAATACCAACACTACACCACTCAAATTGCTTCACATTGATCTTTTTGGTCCAACCAATGTGATGACCATTCGAAAAAGACAATATTGTTTAGTGATAGTAGATGATTTCACTAGATTTACATGGGTTTTTTTTTTCTTAAAACAAAATAGTGAAACAACCAAACATTATTGGACTTTGTTATCAAGATTGAGAATCAACTTGATTTAAAAGTTAAAATTTTCAGGAGTGATAATGGGACTGAATTGTTAATGCTGACTTAGATTCTTTTATAGGAATAAAGATATATATAGGCAATTTAGTGCCCAAGAACTCTACAACAAAATAGAGTTGCTGAAGAAGAACTAGAACTCTTATTGAAGCAGCAAGGATAATGCTAGCTAATTAACAATTGCCAATCACGTTTTGGGCTGAAGCAGTGAACACAATATGCAATGTTTAAAACAGGACATTCATTGTCAAATAACACAATAAAATACCTTATGATCTTTTATTTAAATGAAAACCTTACATAGGATATCTTAGAGCTTTTGGGTGTCATGTATCTTTTTTATACACAAAAGGGCAATTGGGAAAATTTTCAGAGAAAGCCTATCATGGTTTCTTTATTGGATAATCTTCAACATCAAAATCATATTGGATTTACATTCCACAACAAAACATTATGGAAGAAACTCCTAATGTGTCATTTGATGAATCATTATTTCCTAAATTTATAAAAGATTCATCATGGTTGTTTGATATACATGCACTAACAAACTCGTTTAACTTTTGTTATTTGAATAATGCAAGATCTGATGATACATGTTACCCATTTGTTCCTCCAAATCTCAATGAAGTATCTCTATCAGTTGATCCGCCAAGAACACAAACATCAAGTATCATGAATCAAGGAACAACCAATAATGACAATAATGCTGCACAAATTCAACAAAATGGATCTACATCCTTAGATGGAAATACTTCATTAGCAGCTAATGACTCTACATCCATAGATAAGAATCCTACATCCAAAGATATAGAAAATGCCTTAGCAGATGTTGAACAAACACCATCCGTAGGTGTTCCTGTAACTCCTACGGAAGCACAAAATACTTCAGCAGAAGTTTCTACGGAAGATACTCACAATGCAGCTGATGTAGAAACTCATGAACTTCTAACGACGAACATGAAGAACTCCTTGATTACTTCATAAATTCATCATCTCAACTAGATCCTCCTGCATCAATAAATATGACCAACTTGGAATCATCTATTCCGGTTGAATCTATTCCAACAACAAGAATTCATAAGTCTCATACAATAAACAACATAATTGGAGATCTTAATGAAAGAACAACAAGAAGTCAACGGGGAGCTGCAAACATTTTCCTTTTCACTTGTTTTCTTTCACAAGTTGTTCCTCCAAACATTACTACTGCTCTAAAAGATAATAGCTGGATTGAAGCTATACAGGAAGAGCTTCAACAATTCAGGAAGTAGAAAGTGTGGAATCTAGTTGATCTACCTAAAGGTCAACATCCAATTAGGACAAGGTGGCTCTTTAAAAAAAATCTAGATAACAGATGTATCATTGTAAGAAAGAAAGCTAGACTGATAGCACAAGGATTTACTCAAGAAGAAGGGATAGACTATGAAGAAGTTTTTGCACCTATTGCAAGAATCGAAGCAATAAGAGTATTAGACTATGCCTCATATAAGAAGTTCATAGTCTATTAAATGGATGTCAAGTGTGCTTTCCTATATGGGAAAATTGATGAAGAGGTATATGTAGCTCAACCTCCTGGTTTTGAAGATTCTGACTATCCAAATAGGGTATACAAGCTGGACAAACCTTTGTATGGTTTTTTGTAACACCCGGTTAATTCTTAAAAAGAAAATAAAGAAAAAGAGTTGAAAAAAAGAAAGGAAAGCAATAAAGTCCAAGTAGAGGGACTAAAAGTGTCCAAAAGGACAAAACCTTTGGAAACTTGGTGTAAAGGTGGGCATGGCCACCCACCCTCTTTTTACATCACTTTTCTTTGGTTTTAGAGAGAGAAAGACAAGAAGAGAGCAGAAACTCTCGGGTTGAAGATAAAGAAGAAGAGGTGAACGAATTAAAGGTAAAAATTTGTGGTTTTCTAGTATTTATGATGGGTTTTACCCCAGTTACATGCTTATGTGTTTATGTGCTTGTGTGTGTGCCCGTGGGGGTGTTTTGGTGTGTTCTTAGGTGGTTGAACGCATTTGCAAGCGGGTTAGAAGGAAGATACACCCAAGTTACATTAGGTGAGTTCTAGACTCCGGTTTACATGTTTTAAACTCTCTTTGGGGCTGAAAATGTATTAAAAACGATTTTTAAATGTTTATGTATGTATACCCGTATGTATTATGCATGTTTGGGTGATGATTCTTGAATCTTTATAGGTTGTTCATGTTTAGAATAGCCTTGGTAAGCTTAGAACAGATAGCTATGATGAATGGGTTCGAAATCATACTAGAAACATGTTACACAGAAGGTTCATGCGCCCAAGTGCCCAAGCGCCTAAGTGTCCATGCGCCTGAATAACCCATGCGCTTGAATAGTGCCCATGCGCCTGAATTGTTCATGCGCCTAAGAGTTAAAGCAATTAATTGTTGACTAATGCGCCTACATAGTAATGAAATGCCCAAACAAGGCTCATGCGCCCAAATAGTGTCAAAGCGCCTAACACTTAGAATTTATTACATAATTTTTTTTGGGAGTCTGTGCTTTTAGGGTTTTGACCGAGGTTTGACTAAGGCTTATTAATGATGAGTTTCATGCATGATTGTGATTATTCCTTATTATTATTATTGCTATTATTATTATTACTTATAGTATGACGTGGTATGTTTATTATCGTAACGTGAAGTATATTGTAATAATAAAGAGAAAGAGAAATAATGAATTGAAGAGGAACATTAATAAAATGTTAACAAGTCTCGCAAGCTTACAGGAGGTACACGACCATGTTGTCGTTAGCTCAACTGTGCTGCGTGTTAGCTACCCTATTATGCACATATGGCCAGTCTTGGAGATTGGCAGGACCTCTGTAGCGTACCCTAGGTGTTTAGGTCAGCCTTGTATATAGTAAACAGAACCCTCTTGAGGGATATAGATGGTCCATCACCGGTTTTCATCGCGCATACAGTTTAGGGTAATGCTCATTAGTCCATACAGAAAGTGAAAGATAAAGATAAAAGATTACAGAACATACAAGGCATGCAGTAAAAAGAACGAACAATATATGTTGTTATAGTTAATGCGTGCTCGCATACACAGTAAAGAGTTGTATTCTACAGAAAGAGTATTTTCATATACAACATACAGAAAGTATTTTACTACTTTTAAAACTAGAACTCACTCAGCAACGCTAACTTTTATACATTTTCAGTTGGCAGGTAATTATTGCTGAGGATGGCACGAGGGTGAAGCCACTCGGCAGGGAAATACTGACATCCGTTCATATTTTATGTTGTTGTTGTTTTGTAATGTAGTAAAACAATTCTTTTGTAATTAGTTAAACGATGATGTGTTGCTCAATAACAGTGGTTTAAATGAAATGAATGGTTTTTGATAGATTATTTCCGCTGCTTAAGTTTGTATAGTTATAATGTTCAATGTTTTAACTGCTGTGATTGACCAACTGTGAGGTTTTCGGGAACGAGGCCTTACAAGTTGGTATCAGAGCCAAAGTTTAAAAGAATTGGGTTAAATAAAAATTTTTAAAACCTAAACTTAAACTAAAAATGGGACAAATGGAGGTATGTCAGCCCGAGTAGCTATGTGCCATCAGGTGTGTCTTTTCTTAATGTTAACCGGTATTATGTACACATGCTATTTGATTTTTGTGCTCTTAGTAGATTTAGATACTGATTAAGTCAGGATAGGAAATGTTGGGGTATGAAGAGTAAAGTAAGTGGCTAATCAAACTGCCCATTGTAATTAGGGACTTATTATACTTGACATAAACTGAGTTATTACCTTGAATGATCGGGTTAGTGTTTGAATCTTATAGTGTGTTAGAGGATGGCGGGACAGAAATCTTCCAAGGCTCCTAGAGGCAGAGGCCATCCACGTGTGACCTGGAGAAGTGCTAAGGCTCCTGAGACGACCCATGAGAACACTGAGGTCCATGGCTGGAGCAAAGAGAACGAGAATGCTAGCTTGAATGCCTTAGCTAAGGAGGTGATTACTGATGAGGTACACCAGGTCATGCAGACAGTCTTACCGTCTGTGGTAACTGAAGTCATCAGGGCTATAAGAAGCGAGGAGAGGAAGGAGAAGGAAAATAGAAAGGGATTAGCAGGCAAGGGAAGCAGAAGGGAGGAGGAACAACCAAAGCGTGAGGTTGTGTTATCTAATGAAGAGGAGGATGATGTAGTAGGGGTAGCAACTGGAGGATGCAGTTATGGGGCGTTCCAAAGGTGTAAGCCCTCGGCCTTCGATGGCAATGGCAATGCTGCTGCCGCTCACCACTGGGTGAGGGAAATGGAAGCCGTCTTAGACATCAGTGAGTGTCGTGAAGACATGAAGGTAAAGTTCGCAACTCACTCTTTCGTTGATTCAGCACTGTGTTGGTGGGACAATATTGTCCAAGCTGAGGAGTTCAAGAAGTTGGTTATTGAGGAGTTAAATCCTCACCAGGAGATGGACAAGGTTGAGAGGGAGTTCTTGCAACTTGAAGCGGGAACCATGACCCACCAGCAGTACACCACTAAATTCAATGAGATGGCGAGGCTGGTGCCGGATCAGTTGACGCCGGTATCAAGGAAGATCAAGAGGTACATCCAAGGACTGCCGGTTGATATTCGCAGGCATCTGATTACCGGTCAGCCAGGTACTTTTCGATTGGTGGTTGATTTGGCTGGTAGATTATATGATGAGCGCGAGGTGGTGGTTGCTGAGGTGAACAAGAAGGGTGGTGGTGACCGGAACTGGAATGGGAAATGGTTTGGACGTGGTAGGGCCGCTCCAAACCATAAGGTGGCGAAGGTGGGTGACTGACGTGTGGTCAAATCTGGTGCAGGGTTGAAGAAATGTGACAAATATGGACGGGAGCATACCGGTGAGTGCAGGATGGAAATGAATGTGTGCTTCAAGTGTGGCCAGCCTGGCCACATCGCTAGAGACTGTAATAAGCCGAGGGTGGAGAGCTCGGGAGCGGGGAATAAGAAGCCGGAGGAAGGAGGGTAGAGGGAAAGTGCTAGAGCTTATAGTATGACCCGGGAGGAGGCCAGAGCTGATCACGATGTTGTGTCAGGTATGTTTCTAGTAAACCAAATTTATGCCTCTGTATTATTTGATTCCGGTGCTAGCAGGAGTTTCATTTCCACTACTTTCTGTGTTAAGTTGCCTGCTAGTAGTAGAAAGATTAATGAACCATTTGATGTAGAAACTGCTATTGGTAAGTCCACTAGAATTACTGATGTGATAGAGGACTGTGCCATAGAACTAGAAGGTCATAGGTTCTCTGCTAGGGTACATGTGATACCCCTAGGTTGATTTGATGTAGTACTAAGGATGGACTGGCTAGGAACCTATGAAGCAAACATCGCGTGTCGTAAGAAGATGATTCGATTGGTTGCGTCCGATGGGAGTTTAGTTACAATTTATGGAGATCGTCTTACTACGATCCCGAAGATGATTTCCATGGCAGTGGTGGGAAAGTGCATGAAACGTGGATGTAGTGCCTACTTGGCTTACGTAAAATATGTTGACGCGCCGACACCACAACTATCGAACCCCTGTCTATACAGTTGATCAATAATGGAGTCCATTGATTTACTGTGTGTAGCATCCGCCATTCTAATCATCTCATCGAGTTCGAGTTCTTTTCTTTTCCTTCAACCTTCCTCTTCTTATATGTGACATGAAAGTCTTTGTGACTTTCACCCACTTGATCAATGTCAGCTCCCTTCACAAACTCCTCTTCCTTCTCAGTCTCCTTATCTTTCTTCCCCTCTATGCTCTTCCTCTTTGCTTTCACTGACTGACTCTCCCCCTTTTTGGTTGCATTGGTTGCAAGGGTTTGAGTAGCAGAAAGCCTTGTGCTCACAATCTCCTCCACCAGGGGTTGTATGATTGAGGGAAGCCTCTCATCCATGGTTTTGATCACAATGTCTGTGATCATTGGGGTGATAAGAGGTAGGGATTGCTGAAAGATAGCAGCTGTTTGCTCAGAGGGGTTCTCTCCCTGAGAAGCAGTGCCAGAAATAGAGGCTGGTGGCTCGGAAGTTTTGAGTGGCTGAGTGTGTGGGAGACCTTCAGGTGAAGGTGCCATCTGTGGGTTTATGTTGGTGGCAGATGGACTTGCTTGTTGAGAGAATTGGTCAAGTAGTCTTTGTAGTCTACTGACTTCTTCCTCAAGAATTGTGTTCTGGGCCAGAACATCATAAAAGAAGCCCAGGTCATCATCAGTAGATGCTGAATCACCTGACCTCCTGCTTGTAGCAGGATGTACATGCACTGGGTGTAGACCAGTTTTAGCATGTGCCCCTTTTTCTTGGAACTGGGGACTTCCAGCCTCAGGACAATGTCCCTCATCAGCTTTTGCCTCTGGTGAGGTCTGAGCTATGTTACCAGCCTCAGTCTAATCATGTGCTGATTCAGAAGAGGTGGCAGCCTCACCAGATGTTCTGGTCTCCATATCCACACGAGGAGATAGAACAGTTAAACCCTTGTGCTGTGGGCTGTCAGAAGCATGTTGATCCTCTTCCTCAATTGTTGTGGTTTTCCCCATTGTTGGTGTTTGTTGGGGAGGAGGAGAGGCATGCAGCTGAGTCAGCACGTTTGCAATAATGAGAGTAGGACTTTGTGGGGCGGTTGCAGTAGGAGATGGGGTAAAAGCAGTATGCACCTGGGGAGAATGGTGCTCTTCAATGGCAATCTCCTCAAATGAGGAAGATCCCAGATTAGTGGGTACCCCTTCTCTGGTTGCTGCAGGCTCCTTTTGAGAGGAATCCTGAGCGGCTGTGGCTGGTGAAGTCCGTGTATCCACTAGGGGGTTATAACCAGTGGATATAGCCTGCTTCTGTGGTGCAGGGGCATCCTCAAGGGACTCATTTCCTTGAGTAGCCTTTTTTGTCTTATTTTTAGTGGGTTTGGTGGGGACTTTGGATTTGGAGGTGGTGGCTGTGGGTTCCAGCTGCGTGGGTTTGTGCAGCTTGGCAGCCAATTTCAGTGATTGGTCAGAGTTGTGCCAGGAGTATACTTCAGGCAATACAACCATAGCAGGGACTCCCAGGCCAACAAGTCCCTCAGCTTGAAGCTGGTTTTCAATTATGGCCATTATGAACTGAGGATATAATATCCAACGGTTAGCAAGTGGTTTTTGGGCCATATCCTTGAGCTCTAAAAATAGTATTTTAGAAAAATTTAAAGGTTGTTGCTCAAGGATGGAGTACATTACCTGTTGCCACCTTGTGGACATTTGATCCCATGATGAAATCTTGGGGGCAAGGCAGACATTTACCAGGTGAAAGATGAGACGTTCGGCATCCTGGAAATATTTCTTCAATATGGTAGATGCACTCAGGTTACCCTGGTATCCATGCTGGGCAAATGATTGATCGATAGTGCACTTTGGATAACCAGTTGGGAAAGTGGCATCATCCAGATTGAGGGTTTGGCGAAGAACGTCTGGAGTAATGACCACTTTTTGATGATGGACAAAAGATTGAAGAAACTCTATGTCATTCTCCTCAGAGACAAGAGTGACGTTTGTCCAGAATTGGTTAAGAGATTCGGCATATATGGTAGGATTTGACAGAAAAGCCGTTTTGTAAGGTGACTGAACCATTAAATCAATGGCGTTGTGAAACTTGGTCCAGTTTGACGATTTTGTGAGATGTGCGACACAGTTGTGTCGAGGTTTTAGTTGCATGGTCGCCATTGATGAAGAGAGGTTACAAAGTTTTTTGAACGTTAGGTTTGAGAAGAGAAGAAAGTAAAAACTCTGAAGGTGGGATAAGGTATTTAAAGGGTAGGGTTAGAAAACGACTGAAGGTTTTGGTGTTAGTCATCAGTTGTTGAAACTACTGATGACGTGAATGACTGACCGTATTGGTGTGATCAGCAGTTGTTATAAAACAACTGAAGACTTGGTTTTAACCGTCAGACGTTGAAACAGCTGAAGTCTCTGATTTAGTCATCAGTAGTTATAAAACTACTGAAGATTTAGTCATCAGTAGTTATAAAACTACTGAAGACAGTTTTGACTTCAGGTGGTGAAACAACTAAGGACTTGGTATTAGTCATCAGTAGTTGTGAAACTACTGAAGACTTTGGTTTTACCATCAGTTGTTGTAAACAACTGAAGACTTGGTGTTAGTCATTAGTAGTTGTGAAACTACTGAAGACATGGTATTGCTTCAGTTGTTTAGAAGGAAACAGCAGTTGGGAAACTACTGAAGAGAAAAAGGCTCATTAGTAGTTGTCGTCAATTCATTGCTTTTCAGCTATTTCAGTCTGACCTCCACTCTTACTCATCAGACTAAGATCTGAGTTTCAGACGTTTCATTGGTCATCAGTACTTATCTGCATTTCTGACATCAGCTGTTGTGGCTACATCAGCTGTTGTGACTACATCAGCTGTTGTAACTACATCAGCTGTTTCAACAAATAAAGTACTTGAGTACTGAGAAGTTAATCTTTAGTAGTTTTAAAACTTCTGAGGGAGGATAACTTCAGTACTTATATATGACAATAATAAACTAATGATCATCAGTACTTGTGAGCTGAGATCACCAGTATTTGTCACTTATTCTAGCTGCAGCATACCAAGCCTTAACACTAGGTTTTGGAAAGTTGTGCTATCCAAGGGCTTAGTGAAAATGTCTGCAAGCTCATCAGCACTAGGAACAAATTTTGGATCGATCAGACCTTTTTCAAAACAATATCTAATAAAATGGTGTCTGATTTCAATATGTTTAGTCCTAGAGTGCTGGGCAGGATTCTTGACAATGCAAAGAGCTAAAGAGCTGTCCATTAACAATGGGGTCTTAGTCTCTGTTATGCCATAATCCAATAATTGGTTTTGAAGCCAGAGTACCTGAGATGTACAGCTTGCAGCAGCAATGTACTCTGCTTTAGCAGTTGATGTAGCAACTGAGGTCTGCTTCTTACTCTGCCAAGAAATCAAGCAGTTGCCTAAGAATTGGCATCCTCCAGAAGTGGACTTTCTTGTCAACTTACACCCTGCATAGTCACTGTCAGAAAAATCAACTAATTTACCAGAATGTCTAGTAGAATACCATAAACCTAGAGATGGAGTGCCTTGCAAATATCTAAAGATCCTCTTGACTGCAATCAAATGAGACTCCTTAGGTGCAGCCTGAAATCTAGCACAAACACATGTAGCAAACATAATATCTGGTCTAGAAGCTGTTAAGTACATCAAGGACCCAATCATATATCTATAAAGTGTTTCATCAACACTTTACCTTTCTGATCTGTATCCAGTTGTGTGGTGTTGCACATGGGAGTAGAACAAGGCTTACACTTTTGTAAATCAAACTTTTCCAAAAGATCTTTTGTGTATTTGGACTGATCCATCAGCCTTTTGTTTGATTTGCAAACCCAGAAATAACTGTAATTCTCCCATGGCACTCATTTCAAACTTCTGTTTCATCAACTTTGTAAAGGCATCACACAACTGTGGATCAGAGGATGCAAAAATAATATCATCTACATAAATTTGAACAAGTAGATTATGCTGCCCAGCTTTCTTAATGAATAAAGTCTTATCTATGGAGCCTCTAGTGAAATTATTTTCCAGAAGAAAGTTTGATAATGTCTCATACCAGGCTCTAGGAGCTTGTTTCAACCCATAGAGAGCCTTATCAAGCTTATACACCCAATTAGGATGTTTATTATCCTCAAAATCTGGTGGTTGACATATATAAACCTCTTCTTTAATTTTCCCATACAAAAATGCACTTTTGACATCCATTTGAAAAACTTTAAGGTTGTGATAAGCAGCATAAGCTAAAAACAATCAAATTGCTTCCAGTCTGGCTACAGGGGCAAAGGTTTCATTATAATCAATACCTTCCTCTTGTGAAAACCCCTGTACAACCAGTCTGGCCTTGTTCTTAACAATAAGCCCATTTTCATCAGTTTTGTTCCTAAACACCCATTTAGTGCCTATTGCACACTTACCTGGAGGTAGAGGAACCAGTTCCCACACTTGCTGTTTCTTGAACTGAAGAAGCTCAAGCTGCATGGCTTCAACCCATCCATTGTCCCTTAAAGCAATATGATAGTTCTTTGGCTCTTGCTGACAAATGAAGAGAGCATAGAAGCAGAAATTAGACAATTGACTTCTTGTTGAAACGCCAGCATTGATATCACCAATGATTTGAGACATAGGGTGATTCTTCAGATCTTGGTACACAATAAGATCTGTGCAAGTGTTTGTAGCAGGCTCAGCAGCAACAGATGGTGATGGTGAAGCATTTCCTTGAAACCAATCAGTAGATGGTAATTCAAAGGAAGTTGAAGTTGTAGAAATCTCATCAGCATTTGTTGTGGATTCTGCTACTGAAGCTACAGGAACATCAGGTCTAGCTGAATCAGGCAGTTGATCACTAAACTTGAAAAGGTGATTACTGATATCATCATCATCATCAGTAACACCAGATGGATGACTAGCTACAGAAGATGATGGTTTCATATGATCTGCAACAGCAGGTGGTTGATAAGGAACATATTGCAGTATGTCCAGATCAAACAACTCCACAAGGTTTTGTGGAATTGTATCCTTAGGGGATTCATTGAACTTCACATGCAAGGTTTCTTCAACTATCTTTGTCCGACAGTTGAATACTCTATAAGCCTTGCAAGTGGATGAATACCCAACAAAATACCCTGCATCAACCTTAGAATCAAACTTTTGGAGTTGATCCTTTGTGTTGAGAATGTAAGAGGGACACCCAAATGCTCTAAAGAATGAAATCAAAGGGGCTAAATGATGTAAAACTTCATAAGGAGTTTTCATTAACCTCTGATTTACTAAGGCTCTATTCTGTACATAGCAGGCTGTATTGACAGCTTCAGCCCAAAAGGTCAGTGGCAGACCAAAATCAGCCAACATGGACCTTGCAGCTTCAATGAGGGTCCTGTTCTTTCTCTCCACTACTCCATTTTGCTCTGGAGTCCTTTTGATGCTATACTGTCTCTTGATTCCCTTTGACAAGTAAAACTCATCAAGAGTGTGGTTTCTGAATTCAGTACCATTGTCACACCTCATACACTTAACTTGTAGGGAATACTGCTTCTCAATGTGTAACACAAAGTTCATAATGGACTGAGCAGCCTCATCCTTTGAATGCAAGAAGAAGGTCCATACATATCTAGAGTAATCATCCATAATTACCAGACAGTATTTCTTATTTGCCATACTCATTACCTTCACAGGACCAAAAGGATCCATGTGCAGTAGTTGTAAGCAGGCATTAGACTTGGACTCTTCTGTGGTTGGGAATGAAACTTTATGTTGTTTCCCTTTTAAGCATGCAGTGCAGATTTCATCACAATTGAACTCCTTTATTGGAAGACCTCTCACTAAACTCTTGTGGATCAGCTGATTCATGTTTTTGAGATTAACATGACCCAGCCTTCTATGCCACAGTTTAGATTCTTGGAGACAGGCCTTGGAGAACAAGCATGGATGGCCTCTCAAATCAATTTTCTTTGACAAATCCAAGGCATATACTCTTCCTATCCTGTTAGCCTTCAGGAGAGTATTATCATCCAGTACATTGTCAATCAGGCTTAGAACCTTGGAAGACAGAATCCTACAGTTCTGGCTTGTGAAAAGAGCAACATGTCCTTTGTCACACATCTGACTAACACTTAACAGATTGTATTTGAGATTCTCCACATGGTTGACATCATCAAATCTAATATCTCCATTAGACACAAATCCCTTTCCAATGATGTAACCTTTAGCATCATTTCCAAATGAGACAAATCCCTTCTTTCCCTGAGAGTAATCATGAAGAAGAGAGCTGCTCCCAGTCATGTGCATGGATCCTCCACTGTCGACATACCAGATGCTTCTTTGGCATGCTGAAGAACCCTGCACAATCATAAGAAACTAGTTAGCTTTGGAGACCCAAACCTTTTGGTTTTGGGACTGACTTTATCAATAGATTTAACCATAACTGGTTTCTTATGATTAACAGCTGATGAAGATGGAGATGGTGCTGAAATGGATTTGGGCCTGGAATTCCTCTCCAGTGGTTTGATCACATGGGTTTCAAGTTGGTTAACTCTCCCCAACAGATGCTGAACCATCATAACAAGTTGTGTCTGATTTGAAGCTCGAGCTTTCAGTTCATTTGACACTCCAGAGCTTGTTTTTGATGAGTTCCTGTGACCCACCATTTCCTCCTTCTTAGACTTCACAGACTTAGTCTTATGTTTATCATAAGGAACAATATCAGCTGTCTTCTGATAAACCACATCCTTCTTAGTGGATTTGGGTAAGGCCTTGGGTTTATCAGGTTGAGATGATTGTGGTACAAACTTGGTCTCAAACTCAGTTTTCATTTTATTTATTTCTAGTTTAATGAGCTCATCCCTTTGGAGCTTTAAACCCTTTTTGTACCAACATTCATCAGATAGATGATTGAATTTACCATAAATTTCATATGGTTTATTCTTCATCTTGGACATCTTTACTGCTGAAGTGGAAACTACTGAAGGTGTGATCTTCAGTACTTTCCTCCTATCAGTACTAGGTACTAAAGGATTTGTAACAGCTGAAGACTGGTAATTCAACTGTTTTCCATCCGTCCTAATAGACTGTTTGATGGATTCCTCAGCAGTTGTTAGTCCTTGCGTTTCAACTGATTTGAAATGCTTTTCAGATGTTGGGTCTCTTTCAGTACTTGAGGTACATTGAGGAACAACATCTGAAGTACTCAGCTTCATATGAGTCTCAGTAGTTAGACCATCAGTCAATTTATTTGTTGAGATCTTAACACTGGTTTCATTCTCTGATCTTAGATTATCATTGGAGAATGACTCACACGATAATATGGTTTGGAGATTGCTTTCACTTTCAGACTTAACTATGGAGTTAGGAGTAAAGTCTGTTGGTGGAACAGTATGGTTGTAACCAATACCAAACTTCACATTTGAAGCAGTTTGCTTACTAAGAAGCATTTCAAATCCCTTGCATGATGAGACCCAGCGTTCACACTCAACTTGGGTCACTGCAAGTTTTTCTTTGAGACTCATGTGGTCTTCCAGAATAACCTCTAGCTTGGCCTTTTCATCATTTAATTGCCATTTAAGCTTATAAATCTCATCATTTTTACTGTTAAGAGCAGACTCATACTCAGCTTTTCTTTTGAAAATGATTTTCTCAAGCTCAAGTTTTTGATTTATTAATGCTACATTTGCCTCTCTAATAGAGACAAAGGCAGCTATGCATGATTCAGAACATAACTTGGCTTTAGCCTCTGAAGATACCTGAGTTACCTGTGAAGATGATGCATTTGAACAGGAACCCTCAGTAGACTCCAGGGCCATGAGAGCAAGATTTCCAAAAGGGTGTTCACCACCTTGTTGACTAGCACCAGCATAGTATTGCTCAGTGTGACCAGACAAGTTATCAGGTAAGCTACTCCAGTCAACGACTCCAGGTGTGAAGAAGCTGTGATGAGGTTGTGATGGAGATGAAGATGGTTGAGGTTCTGGTAGTGCATGAGGGTGTGGTACTATAGGAGCTTGAACTTGATTTGACTGTGGCATATAATAGCAGGGATAAGGATATGGCATTTGACCCTGAGGAACAAAATATGCAGGAGAATGAGGGTGTGATGAATGACTAGAACCTGCAGAATGTTGCCCTTTTGATTGTGAATTCTTATTTTGAAAAGTCAAAAAGGGTGCAGAAGAGTTAGGTCCAGTTGATCTACACTCTCTTGCAAAGTGTCCAAGCCTGTGGCATTTGTGACACTTCAACTTGCTCTTGTCAAAACCGACTTTGGTTTTGTCAGACAGTCCAGGAAATTTCCTGCCAGTTCTCTTGTAGAATTTCTGAGATCTGATATTGATCAAGGCCATTTGGCTCAAAATATCCATCTCTTCTAGGTCATCATCAGCAATGCCCTTCAAATCATCCATGATAAAGCATAGATTGTCACTATTATAACCAGGATGACAATCAACAGTCACAAAGGCATGACTAGAATTGTTTGAGGTGAAATCAATATGCTCATCATAGTGGCATTCTGATCCAGCATACTCGGACTCATGACTTACCAAGGCAGTGTTTCCTCGTACAAAATCATCAGTGAGCTTTCCAGATGATGACAGTTTTCCTTTCTGTTCTATCTTTCTCTCAAATGTGAGCAATTTCCCATGGAGTTGGGTGAGAGATAGTTTGTCCAAATTTGCACTAGAGCGTAGGACAATAGTATATGTGTCCCATCTATCAGGCAGTGATCTGAGGAATCTGTTATTCATCTGGCTATTTGTGTACTCATGTTTGACCATTTTTAATTCAGAGATCAAACAAGAGAACCGCTCAAACTGTTGAGTCAGTGTCTCACCTTTCCTATGAGAGAATGTCTCATATTGTTGGGCAAGGATTTCTCTATTATTTGCCAAGACCTCATCTGTTCCTCCAAATTTTTCTTTCAAGGCATTCCAGAGGCCATGGGCAGTTTCATAATGCATTAGCCCAGAATAGATTTCATTGGGCAGAGCCATGGCCAGAATTCCATGGGCTTTTGCATCAATCTCAAACAATTTCTTATCCTCATCTGAGTATTGCTCCCTCCTCTTCGGAACCATTTGATTGGTTTCCGGGTTATTCGCCATAGGCTTGTGTGGACCATGTACCACTGATGTCCAACAACCTGAGCTGTTAACAGACAGGTGATGAAGCATTCGTCGTTGCCATATGTTATACTCATTCCTAACCAGCATCGGAGGCTTGGTTGAGGAACCAGTATTGTGAGGATCATTGGAAGGAGTAGTCATTTTAGGTCCAAATACAATTTATTCAAGCTTTTTTAAAAGATTTTACACAGACCACAACAGACTCAATGAAAACCAAGAATAAATCTCAGGATGAATGACCAAAAACACAGAAAATTCAATCTCTATAACCGTTTCTTGCAAAAATGCTAATTCAATCAAACTTGGATCTTGGATAACAGTTTCAATGATCAATTATTAGATCGATCAATGATTAACCTTGCTCTGATACCATTTGACAGGATCAGAGATCTCAAGTTTGATGGATTAGAGTGTAACGCAGCGGAATAGAACAAGAATTAGACAAATTATAGCAAGAATTTGATATACGTATGCATTAAGAACAAATATGGTTGTAAAGAGAGAATATATTTCTGTGAAAAGGAATGTTACAATAATATCAAATGTTTCTGCTCAATCATTCACAGATTACAATTGGGTTGACACTCCTTATATAGAGTGCAATCACTGCTGATATCACAGGATAGTGACATCTGGCAGATTTGTTACAAAAATAACTAAAACTTAACAAACTACTGAAATGTTCACAACTACTGAGAACATATCAGAGTGCTAAGTATAAAACATAAAACTACTGATACGAAACTACTGAAACTACAACGACTGAAGAACAAGTTCTTCAGTCGTTTTACAAAACTACTGAAAACAAAAACATAAAACTACTGAAAGAAAACCGTCACAACTACTGAAGAAGACCTCTTCAGCTGTTGTGACAACGTCTGATACTTGGTCTTCAGCACTTGTGTCTTCAGACTTTGTCTTCAGCACTTGTGTCTTCAGACTTTGTCTTCAGTACTTGTGTTCAGACTTTGTCTTCAGCACTTGTGTCTTCAGACTTTGTCTTCAGTACTTGTGTTCAGACTTTGTCTTCAGCACTTGTGTCTTCAGACTTTGTCTTCAGCACTTGTGTCTTCAGACTTTGTCTTCAGCACTTGTGTTCAGACTTTGTCTTCAGCACTTGTCTTCAGACTTTGTCTTCAGCACTTGTGTTCAGACTTTGTCTTCAACATTTGTCTTCAGACTTTGTCTTCAGCACTTGTCTTCAGACTTTGTCTTCAACTGTTGTGGACTTCAGCAGTTGTTGTGACGTCTGTGGGACTTAAGGTTTTTTTGATCCGGCTCATTGGTTCTTTTGGTCCAACACTTCAAGTGTGGCCAGCCTGGCCACATCGCTAGAGACTATAAGAAGCCGAGGGTGGAGAGCTCGGGAGCGGGGAATAAGAAGCCGGAGGAAGGAGGGCAGAGGGAAAGTGCTAGAGCTTATAGTATGACCCGGGAGGAGGCCAGAGCTGATCACGATGTTGTGTCAAGTATGTTTCTAGTAAACCAAATTTATGCCTCTGTATTGTTTGATTCCGGTGCTAGCAGGAGTTTCATTTCCACTACTTTCTGTGCTAAGTTGCCTGCTAGTAGTAGAAAGATTAGTGAACCATTCGATGTAGAAACTGCTATTGGTAAGTCCACTAGAATTACTGATGTGATAGAGGACTGTGCCATAGAACTAGAAGGTCATAGGTTCTCTGCTAGGGTACATGTGATACCCCTAGGTGGATTTGATGTAGTACTAAGGATGGACTGGCTAGAAACCTATGAAGCAAACATCGCGTGTCGTAAGAAGATGATTCGATTGGTTGCGTCCGATGGGAGTTTAGTTACAATTTATGGAGATCGCGTTACTACGATCCCGAAGATGATTTCGATGGCGGTGGCGGGAAAGTGCATGAAACGTGGATGTAGTGCCTACTTGGCTTACGTAAAATATGTTGACGTGCCGACACCACAACTATCTGATGTACCAGTGGTGTGTGACTTTCCGGATGTGTTTCCAGAAGATTTACCAGGTGTGCCACCGAATCACGAGATTGAGTTCCAAATTGATTTGGTACCCGGTGCTCAACCCGTTTCCAAAGCACCGTATCGGTTAGCTCCGACAGAAATGAAAGAGCTGATGGAGCAGTTGCAAGAGCTACTCGATAAGGGGTTATTAGACCGAGTATCTCTCCTTGGGGAGCTCCAGTCTTATTTATGAACAAGAAAGATGGTAGCATGAGGATGTGCATCTACTGCCATGAGCTTAACAAGCTGATTGTGAAGAACCGATACCCCTTACCGAGTATTGATGATTTGTTTGATCAGCTTCAGGGTGCCAGTTGGTTTCCAAGAATAGATCTTTGATCTGGTTAACATCAGCTAAAGGTGAAGGAGCAAGATATCCCTAAAATGGCTTTTCGCACGCGCTACGGTCACTATTAGTTCCTCGTTTTGTCGTTTGGTTTGACCAATGCGCAAGCTGCTTTTTTGGATTTGATGAACCGAGTGTGTCAGCCAATGTTGGATAGATTAGTGATTGTATTCATTGATGATATCCTGATCTACTCGAAGAGCGAAGAAAAGCATGTCGGTCACATTCGAGAGGTGTTGGAGACCTTAAGAAGGGAGAACTTGTATGCCAAATTCTCCAAGTGCGCGTTCTGGTTGCGCGAAGTCAATTCTTGGGTCATGTGGTGAATCCTGATGGAATCATGGTGGACCCGGCAAAGGTGGAGGCAGTGATACAATGGAAGTCACCGAAGACACCATCCCAGATTTGTAGTTTCTTGGGTTTGCGGGATATTACCGAAGGTAATTCAGGACTTTTCCAAGATCGCTTCTCCACTAACCAAGTTGACCCGAAAGGATGTAAAGTTTACATGGGGTCAAGCTCAAGAGAAAGCATTCGAGGAGTTAAAGGCAAGGTTGACTCAAGTTCCTGTTCTGTCATTACCCGAAGGAAGCGAGGATTTGGTGGTTTATTCAGATGCTTCCTACTCAGGGTTAGGATGTGTGTTAATGCAGAGACGGAAGGTTATAGCCTATGCATCCCGACAGTTGAAAGTTCATGTGGTCAATTATCCCACTCATAACTTGGAGCTAGCATCCGTGGTCTTTGCATTGAAGATTTGGAGGCACTATCTCTACGGGACGAAGTGCACCATTTTCACTAACCACAAGAGCCTGAAGTACTTCTTCGAGCAAAAAGATCTGAACATCAGGAAGAGAAGATGGTTGGAGCTCATAAAAGATTATGATTGTGAGATCCATTACCATCCGGGCAAAGCCAACATAGTGGCTGATGCTCTTAGCCGAAAGAAGAGGCCCGAGCCAATTTGGGTGAAAGTATACCAACTGATCATGGCCTCTGATGTAATGAAGCAAGTCAAGGAGTTCCAAGATGAGGCATTAAAAGAAGATCATCTAAACTCTAAAAGAATGAGAGGTCTGGTTGGAGAACTGGGTGAACGATCATGTAACTCGTCATGGTGTGCCGGTGTCTATTGTATCCAATCGTGACACCCAGTTTACATCCAAATTCTGAAAGAAATTTCACGATGCCATGGGGACGAGGTTACATATTAGCACGGCTTATCATCCCGAAACTTGTCACACCCTCAAATTCCACGTGCGGGGTTTTACCGCGAGGCGTGTGACAAACCAGGATCTCAGACACGGTCATATCAAACGACACTATATGAACTTAAATAAACGTTTAAACTTTAAATCAGAGTAGTCATAAACAAAATAAACATCAGTGCGGAAGTGTAAAGACAAATGTACACCAATACTAAAAGTTCTCAAAGTACTATGCCAAAATAAGATGTTCAAAGCAAAATAAAGAGTTTGATGATGCATGTCCTGAGTGCGTTCATTAATTGTGCAACATAAGCTTATGCGTTCCTGTGACCTGAAAAAACATGCTAAAGTGTGTCAACAAAAAGTTGGTGAGTTCACAGGTTTAATAACTAATAAAAATGTTTGTAACTGTTCTAATGGTAAAGTAATTAAAGCATATTGATAGGAAGCTAACCTATAACGAGTTACTTAGCGTTTCAAACCGAAGCTAATTGTTTGTATGTTTGTTGCCTTCCCGTCACATCTAACCTAGACAGTGACAAATGTAGGTCAATAACGCACCCGTTTGACCTCCAACCAAGCTAGCGCGACTAGCCCGGGCAGGGTTTGTCAAACCTAGTAGTACTACTCAGAATTACCTCGCTACACATTACAAACGGTTTGAGAATGTAAGAACTTTTAAGTATGTTTGCACTAACGTAAGAGGCGATAAACAATAATACTAGAAACCATATAAAAATAAAGTTTGCATGTTTTCTCTCCCAAAAGGAAAGTAATGTAAAATAGGGGCCGTGAACACTCACCTCGAGTGCGTTGCAACAAATAAGTGTAAGCACAAAGAACCGGGTTCTAATTAACCTGGGTTTCATTTAATATTTAATTGAGATTAAATATTAGAAATGGAATTAATTATTTGGAGCAGAATGGTACGGTTCGCGATCACGGTTCAGTTACGATGTTGGCTATCGGTTGACTGCCCAATCACAAACAAGTATCGATCAAATCACCTTTAATGCACACAATGTAGTTATACTTTATAAAGGTATTATTCAGCTCTTATATTTTATGTGTACAACAAAATCACACTAAAACAAATATTATACGAAGTTATAACTCATGGCATGTACCCTATCCACACACCATGACACATATATATGTTTTGACACTCCATTCAAATTCATGCATACATGCACACAAAAGTACATACTTCCATACAAACTAGCTACCACAATTGATCACAACAAACCCATCATCATCAACCATGAACATACATACTACCTCATACATACACTTAGAACAACATATATACATATTCACCACTAAAAACAATTAAAGTCACATGCACACAGATCGCACACCACAAAATTAAAAACCCACACACTGAATCCACACACTTAAGGACACACACATCCAACATCCACGGCTGAAAATAAACCAAAGCATACATGACCCACTTTCTTGAACACAACCAACACACACAATACAATAGCCGCACATATGTATATATGGATACATGCACAGAACTCGCCTCTTACACAACCATATTCACAGACACCGCCCACACATTTATAGAGATATAAACGCAGAATACATACACAATGCAGCACACCCACAATAGCAGATCACACACACACACAAAACAAACATCAAAGCGGAATAAATGTTCAACATCAAACGACCAAACCGTAACCGAACGAACAGAAGCAAAGTAGAGAAAGAAAAGTATCGGTGGCTGTCTTGATCGATCTACGCGACTACCAGAGTGATGTTGCTTGTTGAGTTCACGATTTGAGAGAGGAGTAGTCATTGGGGTTCTTGGTCGCGAATGAAGGGGGCTGTCAACGTTGGTGTGTTGGCCGAAAAAGGGGAACCGTAGAGAGGGAAGGCTGCCGTCGAAGGGGAATTTTTAGGATTATGTTGTGTTTTGGTGAATGATCGAGAGGAGAAAGCTTTCGGTTGTTATGTTTTTCAATGTAAGAAATTTGCACAATGGTACCCTCAAGTTCTCCTAATTTGCACCTGTGATTATTTGAGTTTAATTAGTTTTAGTTAGTTTTAAGTTAGGTTAAAACTAACTAATCATAATAATAATCATGATAATAATAATGACGATTAATAATAATAATTGTAAAAATATTAATAATAATAAGTATAATTTACATTCCTTAAAATTTATTTAGTATGAATTTAGGTTACAGAAACGACGTTAATCTGAAAATACGAAGTGTCACATTATCCCCTTTTTGAGGAAATTTTCGTCCCGAAAATTAAAACATAGATTAACGAAGGACACTAGATTTTAACAACAAGAAATAGAGGATGTAGGGTTTGGTTTCTGGAACTTTTGAAATACACTCAAACAAAGAAACGTAAGAGAGAAAAAAATATATAAGGTTTCGTGAGGGTTGTGACATCATCCCCTTGTTGAAGGAAATTTCGTCTCGAAATTTAAGGAAAGGATACATGAGAATGATACCTTAAGAAGTAGAAGCATGATCTTTGAACAGTTGCGGGTATTTCTTCTTCATTTGGTTCTCGCATTCCCAAGTAAACTCTGGTCCACGCTTTGAGTTCCAACGGACTTTGACGATAGGAATACGACTATGTTTGAGCGTTTTGACCTATCGGTCCATAACTTCTACCGGTTCCTCGATGAACGCAATTGTTCATCCACACGTATCTCGTCTAATGGAATGACGAGAGTCTCGTCTGTAAGGCATTTCCTCAGGTTCGAAATATGGAACACATTGTGTATTCCGCTAAGCTCTTCTGGTAGGTTCAACTGGTAGGCTACTGGATCAACCCTTTTGACAATCTCAAAAGGCCCAACGTAGCGTGGGTTTAGCTTTCCACGTTTCCCAAAGCGAACTACACCTTTCCAAGGTGACACTTTCAAAAGTACCTTGTCACCGATTTGAAATTCCACGGTTTGCGCCGTTTATCTGCGTAACTCTTTTGTTGGTCAAGTGCTGCTGCCATGCGATTACGAATCTGCACTATCTTTTCAATTATTTCATGCACAAGTTCAGGACCGGTAAGTTGGCTTTCTCCAACTTTTGCCCAACAAATAGGTGATCGACACTTATGTCCATACAATGCTTCAAACGATGCAGCTTTGATTGATGTGTGATAGCTGTTATTGTAAGAAAACTCAACCAATTGTAAATGAGTTCCCCAATGGCTGTCAAAGTCAATTACGCAAGCACGTAACATATCTTCCAGTGTCTATATTGTACGCTCACTTTGACCATCAGTTTGAGGATGATATGCGGTGCTCATATCTAGCCGTGTTGCCAATGATCGTTGCAAAGATTGCCAGAAGTAAGAAGTAAATCGAGCGTCACGGTCAGTATTATAATAGAAATTGGCACACAATGCCGAGAGACTATTTCCCTTAGGTAGATATGAGTTAACTTCTCCATTCTATCAATCTCTTTAATTGGTAGGAAGTGTGCGGATTTCGTCAATCGATCTACCATTACCCAAATGGTATCGCACCCGCTAGGAGTTTGAGGTAGCTTCATGACAAAATCCATCGAGATTTGCTCCCACTTCCATACAGGAATTTCTGGCTGTTGAAATAGACCAGATGGCCTTTGATACTCCACTTTAACCTTAGAACAGGTTAAACATCTGCTTACATAGGTGGCGATATCGGCTTTCATGTTCGGTCACAGTACAGAACTTTCAAGTCATGATACATTTTATCTGAACCCGGATGGATAGAATATCAAGACTTATGGGCTTCGTCCATCACTAGTTCTCATAGATTGCCATAGAAAGGAACCCATATCGTTCCATGAAATAACGAACTCCATCCGATTTGATCTCTAGCTGCCTTTCCATGCTTGCATGGACTCTGCTTTCAGGTTCTCGTCCTTCAAAGCCTCAAGTTAAGCCTCACGTATCTGATCAGGTAGCCCAGTGTGGATAGTGAGTTGAAATGCTCAAACTCACTTTGGCTTAGGTGTTTCCTTTCGACTTACGGCGTCAGCTACTACATTAGCCTTACCCGGATGATACTTGATCGCACAGTCATAGTCGTTCAACATCTCGACCCAGCGACGTTGTCTCATATTAAAATATGTTGAAGACTCTTATGATCGGTATAAATGGTGCACTTGGTACTGTACAAGTAATGTCTCCATATCTTGACTGCGAACACAACGGCTCCCAACTCTAAGTCGTGTGTAGTTTTTCTCATGAACTTTTAGCTGACGGGAGGCATATGCGATGACCTTCTCACGTTGCATTAACACACAACCAAGACCTTGGATGGATGCGTCACAATATACTACAAAGTCCTCTGTTCCCTCAGGTAGGGATAATATCGGTGCTGTACAAAGCTTTTGTTTTAGGTACTGAAATGCTAACTCCTGCTTGTCACTCCAACTGTACACTGTGCCTTTATGAGTTAATGTTGTAAGTGGTTGAGCGATCTTTGAAAATCCTTCAATGAATCTTCTATACTACCCAGCCAACCCAAGTAACTTTCGTACCTCAATTGGAGTCTTAGGCGTAGCCCAGTTCCTGATGGCTTCTATTTTTGCCGGGTCAACATGTATACCCTTCTCATTGACCACATGGCCCAAGAATTGAACTTCCCGAATCCAAAAGTCACACTTCGAAAACTTGGCATATAGTTTCTCTTGTTTAAGTAATTCCAAAATCAATCGAAGATGTTCCTCATGCTCCTCTTTGTTCTTTGAATATGTCAAAATATCATCGATAAAAACGATGACAAACTTGTCCAGGTAGGGCTTGCACACGCGGTTCATGAGATCCATGAACACCGCCGGTGCATTGGTCAACCCAAAAGGCATAACCAAAAACTCGTAGTGACCGTAACGAGTTCTGAATGTTTTCTTTGATATTTCCTCCTCTCGGACTCTCAGTCGATGATATCCCGATCTCAAATCTATCTTGGAATAGAAACTCGACCCTTGAAGTTGGTCAAACAAAACGTCGATATGGGGAAAAAGATAACGATTCTTAACCGTCACTTTGTTCAGTTCACGGTAATCAATACACATGCAGAAAGTGTCATCCTTTTTCTTAACAAACAGGACTGGGGCTCCCCATGGTGATGAGCTAGGTCTGATAAATCCCTTATTTAAAAGTTCTTGCAGTTGAGTGGACAGTTCTTGCAGTTCTTTTAGAGCTAGTTTGTATGCCACTCTCGCAATAGGTGCAGCTCTGGGTGTCAAATCAATCCGGAACTCGACCTGACGATGCGGTGGAAAACCAGGTAAGTCTTCGGGGAAAACCTCCGGAAAGTCACAAACAATAAAGATATCTTCGATCTTCTTTTCTTCGATACTCTTTTTTGTGATCATAGCTAAAATAGCGGTGTGGCCTTTACGTAAGCATTTCTAGGCTTTCATGTACGATATGATGCCAGAGACTACACCACTTTTCTCGCCCTGAACATATAAGATTTCACCACTAGGAAGTAGTACACGAACGACCTTTCACTACAAATAATCTCAGCTTGGTTCGAAGTCCATGCCAACGACCACGTCAAAGCTACCAAGTGTAACAGGCATGAGGTCTATATCTAAGTTATGTCCTGATAGTCCTAGTTTACATCCTTTGAGAATATGTGTTTCCTTAATCATTTTACCATCAGCTAGTTTTATGGTGTAACTAGGTTCTATTTCAGATAAAGTTACATCTAGAAGTTTGCTAAACTTGGTAGAGATAAAACTCCTATCAGCACCGGTATCAAATAATACAAAAGCAAAACAGTCGTTCAGAGGAAACGTACCGGTAAATACGTTTTGATCATTCCTTACCTCAGTAGACTCAATCATGAAAGCTCGACCCTTAGTGCCATTTCCGTAATTGTTGTTTCCATTATTGCCCTTGTTCCCGTTCTTTAGTTGTGGCCAATATTTCCTGTAATGACCCTCTTTGCCACATTCAAAACAACCCCTAGTTGCTTCGCCTTGTCGTTGCTGTTGACATTGTTGTTTAGTCATCAATTCACCCATACAGTCTTTAGCAGCATGGCCCATCCTTCCACACCTTTGGCAACGAAAACGATCACACTGGCCATGATGGTGAATATTGCATTTATTGCACTGTGGGTACTTGCCTGCATAGTTACTCGATCCCTGACAATTGTTGTTGTTATTGTGATTATTATTTGTGTAGCTTATAGAGGAATCAAACTTTCTGACTTGTTGTTGCTGAGTGTTGTTCGAGTTCGAGGACTTGCTCGTGGTATTATCCCATTTTCGTTTATAGTCAGATGAACCAGATGTAGTGCTACGTTTAGGCAGAGTGTCATGCCCCACTGCCTGATTAGTGAGCTTGTGAGCTAGCCGGATAGCATGCTGAATAGTATCAGGATCAGCAGCTATGACACTAGCTTGAATCTGAGGAGCTAAACCATTAATATACTTCTCTATTCTCTTGTAGTCAGGGGTTACCATTTGAGGACATAAGGAGGCCAACTCGTGTGAACGAGTCGTATATTCCTCAATATTAGATCCAACCATCTTAAGATTCCAAAACTCTCCCTCTAGGTTTTGGACCTCATTTCTAGGGCAGTACTCATCTTTCATTAAGGTCTTGAAGTCATCCCATAGTAGATTATTAGCAGCCTCAAGTCCTAATGTTTGGACTTGTGAGTTCCACCAAGTTAATGTTGGTCCTTCTAATGTGCCAGATGCATACTTGACACGGTTTCCAACAGGACAATTGCACATGGTGAAAACCGACTCAAGTTTCTTCAACCAACGAAGTAATGTAACAACACCCTCAGAACCACTGAATGAATGAGGCTTATAGTCCATAAACATCTTGAATGTACACACTGCTTGACATGAATCAAAAGATCATGACGGTGTATAAGAATTTAGAATTCGATAATAAGTTATCATAGGGAAAGGCCAATGGGTCCGTTAGCCTTAAGGTTACCTCCTTGATTTTGGTTCTGGTTATTCTGGTTCTGATTTTGGGTCTATTCATATGCTGCAAGCGCGTTAGCAACACGTTTACTGATAATGGCATACAACTCAGATTGAGTCATGTTGATGTTTCCGCGTCTGCTCGAACGTCCAGCTCTTCTTCCAGACATGATTCTTCGCATTCACAATACACAATCATGAGAAAATATACATAATATATAGTCATCATAATATACAATGTAAATAATCATGCATTTCACAAACCACAACAGTCAATAATCAAATAATAATCCCTGATAAAAATATATTGTAAGGAGTACAATGTATTCAAATCAAACGATCATAATTCAATATATATCAATTGGATGGAAACAATCCTACCCATCTGGGTAAAGAGTTTCCCTTATGAGTCTGTTATGGCACTTGTCAATGAATTCGAGGCTTTCTTTTTGAATCTCTAAGTGTCTACATGTCCGAGTCTGATTCTCTGATAGATTCGAATCTATTTGGTTGTCTCAAGCATATGTCGTGTCCAACGTTTCATTGTAGTCACATGGTGGCGAATGATTCTTCAGGCGGGTTAGGAAGATAGGGTATGACAGAAATAGAAGCAAGTGTGAAAAGAGGTAGGAGGGTAGGGTATGTTTTCCCCTTAGTTGTTGTTAGGTGAGTCGTGTTTATTTAAGGGCTCCCCATGCCTCATGATCACAATGTTAGGTTCAAGTCGACGTCTCTTCGACTCTGGGGGTGAGGAAACAGGTGTAGATGCTAAAGGTAAATTAGCGGAATTCTCCATATCTCTGTGGGGCCGATGATGATATGGATGGTTCGGATGATGATATATATATATATATATATATATATATATATATATATATATTTTGTGTAACGTAACGCGAGTATACCATGCAATGTTCATACAAAGTTCGTAAGTATGTAAGAGTGTCTGTGCAATGCTAGTGTTATGTCTAAGGCTATAGTCTAAATGCAAATGCAATCCTAGTTCTCTATAACAAGTGGCTCTGATACCAATCTGTCACACCCTCAAATTCCACATGCGGGGTTTTACTGTGAGGCGTGTGACAAATCAGGATCTCAGACATGATCATATCAAACGACAATATATGAACATAAATAAACTTTTGAACTTTAAATCAGAGTAGTCATAAACGAAATAAACATCAGTGCGGAAGCGTAAAGACAAATTAAACCAGTACTAAAAGTTCTCAAAGTACTATGCCAAAATAAGATGTTCAAAGCAAAATAAATCAGTTTGATGATGCATGTCCTGAGTGCGTTCATTAATTATGCAACATAAGTTTAAGCGTTCCTGTGACCTGAGAAAACATGCTAAAGTGTGTCAACAAAAAGTTGGTGAGTTCACAGGTTTTATAACTAATAAAAATGTTTGTAACTGTTCTAATGGTAAAGTAATTAAAGCATATTGATAGGTAGCTAACCTATAACGAGTTACTTAGCGTTTCAAACCGAAGCTGACTGTTTGTATGTTTGTTGCCTTCCCGTCACATCTAACCCAGACAGTGACAAACGTAGGTCAATAATGCACCCGTTTGACCTCCAACCAAGCTAGCGCGACTAGCCCGGGCGGGGTTTGTCAAACCTAGTAGTACTACTCAGAATTACCTCGCTACACATTACAAACGGTTTGAGAATGTAAGAACTTTTAAGTATGTTTGCACTAACGTAAGAGGTGATAAACAATAATACGAGAAACCATTTAAAATAAAGTTTGCATGTTTTCTCTCCCAAAAGGAAAGTAATGTAAAATAAGGGCCGTGAACACTCACCTCGAGTGCGTTGCAACAAATAAGTGTAAGCACAAAGAACCGGGTTCTAATTAACCTGGGTTTCATTTAATATTTAATTGAGATTAAATATTAGAAATGGAATTAATTATTTGGAGCAGAATGGTACGGTTCGCGATCACGGTTCAGTTACGATGTTGGCTATCGGTTGACTGCCCAATCACAAACAAGTATAGATCAAATCACCTTTAATGCACGCAATGTAGTTATACTTTATAAAGGTATTATTCAGCTCTTATATTTTATGTGTACAACAAAATCACACTAAAACAAATATTATACGAAGTTATAACTCATGACATGTACCCTATCCACACACCATGACACATATATATGTTTTGACACTCCATTCAAATTCATGCATACATGCACACAAAAGTACATACTTCCATACAAACTAGCTACCACAATTGATCACAACAAACCCATCATCATCAACCATGAACATACATACTACCCCATACATACACTTAGAACAACATATATACATATTCACCACTAAAAACAATTAAAGTCACATGCACACAGATCGCACACCACAAAATTAAAAACCCACACACTGAATCCACACACTTAAGGACACACACATCCAACATCCACGGCTGAAAATAAACCAAAGCATACATGACCCACTTTCTTGAACACAACCAACACACACAATACAATAGCCGCATATATGTATATATGGATACATGCACAGAACTCGCCTCTTAGACAACCATATTCACAGACACCGCACACACATTTATAGAGATATAAACGCAGAATACATACACAATGCAGCACACCCACAATAGCAGATCACACACACACAAAACAAACATCAAAGCGGGATAAATGTTCAACATCAAATGACCAAACCGTAACCGAACGAACAGAAGCAAAGTAGAGAAAGAAAAGTAGCGGTGGCTGTCTTGATCGATCTACGCGACTACCAGAGTGATGTTGCTTGTTGATTTCACGATTTGAGAGAGGAGTAGTCATTGGGGTTCTTGGTCGCGAATGAAAGGGGCTGTCAACGTTGGTGTTGGCGGAAAAAGGGGAACCGTAGAGAGGGAAGGCTGCCGTCGAAGGGGAATTTTTAGGATTATGTTGTGTTTTGGTGAATGATCGAGAGGAGAAAGCTTTCGGTTGTTTTATGTTTTACAATGTAAGAAATGTGCACAATGGTACCCTCAAGTTCTCCTAATTTGCACCTTTGATTATTTGAGTTTAATTAGTTTTAGTTAGTTTTAAGTTTGGTTAAAACTAACTAATCATATTAATAATCATGATAATAATAATGACGATTAATAATAATAATATAATAATAGCAAAAAAATAATAATAATATGTATAATTTACATTCCTTAAAATTTATTAGTATGATTTAGGTTACAGAAACGACGTTAATTTGAAAATACGAAGTGTCACATTATCCCTTTTTGAAGAAATTTTCGTCCCGAAAATTTGAACATAGAATAACGAAGAACACTAGATTTAACAACAAGAAATAGAGGATGTAGGGTTTGGTTTCTAGAACATTCGAAATACACTCAAACAAAGAAACGTAAGAGAGAAAAAAATATATAGTTTCGTGAGGGTTGTGACATCATCCCCTTGTTGAAGGAAATTTCATCTCGAAATTTAAGGAAAGGATATCGTGAGAATGATACTTTAAGAAGTAGAAGCATTATCTTTGAACAGTTGCGGGTATTTCTTCTTCATTTGGTTCTCGCGTTCCCAAGTAAACTCTGGTCCACGCTTTGAGTTCCAACGGACTTTGACGATAGGAATACGACTATGTTTGAGCGTTTTGACCTATCGGTCCATAACTTCTACCGGTTCCTTGATGAAACGCAGTTGTTCATCCACACGTATCTCGTCTAATGGAATGACGAGAGTCTCGTCTGTAAGGCATTTCCTCAGGTTCGAAACACGGAACACATTGTGTATTCCGCTTAGCTCTTCTGGTAGGTTCAACTGGTAGGCGACTGGGTCAACCCTTTTGACAATCTCAAAAGGCCCAACGTAGCGTGGGTTTAGCTTTCCACGTTTCCCAAAGCGAACTACACCTTTCAAAGGTGACACTTTCAAAAGTACTTGTCACCGATTTGAAATTCCACGGTTTGCGCCGTTTATCTGCGTAACTCTTTTGTTGGTCAAGTGCTGTTGCCATGCGATTACGAATCTACACTGTCTTTTCAATTATTTCATGCACAAGTTCAGGACCGGTAAGTTCTCCAACTTTTGCCCAACAAATAGGTGATCGAAACTTATGTCCATACAATGCTTCAAACGGTGCAGCTTTGATTGATGTGTGATAGCTGTTATTGTAAGAAAACTCAACCAACGGTAAATGAGTTCCGCAATGGCTGCCAAAGTCAATTACGCAAGCACGTAACATATCTTCCGGTGTCTATATTGTACGCTCACTTTGACCATCAGTTTGAGGATGATATGCGGTGCTCATATCTAGCCGTGTTCCCAATGATCGTTGCAAAGATTGCCAGAAGTGAGAAGTAAATCGAGCGTCACAGTCAGAGATAATAGAAATTGGCACACCATTCCGAGAGACTATTTCCCTTAGGTAGATATGAGTTAACTTCTCCATTCTATCAGTCTCTCTAATTGGTCGGAAGTGTGCGGATTTCGTCAATCAATGTACTATTAACCAAATGGTATCGCACACGCTAGGAGTTCGAGGTAGCTTCGTGACAAAATCCATCGAGATTTGCTCCCACTTCCATACATGAATTTCTGGCTGTTGAAGTAGACCAGATGGCCTTTGATACTCCACTTTAACCTTAGAACAGGTTAAACATCTGCTTACATAGGTGGCGATATCGGATTTCATGTTCGGCCACAGTACAGAACTTTCAAGTCATGATACATCTTATCTGAACCCAGATGGATAGAATATCGACACTTATGGGCTTCGTCCATCACTAGTTCTCGTAGATTGCCATAGAAAGGAACCCATATTTGTTCCATAAAATAACGAACTCCATCCGATTTGATCTCTACCTGCCTTTCCATGCCTTGCATGCACTCTGCTTTCAGGTTCTCGTCCTTCAAAGCCTCAAGTTGAGCCTCATGTATCTGATCAGGTAGCCTGGTGTGGATAGTGAGTTGAAATGCTCGAACTCGCTTGGCTTAGGTGTTTCCTTTCGACTTACGGCGTCAGCTACTACATTAGCCTTACCCGGATGATACTTGATCGCACAGTCATAGTCGTTCAACAACTCGACCCAACGACGTTGTCTCATATTAAAAATATGTTGAAGACTCTTGTGATTGGTATAAATGGTGCACTTGGTACCGTACAAGTAATGTCTCCATATCTTGAGTG
Organism: Flaveria trinervia; assembly: GCA_025506515.1. NCBI lineage: Eukaryota > Viridiplantae > Streptophyta > Magnoliopsida > Asterales > Asteraceae > Flaveria > Flaveria trinervia. The sequence goes on from CM046453.1 coordinate 60,108,291, forward strand.
CGAACACAACTGCTCCCAACTCTAAGTCGTGTGTAGTTTTTCTCATGAACTTTTAGCTGACGGGAGGCATATGCGATGACCTTCTCACGTTGCATTAACACACAACCAAGACTTGGATGGATGCGTCACAATATACCATAAAGTCCTCTATTCCCTCAAGTAGGGATAATATCGGTGTTGTACAAAGCTTTTGTTTTAGGAACTGAAATGTTGACTCCTGCTTGTCACTCCAACTGTACATTGTGCCTTTATGAGTTAATGTTGTAAGTGGTTGAGCGATCTTCAAAAATCCTTCAATGAATCTTCTATAGTACCCAGCCAACCCAAGAAACTGTCGTACCTCAATTGGATTCTTAGGCGTAGCCCAGTTCCTGATGGCTTCTATTTTTGCCGGGTCAACATGTATACCCTTCTCATTGACCACATGGCCCAAGAATTGAACTTCCTGAATCCAAAAGTCACACTCTTCTCTTGTTTAAGTAATTCCAAAATCAATCGACGATGTTCCTCATGATCCTCTTGTTCTTTGAATATGTCAAAATATCATCGATAAAAACGATGACAAACTTGTCCAGGTAGGGCTTGCACACGCGGTTCATGAGTTCCATGAACACCGCCGGTGCATTGGTCAACCCAAAAGGCATAACCAAAAACTCGTAGTGACCGTAACGAGTGCTGAATGTTGTCTTTGATATGTCCTCCTCTCGGACTCTTAGTTGATGATATCCCGATCTCAAATCTATCTTGGAATAGAAACTCGACCCTTGAAGTGGTCAAACAAATCATTGATACGGGGAAAAGGATAACGATTCTTAACCGTCACTTTCTTTAGTTCATGGTAATCAATACACATGCAGAAAGTGCCATCCCTTTTCTTAACAAACAGGACTGGGGCTCCCCATGGTGACGAGCTAGGTCTGATAAATCCCTTATTTAAAAGTTTTTGCAGTTGAGTGGACAGTTCATGCAGTTCTTAAGGACACACACATCCAACATCCACGGCTGAAAATAAACCAAAGCATACATGACCCACTTTCTTGAACACAATCAACACACACAATACAATAGCCGCACATATGTATATATGGATACACGCACAGAACTCGCCTCTTACACAACCATATTCACAGACACCGCACACACATTTATAGAGATATAAACGCAGAATACATACGCAATGCAGCACACCCACAATAGCATGTCATACACACAAAACAAACGTCAAACCGGGATAAACGTTCAACATCAAACGACCAAACCGTAACCGAACGAACGGAAGCAAAGTAGAGAAAGAATAGTACCGATGGCTGTCTTGATCGATCTATGCGACTACCTGAGTGATGTCGCTTGTTGAGTTCACGATTTGAAAGAGGAGTAGTCGTTGGGGGTTCGTGGTCGTGAATGAAGGGGGCTGTCAACGTTGGTGTGTTGGCCGAAATGGGGGAACCGTAGAGAGGGAAGGCTACCGTCGAAGGGGAATTTTTAGGGTTATGTTGTGTTTTGGTGAATGATCAAGAGGAGAAAGCTTTCGGTTGTTTTATGTTATTCAATGTAAGAAATTTGCACAATGGTACCCTCAAGTTCTCCTAATTTGCACGTTTGATTATTTGAGTTTAATTAGTTTTAGTTAGTTTTAGGTTAGGTTAAAACTAGCTAATCATAATAATAATCATGGTAATAATAATGACGATTAATAATAATAATATTGATTATAGTAATAATATTAATAATAATAAGTATAATTACATTCCTTAAAATTTATTTAGTATGAATTTAGGTTACAGAAACGACGTTAATATGAAAATACAAAGTGTCACAAAACTGATGGTCAGTCAGAAAGGACCATTTAGACACTGGAGGACATGCTTCGTGCATGTGTGATTGATTTTGGGTGAAGTTGGGATGACCACTTACCGTTAGCTGAATTCTCGTACAACAACAGCTATTATGCCAGCATTGGTATGCCACCATACGAGATGCTATACGGTACGAGATGCAGAACACCCGTTTGTTGGGGTGATATTGGTTAGAAAGAATTGGGAAGCGTCGAGGTCATCGAGGCTACGACCGAGAAGCTTGAGGAGATTAAAGCCTTCATGAAGGCAGCTAAAGATAGGCAGAAGTCGTATGCCGATAAACGACGCAGACTGATCGAGTTTCAGGTGGGTGACCGGTTTATGTTGAAGGTCTCACCTGGAAGGGTATTATCCGGTTCAAGAAGCGAGGCAAGTTGAGCCCAAGGTATATAGGCCCTTTCCGAATCATCGCTGTGTAGGAGAGGTGGCTTATCGGTTGGAGTTACGAGATGAGTTGAGTGGAATCCACCCGACATTCCACGTATCTCATCTGAGAAAGTGCTTGGCAAATGAATACATGATTGTTCCACTGGAGGATACAGAAATAGATGAACAGCTTAATTATGTGGAGCAACCAGTGGCAATCATCAATCGTAAAGAGAAAAGGCTGAGAAATAAAGTGGTTCCTCTTGTGCGCGTACAGTGAAAGCACAGGAAGGGATCCGAATCTACATGGGAGACTGAAGAGGAGATGAGGCAACATTATCTCATCTATTTGAGTAATAATAGCTTTCGGGGACGAAACCTATATAAGGGAGGTGGACTTGTAACACCCGCTTAATTCTTAAAAAGATAAGAAAGAATAAGAGTTGAAAAAAATAAAAGAAAGGAAAGCAATAAAGTCCAAGTAGAGGGACTAAAAGTGTTCAAAATGATAAAACCTTTGTAAAGTTGGTGTAAAGGTGGGCATGGCCGTCCACCCTCTTTTCACATCACTTTTAGTTGGTTTTAGAGAGAGAAAGACAAGAAGAGAGCAGAAACTCTCGGGTTAAAGATAAAGAAGAAGAGGTGAACGAATTCAAGGTAAAAACTTCGTGGTTTTCTAAGTATTTATGACGGGTATTACCCCGGTTACATGCTTATGTGTTTATGTGCTTGTGTGTGTGCCCTTGTGGGTGTGTTTTGGTGTGTTCTTAGGTGGTTGAACTCATTTGCAAGCGGGTTAGAAGGAAGATATACCCAAGTTACATTAGGAGAGTTCTAGACTTTGGTTTTTACTTCTTTTAAACTCTCTTTGGGGATGAAAATGTATTAAAAACGATTTTCAAATGTTTATGTATGTATACCCGTATGTATTATGCATGTTTGGGTGATGACTCTTGAATGTTTATAGGTCGTTCATGTTTAGAATAGCCTTGGTAAGCTTAGAATAGATAGGTATGATGAATGGGTTCGAAATCATACCAGAAACATGTTACACAGAAGGTTCATGCGCCCAAGTGGCCCATGCGCCTAAGTGTCCATGCGCCCGAATAACCCTTGCGCCTAAGTATTCATACGCCTGAATAGTGCCCATGCGCCTGAATTGTTCATGCGCCTATTAGTTAAAGCAGTTAAGTGTTGACTAATGCGCCTACATAGTAATGAAACACCCAAACAGGGCTCATGAGCCCAAATAGTGTCAAAGCGCCTAACACTTCGAATTTGTTACAAAGTTTTTTTGGGAGTATGTGCTTTTAGGGTTTTGATCGAGGTTTGACTAGGGCTTATTAATGATGAGTTTCATGCATGATTGTGATTTTTCCTTATTATTATTTTGCTATTATTATTATTACTTATAGTATGTGACTGTACGTGATATGTTTATTATCATAACATGAAGTATATTGTAATAGTAAAGAGAAAGAGCAATAATGAAGTGAAGAGGAACATTAATAAAATGTTAACAAGTCTTGCAAGCTTACAGGAGGTACACGACCGTATTGTCGTTAGCTCAATGTGCTACGGTTAGCTACCCTATTATGCACATAGGGCCAGTCTTGGAGATTGCAGGACCTCTGTAGCGTACCCTAGGTGTTTGGGTTGGCCTTGTATGCAGTAAACAGAACCCTCTTGAGGGATATAGATGGCCCATCACCGGTTTTCATCGCGCATATAGTTTAGGGTATTGCTCATTTGTTCATACAAAAAGTGAAAGATAAAGATAAAATATTACAGAACATACAAGGCATATAGTAAAAAGAACAAATAGTATGTGTTCATATAGTTAATGCGTGCTCGCATACACAGTAAAGAGTTGTATTTTACAGAAAGAGTATTTTCTTATACAACATACAGAAAGTATTTTATTACTTTTAAACCTAGAACTCACTCAACAACGTTGACTTTTATACATTTTCAGTTGGCAGGTAATTATTGCTGAGGATGGAACGAGGGTGAAGCCACTCGGTAGGGAAAGACTGACATCCATTCGTATTTTATGTTGCTGTTGTTTTGTAATGCAGTAAAACAATTCTTTTGTAATCAGTTAAATGATGATATATTGCTCAGCAACAGTGGTTTAAATGAAATGAATGGTTTTTGATAGATTATTTTCCATTACTTAAGTTTGTATAATTATAATGTTCAATGTTTTAACTGCTGTGATTGACTAACTGTGAGGTTTCCGGGAATGGGGCCTTACATTTTCATCAAGCACCAAGAAATTGGTATGAAACATTATCATCTTTCTTGCTCAGGCATGGATATAAGAGGGGGACTATTGATCAGACACTCTTTCTCAAACTAGAATATCAAGATCTATTAGTGGTTCAAATTTATGTAGATGACATTATTTTTGGATCAACCAAGAAGAAATTGTGTGTCAACTTTGAAGAGTTGATGAAATTTGAATTTCAGATGAGTTCAATAGGAGAATTAACTTTCATCCTTGGTGTCCAAGTTCATCATTAAACAGTTGGCATCTTTATCAATCAAGAAAAATATGTTCATCAAATATTAAAGAAATACAATCTTGCTCATACATCTTCATGGAAGACTCCTACTTCAATAATTAACAAGATTATGCCTGATTCCACTGGAAAATTTGTTGATCAAAGACTATATAGATCAGTGATAGGATCACTTATGTATCTAATAGCTAGTAGACCTAATATAATGTTTGCATTATGCGTTTGTGCGAAGTACTAATCAGATCCAAAAGAGTCTCATCTGAATGCTCTCAAGAGAATCTTTAGATATCTGAAAGGGAAACTTTCCTTTGGCCGTTGGTATCCAAAGGATGGTGATTTCACTCTCTATTAATATTCAGATAGTGACTTTGGAGGATGCAACAATAACATAATATCCACAACTGGTAGATGTCAATTCTTAGAACCAAGACTTGTTTCATGGCAGTGCAAGAAGCAAACAAATGTATCTATATCCACAGTTGAGGCTGAGTACATAGCTGCTTCAATTGGTTGCTCACAAGTACTTTGGTTGCAAAACCAATTGCTGATTATGATTATAATTTCCTGGTTACAATTTTCTTCAAACCCTAATTCATATTGATAATTCACTTGCTATGTTTATCACTGCTAATCTTGTTCAACATAGCAAAACAAAGCATATTGAAATTAGATACTATTTTCTGAGAGATTGCATAGAAAAGGGTTAATAAAGTTAATCAAAGTGGATACAATAAATCAGTTTGCTAATTTATTAACTAAAGCCTTTGATTCAGTTAGATTTAATTGTCTAATTGAGTCTTTAGATATGATTAACCTTAATTAATCATCACCCATAAAAAAAGCATGTGTCTGTCCTTGTAAATAGTAATCCATAAAACTCAAAAAATGTAGAAAAACATACACAAATACAAAAATATTGTCTTTCTTTTATTGTTTTATTATTATTTATGAGCATGACATATGTGTGGGAAATGATAGTACATTATGCCTTTATTTACTTCTTGAGTAATTAACTTGCTTTAAATCTGATCAAAGTACTTTGATATGCAAGTAGGTTCATCTTGAGTGGAAACTATCCTTAGTGCATGCCTAACATAATGAAAAGGTGACTATTTGTGGGAAACTTCATTTTGAGGATCAAGCAAGTACGTCTTATTCTGATATGATAAACTAACTCATTCAAGCACACTATGTAAAACACTTTATAACTTCTATCTTTGCAAATCATATTTCCTCTGTTTTGTGTAAACAAAGACCTAGGATTATAAACACCTTGGAGTACCTCTATACCTAACTGGAGTATAAAGTATGATCCTCATCATCCTTATATTTTGTGTAAACAAAGACCTGGATTATAGGCACCCCTATTTTATGAAAGTAAAGACCCGGTGACCTGATGATGATCATATCTAAGCTCTCAAAATAATCCATTATGATCAATTGTATATTATCTAAAGAGCTTAAGCACCAAAGCATTAATAAGACCTCAAATATGTCTCAAGATATAATCTATTACTTAATGTACATAGTTTCTAAGTGTGGAAAAGTGATGAACTAACTCACAAAAGGTGGACAAAGTCTAATGTGATTTGAATGTGGAGCCCATAACAGTTATTCTCTAATAAACACTAAAACATGATAAACAACATGCCTAATTGATACAATACTCTTGTTTGAATTTAAGTGGTCAAACCAACCAAATCTAACAGGAAGAAGTTTAGTGTCATAGTATGATCACATTATATGTGTTTATATGCTTGTATATGATATTATTTTATTTTATTTTATTTCATTTAGCTGATGATGCTTTATAACTTTTGGACTGCCATGTGCCTTTCATGCTATTCACTTCATAAATTAGGATGAATACAACATCTTATCATTAATCATAAATTTATGGGGAGTAGTTAATGCATGAAAACAATAAAATGTGATGGATCAAAATTTAAATGAGGGAATTGGAATTTGAGCACTAACTTGGTTGCTGGGTACATGAAAATTTTCAAAATATAAAGCTTCTTGTGCACAATTGCCATAAAAACAAAGTTAACAAGGTCTGATAGAAATAAATGGTTCTATTAGTTGATTAGGACCATACAATTAAAAGAATTTCAATCTTAGCATCAGCAGAAGCTACAATGCATTTTTAGCATTAGCAGAAGCACAATGCGAAACTTTATAAAATATGACTATCCGTAGATTGGTAACTATGGATGAGTTAATGTTTTAAAGGCAAATCTAATTTCATAGATTGGTAACCTACGAAAATTTAAATTATACTTCATCAAAAGTTAATTTTAATTCTAAGTCATCCGTAGTTGATCTTCGGAATCCATAGATCTATGGAAGTGTAGTTAATCTATGGAATCCGTTGAAGATCTATAGAAGATATAAAAACCAAGAAAATGGTGTCAAGGATGAAGGAGCTTTCAGTTTTGAAGAGCTGATTACAAGTGTGTAAGCCTAAGAGGGAGTATTGTTAGATCTAGGAACAATAGATCTTGATCATTTTGTATAGGTTTAGAAATTTAATCAATACTTGTAATGAATGATTATAATTCATTATTTTGATGTATGCATTATGTATATAGGTTAACCCATATGTGTGTTGATTTATGTATGATTGCAGGTAAAACATTATACTTGATCAATGTATGATATTGACTAGGTGTAAGAAACATCTATGGATGAATATTTGTGTTCTTCCATAGATATGTTTCTTACAAACACAATCATTCAAAGATCTTCTGCGAATGAACAACCAGCTCTGAAGTTCAAGTGAAGATACCTTCGGAAGAACAAACTATCTTTGGAGAAGAAGATACCTTCGGAAGTACAAGATAGCTTCGAAAGAACAAAGTACCTTCGGAAGAACAAGATAGCTTCGGAAGAACAAAGTACCTTCGGAAGAACAAGATAGCTTGAGAAGAACAAAGTACCTTTGGAAGAACAAGATTTCTGCAGGTTAACAATCACATATGGAAGACTATGCATCTGCAGAGTCCAAAACGCATGTATTAGAATAATAGAAGTGTTACCAGTCAACAAGTCAACAAGACAATTTTGAATCCCAACAGATCCGGTGTTTCCTTAATAGAATCATAATTGTCTATAAATATGAGTCCTAGGTCTCACATAAAAAACAGGACGGGTAACTAGACGGCAAATAGAAAACATCACATCGGTTCACACAATCAATCCATCACAAACCCTAGCAGCCGTCACATCAATACATCATGAACATTAACACGATCAAAGCATTTATTGTTTATTGCATTCATTCTTTATTCATTTGTAATCATTAATCAGTATTAATGAAATACTTTTGAATCAAATCCAGTTTGCTTGTTTATTGTGTTCATATCATTGTGTTCATCATAATAAACATTTATTTGATTTGATATTTATTCAAAAAACAATTAAACAACAGTTAATGATCATTCAACAATCATTAACTTGATTCCATTCTTCTAACACTGATAATTCCTGATTGCGATCCTAGGATTCACATGTGTATGTGTTTATGCGGGAGGGTTCATGATTTGGGTGTTTTATGATGTTATGACTATGTTAAGTTCATGTTTTGTTGCTTAGAATGTAAGAAATAAGCTTAGAACATGATGAATGAGGATTTGGGACTGATTATGTTATTGATAGTGTAAGTTGGTTGCTCATGTGCCTGAAACTGGCCCATGCGCCCAATGGTCAAAAACTGCCTAAGTGTTGTCCCATGTTCCCAATGGCCATGCTCCCCAATAGTATCAATGCGCCTTGAATAGGCTGAGATTGAATAAGTGTTCCATGCTCCCATAACTGCCCATGCGCCTACATAGTGTCTATGCACATAGGAATTAGCCAAGGATACTAAGTGTTGGGTCATGCGCCCAAATAATACCCATGCGCCTGAAAGTTTCCCATGTGCCTAAGTGTTCCCATGCACCTGACAGGTCATGTGCCTGCATAGTGCTCATGTGCTTATGCCTTAGAATATTTTCTGAAATTTTAGGGGAAAATATAAAGTGAAGTCTTTGACTTGGGATGTTCACGAGGGTGATGTAAGTTGACTTCATGATGTTGTATGTGATGTGAATGATGATGTTATGTATGGTATGGTTAAGTTTATGATATGTCCCTTATTATGTATGTTTATTTTCCATGGCTTTACATGGTATGATTATGAAAGTAAATGGAAAGTATTATGTAACGTAAAGCGGAAGATAATGAAAAGAGGAATGTAAAGAATTGAATGAATGCGTGAATTAATCAATGTAGGAAGTAATGAAAAGTCTTGTAAGCAATGTATGGAGGTTCACACCCAATGAAGAGTGCTAGATCAACTGTGTGCGGGTTAGCTACCCCGTAAGGATGCACACTGGGGTCTAATCTTTTGTGATTGACTATATGTATGGGACCTTTGTCGCTTGCCCTAGGTATTGGAGTCAGCTTCATGCACAATGTTCACACCATATGTATGATAATGATGACGTACGATGATGAACGAATGAAATTTAATGAATGATGATGGAAAATAATAATATATTATTATCTATGTATGTATGATGTATGATCTTGTATGGAAGTAAAGAATAGATTTAAACGAAGAAAGTATTTTATTTTTATAAAACTAGAACTCACTCAACAACGCTAATTTTTATGTGTTTCTAGTTGGCAGCTACTTGGCATTTTTGGATGGCATCCGTTGTTTAAATTATAATGTTTTTGTGATGTAATGAAACGAGTAATATTTTGTAATTTGTGAACATATATTATTTTGCAAAAGCAATTATATATAGATGAATGTTTTGTTAAAAGTAATTTTGCTGCAATGCTTTTAGTAAATATAAATGTATATTTTATGTGCAATGATTGAAAAGTTGTGAGCATCCCGGAAATAGGGCCTTACAAAATGCTCAAGTCCAACGGTCCTGGCATCACTCCTTCAGTTCCCTCAGGCTACACCCATACCTCTCATATTGGTTCAGCATCCAGCTTCTTCTAAACATGGGTGTTGGAGCACCTGCAATCGCATTCCTAGTAAAAAGATTACAAAATAAATACCCAGTATTACATGTCAATTGATTAACCATACAATATAGGATGAACAAATCACTCAAAATTAACAACTCCCTTGCTTTGATAGCAAGTTGTTATGGAGTAGCTTAGCAATTGATGTATGTATCGCAACAACGATCTTGTATCTCACTACTTTTGATTTTACTCGTGTTGAATCCCCATGTTCCAACTCGTTCCCAAAATTCTCTTCGCATGGCACCACTCTCCGCATCTTTATTTTCCTCGTCTGAAAAGGTATGGTATGCTGGCATTCCAGATATTGCTTCCTCCTCCATTTCTTGTTCTGTATAGATACGTTGTTAGACAACGAACAAGGCAATGGATGTCTTGCGCCAATGACCAACCAGTCTGAATGAAACTGAATTATCATCCCAAGAGTCAGAGCCATTCATGCTAAATCTGAAAGAAGCTAACGATTCAAGAGTTAGTTCATACAGAAGGTTTGTTTTGTGAGAACAAACGCTTGCACTGACTACTCAATAAATTATATATCTTTTGAGCTATCCAACAGCCGCCAATGTTTCTTCATCTACTTGCAAATGGGGTCTTTCGACCCTTTGCAACAGTCTTTGAAGTTATCACGACACCATTTGTAAGGCCCCGTTCTCGGAGACCACACAGTTGGTCATTCAAAGCATTAAATACCTTAAAACATTATAAATTACAAACTTAAGCAGCAGAATCATTTTAACAAAAACCATTCCTTTCATTAAAACACTATTGTTAAGCAATACACTATTGTTTAATCGATTACAAAAGAACTGTTTAATTGCATTACAAAACAACAGCCATAATAAGTATGAATGGATGTCAGTCTTTTCCTGCCGAGTAGCTTCACCCTCGTGCCATCCTCAGCAATACTTACCTGCCAACTAAAAATGTATAGAAGTCAGCGTTGCTCAGTGAGTTCTAGTTTTAAAAAGTAAATAAATACTTTCTGTAGGTATACATACGAAAATACTCTTTCCATGAAAACTTCATCACATTATACATAAGCACGCATAAACTATACAATTAGGTAATGTTTTATCTCTTTACTATATGCCTTGTTTACTTTGTATTCTTTTATCTTTATCTTTCAGTATCTGTATGGACCAATGAGCAATACCCTAAACCGTATGCGCGGGGGAAACGGTGCTGGGCCATCTTTATCCCACAAAGGGCTCTATATACTGTATACAAGGCCGACCCAGACACCTAGGGTACGTTGCAAAGGTCCCTAGTCTCAATTTACTGGTCCCGTGTGCATAATAGGGTAGCTAACCCGCAACACAGTTGAGCTAATGATAACATGGTCGTGTACCTCCTGTAAGCTTGCAAGACTTGTTAACATTTTATTAAACTTCCACTTCTCTTCTTTATTGCTCTTCCTTTTTATTATTAGTAATACATTACGTTGCGATTATAACACACCACATAAAGTCACATACCAATAAGAATAATAATATAATAATAATATTATTAATAACAATAATAAAATAAGGAGCAATCATAAAACAATCATAATCAGGCATGAAACCCATCATTAATAAACCCTAGTCAAACCTCGGTCAAAACCTAAGAGCATAAACTCCAAGAATTCTGTAATAAATTCTAAATGTTAGGCGCTTAGACACTATTTGGGCGCATGGGCCCTGTTTGGGCGCTTCATTACTATGCAGGCGCATCAGGCCAACACTTAGCTGCTTTAACACTTAGGCGCATGAACAATTCAGGCGCATGGACACTATTCGGGCGTATGACCCATTCGGACGCATGGACACTTAGACGCATGGGCTATTCAGGAGTATGGAAACTTAGGCGCATGGGATTATTCAGACGCATGCGTACTATTAGGGCACATGGCCCTACACTTAGGCGTCTGACTAATTTTCTAGGCGCATTAGGACACTGTTCACGCGCATGAGATACACTTATCATTTCTAAGGAAAAATATGCGCATGGACCTTATTTAGGCGCATGAACCTTCTTTTCAACATGTTTCTAGGATATTTTCAAATTCAAACATCAAACCTATCTGTTCTAAGCTTATCAAGGCAATTCTAAGCATGAACAACCTATAAGCATCTAAGAATCATCATCAAACATGCATAATACATACGGGTATACATACATAAACATTTGAAAATATTTTTAGTAGATTTTTAGCCCCAAGAAAAGTTTAAAACAAGTAAAACCAGGGTCTAGAAACTCACCTAGTGCAAATTGGGTGTTTCTTCCTTCTAACCCGTTTGCAAATGAGTTTGAACACCTAAAAACACACCAAAACACACATGCACACGGACATACACACAAGCACATAAGCACATAAGCATATAACCGAGACAAAAACCCAACATGAACACTTAAAACTTTGAATTCTTACCTTGAATTCAATTATCTTCTTGTTCTTTTCTTCAACAGTGAGTTTCTCTGCTCTTTCTCACTAAACCGAAGAAAATAGTGATGTGAAGTGAGGGTGGGCGGCCATGCCCACTTTTACACCAACTTTTGTACTTTTTTCCTTTTAACACATTTAACCCCTCAACTTGGGTTTATTGACACTTCCTTTCTTTATTCTTCAACTCTTATTCTTTCTTTTCTTTTTAAGAAATAACCTGGTGTTACAAGTCCACCCCCTTAAATAGGTTTCGTCCCCGAAACCTGTTATTCCTCAAACAGACGAAGGTAATGCTGCCTCATCTCCTCCTCAGTCTCCCATGTAGATTCGGATCCCTGCATGTGCTTCCACTGTACACGCATAAGAGGAACCACTTTCTTCCTCAGTCTCTTATCTTTACGATCGATGATTGCCACTAGTTGCTCTACATAATTGAGCCTTTCATCTACTTTGATGTCTTCTAGTGGAACAATCATGTCTTCATCAGCTAAGCACTTTCTCAGATGAGATACGTGGAATGTCGGGTGAATTCCGCTTAACTCATCTGGTAACTCCAATCTATAGGCCACCTCTCCTACTCGAGCAATGATTTGGAAGGGTCCTATGTATCTCAGGCTTAGCTTACCTTGTTTCCTGAATTGGATGATACCCTTTCAAGGTGAGACCTTCAACATAACCGTCACCCACCTGGAACTCAATCAGTCTGGGTCGTTTATCAGCATACAACTTCTGTCTATTTTTAGCTGCCCTCATGAAGGCTTTAATCTTCTCAAGCTTCTCAGTCGTAGCCTCAATGACCTTGACGCTCCCCAATTCCTTCTGACCAATATCACCCCAACAAACGGGTGTTCTTCATCTCCTACCGTATAGCATCTCATATGGTGGCATGCCAATGCTGGCATTATAACTGTTGTTGTATGAGAATTCGGCTAACGGTAAGTGGTCATCCTAACTTCCCCCAAAATCAATCACACATGCCCGAAGCATGTCTTCCAATGTCTGAATGGTCCTTTCTGACTGACCATCAGTTTGTGGATGATAAGCCGTGCTAATATGTAACCTCGTCCCGATGGCATCGTGGAATTTCTTCCAGAATTTGTATGTAAACCGGGTTTCACGGTCGGATAGAATAGACACCGGCACACCATGATGAGTTACAATTTCCTTGATGAATAGATCCGCTAACCTCTCAGATGAATATGTCTCGCGGATCGGTAGGAAGTGAGCACTCTTCGTCAGACGGTCGACAATCACCCATATGGCATCGTATCCTTTCGGAGTACGCGACAGCTTTGATGAAATCCATGGTGATGTGTTCCCACTTCCATTCTGGTATATCCAAAGGTTGAATCCTCCCATACGGCTCCTGATGCTCGGCCTTCACTTGTAAACAAGTAAGGCACTTACTCACATACTCCATCACGTCGCGCTTCATACTGGCCACCAATAATTTTTCTTCATATCTTGATACATTTTCGTAGCACCAGGATGAATGGAGTATCGAGTCTTGTGAGCTTCATCCATAATCCTCACATGTAGATCCCCGAAACGAGGAATCCACACCTGTCCAAATCGAGTTTTAACACCAAGTGTGTTTTCACCCAATTCCCCAACCAGACCTCTCATCCTTTCAGAGTTAAGATGATCTTCTTTCTGTGCCTCATCTTGAAACTCTTTGACTTTCTTCATCACATCGGAGGTCATGATTAGTTGGTATGCTTTCTCCCAAATTGGCTCGGGTCTCTCCTTTCGGCTAAGAGCATCAACTACCACGTTGGCTTTGCCCGGATGATAGTGGATCTCACAATCATAATCTTTTATGACCTCCAACCATCGAATCTGTCTCATGTTCAGGTCCTTCAGCTCAAAGAAGTACTTCAAACTTTTGTGGTCCGTGAATATGGTGCACTTCGTCCCGTAGAGATAGTGTGTCCAAATCTTTAACGCAAAGACCACGGTTGCTAGCTCCAAGTCATGAGTAGGATAATTGTCCTCATGAACCTTCAACTGTCGGGATGCATAGGCTATAATTTTTCCTCTCTGCATTAACACACACCCAAACCCCAAATAGGAAGCATCAGAATAAACCACCAGATCTTCACATCCATCGGGTAATGATAGAACAGGAGCTTGTGTCAACCTCGCCTTCAGTTCGTCGAACGCCTTCTCTTGAGCTTGACCCCATATGAACTTTACATCTTTCCAGGTCAACTTGGTTAGTGGAGAAGCAATCTTAGAGAAGTCTTGGATAAACCTTTGATAGTAGCCCGCCAACCTAAGAAGCTTTGAATCTCGAATGGCGTCTTCGGTGACTTCCATTGCATCACTGCCTCCACTTTTGTGAGTCTACCATAATCCCATCAGGATTTACCACATGACCCAAGAATTGAACCTCATGCAACCAAAACACGCACTTGGAGAATTTGGCATACAACTTCTCCCTTCTTAATGTCCCCAACACCTCCCGAATGTGACCGGCATGCTCTTCTTCGCTCTTCGAGTAGATCAGAATATCATCAATGAACACAATCACTGATCTATCCAACATAGGCTGGCACACTCGATTCATTAAATCCATAAAGGAAGTTGGCGCGTTAGTTAGACCAAAAGACATAACGAGGAACTCTTAGTGTCCATAACACGTACAGAAAGCTGTCTTATGAATGTCTTGTTCCTTCACCTTCAATTGATGGTAGCCAGATCATAGATCTATTCTCGAGAACCAACTGGCACCTTGGAGCTGGTCAAACAAGTCGTCAATCCTTGGTAACGGGTACCGATTCTTCACCGTCAACTTGTTCAGCTCTCGGTAATCGATGCACATTCGCATACTTCCGTCCTTTTTCTTTACAAACAATACCGGAGCACCCCATGGAGAGATACTCGGTCGAATGAATCCCTTATCCATCAAACCCTGTAATTGGCTCATGAGTTGCTTCATCTTAGTAGGAGCTAATCGATATGGTGCTTTGGCAACGGGTTTAGCACCGGTATCAAATCAATTTGGAACTCAATTTCGCGATCCGGTGGCACGCCAGGTAAGTCTTCCGGGAATACGTCCGGAAAGTCACACACCACAAGCACCTCAGATAATTACGGTACCGACGCATCCACATCTTTTACGTAGGCCAAGTAGGCACTACATCCCGTCTGATGCACTTCCCCGCCACCGCCATCAAAATCATCTTCGGAATCATAGTAACGCGATCTCCATAAATTGTAACCAATCTCCCATCGGGGGCAACTAACCGAATCATGTTCTTGCGACATATGACGTTTGCTTCATAGGTTGCTAACCAGTCCATCCCCAATACTACATAAAATCCACCTAGGGGCATCACGTGTAACCTAGTAGCAAACCTATGACCTTCTAGTTCTATGGCACAGTCTTCTATCACATCGATAATTCTCATGGAGTTGCCAGTACCGGTTTCTATGTCGAATGGTTCACTGACATTTCTACTACTAATAGGCAACTTAGCACAAAAGGTAGTGGAAATAAAACTCCTACTAGCACCGGAATCAAACAATACCGAGGCACAAGTTTGGTTTACTAGAAACATACCTGACACAACATCGGGATCAACTCAGGCTTCCTCCTGGGTCATGGTGTAAGCTCTAGCGCCTGCCCTCTACCCTCCTTCCTCAGGCTTCTTCTTCTCCGCTCCAGAGCTCTCCGCCCTCGGCTTCTTACATTCTCTAGCGATGTGGACATGCTTGCCACACCTGAAGCATACATTCATCCCATCCTGCACTCACCGGTATGCTCCTTTTCACGTCTGCCACACCTTTTCAGCCCTGATCTTGATGACACCCCACGGTCATCCCCTTTCACCTTCTTGTTGTTTGGAGTGAAGCCACCACATCCAAACCTCTTCCCATTCTAGTTTTGTACCATCCCCAGCCGTCTTCTTCATCTCCACCACAGTCTCCTCTCACTCATCATACAATCTACCTGCCAAATCCACCACCGATCGAAAGGTACCTGGCTGAGCAGCAATTAGGTGTCTGCAAATGTCAGCCGGCAGTCCCTGGATGTACCTCTTGATCTTTTTTGACACCAGCGTCACCTGATCCGGCACCAGCCTTGCCATTTCATTGAATTTAGTGGTGTACTGCTAGTGGGTCATGGTTCCCACTTCAAGTTGCAAGAACTCCCTCTTGATTTTATCGAGTTCCTTGTGAGGACAGAATTCCTTGATCACCAACTGCTTAAACTCCTTCCATCGCATTTTCCCCGAGGGATCTGGCACCCTCAGGTGGACAATATTCTCCCATGTTAGGATCAGTGATCTAAGTTTGATTAATTAGAGAATATTGCAGCAACATTCGAACAACGAATTAAACAATTCACAAGAACACAATTGATATTCAATGTAACAGTACACCGTTATAGAAAGAGAGAATTCTGCAAAAGAAATATTTCATTTGTATACTTTCGTGGTGGCTCAATGTCACACCTTACAACTAGGTCAACATCCATTTTATAGGAGATGTGACATCAGCTGATGTCACTTGATAGTGACATCTAACAGAATTATTCAAACTACTGAAACTATGCAAACTACTAAGAATGTTCTCAACTACTGATTACATCTCAGAGAATGCTAAGTACAAAATACATAAAACTACTGAAATACAATTACTGAAACTATAACTATTGAAAAGTAAATTACAAGTACTGAAAGGAAACCATCACAACTACTAAAGTTGATAACTTCAGCTGTTGTGACAACTACTGATCACTTTGGTCTTCAGTCTTTGTCTTCAGTCTTTGTTCTTCAGACTTTTACCTTCAGACTTTGTCTTCAGCTGATAGCTTCAGACTTTGTCTTCAGTACTTTACTTTTAGACTTTGTCTTCAGACCTTGTAATCAGCTAATGTCTTCAGCTGTTGTGATCTTCTTCAGCAGTTGCAATGTCTGTGGGACTTAGAGGTTTTTCTGATCAGGCTCATTGGTTCTTTTTATCCAACAAACTCCCCCTAAACCAATACAACCAAAACCTTTAAACTTATTGATGATCCCACTTATTCTTGGCAGAAACACCCTCTTGATGAGCTTCAGAGTTAATCAGTTAAGCATAGGCCGGAAAAGGTTTCTAATCTTTTGATTGGCTAAGTATGGAAGGGAACTCTATTTTGGGGAAACTGGACACAGAGTCTTATCCCAACCATGAAACCTAATTCCTATGACTGAGTCTATAGGACTCACTAGCATAGGCCTCAAGGAGAACAACTTGTTCCTCCTTGGTGAGTTCTTCTGCTTCTCCCTCAAAGAAGAACTCTAGGCCATAATACTCAGACAGGTATCTCACTGTCTTTCCATTCTTCAACTCCATAGCTGTTATCTCTTTGTAAGCAAATTCATCAGGGTGAGAGCCTTCAAGCAACAACTGGAGTTCACTCTTCTGAAGACCTTCAAGTCTTTTGTATAACACCCCTTCTTGATCATTTTGTTCTCAAGAATAGATTGAGGGGTTGTCTTAGATTTGTGAGCTCTCTTGAATTCTTCAATGATTTCCCAGGGTGAGACTACCATGGCCAACGTAATTGCAGCATTCAAGGTCTTCTTCACTTGGCCATGATATCTACTTGGTATATTCTTCTTATGAATTCTAGAACTTACCCTGGGGTCTGGCCAGATCCGCACTCTTTCTTTTTGATGTTGAAAAGTATGTCTAAGAGTGTACAGCCTCAGAGCCTGTTTCTTCATTTCTTGAATGGATGAGGACTAAGGGAAATCCTTATCAACCATCTTGAGAAACTTCTCATCGTGCTGTTTCTGTTGTTCCGCTTCTTTAATCTCTACCTTCACCATCTGCATTTGCAAGTCAGGAGTAATCACTTGTTGACTTCTGTGCTCAGGTGATTTGAGTTTGAGAACAGCAAAGATTGGCAGACTATCATCATCATCATCCTCTTCTTCATCTTCTTCTACCCTCAACACCCTTCTCCTCCTTCTGGGTGCATCACTGGGTAAGGTTTGAGGTGGTTTTTGGGGTAAAGGGATTGGTTTTGTGGGTTGAGTTATGGGTGGCTTTGGTTTAGGGATAGATTTGGGAGATTTTAGAGATAAGGGTTGTGTTTGAGTGGGAGTGTGAGAAGACTGACTTAGCATTTTGGTGGTGAGTTTGGCTTTGGAGAGCTTTGCCATTTCAGTTCTCTTCCCTGCACCTGCTTCATCCAGTGCTTCAATTATCAACCCCTTATTATAGCCTCCAGCAGAGCAGATCTTCTTGGTTATCTCGAAGATACTGTCTCTGGATCAGGCCTTTATATCTATCAATGATCTTCCAAGGTACTTGGCAATGAATCTGATCATTATCTCCAATCTTTCCCTTTCCAACACACTATAACCAGCCCATCTAGCTTGAATCTCTTCTATTTCCAGCCTTCTAATCTCAGTGTCTAGTGTGGCTATGTCATGACCTTGTCGAAAGAGCTGACCTATAATTTAATCCATGGATCTGCTGTGAGCTTCCTCAGCATCTTTGACAAGATCTTCTAAGGATTTATCTTCATCAGCTTTTGACTCAGCACTTTTCTTTCTTTTTTATGTGATCAGCTGATCTTCCTTCTCTTTATCTATGATCAACTGTTCTGAGATCAGTTCTTTCTCCACCTCCTTCTCCTTTGCAGGTTCTTTCTCATCATCAACTCTTTTTCTTTTCTTTTCTTTAACTTCCTTAGACTTGGAAGTCTCCCCCTTTTTGGTTGCATTGGGATCAGGGGCTTGAAAGGCAGAAAGAGATTTGTGAACAGCATCATCAATTAGGGTTTGTAGATTTGAGGATATCCTCTCATCAATGGCTTTATGCACTATGTCAGTGATGATGGGAGTGATGAGAGGTAAGGAGTTTTGAAAGATAGCAACCATCTGCTCAGAGGGGTTCTGTCCCTGAGAGGTGGTGCCAAAAGTAGTGGCTGGTGGCTTAGTTAAGTGTGTAGGCTTAGTGTTTGGGGAACCTTTAATGGAAGGTGCCATCTGTGGGGTTTATGAGGTAGATGGACTTTGATCCTGAGACATTTTGGCTAGCAACTCTTTGAGTCTGCTCACCTTAGTCTCTAGGATGGTATTATGGGCTAATACATCATAGAAAAAGCCCAGGTCATCATCAGTCTGTGCTGAATCACCTGACCTCCTGATTGAATCAGGATGTACATGCTCTGAGTGTAGATCAGTAGAAGCATGTGGCCCTTGTTCTTGGTACTGGGGACTTCCTGCCTCAGGGTTGTGTCCTTCATTGGCAGTTACCTCTGGTAAGGTCTTATGGATGCTACCAACTTCATCCTGATCATTTGCTGAATCAGTAGAAGTGGCAGCCTTACCAGATGTTCTAACCTCCGGTTCTACACTTGGAGATTGAACATTGTAACCCTTGTGCTGTGGGTTATCAGAAGCATTTTGGTCCTCCCCCTCAATAGTTGAGGTATTCCCAGTGGTAAGTGGTTTCTGGGGAGGGGGTGAGGAATGCAACTGACTCAGCACTTTAGCAACTATCAGTGTTGGGCTTTGAGGGGCGGTTGCATGTGGAGATTGGTCCGAAGCAGATTGCACCCGGGGTGAGAGGTTCTCTTCAATGGTAACCCTCTCAATTGAGATAGGTTCCAGAAATGTGGGATCCCCAATTGTGGTTGCAATAGGATCCTGTTGAGAGGATACCTGTGCGGCTTCAGCAGGTTGAGTCTTGGACATAACTGGGGGGTTAGAACCAGTATGTATTTCCTGTGTTTGTGGTACAGGGGCATCCTCATGGGACTCATCTCCCTGAGTAGCCTTTTTGGGCTTTTTGGATTTGGGTTTGGTGGGGACTTTGGATCTAGAAGTGGAGGCTGTGGGTTCCCTCTGCTTGGGTTTTAGCATCCGGGTAACCCCTTTAAGAGTAGGGTTTGAGTTATGTCGGGAGTATACCTCAGCTAAAATAGCTGGAGCAGGGACTCCAAGACCAACAAGGCCATCAGATTGTAATTGATTCAAAATTATGGCCATCGGAAACCTGGGATAAAGTAGCCATCTGTTTGCCACAGGTTTCTGAGCCAGATCTTTTAGTTCCATGAACACTATCTCAGAAAAATTAAGATTTTGGCGTTCAAGGATAGAGTACAATACCTGTTGCCATCGGGAAGACATCTGATCCCAAGAAGATGTCTTTGATGCAAGGTAGACATTCACCATATGAAAGATAAGTCGTTCAGCATCATGGAAGTGCTTTTTAAGTATGGTTGTAGCACTTAAGTCGCCCTCATACCCACTATTGATGAAAGACATATCAGTGGTGCCTTTCGGGTATTCTTTAACATAGGTGCCATCACGCAAGTTTAGGGTTTTGCGAATGATGTCGGGGGTGATGAGCACCTGTTTCTGGTTCACCAACGACTGGAGAGTGAGTTGGCTATCATTGTCACCAGTTATTACAGAGACGTTGGTCCAGAACTAGGTTAAGGAATCAGGTATATGGTAGGATTCAGAAGAAAGTCTGTTCGGTATGGGGAATCCACCATAAGATCGATGGCAGTGTCAAACTTGTTCAAGAAGGCCGATTTCGAAAGGTAGGCAACACAGTTGTGTCGGGGTTTGAGTTTCATGGTCGCCATTGTTGAGAGAGAAAGGTTTGAAAACGGCTAATGAAACGTTTGGCTATAAGTGCAGGTATTTATAGGTTTAGAGAAGGCTGAAAAGAAAACGACTGAAAGTGTTGGTGTTGTCATCAGTTGTTCTGAAAACAACTGAAGACTTGGTTTTAACTAACAGACATTTGAAAACAACTGAAGACTTGGTTTTAGTCATCAGTAGTTGTGGAACTACTGAAGACCTTGGTTTTGTCATCAGCTGTTGTAAACAACTGAGGACTTGGTGTTAGTCATCAGTAGTTGTGAAACTACTGAAGACATGGTTTTGTCATAAGCTATTTAAGGTGAAACAACAGTTTTTGGAAACGACTGATGACAAAATTCTCATCAGTAGTTTTCGTCAATTCTTAGCTTTTCAGCTGTTTCATACTGTCCTCAACACTTACTCATCAGTCTTTTTGGCTATTTTCAGTTGTTTCATAGGACATCAGTACTTATCTGTTTTTACTGACATCAGTAGTTGTAACTACATCAGTAGTAACAGAATCAGTACATGTTTGTGACATGGTTACTAATGATCATCAATACTTATTTACTGAGATCATCAGTAGTTATCACTTATTCTAGCTGTAGCATACCAAGCCTTAACACAAGGTTATGGAAAGTTGAACTATCCAAAGGCTTAGTAAATATATCTGCAAGCTCATCAGCACTAGGCACAAACTTTGGATCAATCAGACCTTTTTCAAAACAATCCCTAATAAAATGGTGTATGATCTCTATATGTTTGGTCCTAGAGTGCTGGACTGGATTCTTGACAATGCACAGAGCTGAAGCACTATCCATTAATAATGGAGTCTTAGTCTCTGTAATGCCATAATCCAATAATTGGTTCTGAACCAGAGTACCTGAGATGTACAACTTGCAGCAGCAATGTACTCTGCTTCAGCAGTGGATGTTGCAACAGATGTTTGTTTCTTACTCTGCCAAGAAATCAAACAGTTACCTAGGAATTGACATCCACCAGAAGTTGACTTTCTGGTTAACTTACACCCTGCATAGTCACTATGAGAAAAACAAAATTTGCATGTGTCCAGTGTAATACCAAAGACCTAGAGATTGTGTACCTTGCAAATATCTATAGATCCTCTTGACTGCAATCAAATGAGACTTTTTAGGAGCAGCCTGAAATCTAGCACAAACACAAGTTGCAAACATGATATCTGGTCTAGAAGCTGTTAAGTACATCAAGGACCCAATCATACATCTGTAAAGTGTTTCATCAACAACCTTACCTTTCTGATCGGCATCCAGTTGTGTGGTGTTGCACATGGGAGTAGAACAGGGCTTACAATTTTGTAAATCAAACTTATTCAAAAGATCTTTTGTATATTTTGACTGATGAATAAAGGTTCCATCAGCCTTTTCTTTGATTTGCAAGCCTAGAAAGAACTGTAATTCTCCCATTGCACTCATTTCAAACTTTTGTTTCACTGAACTTGTAAAATCATCACACAACTGGGGATCAGAGGATGCAAAAATTATATCATCAACATAAATTTAAACAAGTAGCTTATGCTGATCCACTTGCTTAATAAACAAAGTTTTATCTATGGATCCTCTAGTGAAATTATTTTTAAGAAGAAAATTTGAAAGTGTTTCATACCAGGCTCTAGGAGCTTGCTTCAACCTATAAAGAGCCTTATCAAGTTTATACACCCAATCAGGATGTTTATTGTCCTCAAAACCTGGTGGTTGACACACATAAACCCTTCTTTTATTTTACCATATAAAAATGCACTTTTGACATCCATTTGAAAAACTTTAAGATTGTGGAATGCAGCATATGCTAAGAACAATCTAATTGCCTCTAGTCTGGCTACAGGGGAAAAGGTTTCATCATAATCAATACCTTCTTCTTGTGAAAACCCTTGTACAACCAGTCTAGCCTTGTTCTTGACAATAAGCCCATTTTCATCAGTTTATTTCTAAACACCCATTTAGTGCCTATTGCACACTTACCTGGGGGTAGAGGTACCAGTTCCCACACTTGTTGCTTTTTGAACTGAAGTAGCTCAAGCTGTATGGCTTCAACCCATCCATCGTCTCTCAAAGCAACATGATAGTTCTTTGGCTCTAGCTGACTGATGAAGAGAGCATAGAAGCAGAAGTTAGACAATTAACTTCTGGTTGAGACACCAGTATTGATATCGCCAATGATTTGAGACATTGGGTGATTCTTCAACTCTTCGTATACTATAAGATCAGTGCAAGTGTTTGTAGCCGGTTCGGCACCAACAGATGTTGATCCAGACTCTTGAACCCAAGTATTAGATGGCAAGTGAAATGATGTAGAGGAGTCAGAAATCTCATCAGCATTTGTTGTGGATGGAGCTACAGAAGCTACAGGAATATCAACTTTA
Source organism: Flaveria trinervia (assembly GCA_025506515.1). Lineage (NCBI taxonomy): Eukaryota > Viridiplantae > Streptophyta > Magnoliopsida > Asterales > Asteraceae > Flaveria > Flaveria trinervia. Next base: position 60,131,486 of record CM046453.1, read on the forward strand.
GCAGACTCAAGCAGTGGGTCACTAAACTTGAAAAGGTGAGTACTGATATCATCATCATCTTCAGTACCACCAGGTGGAAGACTTGCTGCAGAAGATGATTTATCCACATGATCTACAACAGCTGGAGGTTGATAAGGAACATATTGCAGTATGTCCAGATCAAACACCTCCATAGGGTTTTGTGGAATTTTATCCTTAGGAGATTCATTGAATTTCACATGCAAGGTTTCTTCAACTATCTTTGTTCTGCAGTTGAAGACTCTGTAAGCCTTGCATGTGGATGAATAACCTACAAAATACCCTGCATCCACCTTAGGATCAAATTTGTGGAGCTGATCCGTTGTGTTGAGAATGAAACAAGGACACCCAAAGGCTTTGAAGAATGAAATAAAAGGAGCCAAATGATGTAGAACTTCATATGGAGTCTTCATCAACCTCTGATTTACTAACACTCTATTCTGCACATAGCAAGCTGTGTTGACAGCTTCAACCCAAAAGGTCAATGGCAAACCAGAGTCAGCCAACATAGACTTTGCAGCTTCAATTAGAGTCCTATTCTTTCTTTCCACTGCTCCATTTTGTTCTGGAGTCCTTGGGATGCTAAACTGTCTCTTGATTCCTTTCGATAGATAAAAATCATCAAGTGTATGGTTTCTAAATTCAGTTCCATTATCACTCCTTATACACTTGACTGACAGGGAATACTGCTTCTCAACATACAACACAAAGTTTATAATCGTCTGAGCAACCTCAACCTTTGAATGCAAAAAGAAAGTCCATACAAATCTGGAGTAATCATCCACAATTACCAGACAGTATTTCTTCTTTGCCATGCTCATCACTCTCACAGGACCAAATAGATCCATGTGCAGTAACTCCAAGCAGGCAGTGGACTTAGGTTCTTCAATAGGAGGGAATGAGACTTTGTGATGTTTTCCTTTTAAACAAGCAGTGCAGGTTTCATCACAGTGGAACTCCTTTATTGGTAGACCTCTCACTAAACTATTGTGGATCAGTTGATTCATGTTTTTGAGATTAACATGACCCAGCCTTCTATGCCACAGTTTAGATTCCTGAGGAGAGGCTTTAGAGAACAGACAAGGATGACCCTTCAAATCAATCTTCTTTGAAAAATCCAAGGCATATACTCTTCCAATCCTGTTGGCCTTCAGGAGAGTATGATCATCCAATACCTTATCAATCAGCCTCAGAACTTGGGAATACACAATCCTGCAGTTCTGGCTTGTGAAAAGTGCAACATGCCCTTTATCACACATCTGACTGACAGTCAGCAGATTATACTTAAGATTCTCCACATCATTAACATCATCAAACCTGATTTGTCCATTAGACACATATCCTTTCCCGATGATGTAACCCTGGCATCATTTCCAAATGAAACAAATCCCTTCTTTCCTTGAGAGTAGTCATTAAGAAGAGAACTGCTCCCAGTCATATGCATAGATCCTCCACTGTCTACATACCAGATGCTCTTTTGGCATGCTGAAGAACCCTGTGATGAAGATGCATTGGAGCATGAACTATCAGTAGATTCCAGGGCCATGAGAGCTAGATTCCCAAAAGGATGTTCACCACCATGTTGACCATCACCAGCAAATAATTGCTCATTACCAGAGAGATCATCTCGTAAACTGCTCCAGTCAACAATACCAAGGTGAAGAAGCTATGATGAGGTTGTGATTGAGATGATTGAGATGGTAGAGGCTCAGGTAGGCTTGAGGTTGTTGTGCAATAGGAACTTGAACCGGATTTGGTGTGGCATGTAATAGCAGGGATATGGATATGACATTGGACCCTGAGGGACAAAATATGCAGGAGATATAGGTTATGAATGATGACCAGAACTAGCAGGATGTTGCCCTCTGTTTTGTGGACTATTGCTTGGAAAAGTCACAAAGGTGCAGAGGAGTTAGATCCAGATGATCTACACTCTCTTGCAAAGTGTCCAAGCCTGTGGCATTTGTGACATCTCAACTTACTCTTGTCAAAACCAACTTTGGTTTTGCCAGAGAGTCCTGGAAATTTCCTACCAGTTCTCTTGTAGAACTTTTGAGATCTGATATTAATCAAGGCCATTTGGCTCAGAATATCCATCTCTTCTAAGTCATCATCAGCAATAGCCTTTAAATCATCCATAATTAAACACAAATTGTCACTATTACAGCCTGACTGACTGTCAACACTAACAAATGCATGATCTGAACCGTTTGAGGAGAAATCTATATGCTCATCATAATTGCTTTCTGATGCAGCATATTCTGACTCATGACCAACCAAGGCAGTGTTCCCTGGTACAAAGTCATCAGTGAGCTTTCTGATGATGCTAGTTTCCTTTTCTGCTCTATCTCTCTTTCATATGTAAGCAGTTTCCCATGGAGTTGGGTGAGAGATAGACTATCCAGATTTGCACTAGAGCGTAGGACAATGGTATATGTGTCCCATCTCTCAGGCAGTGATCTGAGGAATCTGTTGTTCATCTGACTATTAGTGTATTCATGTCTGACCATTTTCAGCTCAGAGATCAAACAGGAAAAACGCTCAAACTGTTGAGTCAATGACTCACCCTTCCTATGAGAGAATGTCTCATATTGTTGGGCAAGAATTTCTCTGTTATTTGCTAAGACCTCATCTATTCCACCAAATTGTTCCTTCAATACATTCCAGAGGTCATGAGCAGTTTCATGATGCATAAGCCCAGAATAGATTTCATTCGGTAGTGCCATGGCCAGAATTCCATGCGCTTTAGCATCAATCTCAAACAGTTTTCGATCCTCATCTGAGTATTGTTCCTTCTTCTTCAGAACCATTTGGTTGGTTTCCGGATTGTTCACCATAGGCTTGTGTGGACCATGTACCACAGATGTCCAACAACCTAAACTGTTAACAGACAGGTGATGAAGCATTCTTCGTTGCCATATGTTATACTCAGTCCTAACCAGCATCGGAGGCTTGGTTGAGGAACCGGTATTGTGAGGGTCATTAGAAGGAGTAGTCATTCTCAGATTCAACCAAATTCAATTAAGTTTTAACTGATTTAGTGCAAAACACAACAAACTCAATATGAACCAAGAGAAAACTCAAAGCAGATAAACGAAAGCAGCAGAAATTCAATGATCTATAACCAATTCTTGCAAATATTCTAATTCAATCAAACTTAGATATCGAATAGCAGTTTCAATGATCAATTGTTAGATCGATCAATGATTAACCTTGCTCTGATACCATTTTTTAGGATCAGTAATCTAAGTTTGATTAATTAGAGAATATTGCAGTGGTATTCGAACAACGAATTAAACAATTCACAAGAACACAATTGATATTCAATGTAATAGTACACGGTTATAGAAAGAGAGAATTCTGCAAAAGAAATATTTCATTTGTATACTTTCGTGGTGGCTCAATGTCACACCTTACAACTAGCTCAACATCCCTTTTTATAGGAGATGTGACGTCTGTTGATGTCACTTGATAGTGACATCTAACAGAATTATTCAAACTACTGAAACTATGCAAACTACTGAGAATGTTCTCAACTACTGATTACATCTCAGAGAACGCTAAGTACAAGAAACATAAAACTACTGAAATACAATTACTGAAACTATAACTACTGAAAAGTAAATTACAAGTACTGAAAGGAAACCATCACAACTACTAAAGTTGATAACTTCAGCTGTTGTGACAACTACTGATCACTTTGGTCTTCAATCTTTGTCTTTAGTCTTTGTTCTTTAGACTTTTACCTTCAGACTTTGTCTTCAGCTGATAGCTTCAGACTTTGTCTTCAGTACTTTACTTTCAGACTTTGTCTTCAGCTGATAGCTTTAGACTTTGTCTTCAGTACTTTACTTTCAGACTTTATCTTCAGAACTTGTAATGAGCTGATGTCTTCAGCTGTTGTGATCTTCTTCAGCAGTTGCAATGTCTGTGGGACTTAGAGGTTTTTCTGATCAGGCTCATTGGTTCTTTTGATCCAACATCCCACGAACACAGCGCTGAATCGACGAAAGAGTGAGTCGCGAACTTCACCTTTTCGTCCTCGCGGCACTCACTGATCTCCAAAACTGCCTCCATTTCCCTCACCCAGCGGTGAGCGGAAGCAGCATTGCCATTTCCATCAAAAGTCGGGGGTTTACCTTTGGAACGCCCCATAACTGTATCATTCCGTTGCTACCCGCACTACATCATCCTCCTCCTCCTCGGACACATAGTCTTAGGCTCTGGGTGTTCCTCGTCCCTTCTGCTTCCCTTGCCCATTAATCCCTTTCTATTCTCCTTCTCCTTCCTCTCCTCGCCTCTCACAACCCTAATGAATTCAATAACTACAGATGGTAAGACTATCAACATGATCTGGTGTACATCATCAGCAATCACCTCCCTAGCTGAGGGATTCAAGCTAGCATTCTCGTTCTCTTCGCTCCGGCCATGGACTTCAGGGTTCTTATGGGTCGTCTCATAAGCCTTAGCACTACTCCTAGTCACACGTGGACGGCCTCTGCCTCTAGGAGTCTTGGAAGATTTCTGTCCAGCCATCCTCTAACAGGCTATAAGATTCAAACACTAACACAGTCATTCAAGGTAACAACTCAGTTGATGTCAAGTATAGTAAGTCCCTAATTAAAGTGGCCAGTTGTGATTAGCCACTTACTTTACTCTTCATACCCCAAGTATTTCCTATCCTGAGTTAATCAGTATCTAAATCTACTAGGAGCACATAAATCAAATAGCATGCGCACATAATACCGGTTAACATTAAGAAAAGACATACTTGATGGCACGTAGCTACTCGAGCTGACATCCCTCCAATTGTCCCATTTTCAGTTTAGGTTTTAAAAGTTTATTTAACCCAATTCTCTTAAACATTGGCTCTGATACCAACTTGTAAGGACCCATTCCCGAAGACCTGACAATTGGTCATTCAAAGCATTAAATACCTTAAAACATTATAAATTACAAACTTAAGCAGCGGAATCATTTTAACAAAAACCATTCCTTTCATTAAAACACTGTTGTTAACCAATACACTATTGTTAATCGATTACAAAAGAACTGTTTAATTGCATTACAAAACAACAGCCATAATAAGTATGAATGGATGTCAGTCTTTCCCTGCCGAGTAGCTTCACCCTCGTGCCATCCTCAGCAATATTACCTGCCAACTAAAAATGTATAGAAGTCAACGTTGCTGAGTGAGTTCTAGTTTTAAAAAGTAAATAAATACTTTACCGCTGACCTAAATGTGCTCGGTCGGGCAGCGATCATGTGCCCGCGAACATCCGCTGGCAAGCCCTGAATATACCTCTTCATCTTTAGTGACAAAGGTGTCACCTGATCAGGCACCAGCCGTGCCATTTCATTGAATTTAGTGGTGTATTGCTAATGTATCATTGTTCCTACCTCCGGTTGCAAGAACTCACTCTCCACCTTATCCATTTCCCTCTAAGGATAGAACTCCTCAATCACCATCTTCTTCAACTCTGGCCACCACATTCATCCTCTTGCCCGACTACTCTCGCTTGGACAATATTGTCCCACCAGCACAAAGCTGAGACCACAAATGAGTGGGTGGCAAACTTCACTTTCTAGTCTTCCCGACATTCGCTGATATCAAGAACAACTTCCATCTCCCTCACCCACCAGTGACCTGTAGCAATAGTGCCATTACCATCAAAAGTAGGGGGCTTGCATCTTTGAAATCCCCCGTAGTAGCAGCCTCATGCTGCATCTTGCTCAGGCTCTTCGTCCTTCTCCTCCTCATCATCGGAGAGAACCGTCTCAGCCTCCGATCACTCCCGCCCTGATGAGGACCTATTCCTCTCCCTTCTTTCTCCTTCTCTTACAATCTTAATCACTACAGTCACCATAGACGGTAAGATCGTCTGCATGACCTGATGCAACTCCTCTACAACAGCCTCCTTCACTGAGGGCTCTGAAGTTAGCACTATCGTCTCTGTCATTTGGATGTGGGGTCTCGGGTTCTTCATGAACCACCTTTTCAGCTCTAGGCCTTCCTCTCGTGACCCGTGGTTCAGCACCACGTCCACCATGACCTCGACCACATGAAGCCTCCAATGATCTACCACTGGCCATCCTCTAACATGCCATAAGATTCAAACACCAACACGGTCATTCAAGTTAATAGCTCAGTTTATGTCAAGTATACTATGTCCCTAATTACAATGGCCAGTTGTGATTAATCACTTACTTTACTCTTCATACCCCAAGCATTTCCTATCCTCACTACATTGGTATCTAAATCTACTAACAGCACATAAACCACATAACATGTGCACGTAATACCGGTTAACATTAAGAAAATACCTCATGGCACGCAGCTATTCGGACTGGCATCCCTTCCCTTTCCATCCTATTTTTAGTTTAAGTTTAGGGTGATTTGAAAATTTACCCGTTTCACTCAAACTTTGGCTCTGATACCAACTTGTAAGGCCCTGATCCTGGACGCTTACAGCTGGTCAATCATCGCACATAAAACATATATTTTCATTTACTTAAATAAAACATTACAGCAGAAACATTTAAACAACCATTTTATTCATTATAATTGCTTTTGCAAAACAATACATTGTTATCAAATTACAAAATACTTGTTGCATTACATCATAAATGCATTATAAAAATGGATGCCATCTAAAAGGAGCCAAGTAGCCGCCCCGTGCCATCCCCAGCAACCATTACCTACCACCAGGAAACACATAAAAGTCAGCGTTGCTGAGTGAGTTCTAGTTTAATATAAAACATACTTTACTTTCGTTTAAAACCGTTCTTTACTTTCTTTCAAATCATACTATACTTTTGTTTAAAAACGCACATAGCCTGACACTAGCACCAAGGCAATCGACAAAGATCCTATCTGTATACTACACCCCAAACATAAGTACAAAGCGGGTACTGGGCTGAAGATCATAAATGAGTTCCACAACGCACATAGCCTGGCACCAGCACCGGGGTGAGTAATCACTATAAACCATGTACTATACCACTGGTCAGTCACAAAAACTAGGCCCCTATGTGTATCCTTAAGGGTTAGCTAAACCACACACAGTTGAGCTTATGACATTTTAGAGTCGTGCACCTCCGTACATTTTGCTTGCAAGCCTTTCTTTCCTTTCTCTTTCATTAATGCATGCATTCTATCATTATGTTCTTCTTTTCATTATCTTTCACTTTACGTTACTTAATACTTTATCATTTCTTTCACAACTATAACACATAAAGCCATGGGAAAGATAAACATACATGATAAGGAACATCAACATGAACATACAAACATCGCCATACAAGACACCATCATACATACATAACATATATCATACATACCATCATGCATAAGCATCAATCATAATCATCATACATCGCCCATCACATCATCTATGACTTCAAAAGTCAACTTACATAGCCCCCAGGAACCTCCCAAGTCAAAGCCTACATATCACCTTTCCCCCAAGAATCAAAAAAATATTCTAAGTCTTTAGGGGCATGGGCACTATGCAGGCGCATGGCCTTTCAGGCGCATGGGGAACACTTACGCGTATGGGCAACTTTCAGGTGCATTGGCACTATTGGGTTGCATAAGCAACGCTTAGTCTGTTCTGGGCAATTCTAGGCGCATGGGCACTATATAGGCGTATGAGTGCCTCGGCGCATAAGCTATCTAGGTGTGTGAACACTTAGTCAATTTCAGCCTATTTCTAGGCCCATGAGGACTTTCGGGTGCATGAAGTTTTGGGAGCATGGGACACTTAAGCAGTTATTTTCAGTTGGGCGTACGGGCCACTATTTAGGCACATGAGAAGTCTAAATCGTCCTAATCATCATAAATCAGTCCCCAAAGATCATATAACCTGTTCTAAGCTTAAATCATACATTCTAAGCCTTAGAAACACAACCATAACAACATCAAACACATACATAGCCCAAAATCAAACCCCACCCACAAACACACATATACACACATACGGGTATAAAACCCAACTTTATAAAAACGTACATACATGCATTTCCATCCCCAAAGCAGTTTAAAACAAGTAAAAAGGGGGTTCTAGAACTCACCTTTGCAGCCTCCTAGGTGTGACTTCTTCCAAACCCACTTGCAATTGAGTTCAACCGCCTAGAAACCCACCAAAAACACAACCGAACACGCACAACATACATAAGCATATAACCGAGACTAAGGCCAGTTAAGAACATCTTAACATCATGAATTCTTACCTTGATTTCGACTCCGTTCACTTGTTCTTCAAAAACCTGAGAGTTTTTAGCTCTCCTTTCTCTCTCACTAAAGAAAATCCAAATGATATGTGTGTAGAGAGTGATGGGCGCCCATGCCACCTTTATCACCAACATTTAAAGATTTTGTCCGTTTGACACATTTTGGTCCCTCTACTTGGGCTTTATTTCCTTTCTTTCTTTTCCATCTCTTTATTCTTCCTTTAATAACTTTAAAAAATGGCCAGGTGTTACAACTCCAAACCTCGGATTACTTCATTTTCTTTTCAAATGTGCTTATTTTGTCCATCTTGCCCTTTTAAACACAAGAATACACAACTTATCATTTTAAGTACATATTCATCGTTTTAAGGGAGATATTGAGAAATAATTGATGTGATTTCGATAGGATTTTTATGTATAATTTGGAGCACATCAGGGATGTTCTTGTGCTTGTTGATCATAAGATTTAGAACTAAATACATGATATTTAACAAATGAGAAGAATGGATAATATGGGCTTGAATCATGCATATCATTAGAATCTAAATCATCACTGAAAGATCCAAGATCTCCTACTTGTTTCCTGTTGACATAAGAATATTTAAACAAGTTAGAATTGAATGAAATTGTCAAACAATCTAAATCAAATAACCAAGTTGGACCATTTGCAACCGATGGAAATAACTTTTCAAGGAATTTAACATTGACAGTTTCAATGATAACATTCTTCCTAGAGTTATAAACTCCAAAGGCATTTGAAACTGGTGAATATCCAACGAAAAATCCATCATCAGATTTTGCTTCAAATTTTCCAAGCTACTCATTTAAAATCAACACAGGACAACCAAAAGATTTAAGAAAATATAAATTAGGTTTACTACCAAACATCAACTCATAAGGAGTTCTCTATTTATTTTTCACCAGTAATGTACGATTCTGTACAAAACAAGCAGTGGATATGGCTTCATCCAAGAATGTGATTAGAATCTTTGCATTTGCTAACATGGCACGTGCAGCCTCAATCAAAGTTCTGTTCTTCCTTTATGCAACTTCATTTTGTTGTGGAGTTCTAAGAGAACTGAACTGACGAGCAATTCCTTTTCCTGCACAAAACATGTCAACATTAGAATTTTTAAATTAGTTTCATTATCACTTCTAATGATTTTTACTTTTTGTTCTAATTGATTATCCACTTTAATGATAAAATCTTTCAATAATTCAGTCATTTCAGATTTAGCATGCAATGAAAACCCATAAAAATCTTGTAAAGTCATTAATGATAACTAAAAAGTAAAATATCTTTCTAATGCTCTACATATTTACTGGATCGAATTAATCCATGTGAATGTTTGGAGAGGCTTGGAATTTGAGTTTACCGGCTTGGGCTTATAAGATGCTATGTGTTGCTTCCTTTTTAACATGCTTTACAAATATTTGATGTAGCAAACTTGTTTGTTGGAATGCCTACTACATGGTTTCCTGCGAAAAGCTTGTTCATGTTTTTGAAGTTAGAATGCCTGAGATATCTAGGCCAAAGCTAACTTTTATCATTTGATGCTTGAATAATTATTCATGTTGTTTCTATTGAAGGATCTATTTGAGACATATCTAACTTATATACATCTCGATCACGAACAACTTTAACAAACACCCATCCAGTGCTAATCTAAAAACTTGGCTTCAAAATATAACAATGCGAGTCATCAAAAGTAGAATATGATTTGTCAAAAATTTAGGAAACACTTAAAAGATTAAATTTCAACTGAGCATAATAGTCGACTTTATCAAAGCTGATAACCCTATTTGACGATTTTTCTTCTTTGGTAATCTTTCCACTTGCATCATCTCCAAATGCAACATGAGTACCGTCATTCATCTTAAGGTCTTCAAGTAAGGCATGGTTGCATGTCATATGCCGGCTACACCCAATATCAACATACCATGTGTTTATAGGTCTTCTTAGGCGTACCTATATTTTAAAAACATTTAAGGTGATTTATCAACCCAAGCTGAGATGGTTTTGGGCTTGCCATACTTATCAACAATGGTAAAGTATTTAAAATGAAGTTTATTCACATCAAGTTTCTTTTGACATTTCACATTATGAATTCCTTTTCTGACAAATTTGAGATGGGACACATACACTATTGTCCTACGCTCCAATGCAAATCTGGATAGCCTATCTCTCACCCAACTTCATGGGAAACTGCTTACATTCGAAAGAGAGATAGAGCAGAAAAGGAAACTGTCCTCATCAGGAAAGCTCACTGATGACTTTATACCAGGGAATACTGCCTTGGTTGGTCATGAGTCAGAATATGCTGCATCTGAAAGCAATTATGATGAGCATATTGATTTCTCTTCAAATAGTTCTGATCATGCATTTGTTGGTATTGATAGTCATTCTGGCAGTAATAGTGACAATCTATGCTTCATCATGGATGATTTAAAAGGAATAGCTGATGATGATCTAGAAGAGATGGATATTTTGAGCCAAATGGCATTGATTAATATCAGATCTCAGAAGTTCTACAAGAGAACTGGCAGGAAATTTCTGGACTCTCTGGCAAAACCAAAGTTGGTTTTGACAAGAGTAAGTTGAGGTGTCACAAATGCCAAAGGCTGGGACACTTTGCAAGACAGTGTAGATCAACTGGATCTAACTCTTCTGCACCCTTTGTGACTTTTCCTAGTACTAGTCCACAAAACAGAGGGCAACATCCTGCTGGTTCTGGTCATCATTCACACCCTAGATCTCCTGCATACTTTTTCCCCCAGGGTCCAATGTCATATCCTGTTCCCTGCTATTACTTGCCTCAGTCTAATCCCGTTCAAGCTCCCATTTCACAACAATCACATGCATTGCCTGAACCTCAACCTTCCCAATCTCATCAACAAATTCAACCTTAACAACACAGCTTCTTCACCCCAGGAGTTGTTGACTGGAGCAGTTTACCAGATGATTTGTCTGGTCATGAACAACTGTTCACTGGTGCTGGTCAACATGGTGGTGACAGTCCCTTTGGAAATCTAGCTCTTATGGCTTTGGATTCTGCTAATACTTCATCCTCTAATGCCTCTATACCAAAGGTATCACAGGTATCCTCTGAGGCAAAAGCCAAACTATGTTCTGAATCATGCATAGCCGCATTTGCATCTATTAGAGAAGCAAATGTAGCTTTAATTAACAAGAACATTGAGCTAGAACAAACAATTTCCAAAAGCAAAGCTGAATTTGAGTATGTGCTTAATGATAAGAATGATGAGATTCACAAACTTAAATGCCAAATAACTGATGATAAGGCTAGGGAAGAGATACTTCTAGAGAAGTATAGATATCTCAAGGAAACACTTGCAACTACCCAGGTAGAGTGTGATCGATGGGTAAATTCTTGCAAGGGTTTTGAAATGCTTCTTAGTAAGCAATCTACTTCCAATGTGAAGTTTGGCATTGGTTATAATCACACTGCTCCACCTACAGATTTTACTCCCAGAGCAGAGGTAGAATCTGATGGTGAGAGCAATAACCAATCCATTTCTTCAGGTAATCTACTTTCTGATACAGCACCATCAGAAGTAGAAGTCAGCACTAAGCCCTCTCAGAACCTATCAGCTGATGTTGATGGTTCCACTACTGACATTCACATGATCAAAGAGTTGATCAACTCAGGAGTTAATTCTGAAAGTCCTGAAAGGACTAGAGAGCAAGATTTAACATCTGAAGTTCAAACTCCAACTACTGTCAGTACTGAAGAGAAGAAAACTGTCAGTAGAAAGAGTTTGAAGACTACTAAAGAGGAAGTCAAGATAGCAAACAATGCTTCCAAAGTTGAAGAGCAAGTCTTCAGTAGTTTCATCCTCTTTAGTTGATGATCAACATAAGATGAAGAAGAAACCATGTGAAGTATGTGGCTTGTTCAATCATCTTACAGATGATTGTTGGTACAAAAGAGGATCCAAACTCAAACATAAAGAGGAAATTAAAGAGAAAATGGTTAAAATGAAAACTGAGTTTGAGGCCACATTTGTATCAGCAACATCAAATCCTGTAACCCTTAAGTCCATAAAGAAATCCAAAAAGGAAGGGGATAATAGGTAACAACTGAGATTGCTCAAAAGAAGAAGGTGCAACATAGGAACTTATCAAACTCCAATGCCAATGTGTCTGATGAGCTGAAAGCTTTATCACAAAATCAGACACAACTGGTTATGATGGTTCAACATCTATTTGGAAGAGTTAACCAATAGATGTTCCTATGTTGAAACCACAGAAAAGGAGGTCCAAGCCAAAGGATTCCTCTTCTTCACCATCTTCTTCCTCTCAGGCTGTGTTTCCATCAAACCTGTTAGTTTACCATCTGTTGATGAGAACAGGCCCAAAACCAAAAAGGTTTGGTCTCCAAAACTAACTGATTGTTTATAATTGCAGGGTTCTTCAACATGCCAAAGTAGCATCTGGTATGTAGACAGTGGGGGATCTATGCACATGACTGGGAACAGCTCTCTTCTTCATGACTACTCTTAAGGAAATAAGGGGTTTGTTTCTTTTGGCAATGATGCTAGGGGTTACATCATTGGAAAAGGCTTTGTCTCCAATGGAGAAATAAAGTTGATGATGATGTTAATCATGTGGAAAATCGCAAGTACAATCTCTTGAGTGTCAGTCAAATGTGTGATAAAGGCCATGTTGCTCTTTTCACCAGTCAGAACTATAGGGTTCTGTCATCCAAAGTTCTGCATTTGATTGATAAGGTGTTGGATGATCCAACTCTCCTGAGAGCCAACAGGACATGAAGAGTGTATGCCTTAGATCTTTCCAAGAAAATAGATCTCAGAGGCCATCCTTGCCTATTTTCCAAAGCCTCTCCTTAAGAATCTAAACTATGGCACAGAAGGCTGGGTCATGTTAATTTCAAAAACATGAATCAGCTGATTCACAATAGTTAAGTCAGAGGCTTACCAATAAAGGAGTTCCACTATGATGAAACCTACACTGCTTGTTTAAAAGGAAAACAACACAAAGTCTCATTCCCTCATATTGAAGAGCCTAAGTCCACTGCCTGCTTGCAATTACTGCATATGGATCTATTTGGTCCTATGAGAGTGATGAGCATGGCAAAGAAGAAATACTGTCTGGTAATTGTGGATGATTACTCCAGATTTGTATGGACTTTCTTTCTACATTCAAAGGATGAGGTTGCTCAGAAGATTATTCACTTTGTGTTGTATGTTGAAAAGCAGTATTCCCTTTCAGTCAAGTGTATTAGGAGTGACAATGGAACTGAATTCAGAAACCATACACTTGATGACTTCTATCTTTCAAAGGGAATCAAAAGGCAGTTTAGCATCCCACGGACTCCAGAAAAAAATGGAGTAGTGGAGAGGAGAACAGGACCCTAATTGAAGCTGCAAGGTCCATGTTGGCTGACTCTGGTTTGCCACTGACCTTTTGGGCTGAAGCTGTTAACACAGCTTGCTATGTGCAGAATAGAGCCTTAGTAAATCAGGTTGATGAAGACTCCATATGAAGTTCTCCATCACTTGGCTCCTCTAATTTCATTTTTCAAAGCATTTGGGTGTCCCTGTTTTATTCTCAACACAAAGGATCAACTCCAAAAATTTGATCCTAAGGTGATGCAGGGTATTTTGTTGGTTATTCATCTACTTGCAAGGCATACAGAGTCTTCAACTGCAGAACAAAGATAGTTGAAGAGACTTTGCATGTGAAGTTTAATGAATCTCCTATGGACAAGATTCCACAAAACCTTGGTGAGTTTTGATTTGGACATACTGCAATATGTTCCTTATCACCTCCAGCTGTTGCAGATCATGTGGATAAATCATCTTCTGTAGCATGTCTTCCACCTGGTGGTATTGATGATGATGATGATAATATCAATACTCACCTATTCAAGTTTAGTGACCAACTGCCTGTGTCTACTAAATTTGATGTTCCTCTAGCATCAGTAGTTCCATCCACAACAAATGCTGATGAGATCTCTCATTCCTCTACATCTTTTGAGTTACCATCCAATTCTTGGTTTCAAGAGTCTGCATCAACATCTGCTGCTGCTGAAGGTCCTACAAACACTTGCACAGATCTCATTGTTTATCAAGAACTGAAGAATCACCCAATGTCTCAAATTATTGGTGATATCAATGCTGGAGTTTCAACAAGAAGTCAATTGTCTAACTTCTGCTTCTATGCTCTCTTCATCAGTCAGCTTGAACCAAAGAACTATCATATTGCTTTGAGAGACAATGGATGGGTTGAAGCCATGCAGCTTGAGCTACTTCAGTTCAAGAAACAGCAAGTGTGGGAACTGGTTCCTCTTCCCCCAGGTAAGTGTGCAATAGGCACTAAATGGGTGTTTAGGAATAAAACTGATGAAAATGGGCTTATTGTTAAGAACAAGGGTAGACTGGTTGTACAGGGGTTTTCACAAGAAGGTATTGACTATGATGAAACCTTTGCCCCTGTAGCCAGACTAGAGGCAATTAGATTGTTTTTAGCCTATGCTGCATTCCACAATCTTAAAGTTTTTCAAATGGATGTCAAAAGTGCCTTTTTATATGGAAAAATAAAGGAAGAAGTTTATGTGTGTCAACCACCAGGTTTTAGGATAATAAACATCCTGATGGGTGTATAAACTTGATAAGGCTCTTTGGGTTGAAACAAGCTCCTAGAGCCTGGTATGAGACACTTTCCACTTTTCTTCTTAAGAATAATTTCACTAGAGGCTCCATTGATAAAACTTTGTTTATTAAGCAGGTGGATCAGCATAAGCTACTTGTTCAGATTTATGTTGATGATATCATTTTTGCATCCTCTGATCCCCAGTTGTGTGATGATTTTACAACATTAATGAAAAAGAGGTTTGAAATGAGTGCAATGGGAGAATTACAGTTCTTTCTAGGCTTTCAAATTAAACAAAAGGCTGATGGAACCTTTATTCATCAGTCAAAATATACAAAAGATCTTTTGAATAAGTTTGATTTACAAAACTGTAAGCCCTGTCTACTCCCATGTGCAACACCATACAACTGGATGCAGATCAGAAAGGTAAAGCTGTTGATGAAACTTTACAGATGTATGATTGGGTCCTTGTGTATTTAACAGCTTCTAGACCAGATATCATGTTTGCTACTTGTGTCTGTGCCAGATTTCAGGTGCTGCTCCTAAAGAGTTTCATTTGATTGCAGTCAAGAGAATCTTTAGATATTTGCAAGGTACACAATCTCTAGGTTTATGGTATTCCACTGGACACTCTTGCAAATTAGTTGCTTTTTCAGATAGTGACTATGCAGGGTGCAATTTAACTAGAAAGTCAACTTCTGGTGGTTGTCAATTCCTAGGCAACTGTTTGATTTCTTGGCAGAGTAAGAAACAAACATCTGTTGCTACATCAACTGCTGAAGCCGAGTACATTGCTGCTGCAAGTTGTACTTCTCAGGTACTCTGGCTTCAGAACCAACTTCTGGATTATGGCATTACAAAGACTAAGACTCCATTATTAATGGATAGTGCTTCAGCTCTGTGTATTGTCAAAAATCAGTCCAGCACTCTAGGACCAAAATATAGAGATCAGACATCACTTTATTCGGGATTGTTTTGAAAAAGGTCTGATTGATCCTAAGTTTGTGCCTAGTGCTGATGAGCTTGCAGATATTTTTACTAAGCCTTTGGATAGTTCTACTTTCCAAAACTTTGTGTTAAGGCTTGGTATGCTGTAGCTTGTAAGTGATAACTACTGATGATCTCAGTAAATGAGTACTAATGATCATTAGTGACCATATCACATATTGTACTGCTTCTGTTACACAACTGATAAAGTAACAACTACTGATGTAGTTGTACTACTGATGTTGTCAAAACAGATAAGTACTGATGTCCTATGAAACAACTGAAAATAGCAAAAAGGCTGATGAGTAAGTGTTGAGGACAGTATGAAACAGCTGAAAGGCTATGAATTGACGAAAACTACTGATGAGAACTTTCTCTTCAGTTGTTTCTACAACTGTTGTTTCATCCTAAACAACTATGACAAAACCATGTCTTCAGTAGTTTCACAACTACTGATGACTATACCAAGTCATCAGCTGTTTACAACAACTGATGACAAAACCATGTCTTCAGTAGTTTCACAACTACTCTTCAGTAGTTTCACAACTACTGATGACTAATACCAAGTTATCAAGGTTTTCAAACATCTAAAGTCAAAACCATGGTCTTCAGTAGTTTTATAACTGCTGATGCCTAAAACCACGACTTCAGCTGTTTCAACGTCTGAAAGGGTAATACCATGTCAACAGTCGTTTTAAAACTACTGATGACTAACACCAAACCCTTCAGTCGTTTTCTAACCCGTACCCTATAAATATCCCTGACCTAATCCTTCAGAGCCTCATCTTCTTCAAACCTAACGTTCATATCTCCAAAACTTCTCTCTCATTAATGGCGACCATGCAGCTCAAACCGCGACACAACTGTGTAGCTTACCTCACCAAATCGCCATTTTGGGCTAAGTTCGATAACGCTATTGATCTTATGGTCCAGTCACCCTACAAAACGGCCTTTCTTCTCAATCCAATCCTTCATGCCGAATCCCTTAACCAGTTTTGGATGAACGTCACCCTCACCACTAGGAGAACAACACAGAGTCTCTCCGGTCGGTCGTCAACAACCACCAAGTGGTCATCACTCTCGATATACTTCGTCAAACCCTACACCTGGATGATGCCACTTTTCCTACTGGATATCCAAAGGGCACAACTGATTTATCCTTTACCCACCATGGATATCAGGGAAACCTTAGTGCCTCCACCATACTGAAGAAACATTTCCATGATGCTGAACGTCTCATATTTCACATGGTAAATGTCTGTTTGGCTCCTAAGACTTCCTCTTGGGATCAAATGTCTACAAGGTGGCCGCAGTTACTATTCTCTATCCTTGAGCAACAGAACCTAAACTTCTCTGAAATCATTTTTCTGGAACTTAAGGACATGGCCTCAAAATCTATTTCTAACTGCTGGATATTATATCCTCGGTCATTATGGCCATAATAGAGAATCAACTAAAGGCTGAGGGACTTGTTGGTCTCGGAGTCCCTGCAACGGCTGTATTGCCTGAAGTATACCCCAGGCACAACTCTGACCAAACGTTGAAACAGGCTGCCAGGCTGCGAAAACCCACGCAGTTGGAACCCACAGCCACCACCTCCAGAACCAAAGTCCCCACTAACCCCAAATCCAAAAAGCCAAAAAAGGCTACTCAGGGAGATGAGTCCCCTGAGGATGCCCCTATACCACAAACACATGAACCACACACTGGTCTTAACCCCCCAGTTGTGACACTGACTCAACCAGCCACAGCCGCACAGGTATCCTCTCAACAGGATCCTGTTGCAACCAACATTGGGGAACCTACACTGCTGGAACTTATCTCCCTTGAAGGGTTACCATTGAAGCGCACCATTCACCCCGGTGCAATCTGCTTCCACCAATCACCACATGCAACCGCCCCCCAAAGTCCTACATTACTTGTTGCACAAGTGCTCACCCAGTTGCACTCCTCACCCCCTCCCCAGATACCAATTACAACTAGGAATACTTCTACCATTGAGGGGGAGGACCAAAGTGCAGCTGAGAACCCACAGCATAGGGGTTACAATGGTCCTTCTCCTAGTGTAGCAATGGAGATTGGAACTTCTGGTGAGGCTGCCACTTCTCCTGCTTCAGCATATGATCAGGTTGTAGTTGGTACCATTACTAAGACCTTACCAGAGGCAACTGCTGATGAAGGACAAAGTCCTGAGGCAGGAAGTCCCAGTTCCAAGACAAAGGGGCACATGCTACAACTGAGCTACACTCAGTGCATGTTCATCCTGATCCTATCAGGAGGTCAGGTGATTCAGTAACTTCTGATGACCTGGGCTTCTTTTACGATGTAATCGCCCAAAACACCATCCTGGAAGAGGAGGTGAGCAGACTCAAAGAGCTGCTTGCCAAAACTTCTAAGGAACAAAGACCATCTGCCTCTACCACCTCACAGATGGCACCTTCATCTGAAGGTCTCCCAAACACTGAGCCACTCCCAACAACTCAGCCACCTGCCTCTGCTTCTGGCACTATTTCTCAGGAACAGAACCCTCCTGAGCAAATAGTTGCTATCCTTCAAAATTCCCTCCCTCTCATCACACCCATAATCACTGACATAGTGATCAAAGCCATTGATGAGAGGCTTTCCTCAGTGATACAACCATTGATAGTGGAGGTTGTGGGCAAACAGCTTTCTGGCAATCAACCCCTTGCAACCAATGCAACCAAAAAGGGGGAGATTAAGTCAGTGAAAGCAAAAAGAAAGAGGAGTACAGAGGAGAAAGAAAAGGAGAAAGAAACAGAAGGGATAGTAGTGGAAAAGGAGTTGGAGTTGAATGTGGAGACCGATAAAGAAAAGGAAAAAGAGAAAGCCTTGGAGCTACTGATAAAGGAGGCTGATGCCGAACACAGCAGATCAATGGACAACATCATTGATCAGCTGTTTAGGCAAGGCCATGACACCGATAAACTTGACTCTGAGATTCGACGATTAGAGATTGAAGAAATCCAAAATAGATGGGCAAGTTATGAAGTGTTAGAAAGAGAAAGGCTTGAGATCATGATTAGATTTATTGCAAAATATCTTGGAAGATCAATGATCGAGATCAAAGCATGGTCCAGGGACAGTATCTTGGCAATCACCACCACGATCTGTTCGTCTGAAGCATATACTAAGGGACTTGTTATTGAAGCTTTGAATGAAGCGGGTGCTGGGAGCAGGACTGAGCTAGCCAAGCAATCAAAAGCCACACTCACCTCAAAAATGCTAGAACAGCCTATCAACATTCTCACACCAAAACCACCCAAAACACAACCCACCAAACCAACTCCCTTATCAAAACCCTTAGCCGATGATATACCCTTGAAGAAGAAGAGAAGGGTATTGAGGCTAGAAGATGATGAAGAAGATGATGAAGATAGGCTGCCACTCTCAGCTGTGATTCAGTTGCCTAAGGCCACAAGTCACTCCTCAGCAATTACTCCTGAATTCCAAAGACAAATGGTTAAAGTAAAACTAGAAGAAGAAGAGCTTCATAAACAGCATGATGAGGAATTGCTGAAGAGAGTTGACAAAGCTTATGCAGCCACATCTTCTATCATAAATATGAAGAAACAAGCCCTCAGACTTTACACTCTCAAGCACACCTTTCAATATCAAAAGGAAAGAGTGAGGATTTGGCCTGATCCCAGGGTGTCTCACAGAATTCATAAGAAAAACATACCTCAGAGATACATTGGCCAGGTGAAAAAGATCGTAGATGAAATGATCTCTCTGGTCTTTGTAGTTTCACCTGGGAAATCCTAGAGGACTTCAAGAAAGCCTATAAAGCTAATCTAACCCCTCAGAAGATGCTGGAAAACAAAATAGTGAAAAAGGGGTTAGTTTACAAGAGGCTTGAGGAAGTCAGGAAAAATGAGCTCCAGTTGTTCCTAGAGGGTAATCACCCGGATGAGTTTCCTTACAGAATAATAACAATTGTGGAGCTAAAGAATGGGAAACAGGCCAAATACCTGTCTGAGTATTATGGGCCTGAATCATTGTTTGAAGGAGGTGCTGAAGAGCTAACCATGGAGGAACAAATCACCTTCCTTGAGGCCTACACAAGAGAGTCGTAGAGACTCATCATGGGGAAATAGATCTCATGAATGGGGTAACAACTCTGTGTCCAATTCCCTAAAACAGAGTTCCCATTCATACTTTGCCAAACAAAATTTTTGAGACTTCTTCCCTGGCCGGTGCTTAAAAAGGGGTTGCTTCTGAGCTGATCTAGAAGACAAAAAGACCAACATTTCTGCCATAATAAGTGGGACAACTCTAATAATTTTAGAGGTTTTGGCTGCATTGGTTCAGGGGGAGTTTGTTGGACCAAAAGAACCAATGAGCCTGATCAGAAAAACCTCTAAGTCCCACAGACATCACAACAACTGCTGAAGACTTGATCAGTTGTTTAATAAAGTGCTGAAGACCAACAGCTGAAGATTGAAAGTACTGAAGTACAACAGCTGAAGTTCTAAAGTGCTGAAGACTTCAACAGCTCAAGACTAAAGTACTGAAGTACAACAGCTGAAGTTCTAAAGTGCTGAAGACTTCAACAGCTGAAGACTAAAGTACTGAAGTACAACAGCTGAAGTATAAAGACTGAAGACATCAGCTGATGACAACAGCTAAAGCTCAAGTACAAGTACTGAAGCCATCAGAGTTTGTTACAACAGCTGAAGAAGCATTCTTCAATTGTTGTGATGGTTTACCTTTCAGTAGTTTTCTTTGTTTCAGTATTTATAAAACAACTGAAGAGTATAGTTTGAGTAGTTTCTTTTCAGTAGTTGTAATAATAGTTAACACTTAGCATTTTTGTAAGAAGATGTCAGCTGTTTGACATCTTCAGTAGTTGTGTTAACTATCAGTAGTTTGTGATAAATTCTGTTAGATGTCACTATCAAGTGACATCAGCAGACGTCAGATCTCTTATATAAGAGGTGTTGACCTAATTGTAATTGTGACATTCCGTTACCACGAAAGCGAATATTGAATGTAATATATCTGCAGAATTCTCTCTATCTATAACCGTTTTTGTTCTTACATTGAATATCTCTTTGTTCTTGTGAATTGGCTAATAGTGCTATACTCTCTAATCAATCAAACGTAGATCACTGATCCTAACAATTGAAGCATTTTTCAAGCTCATCATCAAGAAATTTTGAACCATCAACACATACATTTTTAGAAAAAAATTGTTTGTTAAACGTTCCATTGTTCATTCCTATAGGTCATGGAATGAAGTTTCCTTGTTTATACTATTTTGTTTTCACAGTACAATAATCATCATAATCATAATTGATTCTTCTAAGATATCTAAAGGCTAAGTTAGATTGTTGTGATAAACCTTGAAAACCATTATTCTGATTTCTTTGAAATCTTTGATTAACCATATCTTTTCCTTGGTGAGTTCTTTCTGAACTAACATTCCTTAGTGTTAAGATTCATTTCAGCACAAAAGGCATAGTATTTGTTGAAATAAAATCAACTATTGAATGATTGTACATATCACAAACGTGACAATAATTGTTAAAGTAACATTTATTTGTGTTGTGATTATACGTATCAAATATGTCACAATACCTTGTGAAAGTTTAAAAAACTATTGATTACCCTAGATGTGGAAGCCACATTTGATCCTTGTTTTGAATTAGGAGTAGTCAAGTTAATCTGTTGTTTTTGATTAGTGAGTTTGCTTTTTTGATTTTTAGGTTTTGACTTTAGTTCATACTCACAATTCCTTGACGCCTTAGACACAAATCTTTTATTAGCAGCAAAAGACTTAGGACCTGAACCTATTTTCATATCCAAGTTAGATTTGATCTTTGGGTTTGAGTTTATTTCAGGAATTATGTTCATGTCAAAAGTACCTGCAAACATAAACTTCGCAAAATTTACTTGATTTGATTGATTAGTTCTTTGAGTTTGAAATTTTTTTGCTTTAGCATTTTTTCTTCTCCTTCATTGATTTCTTGTTCTTAATGATGTTTTGTTATTTTGGGATTGAATTGCATCTTGAGAAGATTCCTTTCTAGTTTCTTGAACTTTTTTTGTTTTTTTTGCTATTTAATGAAATCTGGATTGTTTAATCCGTAAGAACATGAATCATTAGAACATGTAGTATCTGATTTTAATTCCTCTTATTTAGTTTTTCTTTCTTCTTTGTGTCTTATATGTCATTGGCTTCAATAACTTCTTCAACACATTGTTTAGTGTCACATTTTTCAACAACTAACTCATAAGATCATTTGGAATGAACAACTTGTTATCTTTGGTCAAGGTTCATAAGATTTAACTTTTATTAGATGACCATTTTTTTAGTCTTGTTCCTTAAATATATCTACATTTATATTTTCAATCTCACTTTGTAAATTAGATTGCACATGATTTTTCTTATTATGAAAGACTTTGAGTTTTGCTTTGTTATTACGTGAGTGATCATGTGTGTTAAAGTTCTTTCATAAAGTGTTTAAGATAGATTCAGGCATAGGCTCATGTGTGAAACTTAAACCTATTTTGTCTTTATCTTTTCTTCCACTTACCAATTGTTTTACTATGGTTTTTGAACTTTTAACTTTGGCAAGATCAACCTGAGTTGCAGCATGAGTCAAATTCTTTTGTTTTAGATTTTTAGTCATCTCTTCAAGTTGTTTTTTTACAAGTTCAACTTCTATGAGAGTTTTATTCCATGATGTTTGAAGAGATATGATCTTGTCTTTTGATATTTTATAATCAATTTTTAGTTTTTTGTTCATTACCTCTTCTTGTTTGAGTTTATCACATATTTTGAATGAGTATGTTCTGTAATGTTCAACTTGATTAAAACATGCTTTTGTGCACATTCTTTCTCTGACTTCTATTGGAATTTCAAGATATGAAGGTGAAGTCTTAGTATCAGATGATGAGTGCTCACTTTAGGTCGTTCTGACTGAGCCATGAAAGCAATTTCTTCCGAACCTTCTTGTGGATAAGATTTATCACTCCCATCGTAGTCTTCATCATTGTTTGAATCACCATTCACCTTGGGATCATTATCTTCAAACCAGTCTTCATTATGAATTTCAGCAACAAGAGCTAAACCAGAAGTGAGATCAACTATGAACTGTTCAGCATATGCACTCCGGTTGTAGCCATCTTTGATGCTAAACACAAGAGCTTTCTTTGGCTCATTAGTTTTTTTATTCATCTTTTAGTTCTTGCATGAGAAGACATTGATAAGGCTTTTGGAAGGTTTTCTAAGACTGTTGCTAATATCTTTGACTACTAGAGCCAACTTGACCATTTTCTCCTTAATTTCTCAGAGCTTTACATTCTCTTGAAAAAGGAGCATAGCTATTGCAGTTGAAACATCTTGATTTTGATTTGTCGAAACCAATAGTTTTATTTGCACTTGGCTTGTAATTTCTGTTCACATAGGAGTGTTTTTAGTTCTATAAGCAATCATCACCATCAGCCAGTTTAAATCCATCTCTTCCTTATCATCAGGATCCATCTCAAACAAATCCTGCAAACTAAGATCATGTAGAGTTAAATGATTACCTTGATAAGCCTAAAACTTACCATGAAAGTAGTAAAAGCATATTTTAACTCTTTATCCTGTAAAAGGATATTAATGACATTTTTAACTTTGCTAAGTTAAACAAATTTAGAAAATGCAGTCTCTGTTTGAGGTTTAGTTGTTTGAGATTTAGGAGGAGATTGAGGTTAAGTTGAATAGACAAGAGCACTTGTGAAGAACCAAACTCCAACAAACAAGTCACCATCATCTTCTAGAGTACTTTCATCCTTTTTCAGAAATGCATGCTCCACTATATTTGCAAAAGAAGCAACATACTTATACTGAGATGTTGATGCAGCTCTGTTATTGTTTATAGAGCTCTCATCAATTTCAAATGATTCAATATTAGTACTCAAAAGATCAAGATCCATTGCCAACTTTTCAGAATGATTTAAGAGAGTCATTGTCTGTTTCTATGAGGATGGAAGAACATTGAGAAGTCTATCATTTAGGTCTTTAAGATCATTCTTGATGCCTGCACTTGAAATTTCTATAGTAAGTTGCATAAATCAGTTCATCATCTGGTTTATTGTTTCTCTAAAAAGATGCTCAAATAAGTCTAGTTCCCTCTTTAAGTTTTTGCTTTTTGAGATCTTGAATCTCTTTACCACCTTCACAAATAATCTTTAAAGCTTTATGCATGGTGTAACCGGTGTGATAACCTTTAAGTCTGGTCAAGACCTCGAAAGGTAAACCCTTACATATCAGTGAGTAATCTTTAAAGTTATTCTTAGCTTTCTATAAATCATCCCCATGCATACCATCCTAAGGATAAGGTTCTTGAGAATATTTAGTGTAAACAATTCTTTATCAGGACCATTACATGTAATAGGAATATGTGGTCCTTTCTCTATTGACTTCCAAATATCAATACCAATAGAGTTTAGATGTTCTTTTACTGTGAGAGACCAATTCTTGAAATTAGCTCTATTCTTCAACTTAGGAACTCTATTCTAAGATTCCTAAGATTTAATCATTTTAAGAATTGAATTTACGAAAAAAATCTGTTTTTGTTGTTTTTAAAGTTTGGAATGAAACAAAGAAATTAAAGTACTTTTATATTTTAGTTTTTTAAAGAAAAATTCTAAGTGTTGAATGAAAAGTCTGAATTCTGATGCGCCTACTTCTTATGAACGCCCAACTTTTAATAAGAAATGTCTTGAATGCCTTAGTAGAATTCAAAAACGCCCAATTGAAGATGCACTTGAACAGTTGTAAAAGATCTGAACATTGGTCAAACGTCTGAACAGTTTTTCAAATGCTTGAATAGTTATCAAGAGCCTGAATAGTTGTCAAGCGCCTAAACAGTTGTCAAATGCTTGGGTACTTAGTTCAAAATTTTGTATTTTAACCTGAAACGCCCAAATAGTCTTCAAACGCCTGAATTCTTAGGTTTCAAAAACGTCCAAATAGTCTTCAAACTTCCAAACAGTGTTAAAACGCCCAACTCTGAATGCCTAAACAGTGCTAAAGCACCTAAACAGTTATCATGTGCCTAGACACTTAAGCAATTTTCAGATGATTTTAACACTCTAAGCGTCTAACTCATCATCTTCATAACAACCTGATCTTATCAATTTCTTCAAAACATGTTCAATTGATCTAAAACTTCTAATAAGATATTATATTGATCAATAATCAATCCTAAGTCATTTTTTCTCTCAATTAACAAGTATGTTTTCCTGTTTGAATTTGAGTTTGAAGATAAAGAACAACTTTCGCACACAAATTCGACGCAAAATTTAGATTTTAATGAGGTTAAACACCAAATTTTGATTCAATTCATGTTTTTATGATGGAACACAACTGAATTTAGCAATTAATTGATCAAATGAATCGATCAAATTGCTATCAATCATAGATTCAAGTGATTCACAGAGCTCAAAATGTTGATATTAAACTCAAATCACTAAACCAAAAGTTCTGATACCATTTGATAGACTGAAACGGATCGATCTGTGATGACATTGTAATACAATGAACAATTATAAGCACAAGTAATCAAACACATGCAAATACTTCAAAAATTCATAACAATTTCGTTGATAGTAAATGCGAAGTGGATACAATGTAGAAAGTGAAAAACAGAAGTTCTAACAGTTTTCGAACCCTGCAAAAATACATATAATATCCTATTTATACTAACAATGAAAACTAAAGAACATATATTTACAAATATGTCCCTATACTATGACAAAAAACAAAAAGACTAATGTTAATCTTCAAAAGAGCTCTAACATACTCATTGAATCCCATATTATCATCATCATATAATTCAAGGTTTGGAATTGGATGGTTGAGGTCTAAAGGCTGGGAATGATAACATTGCCCTTAAGGTTGTTTACTAGAGTTGAGACTCTGAGTGAAGGCTTAAGGCTGGAGTTGTGAGCTTATTAGGCTAAGCATGACGACGCTCAGCATCGATCAAAGAAATGATAGGAGTGGTTTGCTCCTTAGGGGAAGTGGGAGCTCTATTGTCGACTCCTTCATGTAAGGGTGAGTGTATGGGGCCTACACATCCTGAGTAGTTTATGTAGAGGTTTGTTTGGATATTCTCAAGTAGGTGAGGGTGATTTGTGGCTATGTAGGTAGTGAAGAAGTAAAAAGTGTGGATTCAAGATTGGCTTGTGCTGCCAAGTTGTTGCCTTGAGCAATGAGCTCTAACATTTTTGGGATCAGGGCTGTTTTTACCCTTGAGAAACCCATAGTGGATTTTCTCATTGTTTTAAAGATGATAGGCTTCATCTATGTAAGGCCCCGTTCCCGGGACGCTTACAGTTGGATCCTCACCGCACATAAAACATATTGTTAGGACCTGGTATTTGAACGAAATACCTGGAGATTAGCGTGTAAACCAGATCAAATAGTGCGGAATCCTATTTGATTGGCGATCCAATCAGTGAGAACACACGAAGAATCAATCAGGAATTGAAACTAACGTTAGAAATCGATTGGGAATCAATCTAATGTGTTCTGTGAACTTGGAGAACGAATTGGGAGGTTTCTGGACGGCTAGGGTACGTCTGGAATCGTAATTGATCGAGAGTCCTTATTTTTCACGAATTGAGTTGCATTTATAGGTTGGTATTATTCAATCGTGCGACTGAACCATTAGTATGGTTCAGTCGTGCGATTGAGCCATGCGGTTGATTCATTCGCACGACTAAGTGTTCAGTCGTGCGACTGAGCCAATCTTATGTTACAATCATACGACTGATCCAGTCTCTTGGTTCAGTCGTGCGACTGAGTCATTCGTATGAAGGTGTTCATGCTTATGGTCCATTCGCATGGGCCATTCGCATGATAACTTCATTATTTTAAGTTTGAATGTATTAATTAGTAAACATTATATGTAAACATTCAACCAATCACTAACCTAATTAATTAATTTAATATCAACTTATTAATGAAATTTTAATCATTACAAACCACAAACACCCAATATCATTTCATTAATCATATCAAATTACACCAGAATCAGATAAACAAGATCTATTACATTTCATATCATGATCTAGGGACATACATGTATCAACACATATAATTACATTCGTATTTCATAAAGCATCGCAGCGGAAACAGTTAAAAATGACACTTCATCTCATTATAAAATCTTTTGCCAAATAATACATCGTTAACCAGTTATCAAATACACTGTTGCATTACATCACAAAAGCCCTATATAAATGGATGCCATCCAAAAGAGCTGAATAGCCTCGCAGCGCCATCCTCAGCAACATTACCTGCCAACTGGAAACACATAAAAAGTTAGCGTTGCCGAGTGAGTTCTACTTTTATAATAAAACATACTTTTCTTTCATTAAAACCGTTCTTTTCTTGCATGCGATCATACATCGTACATACACATAGATAATAGTTATTATCTTCTTCATTCGTTGATTCATCTTTACGTCTCTTCTTACACATTTGATATCTTCCGTACCAATACCATGTGCTACACCCCAAACTATATGGTTACTGGGCCGAAGTCTATAAATAGACATCTAAAAATGGTGCCATAGTACCAGGGCTAAGCGGTAGAGGTTCTATAAAAATGGTCGATCACAAAGAAGGACCCCGATGTGCATCCTCCCGGGGTAGCGAACCCGCACACCGTTGGGCTAACACCTTATAATTGGCGTGTCCTGATATCTAATGCTTGCAAGACTTTCATTACTTTCATCATTGATTAATGCACGCATTCATCCTGTTTCACTTTTCATATCTTCCACTTTACGTTACATAATACTTTTCATTTCATTCGTTAACATAGCACATAAAGCCACAGGAGAGATAAACAAGCATCATAACAAGGAACATAACATACACAGGCATCAACATTGTAAGGATTCCTTAAGTCTGATGCAACCCAAAACATCCAAAGTGTCTCAGCAACATGCACTAAGTACTGAAGTGAAGAATGCTTTGGAAGTTTTACGTAATGCATTAGAAAATACTCTAAGTGTAAAAACTTCCAAAGCCAAGACCAATATCTTCCAAAGCCAAAGATGAAGTCTTCCGAAGCCTCAGAGACAAAGTCTTCCGAAGCTTCAAGTTATGAAGACAGATTTCTTCCAAAGACTTTTAAGACATGCTTTTTCTGATGTACTTTCTGTAAAGCTGGACACCTTTCCGTTGTACCTCTGCAAGTCACCAACTTACATGAGTTGGTGAAAAGGTCCATGCTTTTGGTAACTGTACATTAAGGTCTTGAGTCTGTATACTTTCTACTTTATGTACTTTATCCTTTTTGTAATAGATAAGGATGTGAGCTATGGCATGTCATAGTCACAAGTCAAAAGGCAATCTGCCTTTTGACTCTATAATTGATTTTGTTTGTGTGTCTAGTCAGTTGTATCCAGCTGGCTTTCAAAGTATAGCCAGCTGTAGGATGTAGTATAAGTATCTCATGTTCTTGTATCTTTTATCTTATGCTTTGAAACACTTGTAATAGAACATAGAGAAAGCAATATACTACATTCTTGAAAACCATACTCTCTTGTTCTGTCTCTTACTTTACTTGTGCTCTTTGTATCACTTTGGTTAACCTAGTTCACTGTTTGATTAAAGTTTAGTTAATCTCCTCTTTTTGTGTCATTGTGTTGTAGTTGTGTTAAAGCCCTTAAATGGTCCTGCAATTGGTATCAGAGCTTTCTAGGTTCTTAATATAAGATCTAACCATCTTAAGATCCCTCACACACACAAAAAACTAAACTCCTCAAATGGCTTCCATCTCAAAGATTGATATGGAGACTGGAACCATGAACAAATCCCCACTGATCACTCTTGATGATTTTGACACTTTGGTGCATGAGGATGGAAGGCTTCATCAGGTCTCTTGACTCAAGAATGTGGGAATCTGTTGTAAATGGACCTTTCATACCCAGCACCCCTTCTGCTACTGGTGCTGGTATGATCCCTAAAGATATGGCCAACTACTCAGATGAAGATAGGAAAAGAGTAGAGATTGATAGGAAGGCCATGACTGCTCTTCAGACTGCTCTCCCAAACTCTGTATACAGAGGTTTTAAGAAGTGCAAAACAGCTAAACAGCTGTGGGATGCACTGAAGCTGATGTATGAAGGCTCCTCTGAAGCCAAGGAAAACAAGAAAGATCTTCTGAAGTAGCAGTTTGAAAATTTCACCTTCAAAACAGGTGAAACCATGACCCAACAATACTTCAGGTATGTTGAGATTGTGGATACCCTAGTGGATGGAGGAGTACCTCTTGAGAACAGGGACATTGTAAGGAAGTTCATGTCCTCACTTCCTAGGCAATGGACACACTATTGTGTGGTGATCAAGAGGACTGAGAACCTTAAAACTCTTACTCTGACAGAGTTGTATGGGATTCTCAGTGGATACCAGATGGAAATGAACATGCAAGGTTCATCTGGAAACTCCAACAATCAAATGGGTTCAGCCCTTCATGTAGTTGAAAGGGACAGCATAGAACCCCAACATCATCTCATATGCTACCCTGACAACTCACATAAGGGTCCTTTCATCACCTTCCCGGAGACACCAAGAGAGAACTTTACTCAACGAAGTCCATTCCAAGAGACAAGTTCTTCTCAAGCTTTGTGTCTACTGATGAAAGCTGTGGGAATTATCTCTTCACTCTTGAAGACCTGGAATGTATTCATCCAGATGACCTGGAATACATGGAGATAGTTCAGCAGATGGCTCTCCTCACTCACAGAGCCAAGAAGTTCAACAAGAGAACAGGAAGAAGATTTCCAAGCAATGCTATCAGTGGAAAGTTTGGGCTGGATAAACGCAAAGTTAAGTGTTACAAGTGCAACCTTATGGGTCACTTTGCTAGGGAGTCTAAGGCACCTAAAGAAAATAGGGGCCAAACACAACCCAGACCAAACTACAATAACAAAGCTCCTCAGTCTGAGAAGACTAAGCAACATGCTGCTGTCGCTGTTGAAGAAGGAGGTTTTGACTGGAGTTTTTAGGTGGAATATGCTTCTCCAAACCAAGCACTGATGGCTGATCATGATGAAGCCAAGGTATTGGAACATCTCTGTACTCCTGAATGCATTGCTAAAGTAAATAGATACAGGTCCTACAACTTGGAGATGAGATCTGATCTTGAGTCCTTAAACATTTTAAAATCTGATTTTAGAAAGTCTGAAAATGATTATAAACTGAAAATAGAGGACTTAGAGAAAACCATTTCAGCTCTAACACATGAACACACAGACTTTAGAACTCAATTCAATATCTCATAACCAAGCTAACTGAGTGCCAGGCTGAGCTTGTGATCAGCAAAGCCAGGGCAGAAAAGAGTGTTCTTGAAGAAGAGACCTTCAAGAACATGATATCCTCATCCCTGCACAACAAAGTGTGCTATCAAAACAGACAGGGACTGGGATCAAATGAGATAGCTCCTCCACACACAATCTTGTCTGTAAGATCTCCTAGATGTGGAACTTGTGAAGATGAGCTTCCTCTCATAGATCCTATAATAAGGATGATGAAGAAGTGATAGTGAAGAATTCCTCTGAGAAGAGTGAAGATGAGGATTCTTCCAAGGGCCACTATCCTTCTGAGGAGAAGAAATCAACTGTGATGACCAAGTCTAAGAGAAAGAACTTGATGAGGAAGAGCAAAAGGAAAGCAAAGAAGGCTCAAGAAATCAAGGCTACTTTTGATGCTAAGCAGAAACAAGTTTTTATCTCTGCAGGTTTCAAAGTAGTAAAGACTGAAGACATCAACCAAGACTCCTCAGCTAAGAGTACTGGTTCATGTTCAAATCATCACAGTGCAAAGAAGAAGACTGAGCTGCTATGTACCACTGCTGCACAGCCTGGACCATCAAACTCCAAGAACAGTTCACAGCCCAAAAGAACTGTCTCAGCATCTACCAAGATGAAGGTGGAGAAGGAATATGACCAAAGCCAGTCTTGCTCTCAAAAGGAGACTCCTTTGAAGAAGAAAATGTTATGTGTCATGTGTGAAAGTACTTCTCACATTGCCAAGGATTGCCCATACAATCCTAAAAGTACCATCCACATGACCAATTCAAAGACTTCAAAGAATCTCAAGAAGTCTCTAGCTTCGGAAGGAAAGTCTGTTTCCTTCGGAAGCTCCAAATCAAAGAAGAAGGTAAATGGAAAATTACCTTCGGAAGTAAAATTGGTCTCGGAAGAAAGGAGTTCTTCTGAAGCACTAAAGTCTGCTGCAGTGACTGTAGAATCTTCCGAAGGTTCAGTCATCAAAATGTGTGAAGTTCCAAAAGCTTCTAAGGTTTTGAAGGTTAAGTCCAAGACTCCAAAGGTGGTGTGGAAGTCT
The DNA here is from genome assembly GCA_025506515.1 of Flaveria trinervia. Classification (NCBI taxonomy): domain Eukaryota; kingdom Viridiplantae; phylum Streptophyta; class Magnoliopsida; order Asterales; family Asteraceae; genus Flaveria; species Flaveria trinervia. The sequence continues at coordinate 60,162,736 of CM046453.1, forward strand.
AAGAAAGACCAAATGACTGAAATTTCTCCATCAACAACAGCTGAAGATCCCCATAGTACAACCATAGGATCTATTATTGTTGCATTACCTTCTATTACACTTAGTGAGCCCAAGACAAGTAAGGCTTGGGTTTCCAAATGTAACTAATCATTTTCTTTGTGCAGGAACAGCTCAAGACAAACAGGAATGTCTGGATAATTGACAGTGGCTGTTCCAGGCTGTCAGGATTAGTGATCACAAGTTTGATGTAATAGAGCGTAACGCAGCGGAATAAGAACAAGAATTAGACAAATTGTAGCAAGAATATGATACTTGTATGCATTAAGAACAAATACGGTTATAACGAGAGAATATATTTCTGTAACAAGGAATGTTTCTATAATATCGAATATTTCTGATCAAATCAATCACTAACTACAATAGGTTGACACTCCTTATGTAGAGTGCAATGGCTGCTGTTATCACGGGAAAGTGACAACTGGCAGATCTAGTACAAAAATAACTAACTCTTAACAAACTACTGAAATGTTCACAACTACTGAGAACATATCAGAGTGTTAAGTACAAAATATGAAACTACTGATAAGAAACTACTGAAACTACAACGACTGAAGAACAAGCTCTTTAGTCATTTTACAAACTACTGAAAAATATAAAATTACTGATGAGCACAACAACTGAAGAAGTATTCTTCAGCTGTTGTGTCAAACTACTGAACATAAAACTACTAAAAGATAAACCGTCACAACTACTGAAGAAGACCTCTTCAGCTGTTGTGACAACGTCTGATACTTTGGTCTTCAGCACTTGTGTCTTCAGACTATGTCTTCAGCACTTGTGTCTTTAGACTTTGTCTTCAACACTTGTGTCTTCAGACTTTGTCTTCACACTTGTCTTCAGACTTTGTCTTCAGCATTTGTCTTTAGACTTTGTCTTCAGCACTTGTCTTCAGACTTTGTAATCAGCTGTTGTCTTCAGCTGTTGTGATCTTCAGTAGTTGTTGTGACGTCTGTGGGACTGAAAGGTTTTTCTGATCTGGCTCATTGGTTCTTTTGGTCCAACAAACTCCCCCTGAACCAATGCAGCCAAAACCTTTAACTTTATTGAGGTCCCACTTATTGTTGATAGAATGGTTGGTCTTTTTCCTTCTTGATCAGTTGAGAAGATGACCCATATAAGCACTGACCTGGGAATGAGTCTCTGATGATTTGGTTGGCAATGTATGGATGGGAGCTCTGTATTGGGGAATTGGACACTGAGCTGTTCCCCCATCCATGAGACTCACTTCCTATGTATAAGCCTGTAGGATTCTCTGGTGTATGCTCTGAGAAACATAATTTGTTCTTCCATGCTCAGGTTCTCAGCTTCACCATCAAACAATCCTTCACGCCCATACAGCTCTGAGATGTACTTGGCCTGTTTGCCATTTTTGAGCTCAACTGTTGTAATATGTCTGTATGCAAACTCATCAGGATGAGTCCCTTCAAGTAACAGACTGAGCTCATTTTTTTTGAAGTTCTTAAGCCTCTTGTAGACTAACCCCTTTTTAATAACTCTATTCTCTAACATCTTTTGTGGTGGCTGTTTAGTCTCATAGGCCTTCTTGAAATCTTCTACAATCTCCCAGGGTGATACTACAAGGATCACTGTGATCTCTTCATCTACGATCCTTTTTACTTGGCCCTTGTATCTCGAAGGAATGTCTTTCTTTGAAATCCTGTGAGCCACCCTAGGATCAGGCCATACTCTCACCTTTTCCTTCTGATATTGAAATGTGTTGGCAAGGGTGTACAACCTCAGAGCTTCTTTCTTCATACTAATTATTGATGAAGAAGCAGCATAAGTTTTGTCGATGCTTTTCAACATCTCATCGTCATGAAGCCTTTGCTGCTGCTCTTCTTCAATCTTTACTCTCACATTTTCCATCTGTGAGGTGGGAGTGATGGGCATGGGTTTGGCTTTAGGCAATGTTAGGACTGCAGACAGAGGCAGCCTATCTTCTTCCACATCATCCTCTTCTTCTTCTTCTTCTAGCCTCAACACCCTTCTCTTCTTCTTCTTGGGTGCGTCCTCGGCTGTTGGTTTAGAGGGTAAGGGAGTTGGTTTTGTGGGTTGTGGTTGTGGTTGTTTTGGAGAGGGAATGTTGACAGGCTGAGTTAGCATTTTAGAGGTGAGTGTGGCTTTTGAGTGTTTGGCTAGCTCTGTCCTGCTCCCTGCTCCTACTTCATTCAAAGCTTTGACTACTAGACCCTTAGTGTATGCTTCAGACGAATAGATCTTGGAGGTTATGGCCAAGATACTGTCCCTGGTCCATGATTTAATCTCGATCAATGATCTCCCAAGATATTTTGCAATGAATCTGATCATGATCTCTAGTCTCTCTCTTTCTAATGCATCATAACTTGCCCATCTTGAGTTAATTTCTTCAACTTCAAGTCTCTTGATCTCTAAGTCAAGCTGTGCAGTATCGAACCCTTATCTATACATTTGATCAATAATGGCATCCATTGATTTACTATGTGTAGCATCTGCCATTTTGATCATCTCATCGAGTTGGAGTTCTTTCTCTTTTCCTTCACCCTTCCTCTTCTTATATGTGACATGAAAGTCTTTGTGACTTTCACCCACTTGATCATTTTCGGTTCCCTTCACAGACTCCTCTTCCTTCTCAGTTTCCTTTTCTTTCAGTTTGCTCTTCCTCTTTGCTTTCACTGACTGACTCTCCCCCTTTTTGGTTGCATTGGTTGCAAGGGTTTGAGTAGCAAAAAGCCTTGTGCTCACAATCTCCTCCACCAGGGGTTGTATGATTGAGGGAAGCCTCTCATCCATGGTTTTGATCACAATGTCTGTGATCATTAGGGTGATGAGAGGTAGGGTTTTCTGAAAGATAGCAACTGTTTGCTCAGAGGGGTTCTGTCCCTGAGAAGCAGTGCCAGAAACAGAAGCTGGTGGCTTGGAAGTTTTGAGTGGCTGAGTGTGTGGGAGACCTTCAGGTGAAGGTGCCATCTGTGGGTTTATGTTGGTGGGAGATGGACTTGCGTCTTGAGAGAATTGGTCAAGTAGTCTTTGTAGTCTACTGACTTCTTCCTCAAGAATTGTGTTCTGGGCCAGAACATCATAAAAGAAGCCCAGGTCATCATCAGCAGATGCTGAATCACCTGACCTCCTGCTTGTAGCAGGATGTACATGCACTGGGTGTAGACCAGTTTTAGCATGTGCCCCTTTTTCCTGGAACTGGGGACTTCCAGCCTCAGGACTATGTCCTTCATCAGCTGTTGCCTCTAGTGAGGTCTTAGCTATGTTACCAGCCTCATTCTGATCATGTGCTGATTCAGAAGAGGTGGCAGCCTCACTAGATGTTCTAATCTCCATATCCACACCAGGAGATAGAACGTGTAAACCCTGGTGCTGTGGGTTGTTAGAAGCATGGTGATCCTCGTTCTCAATAGCTGTGGTTCTCCCCTTTGTTGGTGGTTTTTGGAGAGGAGGAGAGGCATGCAGCTCAGTCAGCACGTTTACAATGATAATGGTTGGACTTTGGGGGGCGGTTGCATGGGGAGATGGGGTAAAAGCAGTGTGCACCTGGGGAGAATGGTGCTCTTCAATGGCAATCTCCTCAAATGAGGAAGATCCCAAATTTGTGGGTACCCCTTCTGTGGTTGCTGCAGGCTCCTTTTGAGAGGAATCCTGAGCGGCTGTGGCTGGTGAAGTCCTTATATCCACTAGGGGGTTATAACCAGTGGATATAGCCTGCGTTTGTGTTGCAAGGGCATCCTTAGGGGACTCATTTCCCTGAGTAGCCTTTTTGGTCTTCTTTTTAGTGGGTTTGGTGGGGACTTTGGATTTGGAGGTGGTGGCTGTGGGTTCCAGCTGCGTGGGTTTTCGCAGCTTGGCAGCCATTTTCAGTGATTGGTCAGAGTTGTGCCGGGAGTATACTTCCGGCAGTACAGCCGTAGCAGGGACTCCCAGGCCAACAAGTCCCTCAGCTTGAAGCTGGTTTTCAATTATGGCCATTATGAACCGAGGATATAATATCCAACGGTTAGCAGTTTGTTTTTGGGCCATATCCTTGAGCTCAGAAAATAGTATTTCAGAAAAGTTTAAAGGTTGTTGCTCAAGGATGGAGTACATTACCTGTTGCCACCTTATGGACATTTGATCCCATGATGAAGACTTGGAGGCAAGGCATACATTTATCATATGAAATATGAGACGTTCGGCATCCGGAAATGTTTCTTCAGTATGGTAGATGCACTCAGGTTACCCTGGTATCCATGGCGGGCAAATGATTGATCTGTTGTGCCCTTTGGATAACCAGTTGGGAAAGTGGCATCATCCAGATTAAGGGTTTGGCGAAGAGTGTCTGGAGTAATGACCACTTTTTGGCCATAGACAAACGATTGAAGAGACTCTGTGTCATTCTCCTCAGAGAGCAGAGTGACGTTTGTCCAGAATTGGTTAAGGGATTCGGCATATATGGTGGGATTTACCAGAAAAGCCATGTTGTAGGGTGACTGAACCATTAATCAGTGGCGTTGTGAAACTTGGTCCAGTATGGCGATTTGGTGAGATGTGCGACACAGTTGTGTCGAGGTTTTAGTTGCATGGTCGCCATTGATGAAGAGAGGTTACAGAGTTTTTTTTTGAACGTTAGGTTTGACGAGAGAAGAAAGTAAAAACTCTGAAGGTGGGATAAGGTATTTAAAGGTTCGGGTTAGAAAACGACTGAAGGTTTTGGTGTGAGTCATCAGTTGTTGAAACTACTGATGACGTGGTATTAACTTTCAGACGTTGAAACAGCTGACCGTATTGGTGTGATCAGCAGTTATAAAACAACTGAAGACTTGGTATTAGTCATCAGTAGTTGTGAAACTACTGAAGACAGTGGTTTTGTCAGCAATTGTTGTAAACAGCTGAAGACTTGGTGTTAGTCTTCAGTGGTTGTAAACTACTGAAGACATAGTTTTGGCTTCAGTTGTTTTAATGAAACAGCAGTTGTAGAAACAACTGAAGAGTAATTACTCATCAGCTGTTTGCGTCAATTCATAGAAACAACTGAAGAGTAATTACTCATCAGCTTTTGACCTCCACTCTTACTCATCAGACTTAGATCTGAGTTTCAGACGTTTCATTGGTCATCAGTACTTATCTGCATTTCTGACATCAGTAGTTGCGGCTACAACAGTTGTTGTGACTACATCAGCTGTTGTAACTACATCAGCTGTTTTAACAGATAAAGTACTTCAGTACTGGTGAAGTATGTAGCCTTCAGTAGTTATCAAAACTACTGAGGGAAAACACAACTCATCAGTACTTATATATGACAATAATGAACTAATGAGCATCAGTACTTGTGAGCTGAGATCATCAGTAGTTGTCACTTATTCTAGCTGCAGCATACCAAGCCTTAACACCAGGTTGTGGAAAGTTGAACTATCCAAAGGCTTAGTAAAAATGTCTGCAAGCTCATCAGCACTAGGCACAAACGTAGGATTAATAAGACCCTTTTCAAAACAATCTCTTATAAAATGATGTCTAATTTCTATATGTTTGGTCCTAGAGTACTGGACTGGATTTTTGACAATGCAAAGAGCTGAAGCACTATCCATTAATAACGGAGTCTTAGTCTCTGTAATGCCATACTCCAAAAGTTGATTCTGAAGCCAGAGTACTTGGGATGTACAACTTGTAGCAGCAATGTACTCGGCTTCAGCAGTGGATGTAGCAACAGATGTTTGTTTCTTATCTGCCAAGAAATCAAACAGTTGCCTAGGAATTGACATCCACCAGAAGTTGATTTCCTGGTCAACTTACACCCTACATAGTCACTATCAGAGAAAGCAACTAATTTACCAGAATGTCTAGTAGAATACCATAAACCTAGAGATGGAGTGCCTTGCAGATATCTAAAGATCCTCTTGACTGCAATCAAATGAGACTCCTTAGGTGCAGCCTGAAATCTAGCACAAACACATGTAGCAAACATAATATCTGGTCTAGAAGCTGTTAAATACATCAAGGACCCAATCATACATCTGTAAAGTGTTTCATCAACCACTTTACCTTTCTGATCTGTATCCAGTTGTGTGGTGCTGCACATGGGGGTGGAACAGGGCTTACAGTTTTGTAAATCAAACTTTTCCAAAAGATCTTTTGTGTATTTGGACTGATGAATGAAAATTCCATCAGCCTTTTGTTTGATTTGCAAACCCAGAAAGAACTGTAATTCTCCCATGGCACTCATTTCAAACTTCTGTTGCATCAACTTTGTAAAGGCATCACACAACTGTGGATCAGAGGATGCAAAAATAATATCGTCTACATAAATTTGAACAAGTAGATTATGCTGCCCAGCTTTCTTAATGAATAAAGTCTTATCTATGGAGCCTCTAGTGAAATTATTTTCCAGAAGAAAGTTTGATAATGTCTCATACCAGGCTCTAGGAGCTTGTTTCAACCCATAAAGAGCCTTATCAAGCTTATACACCCAATTAGGATGTTTATTGTCCTCAAAGCCTGGTGGTTGACATACATAAACCTCTTCTTTAATTTTCCCATACAAAAATGCACTTTTGACATCCATTTGAAAAACTTTAAGGTTTTGATAAGCAGCATAAGCTAAAAACAATCGAATTGCTTCCAGTCTGGCTACAAGGGCAAAGATTTCATCATAATCAATACCTTCTTCTTGTGCAAACCCCTGAACAACCAGTCTGGCCTTGTTCTTAACAATAAGCCCTTTTCATCAGTTTTATTCCTAAACACCCATTTAGTGCCTATTGCACACTTACCTAGAGGTAGAGGAACCAGTTCCCACACTTGCTGTTTCTTGAACTGAAGAAGCTCAAGCTGTATGGCATCAACCCATCCATTTTCCTTTAAAGCAATGTGATAATTCTTTGGCTCTTGCTGACTGATAAAGAGAGCATAGAAGTAGAAATTTGACAATTGACTTCTTGTTGATACGCCAGCAGTGATATCACCAATGATTTGAGACATAGGGTGATTCTTTAGATCTTGATACACAATGAGATCTGTGCAAGTGTTTGTAGCAGGCTCAGCAGCAACAGATGGTGATGGTGAATCATTTCCTTGAAACCAATTAGTGGATGGTAATCCAAAGGAAGTTGAATTTGAAGAAATCTCATCAGCATTTGTTGTGGATGGTGCTACTGGAGCTACAGGGCCATCAGGTCTAGCTGAATCAGGCAGTTGATCACTAAACCTGAAGAGGTGATTACTGCTATCATCATCATCAGCAGAACCACCAGGTGGTGAACTGTTGATAGGAGCAACAGCAGGAGTTTGATAAGGAACATATTGCAGTATGTCCAAATCAAATATCTCCACAGGGCTTTGTGGAATCTTGTCCTTTGGAGATTCATTAAACTTAACATGTAAAGTCTCTTCAACCATCTTGTTTCTATAGTTGAAGACTCTGTATGCTTTGCAAGTTGATGAATAACCAACAAAGTACCCTGCATCCACCTTAGGATCAAATTTTTGGAGTTGATCCCGTGTGTTGAGAATGAAACAAGGACACCCAAATGCTCTGAAGAATGAAATTAGAGGGGCCAAATGATGAAGAACTTCATATGAAGTCTTCATCAACCTCTGATTTACTAGAACTTTATTCTGTACATAGCAAGCTGTATTGACAGCTTCAGCCCAAAAAGTCATTGGCAGTCCAAAATCAGCCAACATGACCTTGTAGCTTCAATAAGGGTCTTGTTCTTTCTCTCCACTACTCCATTTTGCTCAGGAGTTCTTGGGATGCTATACTGCCTCTTGATTCCCTTTGATAAGTAAAACTCATCAAGTGTGTGGTTTCTAAATTCAGTACCATTGTCACTCCTCACACACTTAACTGGTAGGGAATACTACTTCTCAACATGTAACACAAAGTTCATAATGGACTGTGCAGCCCCATCCTTTGAATGCAAGAAGAAAGTCCATACAAATCTGGAGTAATCATCCACAATTACCAGACAGTATTTCTTCTTAGCCATACTCATCACTCTCACAGGACCAAAGAGATCCATGTGAAGAAGCTATAAGCAGGCAGTGGACTTAGGTTCTTCTATGGAGGGAAATGAAGCTTTGTGTTGTTTTCCTTTTAAACAAGCAGTGCAGTTATCTTCACACTTGAACTCCTTCATTGGCAGTCCCCTTACTATACCATGGTTTATCAGCTGATTTATGTTTTTGAGATTAACATGACCCAGCCTTCTATGCCATAGAATAGATTCTTGAGGGGAAGCCTTGGAAAATTGGCAAGGATGGCCTTTGAGATCTATTTTCTTGGAAAGATCTAAGGCATACACTCTTCCTGTCCTGTTGGCCTTTAGGAGAGTGTGTTCATCCAACACCTTATCAATCAAACTTAGAACTTTGGATGACAGAATCCGATAGTTCTGACTGGTGAAAAGAGCAACATGGCCTTTGTCACACATTTGACTGACACTCAAGAGGTTGTACTTGAGATTTTCCACATGGTTAACATCATCAAACTTTATTTCCCCATTGGAAACAAAGCCTTTGCCGATGATGTAACCCTTTGCATCATTGCCAAATGACACAAACCCCTTCCTTCCTTGAGAGTAGTCATTAAGAAGTGATATGTTTCCTGTCATATGCATGGATCCTCCACTGTCTACATACCAGATGCCTCTGAGGTATGTTGAAGAACCCTCAAAATACAACAAATTAGTTAGATTTTGAGACCCAAACCCTTTTGGTCTTGGGCCTGTTCTCATCAACAGATGGTAAACTAACATGTTTGTTGGAAACAACAGCCTGAGAGGAAGAAACTGGTGAAGAAAAGGAATCCTTTGGCTTGGACCTCCTTTTCTGTGGTTTCAACATAGGAACATCTAATTGGTTAACTCTTCCCAATAGATGTTAAACCATCATAACCAGCTGTGTCTGATTTTGTGATAAGGCTTTCAAGCTCTTCAGACACATTGGCATTGGAGTTTGATAAGTTCCTATGTTGCACCTTCTTCTTTTGAGCAATCTCAGCTGTTACCTGTTTAACCCCTTCCCTTTTGGATTTCTTTTTGGACTTAAGGGTTACAGGATTTGATGTTGCTGGTACAAATGTGGCTTCAAACTCAGTTTTCATTTTAACCATTTTCTCTTTACTTTCCTCTTTATGTTTGAGTTTGGATCCCCTTTTGTACCAACAATCATCTGTAAGATGATTGAACAAACCACATACTTCACATGGTTTCTTCTTCATCTTATGATGATCATCAACTAAAGAGAATGAAACTACTGAAGACTTGCTCTTCAGTACTTTGGAAGCATTATTTGCTTTCTTGACTTCCTCTTTAGTAGTCTTCAAACTCTTTCTACTGACAATTTTCTTCTCTTCAGTGCTGACAGTAGTTGGAGTTCGAACTTCAGGTGCTAAATCTTGCTCTCCAGTCCTTTCAGGACTTCTAGAAATAGCTCCTGAGTTGATCATCTCTTTGATCATGTGAGTGTCAGCAGTGGAACCATCAACATGAGCTGATGGGTTCTGAGAGGGCTTAGTGCTGACTTCAACTTTTGATGATGCTCTATCAAAAAGTGAATCACATGATGAGGTGGATTGGTTATTGCTTTCTCCATGAGATTTCACTTCTGCTCTTGAAGCAAAATCTGTAGGAGGAGCAGTGTGATTATAACCAATACCAAACTTCACATTGGAAGCAGATTGCTTACTAAGAAGCATTTCAAAACCTTTGCATGATTGTACCCATCGATCACACTCTACCTGGGTGACAGCAAGGGTTTCTTTGAGACTTCTCTGGTCTTCCAGAATAACCTCTAGCTTAGCCTTTTCATCATTTAATTGGCATTTAAGCTTATAAATCTCATCATTTTTACTATTAAGAGCAGACTCAAACTCAGCTTTTCTTTTGGAAATGGTTTTCTCAAACTCAAGTTTTTGATTTATTAATGCTACATTTGCCTCTCTAATGGAGACAAAGGCAGCAATGCATGATTCAGAACATAACTTGGCTTTAGCCTCTGAAGATACCTGAGTTGCCTGTGAGGATGATGCATTTGAGCAGGAACCCTCAGTAGACTCTAAGGCCATGAGAGCCAGATTCCTAAAAGGATTGTCACCACCATGTTGACCAGCACCTGTGAACAGTTGTTCATGACCAGACATGTCATCCGGTAAACTGCTCCAGTCAACAACTCCAGGGGTAAAGAAGCTATGTTGTTGAGGTTGAGGAGGTTGATGAGATTGAGATGGTTGAGGTTCTGGTAGTGCATGAGGTTGTGGTGCTATAGGAACTTGAACTTGATTTGACTGTGGCATGTAATAACAAGGGTAAGGATATGGCATTTGACCCTGAGGAACAAAATATGCAGGAGATTGTGGTTGAGAATGATGACTAGAATTGACAGGATGTTGTCATCTGTGTTGTTGACTATTCCAGGGAATGTCACAAAAGGTGCAGAGGAATTAGATCCAGATGATCTACATTCTCTACCAAAGTGTCCAAGCCTGTGGCATTTGTGACACTTAAACTTACTCTTGTCAAAACCAACTTTGGTTTTGCCAGAGAGTCCTGGGAACTTTCTTCCAGTTCTTTTGTAGAACTTCTGAGATCTGATATTTATCAACGCCATTTAGCTCAAAATACCCATCTCTTCTAAGTCATCATCAGCAATCCCCTTGAGATCATCCATGATGAAGCATAGTTTGTCATTATTACACCCAGTAAACTATCAACACTCATAAACGCAGAATCAGAAGTGTTTGAGGAGAAATCAATATGCTCATCATACTAGCATTCAGATGAAGCATATTCTAACTCATGACCAACCAAGACAGTGTTGCCTGGTACAAAGTCTTCAGTGAGCTTTCCAGATGAAGAAAGTTTTTGTTTCTGTTCTATCTCTCTCTCAAATGTGAGCAATTTCCCATGGAGTTGGGTGAGAGATAGTTTGTCCAAATTTGCACTAGAGCATAGGACAATAGTATATGTGTCCCATCTCTCAGGCAGTGATTTGAGAAATCTGTTATTCATCTGGATATTGGTGTACTCATGTTTGACCATTTTTAATTCAGAGATCAAACAAGAGAACCGCTCAAACTGTGGAGTCAGTGTCTCACCCTTTCTATGAGTGAATGTCTCATATTGTTGGGCAATGATTTCTCTATTATTTGCTAAGACCTCATATGTTCCTCCAAATTGTTCTTTCAAGGCATTCCAGAGGTCATGGGCAGTTTCATGATGCATTAGCCCAGAATAGATTTCATTGGGCAATGCCATGGCCAGAATTCCATGGGCTTTTGCATCAATCTCAAACAACTTCTTATCCTCATCTGAGTATTGCTCCCTCCTCTTCGGAACCATTTCATTGGTTTCCGGGTTATTCACCATAGGCTTATGTGGACCATGTACCACTGATGTCCAACAACCTGCGCTGTTAACAGACAGGTGATGGAGCATTCGTCGTTGCCATATGTTATACTCATTCCTAACCAGCATTGGAGGCTTGGTTGAGGAACCAGTATTGTGAGGATCATTGGAAGGAGTGGTCATTTTCAGTCCAAATACAATTTAATTCAAGCTTTTAAAAGTTTTTACACAGACCACGACAGACTCAATGAAAACCAAGAGAAAATCTCAGGATGAATGACCAAAAACACAGAAAATTCAATCTCTATAACCGTATCCTGCAAACAAAAAATGCTAATTCAATCAAACTTGGATCTTGAATAGCAGTTTCAATGATCAATTATTAGATCGATCAATGATTAACCTTGCTCTTATACCATTTGTCAGGATCAGTGATCACAAGTTTGATGTAATAGAGCGTAACGCAGCGGAATAAGAACAAGAATTAGACAAATTGTAGCAAGAATATGATACTCGTATGCATTAGGAACAAATATGGTTATAACGAGAGAATATATTTCTGTAACAAGGAATGTTTCTATAATATCGAATATATCTGACCAAATCATTCACTAATTACAATAGGTTGACACTCCTATATAGAGTGCAATCGCTGCTGTTATCACGGGAAAGTGACAACTGGCAGATCTAGTACAAAAATAACTAACTCTTAACAAACTACTGAAATGTTCACAACTACTGAGAACATATCAGAGTGTTAAGTACAAAATATGAAACTACTGATAAGAAACTACTGAAACTACAACGACTGAAGAACAAGCTCTTCAGTCATTTTACAAACTACTGAAAAATATAAAACTACTGATGAGCACAACAACTGAAGAAGTATTCTTCAGCTGTTGTGTCAAACTACTAAACATAAAACTACTGAAAGGTAAACCATCACAACTACTGAAGAAGACCTCTTCAGCTGTTGTGACAACGTCTGATACTTTGGTCTTCAGCACTTGTGTCTTCAGACTATGTCTTCAGCACTTGTGTCTCCAGACTTTGTCTTCAGCACTTGTGTCTTCAGCACTTGTCTTCAGACTTTGTCTTCAGCACTTGTCTTCAGACTTTGTCTTCAGCACTTGTCTTCAGACTTTGTAATCAGCTGTTGTCTTCAGCTGTTGTGGTCTTCAGTAGTTGTTGTGATGTCTGTGGGACTTAAAGGTTTTTCTGATCCGGCTCATTGGTTCTTTTGGTCCAACACAGGCACATGACAGGCAATAGGTCTCTACTCTATAATTTTGAGAGAATTGATGGAGGACCAGTTGCTTTTGGAGGACATGAAGGTGGTTACATTTCTGGAAGGGGTAAGGTCACAAATGGTAAGCTCAGCATCGAGAAGGTAAACTTTGTTAAGGAGCTTGGGTACAATCTTCTGAGTGTATCCCAATTTTGTGATCAGAGTCATAACATGCTCTTTACTGAGCATGAGTGCATTGTTCTCAAGCCAGGAGTGGTCATTCCTCATGAGCATATCATGCTCAAAGCCCCCAGGAAAGGGAACATGTACAAGATGGATTTGCAAGAAACATCTCCTTCTGGAGAAGTTTCATGCTTTCTATCTAAAGCAAATAGTGATGAGTCTTTCCTATGGCATAAAAGAATGTGCCATGTAAACTTTAAAAACATAAATAAATTGATTAAACATGATCTGGTAACTGGAATGCCAAAGAAAGAGTTTACAAGTGATAATCTTTGTGTTGCATGCCTGAAAGGGAAGCAACACAAGGTATCTCACAAGCCTAAGGAAAAGAACTCTATCACTACTCCCCTACACTTGTTACATATGGATCTCTTTGGCCCCACCAGTGTAATGAGTTTAGGAAGGACCTCTTACTGTTTGGTGATCACAAATGACTTTACAAGATTCACTTGGGTCTTTTTCCTTAGAACTAAGGATGAAACCCCTGAGATTCTGAAGAATTTCATCTTAAAAGTTGAGAATCAATGTGATCATAAGGTCAAAGCCATAAGATGTGATCAAGGAACTGAATTCAAAAACCAAATCCTTGATACATTTTGTGATGAAAAAGGTATTACAAGACAATATAGTGCTCCCAGGACTCCTCAGTAAAACGGAGTTGCTGAGAGGAGAAACAGGACACTTATTGAAGCTGCAAGAACTATGTTGTCTGGCTCTAAACTGCCTATCACCTTCTGGGCAGAGGCAGTTAATGTTGCTTGCTATGTGCAGAACAGAGTTTTAGTAGTTAAGACACATGGTAAGACCCCTTATGAACTTTGGCACAAGAGGAAACCTTTCATTGGTTTTCTCAGGTCATTTGGATGTCCCTGCACCATCTTGAATACCAAAGATCAAATCGCCAAGTTTGCTGAGAAATCAGACGATGGACACTTCATTGGATACTCCTCTCAAGCTAAAGCTTATAGAGTATACAATCTCAGAATTAGAATAGTTGAGGAGTCAGCCAATGTGACTTTCAATGAACACACACCATGTGTTGCTGGTTCTGGTCCGGATTGGCTGTTTGATCTTGATTTAGTTACCAACTGTTTTAACAAATCTTGTGAGCATGTTTCAGGATCTGCAGAAAATTTAAATACAGGTGATCCTGACCCAAGATTTGAGCTAGGAAGATCTTCAAGTCATACATCTTCAGCTCCAGTTAAAACTACTTCAACAAATGAAGTTTCTATCAGCACAACAATGACAAATTCAGCTGATACATCTGGTATGCCTTCAAATTCCAGCTCAGAGGCTTCTCAACCAGATAAATACACCTCAATTGTAGAAGACAACAATGGTGATGGTGATAGTGATTAGGAATTTCTTGATGCTAATAACCATACCATAGATGACAACATCAATGATGTCACACACTCTTTGGATCAAGTTAATTTTGATAAGTGTGATAATGTGGAGGGTAAATCTTTAAGCCCAAATCTAAATTTCTCAAATTTGGATCTCTCTCAGCAATGTGCTGTAATCCCTCAGCTAAGGATCCACAGGTCTCACCCCATCATAAACATCATTGGAGATGTTGACACAGGGGTAAGAACAAGAGGACAAACTCATAAAGCAAATATTTGTCTTCACTCTTGTTTCTTATCTCAGATAGAGCCAAAGAAAGTTGATGAAGCACTAAAGGATGGAAGTTGGGTTGAAGCTATGCAACAAGAGCTGCTTTAATTCTAAAGGCAGAAAGTTTGGAACCTTTGTCCACTTCCTCATGGGAAGAGTACCATTGGCACCAAATGGGTTTTTAGGAATAAGAATGATGATAGAGGAATCATCATCAAGAACAAGGCAAGACTAGTTGTTCAAGGATACACACAAGAAGAAGGGATTGACTACACTGATGTCTTTGCTCCTGTAGCGAGACTAGAAGCTGTTAGGATATTCCTGGCATTTGCTGCATCCAAGAACTTCAAAGTCTATCAACTTGATGTAAAGTGTGCTTTCTTATATGGAGTGATTGATGAGGAGGTTTATGTCAAACAACCACCTGGTTTTGTAGACCCTGATCATCCTGATTATGTCTGCAAGCTTGACAAAGCTCTTTATGGGTTGCATCAGGCACCCAGGAAGTGGTATGAGACACTATCTGAGTATCTCTGTAAACATGGTTACAGGAGAGGTGCTATAGATGGAACTCTCTTCATCAAAGGACAGGGAAATGACTTATTGCTGGTTCAAGTATATGTACATGACATCATCTTTGGTTCAACCAATCCAAAGCTCTGCAAAGACTTTGAGAAGCTGATGAAAGACATATTTGAAATGAGTTCAATGGGAGAACTCAACTTATTTCTGGGAATTCAAGTGAAGCAGGTTGAGGATGGCATGTTCATAAGTCAGTCAAAGTATGTTCAAGACATACTCAAGAGGTTCAACATGACTGATTGTAAGATTGCTAAGACACCCATAGCCATAAACCACTCCCTTGGTCCAGATCTTGAGGGGCAGTGTGTAAATGAACACTTATACACGGCTATGATTGGGTCTCTTATGTATCTTATAGCTAGCAGGCCTGCTATCATGTTTGCTACATGTATTTGTGCAAGATATCAAGCCAACCCTAAGATGTCTCACTTAATCACTGTGAAAAGAATTTTAAGATACCTCAAAGGTGCTTCAACACTTGGTCTATGGTATCCAAAGAATCCTAATTTCAATCTGTATGCCTATACAGACAATGATTATGGTGGTTGCAACATGACTGCAAAGTCTACATTAGGGGGATGTCAATTCCTTGGTGGAAGGATTGTCTCATGGCAATGCAAGAAACAATCCTGTGTGTCTACATCAACTGCTGAGGCTGAATACATTGTTGCTGCAAGCTGCTGTGCTCAAGTGCTTTGGATTCAAAATCAGATGTTGGACTATGGATTTAACTTCAAAGAGACTCCTATCCACATAGACAACAATAGTGCTATCTCTATCACTGAGAACCCTGTGCAGCACTCAAGGACCAAACACATCAACATCAGGTATCATTTAATAATAGATAATTATGAAAAGGGGTTAATTAAACTTGTCAAGGTTCACACAGATGACCAATATGCTGATTTGTTTACAAAGGCTTTTGATGAACAAAGATTTAAATATCTAATATCAGCTATTGGGATGATCAACCTTGAGTAAATTTTTCTTAAAACTAATTCTTATTATTTCTTAAAAATGTGTGTTCTAAGTTGTCTAGTCAATCATCTTCATAAGCTCATGTTTTTCTTGGATTGGAAGATTTTCTTTAGATTAATTGATGATTTTATACTTCGGAAGTTATTCATTTTAACTTCGGAAGAAAATCACATCTTCAAAATATTGACTATCTAAGAATTTATCTTCGGAAGAAATTTCAATTTTATCTTCCGAAGCTTAAATAGTTATCTTAGACACTTACTTATTTTCAAGGACCATTTCCTTCAGAAGCAATAATTAACTCTTCGAAGCTATATTGATCCCTATACAAAGCTTTCAAGTCTTAAAATTTTCTTTCTTCCGAAGCAAAATCATCAAATACTCTCAGGAGATTCTTCCGAAGTCATTTTAGCTTCGGAAGCTTTTTCATTAAAACTTCCGAAGATAATTTACCTTCGGAAGCTTTTCGAATTCCAAGAAAACTACTTTTTGAGCAAAAGAAAACTACTTTTTCAGAGGTGGGACCGACGTTCGGATTTCAAAGTTTATCCTCTTTCATTAAACTTTATCTGAAATCCCTCTCTCTCATATAAACCCAATGGTTTCCCCCTCTTCTCTCATCTGCTTTTCACCCAAACCTAAAACCCAAAATCTTCTCTCTGAAATTTCTTCTTCATCTCTAAGCTACCTCACAATGGCTAACCTTGCTCACAGAAATGATCCCAACTTTACCATGCAGCTACACAGACAAGATAATCAAGTTGCTCTGTTATGCTCTGAGAAAGATCCTCATTTCTCAGAGGTTTGCCGTTTCTTGTCTCTGTCTCACTACTTCACCTCCCTAACCATTGATCCTCCACTCTATGAGGATCAGTTGCTTGAATTCTGGAAGACCTGCCAAGAGGTCATTATGGACGGGGAGAAGGCACTGTCTGCCAGTGCAAGGGAGAACAATCTTCATCACTCCGGCCATCATCAACCGACATCTTCAGCTGGATGATGAAGAAGGTGAGGTGTTCTTCCCAAAGGAAGTTGTAAATCATTCCTTTGAGCAGATGGGCTACGAAGGAGATTTCTCTGTATAGACCTTCAGGAAAGGGAAGGTCTCATCCCAGTGGAAATACCTGCTCCACGTGGTTATCCACAACTTATCAAACAAGCATGGTGGATGGGACCAGATTCCTGAGGATCTCTCCTTTATAGTTCATGGAATGGTTCAGGGGGTCAATTTCAGGTATTCACAATTTGTTTATACTAATTTACTTGCAAAGTTAGACTCCTTAGAGTATTACATGTTTCCTAGATATGTTCAACACATTCTCAACTATGAACTGGGCTCACAGTTGAGGGAAACAAGTAATATTCTTAAATTGGGACAGATGAAGCCCGACATCTTTAAAATAATGAAGAAGCCTAGTATAGGCTTCTCAGGGGTAGAAACAGCCCTAGTCCCAAAAATGTTAGAGCTCATTGCTCAAGGTGACAACCTAGCAGCACAAGCTAGTGTTAAACCCACACCTGCTGCTTTCCAACCACCTACACAGCCCCAAATATCCGTCACCTACCAAAGAAAATACAAACGAACCCTGCTCAGACTATTCAGTCTGAGGAGGCACCCATATACTCACTCATACAGGAAGAAGTGGATACTGGAGCTCCCACTTCTCCTGAGGAGCAGACCACTCCCATTTTTCCAAGAATCAGTGCTGAGGTTCCTCATGCTCAGCCTGATAAGCTCACTAGCCCAACAGCCTTAAGCCTTCACTCTGAGTCTCAACACTCAAGTGAACAACCTTGAGGGGACAGCTACCATCCCTAGCCTTTGGATCTCAACCAACCAATTCCAACCTATCCTTCTATACTGATGAAGACTTAGGATTCAGTGAGTACCATGAGTCTCTCTTCCCATCCCCTACTCAAAGAGAGATGACTACCGCTGACTCTCCTCAGTCTATCCCATATCAGTCACCTATTACTGAGGTGGACACTTCTGAACTTGTTCAGGATGTCCATATGGAAGAGGCTCTCACTTTTGAAAGTGATTACATCATTAAGACCTCCACCATGGCAAGTCAGCTCCCTGGCATCTCAACTAAGGCTGCCAGTGAGCAGAGGAAAACCAGCAGCCAAGAAACTCAAGCTGGTGGTGAGCGAGAGGACTTTGGTCCAATCATCTCATCCCCCACTGATTCTTCTGATGAAGATGAGGGGAATTTGAGACTAAAGGTGCAGAAATTGTCAAAAACATGCACCTATTTAGTCTCTAAGGTTAGTCACTTGGAATCTCAGGTGACTACCTTACAAAACCAGGTCAATGATCAGCAACTTCAGATTTCATATCTGTAGAACAACTAGCTGAGAGACCTTTAAGGACAACTCAACCAAGAACACAAGAACCTGTGGAAGTAATTGACTTATCCTCCAGCTCACCTATGCAAGTGGGTGCTGCTACCAAAAAGGGGGAGAAAGTTGTTACAACCACAGAACCTGGGAGTTCTTCAAAGAGAATGGACATAGAGGACTCACCATCCTCACTTGCTGTTGTGCATTCTCAGCAACTTCCTCAAGTTCACATAATGTGGACTCTATAGACTCAATCATAAGGAGTCTCTTTGAGGAAGGTATACCAAGGGCTGTCTCATCTCCACCACAAGGAACTGGCAACTACATCATAAGGTGGAGGTATGATGAGGATAGAAGAGCCCTTATACTTCACAGAGTTCAAGGCCAACAAGAATTTTTAGTTCCAAAGCCTGAGCTTCTATGAAAGACTGGATTTAGTCAACATGCCACTTGTCAATCCAAGCAATTCAAGACAAGCTGACAGGCCGGCTCAAAGAATCCAAGAAAGGATCCTTGCAGAGTTTCTCTAAGAAGGAGACATAGGCAATCAGGCAATGTCATTGGTCAACTGGATGTTGAGGTGGACCCTAAGATTAGTTTCATAGGGGAAACCTTGACTGAAGGCCCAGTGGCAGAACCTGAGACCACTGTCTCATCATCAACAACTGCTGCAGAGGTCCAAACTCCATCTGAAACACCTACTGGTGAAGGTGTTTCTCAGCCTCTCTCTGGCCAGAGCATGGAAGCTACACCAAGCAATGGAGGCCAAGCCTCAATCCACCCTGAGTCACAAAGGTCTGTTGGTGACAAAGGGAAAAGGAAAATGACTCCTGAGGAAATTGAGGAGGAAGAGAGAGAGAGGAAAAGGAGGCTAAGGGAGAAAGTTCTTCTGGGTCATCTACCTTCATGCAAGCTGCAATCAGGGCTGCCCCTAGACCAAATACTCAAGATGATGAGTTAAGGGCAGTCGGGATTACCTATTTACAAACCAGGAACTATGATATTGATGAAATCATCTCCCTCCCCTTAGAAGAGTTAAATGAACTGGCTGACATGGAAGTGTCAAGAGAGATGAAGGAGAAAGAGGATGCAAGGTTACTTCTCCAATTCAAAGAGGAGAAGAGACAGAAAAGGCTTTACAAGCATGCTCCCACTCTCTCTCCAGTTCAAGAAAGTCCTGCACAGGAAGATGTGGCTCCACAAGAACCTCAGGTAGATAAAGAAGAAGATAGGATCAAGATGATCAACTACCTGAGTGCCACAGGCTTCTATCAGGCAAATGCACTTCTTCCCCTGTCCTATGACTTCATTGAGTTCGAGTACCTAAAGCAACTTGAGCTTGAGCTAGTCAAAGAAATAAAAACAACCAAAATGAAGCTAAGGGAAGAAGCTGCAAAGTCAAGAGCCATCATTCAAAAGAATGCAAAGAAGTCTGCTGACAGACAAAGAATGATGAGCTTCTTGAAGCTATATGGATTCTCCAGAAGGAGACTTGGCCCCATGTCTCTATCTACAATGGATGAGCATATAAGGGTGATCAAGCAGAAGATTAAAAGTGGAGAACTGATTGACTTGCACTCTCTTCCAAGTCAAGTCCCACCTGAAGTGGAGGTCAAGTTTGAACAACCTGAGACACCTCAACCAGAACCTCCAGCTAAGCCTCAGCAAACTTCATCTTCTGATCCAAGACAGGGTCAAACTCCCTCTCCTTCTGAACCTGTGAGGGAGGAACACCCAACTGAGAAAGACACTGATGATCAACATGGTGCTGCAGACCAGTCTTCTCAGTTAAAGACATCTAAGAGGAAGAAGAAAATGGCTTCTAAACCAAAGACTAAGAAGAAGAAGCCAAAGTCATCTACCTCTACACCTCAGGCTGAACCAGATCAACTTGAGGAAGTGCATGATGAGGCAGCCCAATCAACTCCTATGCAAGTGGCTCCTCTAACAATGAGACACCCATCTTGTCCTGGACTTATTCTACCAATCCAGAAAGATGGCATGTTATCAGAGATCAAGGTGTTGAGAATGTCTACTCCTGGCAAGACATAATCAACTTACCTCTGCATGATCTCTTTGAGATGAGAAGATACTATGAGAATCTTGATGATCCTGACCATCTAATGAAGAAAGGAATGGTCTTGATTGTACTGAAGACTACCAACATCTGAAGATCTTCTATGTGTTTTGGTAGCATCAGCCTAGGGGGAGTATGTAAGGATTCCTTAAGTCTGATGCAACCCAAAACATCCAAAGTGTCTGAGCAACATGCACTAAGTACTGAAGTGAAGAATGCTTCGGAAGTTTTACACAATGCATTAGAAAATACTCTAAGTGTAAAAACTTCCGAAGCCAAGACCAATATCTTCCGAAGCCAAAGATGAAGTCTTCCGAAGCCTCAGAGACAAAGTCTTCCGAAGCTTCAAGTTATGAAGACAGATTTCTTCCGAAGACTTTTAAGACATGCTTTTTCTGATGTACTTTTCTGTAAAGCTGGACACTTTCCGCTGTACCTCTGCAAGTCACCAACTTACATGAGTTGGTGAAAAGGTCCATGCTTTTGGTAACTGTACATTGAGGTCTTGAGTCTGTATACTTTCTACTTTATGTACTTTATCCTTTTTGTAATAGATAAGGATGTGAGCTATGGCATGTCATAGTCACAAGTCAAAAGGCAATCTGCCTTTTGACTCTACAATTGATTTTGTTTGTGTGTCTAGTCAATTGTATCCAGCTGGCTTTCAAAGTATAGCCAGCTGTAGGATGTAGTATAAGTATCTCATGTTCTTGTATCTTTTATCTTATGCTTTGAAACACTTGTAATAGAACATAGAGAAAGCAATATACTGCATTCTTGAAAACCATACTCTCTTGTTCTGTCTCTTACTTTACTTGTGCTCTTTGTATCACTTTGGTTAACCAGTTCACTGTTTGATTAAAGTTTAGTTAATCTCCTCTTTTTGTGTTGTTGTGTTGTAATTGTGTTAAAGCCCTTAAACGGTCCTACAACATCATACAGGGCAACATCATACATATATAACATGCATCATGCATAAACATGCAACATCACCATCATGCCCAACATAACCTCTAAGACCTCGAAAGTCATCTTACATGAACTTACAGGAACTTCCACGTCAAAACTTACATCTGCACTTTCCCCTGAAAGTCAGTCATTAGACTATGCTTTTCCTCGGGTGCAACAGCCCTATTGGGCATATGGACACCCTTCAGTCGCATGGCCTCCATGAGACTAAACATCATGCAAAAGGACCAGTGCGGATGAACACCTATGCGAATGAACACCCAATCATGCGAATGGACCTCATGCGGATGAACACCAATGTGGATGAACACCCATGCGAATGACCTCATGCGAATGGACTCAATGCGGATGAGTCCTATATGAATGGAACTAATGCGGATGAACACTAATGCGAATGGGCCCTCAGTCGCATGACTCCCCATGCGATTGACTATCAGTTGCACGACTGGTAGGCGTATGGGCCTCAGTCATACGTCTCACATGTGATTGACCTTCAATCGCATGACAGGCATGCGTATGGCTTCAGTCGCACGACTGGCTTGCAATTAGGTCGCATAGACCTAGATGTGCAGAATGCAGTTCACCCCCAAACCCAATCGGCCATTTTCAACTTCCAAGCTCATCTAGACCCATTCTAAACCCAAATCAACTATCCAAAACCTTAGGAATGCATACCACAACACCATTCAAGCACACACAAGCTCAAAAAAAGAACCCAAATGAATCATACAAACACATACACATACACAAACAGGTCAAACACACACACACACACTCAAAAACCCGATTTTCAAATGTGTTCCAGCCCCAAATCATTCAAAAACATGTAAAAGAGGGGTCCTAGAACTCACACAAATGACCATAACGAGAAGATCTTCATTTGACTCGCTACACGATGATTTTGCTCTCTAAAAGCCACCCGAACCAACTTTTCTCCCTTTTTCTCTTCTTTCTCTCTTCTCCTATTTCGTTTGCTGAAAATGTGAGTGTGGGGAGAGGGTAATGGCTGCTCTCTCCCTTCAAATATAACCACATACCCAACTTTCTCTCGTTGGCGAGTTTGGTCCCTTGACTTTGACTTTATTTCTTTTCCTTCATTCGTCGGCTTCAAAATAAATAAATAACCGGGTTTTACAATCTATCCCATTTTAAGATTGTTACATGTTTCCCTACTTCATAGTTAATAATGTATTGAACATAGTTAGGGAACATGTAATACTCTAAGGAGTTCAAGTTTGCATGCAGATTTGTATAAACAAATTGAGAGTACTCAACTCGATTCCTTGAACCATTCCACAGACTATGTAAGAAAGGTCATCAGGAATATGATCCCAACCTTCATGCTTGTTGGATATATAGTGGATGAACACATGGAGAAGGTACTTCATTGTTTATACTAAGTAGTCCCCATCATAAACCATCTACCTAAATGAGTTGTTGACAACATTTCCTGGGAAAATACAATTCTCCTTCTCCACCGTCTAGCCTCAGATGAGTGTTGATGGTGTTTGGAGTGATAAAAATTGACCTCCATGCACTATGGAAAACAATACATTCTTACCATCCAAGATTACCTCTTAGCAGGTCCTCCAGAACTCTAACAGTTGTTCTTCATACAATGGAGGTTCTATTGTAAGGGCGGTGAGGTAGTTTGAAATAGCTAAGAAATGGTAGACATTTGAGAAACATGGATCTTTCTCAAATGTTAACAAAGCAGCTTGATTAGGTTACCTTTGTAATTGCACGGAAAAAATAGGTTGGGTTTGAGGATCAGGGTTGGCCATTTTAGAGTAACTTTGAAGTGAAGAAAGATAAGAACAAAGGCGGTTTGTGGGTAAATTTAGGCTTTAAACTTTTGCAGATGAAGAAGAAAGTGAAAGAGGAGGAACCGTTAAATGTATATATTTATACGAATTGGATTTGAGACAAATTTAATGGAAAATGATAAATTTGAAATCCGGATGTTGGTCCCACCTTTGAAAAAGTGCCCAAAAGGTATTTTTCTTGAAAGTCGAAAATCTTCCAAAGGTAATTTGTTTTAAGAAGTTTTGATAAAAGCTTTCGAAGCCAATTAGATTTAAGAATATATTCCATAGCTTGATGAAAATTTGATTTGGAAGAAAAAAACTTAAAGTATTTTTACTTTAGAGATATTTTGGTTTCAAAAGATATTGAATTTAAGAAATTTTGTTCAACAATGAAACAAAGTACAAGGCTTAATTGCTTTGGGAAGAAAATTGTCCTTCAAAGCATATAAGTACTTAGAAGCATATTTAAGCTTTGGAAGATATATCAGAATTTCTTCCCAAGGTAAATGTCATAGAAGTAGTTATTAGATTTTAAGACATAATGTTCTTCCAAAGACAATTTAATTTCTTTTGAGATAAAACATATCTTAAATTTTTAGAACACTAAGGAATATCATTTTAAAAAAATTCTTCCAAATTAAATTGCGCTTACATAGGTGATGATATACAAAACTTAAGACAAACATATTAAAATTAATCTTGAGTTTAATTTAAGAAAATCTACTCAAAGTTAATCATCCTATTAATTGATACAAAATATATATATATCTCTGCTCATCAAAAGCTTTTGTGAATAGATCAGGATATTGTTGTTAATTGTTTTCCAAAATATCTCTAATCAAATGAAACCTGATGTTGATGTGTTTTGTCTTTGAATGCTTAACATGATTCTTTGTAATAGAGATAGAACTGTTGTTGTCTCTATCGATGAGAGTCACTTTGAAATTGAATCAATAGTCCAACATCTTATTTTGTATCTGAAGTACTTGAGCACAACATTTTGGAATAGCAATGTATTCTACTTCAGCAGTTGATGCAGACACAAATGATTTCCTTTTGCATTGCCATGAGTCTGTCCTTCCACCAAGGTATACACATCCCCCAAATATAGACTTCGCAGTCATGTTACAGCCACTATAGTCACTATCTAAATAAGTGTACAGATTGAAGTCAAAATTATTTGGATACCGAAGGACCACTTTGGGAGCACCTTTGAGATATCTAATAATTCTATTGACAACAACTAGGTATGATATCTTTGGGTTGGCCTGAAATCCTACACAAATACATGTAGCAAACATGATATCAAGTCTACTGGTTGTGAGGTACATGAGGGACCCAATCATAGACCTGTAGATATGTTCATCAACACACTACCCTTCAAGATCATATCCTAGGGAGTGGTTTCTAGCTTAGGGTGTCTTTACAACCTTACATTCATTTAAGTTGAATCTGGTAAGTTTGTTTTGTACATTGTTTGGCTGGTTTATCAAGATGCCATTTTCAACCTGCTTCACTTGAGTTCCTAAAAAGAAATTGAGTTCCCTTATGGCACTCATTTCAAATCTATTCTTTATCAGCTCCTCAAAGTCTTTGCGAAGCCTTGGATTAATTGACCCAAAAATAATGTTATCTATATAAACTTGAAACAACATCAAGTCATTCCTTTTTCCTTAATGAAGGGTATTCGTCAATAGTAACCCTCTTGTAGCCATGATGAACAAGGTACTTAGATAGTGTCTTATACCACTTTCTTGGAGCTTGGTGTAGCCCATAAAGAGTTGTATCAAGCTTGTAGACATAATCAAGATGATCTGGGTTTGCAAAGCCAGGTGGTTGTTTGATATACTCCTCCTCATTAATGACCCCATATAAGAAAGCACTCTTGGCATCAAGTTAGTAGACCTTGAAATCCTTGGATGCATCAAAAGCAATGAATATTCTAACAGCTTCAAGTCTTGGTACAAGAGTAAAAGCATCTTTCTACTCAACCCCTTCTTCTTATGTGAATCCTTAAACAACTAGTCTTGCATTATTCTTGATGATAAGTCCTCTATTATCTTTCTTGTTCCTTAAAACCCACTTGGTACCTATTATGATCTTCCCCTGAGGAAGAGGGCATATGTTCAAAACCTTTTGCCTTTTGAATTGAACCAGCTACTTAGGCATTGCTTCAACCCAACTTCCATCCATCAAAGCCTCGTTAATTTTCTTAGGCTCAATTGTATACAAGAAACAAGAGTGAAGACAAACATTTTTGTCATGGGTTTATTCTTTAGTTCTTACCCAAGTCTCAACATCTACAATGATGTTTATGGTGGGATAGGACTTGTGGATTCTCAGTTAATGAATCAATGCAAGTTGTTCAGACATATCTAAATCCATGAAATTTAGATATGGAAATGGAGTATCACCTACCACATTAGCACATTTATCAAGAGAAACTTGATCTAATAAGTGTGTGAGATCATTAATGTTGTCTTCTATGGAGTGGTTATCAACATCAAGAAATACTTGATCACTATCACCACCACCACCACCATCTCCTCCTATAATAAAAGCCATTCATTTGAGTGTTGTGCCTCTATGCTAGAATTTATAGGCACCTCATATGTATAAGTTGAACAATTTGTCATTGTTATGCTGACAGGATTTCTAACTGCATGGTCTGTTACCACTAGAGCTAAAGTAGTTTTCTGACTTGGTATTCTAAGATCTAATCCTGGATCTGACCTTTTGTTGATAAGCTACCTATAGATCCTAAATATTTTCAAAAAATTGTTAAAACAATTAATAACTAAATCAAGATCAAATAACCAATTAGGACTAGAACCTTCCACATTAGGAGTGTGATCATTGAAGGTGGCATTAGCTGACTCTAGACTACTCTAGTACTAAGATTGTATACCCTAAAAGCCTTAGCTTAAAAATAGTATCCAATATAGTTTCCATCATTTGATATCTCAACAAATTTAGCTATCTGATCTTTGGTATTCAAAATGGTGTAAGGACATGCAAATGATCTGAAGAAACCAGTGAAAGTTCTCCTTTTGTCTCATATTTCATAAGGAGTCTTACCATGAGTCCTACTAAAAAAATGTTTTGCACATACTAGGCAGTGTTAACTGCCTTTGCCTGGAATGTGATTGGCAGTTTTAGAGTCAGATAACATGGTTCTTCTAGCTTTAATAAATGTCTTATTTTTCCTCTCAACAACACTATTTTGCTGAGAAATCCTAAGAGCACTATATTGTCTTGTAATAGAATTATCATCACGTATTGCATCAAGGATATGGTTCTTGAATTAAGTTCCTGATCACATCTTATGATATTGACCTTGTGATTACATTGATCTTAATTTTTAGAATTAGGTTCTTCAAGATCTAAGGAGTCTCATTCTTGGTTTTAAGGAAGAAGGCCTTAGTGAATCTTGTGAAATCATCTATGATTTCCAAAAGTAGTGATGGAGCTCTTTTCCTTTGGCTTGTGAGACACTTTGTGTTGCTTTCCTTTCAGACATGTAACATAATGATCATCACTTGTAAACTCTTTCTTTGGCATTCCAGTTATGAAACCATTCATAACTAATTTATTTGTGTTTTTAAAGTTTATATGACACATTCTTTTATGCCAGTGGAAGGACTCATCATTATTAGATTTACATAGAACGAAAAAAACTTTCCTACAAACCTATCTTGTACATGTTCCCTTTCCTTGAGGCTCTAAGCAAGATATGCTCTTAATGAATGAACACCCTAGGCTTGAAAACAATGCACTCATTGAG
The DNA here is from genome assembly GCA_025506515.1 of Flaveria trinervia. Classification (NCBI taxonomy): domain Eukaryota; kingdom Viridiplantae; phylum Streptophyta; class Magnoliopsida; order Asterales; family Asteraceae; genus Flaveria; species Flaveria trinervia. The sequence goes on from CM046453.1 coordinate 60,189,734, forward strand.
TAAAGATCATGTTATGCCTCTAGGCACAGAATTGAGATACACTCAGAAGATTGTACCCAAACTTCCTAACAAAGTTTACGTTCTTAATGCTAAGCATACCATTTATGACCCTCATCCTTCATGATATAACCACCTAAATCTCCTCCAAAGAAATTGGCTTTCCATTAATTTTCTTAATGTTTTGAAGCAAAGAGCCATTTTCTATCATGTGCTTAGAACAACCACTATCAATGATTCATGCATTTCCTTTGGTCTTTAGCTATTCATGCACAGAAAAGATGGTTAGTTACATTTGGAAACCCAAGCCTCGTTGGACTTGGGCATGTCAAAGTGAACTAAAGACAATGTGTTGGACCAAAAGAACCAATGAGCCGGATCAGAAAAACTTTAAGTCCCACAGACGTCACAACAACTGCTGAAGTCCACAACAACTGATGAAACGTTTGAAGTTCAAGTCTGAAGACCAAGTGCTGAAGTTTCAGTAGTTTGTCATAACAGCTGAAGAGTACTTCTTCAGTAGTTGTGTTATCAGTAGTTTTATATTTTTACTTTCAGTAGTTTGTAAAACGACTGAAGAGCTTGTTCTTCAGTCGTTGTAGTTTCAGTAGTTTCTTTTCAGTAGTTGTAGTAACCGATAACACTTAGTATTTTTGTAAGAAGATGTCAGTTGTTTTGACATCTTCAGTAGTTGTGTTTCAGTTGTTTAAATAATTCTGTTAGATGTCACTATCGAGTGACATCAGCAGACGTCACATCTCCTATATAAGGAATGTTCCACCACGACATTCCTATAAAGGGATGATTGACCTGATTGTAAGTGTGACATTTTGCCACCACGAAAGCGTGTGATTGAATGAAATATTCTTTTGCAGAAACTTTCTCTCTCTATAACTAATTCTGTTCATTGCTATATCTTTGGTATTCTTGCTCGAATTGTGCTAGTTGGTACTCTATTCCGCTGCTGAAATCATTCGAATCGATCAAACTAGATGCTGAGATCCTATCAAATGGTATCAGAGCTGGTTAATCATTGATCGATCTAATAATGATCATTGAAACTGCTATCCAAGATCCAAGTTTGATTGAATTAGCATTTTTGCAAGAAACGGTTATAGAGATTGAATTTTCTATGTTTTTGGTCATCATCCTGAGATTTATTCTTGGTTTTCATTGAGTCTGTTGTGGTCTGTGTAAAATCTTTTAAAAGCTTGAATTAAATTGTATTTGGACCTAAAATAACTACTCCTTCCAATGATCCTCACAATACTGGTTCCTCAACCAAGCCTCCAATGCTGGTTAGGAGTGAGTATAACATATGGCAACGACGAATGCTCCATCTCCTGTCTGTTAACAGCTCAGGTTGTTGGACATCAGTGGTACATGGTCCACACAAGCCTATGGTGAATAACCCGAAAACCAATCAAATGGTTCTGAAGAGGAGAGAGCAATACTCAGATGAGGATAAGAAATTGTTTGAGATTGATGCAAAAGCCCATGGAATTCTGGCCATTGCACTGCCCAATAAAATCTATTCTGGGCTAATGCATTATGAAAATGCCCATGACCTCTGGAATGCCTTGAAAGAACAATTTGGAGGAACAGATGAGGTCTTGACAAATAATAGAGAAATCCTTGCCCAACAATATGAGACATTCTCATAGGAAGGGTGAGACACTGACTCAACAGTTTGAGCGGTTCTCTTGTTTGATCTCTGAATTAAAAATGGTCAAACATGAGTACACCAATAGCCAGATGAACAACAGATTTCTCATATCACTGCCTGAGAGATGGGACACATATAGTATTGTCCTACGCTCCAGTGCAAATTTGGACAAACTATCTCTCACCCAACTCCATGGGAAATTGCTCACATTTGAGAGAGAGATAGAACAGAAACAAAAACTGTCATCATCTGGAAAGCTCACTGATGACTTTGTACCAGGAAACACTGCCTTGGTAAGTCATGAGTCAGAGTATGCAGGATCAGAATGCCACTATGATGAGCATATTGATTTCACCTCAAACAATTCTAATCATGCCTTTGTGAGTGTTGATTGTCATTCTGGTAATAATAGTGACAATCTATGCTTTATCATGGATGATTTGAAGGGCATTGCTAATGATGATTTAGAAGAGATGGATATTTTAAGCCAAATGGCCTTGATCAATATCAGATCTCAGAAATTCTACAAGAGAACTGGCAGGAATTTCCTGGACTCTCTGACAAAACCAAAGTCGGTTTTGACAAGAGCAAGTTGAAGTGTCACAAATGCCATAGGCTTGGACACTTTGCAAGAGAGTGTAGATCAACTGGATCTAACACCTCTACACCCTTTTTGACTTTTCCAAATAACAATTCACAATCCAAAGGGCAACATTCTGCTGGTTATAGTCATCATCACACCCTCAATCTCCTGAATATTTTGTTCCTCAGGGTCAAATGCCATATCCTTATCCCTGCTATTATATGCCACAGTCAAATCAAGTTCAAGCTCCTATAGCAACACAACCTCATGCACTACCAGAACCTCAACCATCTCCATCTCAATCACAACCTCATCACAGCTTCTTCACACCTGGAGTCGTTGACTGGAGTAGCTTACCTGATAACTTGTCTGGTCACACTGAGCAATACTATGCTGGTGCTAGTCAACATGGTGGTGAACACCCTTTTGGAAATCTTGCTCTCATGGCCCTGGAGTCTACTGAGGGTTCCTGCTCAAATGCATCATCTTCACAGGTAACTCAGGTATCTTCAGAGGTTAAAGCCAAGTTATGTTCTGAATCATGCATAGCTGCCTTTGTCTCTATTAGAGAGGCAAATGTAGCATTAATAAATCAAAAACTTGAGTTTGAGAAAACCATTTCCAAAAGAAAAGCTTAGTATGAGTCTGCTCTTAGCAGTAAAAGTGATGAGATTTAAAGCTTAAATGCCAATTAAATGAGAAAGGCCAAGCTAGAGGTTATTCTGGAAGACCACAGGAGTCTCAAAGAAAAACTTGCAATGACCCATGTGAGTGTGACCGCTGGGTCTCATCATGCAAGGGATTTGAAATGCTTCTTAGCAAGCAAACTACTTCAAATGTGAAGTTTGGTATTGGTTACAACCATACTGCTCCACCAATAGACTTTACTCCTAACTCCATAGTTAAGTCTGAAAGTGAAAGCAATCTCCAAACCACATTATCGTGTGAATCATTCTCCAATGATAATCTAAGATCAGAGAATGAAACCAGTGTTAAGATCTCAGCAAATAAATTGACTGATGGTCTAACTACTGAGACTCATATGAAGCTGAGTACTTCAGATGTGTTCCTCAATGTACCCCAAGTACTGAAAGAGACCCACATCTGAAAAGCATTTCAAATCAGTTGAAATACAAGGACTAACAACTGCTGAGGAATCCATCAAACAGTCTATTAGGACGGATGGAAAACAGTTGAATTACCAGTCTTCAGCTGTTACAAATCCTTTAGTACCTAGTACTGATAGGAGGAAAGTACTGAAGATCACACCTTCAGTAGTTTCCACTTCAGCAGTAAAGATGTCCAAGATGAAGAATAAACCATGTGAAATTTGTGGTAAATTCAATCATCTATCTGATGAATGTTGGTACAAAAAGGGTTAAAAGCCCAAGGGATGAGCTCATTAAACTAGAAATAAATAAAATGAAAACTGAGTTTGAGACCAAGTTTGTACCACAATCATCTCAACCTGATAAACCCAAGGCCTTACCCAAATCCACTAAGAAGGATGCGGTTTATCAGAAGACAGCTGATATTGTTCCTCATGATAAACATAAGACTAAGTCTGTGAAATCTAAGAAGGAGGAAATGGTGGGTCACAGGAACTCATCAAAAACAAGCTCTGGAGTGTCAAATGAACTAAAAGCTCGAGCTTCAAATCAGACACAGCTTGTTATAATGGTTCAGCATCTGTTGGGGAGAGTTAACCAACTTGAAGCCACTATGATCAAACCACTGAAAAGGAATTCCAGGTCCAAATCTATTTCAGCACCATCTCCGTCTTCATCAGTTGTTAATCATGAGACACCAGCTATGGTTAAATCTGTTGATAAAGTCAATCCCAAAACCAAAATGGTTTGGTTCTCCAAAGCTAACTAGTTTCTTATGATTGTGCAGGGTTCTTCAGCATGCCAAAGAAGCATCTGGTATGTGGACAGTGGAGGATCCATGCACATGACTGGGAGCAGCTCTCTTCTTCATGATTACTCTCAAGGAAAGAAGGGATTTGTCTCATTGGAAATGATGCTAAAGGTTACATCATTGGAAAGGGATTTGTGTCTAATGGAGATATTAGATTTGATGATGTCAACCATGTGGAGAATCTCAAATACAATCTGTTGAGTGTCAGTCAGATGTGTGAACAAGGACATGTTGCTCTTTTCATAAGCCAGAACTGTAGGATTCTGTCTTCCAAGGTTCTGAGCCTGATTGACAAAGCACTGGATGATAATACTCTCCTGAAGGCCAACAGGATAGAAGAGTATATGCCTTGGATTTGTCAAAGAAAATTGAGTTAAAAGGCCATCCATGCTTGTTCTCCAAGGCCTCTCTCCAAGAATCTAAACTGTGGCATAGAAGGCTGGGTCATGTTAATCTCAAAAACATGAATCAGCTGATCCACAAGAGTTTAGTGAGAGGTCTTCCAATAAAGGAGTTCAATTGTGATGAAATCTGCACTGCCTTAAAAGGGAAACAACATAAAGTTTCATTCCCACCCATAGAAGAATCCAAGTCTAATGCCTGCTTACAACTACTGCACATGGATCTTTTTGGTCCTGTGAAGGTAATGAGTATGGCAAAGAAGAAATACTGTCTGGTAATTGTGGATGATTACTCTAGATATGTATGTACTTTCTTCTTGCATTCAAAGGATGAGGCTGCTCAGTCCATTATGAACTTTGTGTTACACGTTGAGAAGCAGTATTCCCTACCAGTTAAGTGTGTGAGGAGTGACAATGGTACTGAATTCAGAAACCACACTCTTGATGAGTTTTACTTGTCAAAAGGAATCAAGAGGCAGTATAGCATCCCAATGACTCTAGAGCAAAATGGAGTAGTGGAGAGAAAGAACAGGACCCTCATTGAAGCTGCAAGGTCCATGTTGGCTGATTCTGGTCTGCCACTGACCTTTTGGGCTGAAGCTGTCAATACAGCCTGCTATGTACAGAATAGAGCCTTAGTAAATCAGAGGTTGATGAAAAATCCTTATGAAGTTTTACATCATTTAGCCCCTTTGATTTCATTCTTCAGAGCATTTAGGTGTCCCTGTTACATTCTCAACACAAAGGATCAACTCCAAAAGTTTGATTCTAAGGTGGATGCAGGGTATTTTGTTAGGTATTCATCCACTTGCAAGGCTTACAGAGTATTCAACTGTCGGACAAAGATAGTTGAAGAAACCTTGCATGTGAAGTTCAATGAATCCCCTAAGGATACAATTCCACAAAACCCTGTGGAGTTGTTTGATCTGGACATTCTGCAATATGTTCCTTATCAACCGCCTGCTGTTGCAGATCATATGAATCCATCCTCTTCTGTAGCTAGTCATCCATCTGGTGTTACTGATGATGATGATGATATCAGTAATCACCTTTTCAAGTTTAGTGATCAACTGCCTGATTCAGCTAGACCTGATGTTCCTATAGCTCCAGTAGCACAATCCACAACAAATGCTGATGAGATTTCTACAACTTCAACTTCCTTTGAATTACCATCTACTGATTGGTTTCAAGGAAATGCTTCACCATCACCATCTGTTGCTGCTGAGCCTGCTACAAACACTTGCATAGATCTTATTGTGTACCAAGATCTGAAGAATCACCCTATGTCTCAAATCATTGGTGATATCAATGCTGGCGTGTCAACAAGAAGTCAATTGTCAAATTTCTGCTTCTATGCTCTCTTCATTAGTTAGCAAGAGCCAAAGAACTATCACATCGCTTTAAGGGACAATGGATGGGTTGAAGCCATGCAGCTTGAGCTTCTTCAGTTCAAGAAACAGCAAGTGTGGGACTGGTTCCTCTACCTCCAGGTAAGTGTGCAATAGGCACTAAATGGGTGTTTAGGAACAAAACTGATGAAAATGGGCTTATTGTTAAGAACAAGGCCAGACTGGTTGTACAGGGGTTTTCACAAGAGGAAGGTATTGATTATAATGAAACCTTTGACCTGTAGCCAGACTGGAAGCAATTCGATTGTTTTTAGCTTATGCTGCTTATCACAACCTTAAAGTTTTTCAAATGGATGTCAAAAGTGCATTTTTGTATGGGAAAATTAAAGAAGAGGTTTATGTATGTCAGCCACCAGGTTTTGAGGACAATAAACATCCTAATTGGGTGTATAAGCTTGATAAGGCTCTTTATGGGTTGAAACAAGCTCCTAGAGCCTGGTATGAGACATTATCTAACTTTCTTCTGCAAAATAATTTCACTAGAGGCTCCATAGATAAGGCTTTATTCATTAAGAAAGCTGGGCAGCATAATGTACTTGTTCAAATTTATGTAGATGATATTTTTTTGCATCCTCTGATCCACAGTTGTGTGATGCCTTTACAAAGTTGATGCAACAGAAGTTTGAAATGAGTGCCATGGAAGAATTACAGTTCTTTCTGGGTTTGCAAATCAAACAAAAGGCTGATTGAATTTTCATTCATCAGTCCAAATACACAAAAGATCTTTTGGAAAAGTTTGATTTACAAAACTGTAAGCCCTATTCTACTCCCATGTGCAACACCACACAACTGGATACAGATCAGAAAGGTAAAGTGGTTGATGAAACACTTTACAGATGTATGATTGGGTCCTTGATGTACTTAACAGCTTCTAGACCAGATATTATGTTTGCTACATGTGTTTGTGCTACATTTCAGGCTGCACCTAAGGAGTCTTATTTGATTGCAGACAAAAGGATCTTTAGATATCTGCAAGGCACTCCATCTCTAGGTTTATGGTATTCTACTAGACATTCTGGTAAATTAGTTGCTTTTTCTGACAGTGACTATGCAGGTGTAAGTTGACAAGAAAGTCCACTTTTGGAGGATGCCAATTCTTAGGCAACTGCTTGATTTCTTGGCAGAGTAAGAAGCAGACCTTAGTTGCTACATCAACTGCTGAAGCAGAGTACATTGTTGTTCCAAGCTATACATCTCAGGTACTCTGGCTTCAAAACCAATTATTGGATTATGGCATAACAGAGACTAAGACCCCATTGTTAATGGACAGCTCTTCAGCTCTTTGTATTGTCAAGAATCCTGTCCAGCACTCTAGGACTAAACATATTGAAATCAGACACCATTTTATTAGAGATTGTTTTGAAAAAGGTCTGATTGATCCAAAATTTGTTCCTAGTGCTGATGAGCTTGCAGACATTTTCACTAAGCCCTTGGATAGTACAATTTTCCAAAACCTGGTGCTAAGGCTTGGTATGCTGTAGCTAGAATAAGTGACAACTACTGATGATCTCAGCTCACAAGTACTGATGATCATTAGTTTATTATTGTCATATATAAGTACTGAAGTTATCCTCCCTTTAGAAGTTTTTAAAACTACTGGAGCTTAAGTAACTTCTCAGTACTCAAGTACTTTATTTGTTAAAACAGCTTATGTAGTTACAACAGCTGATGTAGTCACAACAGCTGATGTAGCTACAATACTGATGTCAGAAATGCAGATAAGTACTGATGACCAATGAAACGTCTGAAACTCAGATCTAAGTCTGATGAGTAAGTGTGGAGGTCAGACTGAAACAGCTGAAATGCTATGAATTGACGAAAACAGCTGATGAGAAATTTCTCTTCAGTCGTTTATACAACTACTGTTTCATTAAAACAACTGAAGCCAAAACTATGTCTTCAGTAGTTTACAACTACTGAAGACTAACACCAAGTCTTCAGCTGTTTACAACAACTGATAACAAAACCACTGTCTTCAGTAGTTTCACAACTACTGATGACAAACACCAAGTCCTCAGTTTACATCATTTGAAGTCAAAACCAAGACCTTCAGTAGTTTCGCAACTACTGATGGTTAACACCAAGACTTCAGCTGTTTCAACGTCTAATGGTCAAAACCAAGTCTTCAGTTGTTTTATAACAACTGATGACAACACCACCACGGTCAGTCGTTTTAAACCTCTGAAGGTTAATACCACGTCATCAGTAGTTTCAAACAGCTGATGACCACACCAAAACCTTCAGTAGTTTCAAACAGCCTTTTCCTATCCCAACCCTATAAATACCTGTCTTCTTATCAAACGTTCCATTAGCCGTTCCTCTGACCTTCATACTTTCAAAAATGGCAACCATGAGCCTAAAACCACGACACAACTGCGTTGCATACCTTACCAAGTCGGCTTTCTGGAACAAATTTGATAATGCCATTAACCTAATGGTGGATTCCCCATATCGCACAGCCTTTCTCTTGAATCCGACCATCTACCCTGAATCTCTCAGTCAATTCTGGTCAAATGTTTGTGTTCATACTGATGAGTCTACTGGCCTAATCTCTGTTCGGTCCCTCGTTAACCAGAAACCAGTGGTTGTTAGTGCCGACATCATTCGTCAGGCATTACACTTACATGACTCCACCACTGTGACTGAATACCCAAAGGGCACAATGGATATGTCCTTCATCAATAATGGGTATGAAGGTGATCTTCGGGCTACAACTATTCTGAAGAAACATTCCATGATGCTGAAAAACTTATCTTTCACATGGTAAATGTATGCTTAGCTTCAAAGACATCCTCTTGGGATCAAATGTCATCCCAATGGCAACAGGTATTGTATTCTATTCTAGAACACCAACCGCTAAATTTCTCTAAAATCATGTTTCTAGAAATAAAGAACTTGGCTCAGAAACCTGCGGCAAACCGCTGGCTATTATATCCCAGGTTTCTGATGGCCATTATTTTAAATGAATTAAAATCTGATGGCCTTGTTGGCCTGGAGTCCCTGCACCAGCTGTTTTGGCTGAGGTATACTCCAGGCACAACTCAGACCTCACTCTCAAAGAAGCTGCCCGAATGCTAAAACCCAAGCAGAGGGAACCCACAGCTTCCACCACCAGATCCAGAATCCCCACCAAACCAAAAACCAAACGCCCCAAACCAGCTATTCAGGGAGATGAGTCCCCTGAAGATGCTCCTGTACCACCAAGACAGGATATACTTGCTGGTTTAAACCCCCAGCAGTATCAGAGACTCTACCAGCCAACACCGCACAGGCATCCTCTCAAAAGGATCCTGATGCAACCTTATCAGGGGCAACCACATCGCTGAGACCTCTCTCACTTGAGGAGGTTATCATTGAAGAGCATCCCTCTCCCCGGATGCAATTAGCTTCTATCCCCTCTCCCCATGCAAATGCCCCCCAAGTCCAACCATTATAATTGCTAATGTGCTGACTCAGCTGCATGCGTCTCCTCCTCCCCTACAACCACCAACAAAGGGGAGAACAACAACAATTGAGGAAGAGGATACACATGCTTCTGACAACCCACAGCACCGGGGTTTAAATGTTCTATCTCCTGGTGTGGATATGGAGATCAGAACATCTGGTGAGGCTGCCACCTCTTCCGAATCAGCATATGATCAGACTGAGGTTGGTAACATAACTAAGACCTCACCAGAGGCAACAGCTGATGAAGGACAAAGTCCTGAGGCTGGAAGTCCCCAGTTCCAAGACAAAGGGGCACATGCTACATCTGGTCTACACCTAGTGCATGTACATCCTGCTCCAAGCAGGAGGTCAGGTGATTCAGCATCTGCTGATGATGACCTGGGCTTCTTTTATGATGTTCTTGCCCAGAACATAATCCTAGAGGAGGAAATCAGTAGGCTGCAAAAACTACTTGACCAACTCTCTCAGGGAGAAAGACCATCTGCCACCACATCAACCCAACAGATGGCACCTTCCTCTGAAGGTCACTTAAACACACAGCCACTCAAAGAATCTCAGCCACCTACCTCTGTTTCTAGCACCATTTCTCAGGACCAAAACCCCTGAGCAAATGGATGCTATCCCTCATAATCCCCTACCTCTCATCACACCGTAGATAACTGAACTTGTCATTAAAACTGTTGATGAGAGACTTTCTTCTGTCTTACAACCTATGGTGGAGGATGTATTGAGCCAAAAGCTTTCTGCTGATCAAACCCTTAAAACCAATGCACCCAAAAAGGGGGAGATTCCAGCAGTGAAAGCTAAAAGAAAGAGGATGGAGAAGGAGAAAGAGAAAGAGAAGGACAAAGAAGTAGAAATAGAGAAGGACTGTGTGTATGAGACGAGAAAGAGAAGGAGAATGAGAATGAGAAGGGAGCTGAAAAGGAGAAAGTACATGAAAGTCAAAAGGACTTCATGTCACATATAAGAAAAAGAAAAGTGCTGAAAAAGAGAAAAACTTTAATGAAATGGTTAAAGAGGCTGATGCTGAACACAGCAGATCAATGGACAATATCATTGATCAGCTGTTTAGGCAAGGTTTCAATACTGAAAAGCTGGACTCTGAAATAAGAAGATTAGAGATCGAAGAGATTCAACAAAGATGGGCCAGCTACAACACATGGATAGAGAAAGACTTGAGATCATGATCAGATTTATCAGCAAATACCTTGGGAGATCATTGATCGAAATAAAATCATGGACCAGGGACAGCATCTTGGCCATAACCTCCAAGATCTGTTCGTCTAAGGCATATACTAAGGGATTAGTAATAGAAGCTTTGAATGAAGCAGGAGCAGGGAGCAGGACTGAGCTAGCCAAACACTCAAAAGCCACACTCACCTCCAAAATGCTAACTCAGCCTGTCAACATTCCCTCTCCAAAACAACCACAACCACAACCCACAAAACCACTCCCTTACCCTCAAAACCAACAGCCAATAATGCACCTAAGCAGAAGAAGAGAAAGGTGTTGATGCTGGAAGAAGAAGAAGATGATGATGAAGACAGGCTGCCGATCTCAGCTGTTCTGCAGTTGCCTAAGGCCAAAGATCTCTCTCTTGCAATAACTCCTGAGCAACAAAGAGATGCAATCAAAGTGAAGCTGGAAGAAGAACAACAACACAGATTGCACGATGAAGAGTTATTGAGGAGAGTAGATAAAGCATATGCAGCCACTTCCTCCATCATTAATATGAAAAAAACAAGCTCAGAGGATTTATACTCTTAGACATACTTTTCAGTATGTGAAAGAAAGAGTAAGAATTTGGCCTGATCCCAGGGTGGCTCATAGAATACAAAAGAAAAATATCCCTCAGAGATACAATGGGCAAGTGAAAAAGATTGTAGATGAAGTGATCTCCTTAGCCCTTGTAGTCTCACCCTGGGAAATCCTGGAAGATTTCAAAAAAGCCTACACCTTAAACATGCCCCCACAAAAGATGCTGGAGAATAGAATGATCAAAAAGGGGTTGGTGTATAAGAGGCTGAATGAGATCAGAAAGGATGAATTACCACTGCTGTTAGAAGGTCATCATCCTGATGAATTTGCTTACAGACAGATTACAACAGTGGTACTCAAAAATGGAAAACAGGCCAGATTCCTGTCTGAGTACTATGGGCCAGAAGGATTCTTCGATGGTGAGGCAGAGGAGCTCACCATGGAGGAACAAATTGTATTTTTGGAGGCTACACCAGGGAATCCTACAAGCTCATAGTTGGGAAGTGAGTCTCATGGATGGGGGAACAGCTCAGTGTCCAATTCCCTAATACAGAGCTCCCATCCTACATTGCCAACCAAATCATCAGAGACTCATTCCCAGGCCAGTGCTTATATGGGTCATCTTCTCAACTGATCAAGAAGGAAAAAGACCAACCATTCTGCCAACAATAAGTGGGAAAATAAATCAATTAGAGGTTTTGGTTTCATTGGTTCAGGGGGAGTTTGTTGGACCAAAAGAACCAATGAGCCGGATCAGAAAAAGCTTTAAGTCCCACAGACGTCACAACAACTGCTGAAGTCCACAACAACTGATGAAACATCTGAAGTTCAAGTCTGAAGACCAAGTGCTGAAGTTTCAGTAGTTTGTCACAACAGCTGAAGAATACTTCTTCAGTAGTTGTGTTATCAGTAGTTTTATGTTTTTACTTTCAGTAGTTTTGTAAAACGACTGAAGAGCTTGTTCTTCAGTCGTTGTAGTTTCAGTAGTTTCTTTTCAGTAGTTGTAGTAACTGATAACACTTAGTATTTTTGTAAGAAGATGTCAGCTGTTTTGACATCTTCAGTAGTTGTGTTTCAGTTGTTTAAATAATTCTGTTAGATGTCACTATCGAGTGACATCAGCAGACGTCACATCTCCTATATAAGGAATGTTCCACCACGACATTCCTATATAAGGGATGATTGACCTGATTGTAAGTGTGACATTTTGCCACCACGAAAGCGTGTGATTGAATGAAATATTCTTTTTGCAGAAACTTTCTCTCTCTATAACTAATTCTGTTCATTGCTATATCTTTGGTATTCTTGCTCGAATTGTGCTAGTTGGTACTCTATTCCGCTGCTGAAATCATTCGAATCGATCAAACTAGATGCTGAGATCCTATCAAATGCAATAGTAATTATCCTATATGAAAGCTCTTAGGATCGTTTGTGATTGTTGATGAAGAACTTTTAGTCATATTGTCTCTTTTTATCTTCCACACCATCTTTGGAATACTAGACTTGAGCTTTAATACTTTGAAAGTTTTGATAACTTTAGAATTTTTAGGGACTGAACCTTCATAAAAGTTGGCATCTACTACAACAGACTTCAGTACTTTAGAAGCATTCTTTTCTTTCAAGACCAGTTTTTCTCCGAAGGTAAATTTTCAATTATCTTCTTCTTCACTTTGAAGCTTTTGGAAGGAAGAGTTTTTCCTTCCAAAGTTGTCTTCTTCTTCTTCATCTTCTTGGAGGTTTTCTTGTTAGTCATGTGGATAGTGCTTTTGGGATTATAGATGCAATCCTTAGCAAAATGAAAAGTACTATCACACATGATGCATTCAGTTGACTTTGTTCTTAGAATCTTTTTCTGAGTAGAAGGTTGAGCTTGGTCACTTTCCACTTATATTCTTAGGGTGAGGCTTGCTCTTGGAACTAGATGGTTCAGGCTTTGTAGTAGTGGCACACATTTGATCAACCTTCCTCTCTTGACAAGGATGATTTGGACATGAGCTCGAACTCCTGGTACTAGAGTCCTTGGTTGAGTCTTTAGTCTTCACCAATTCAAATCTAGTAGATATTAATACTTGTTTGTGCTTGGAGTTGAAGGTGGCCTTGATATCTTGGGCTTTGTTTATTTTTATTTTCGCTGCCTTGATCAAGTTCTTTCTTACAAACTTCGTTATACTTGGTTTTTTCCTCTCATCATGAGAATAGTGACCTTCTTAGAATGATCCTATTCACTCACCTTAGATCCATTCTTCACTATCTCCTCTCTCATCTTGACAAGTTCCACACCTTGGAGATCTTACATATAGTATTGTGTATGGAGGAACTATATCAGTAGATCCTAGTCATTGCTTGTTCTCATATCATATCTTTGTATGCAAGGATGAGATATAATGTTCTTGAACATCTCTTCTTCAAGAACACATTTTTTTGCCCTGGCTTTGTTGATCACAAGCTCAGCCTAGCATTTAGGTAACTTGGTAATGAGGTTTTTAATTTGAGTCATATAATTTGTGTGCACATGCTTAAGAGTTGAAATTGTTTTCTCTAAATCTTCTAAATTAAGTTTGTAATCATTTTTAGCTTTTCTAAAATCAAATTTTAAGATATTCAAGTACTCAAGGTCAGATCTTATTTCCAATTTATAGGACGTGTATCTATTTACTTTAGCAATATAGTCACGAGTACAGAGTGTTCTAGTACCTTGGCTTTTTCATGGTCAGACAACAGTGCTTGGTTACATGGAAGCTTGAGTCAAAGCATCCCTCTTCAATAGCAACAACATCATGTTGTTTTGGTTGGCTAGGTTTCTTAAGTCTATGAGCAACCTTAGTGTAGTTTGTTTTGGTTTATGCTTAGCCATCATTTGTTCTTGGTTCCTTGCACTCTCTAGCAAAGCGTCCCATTTTGTTACAATTGTAACACTTCACCATGCTTTTATTCAATCCAAACTTTCCACTGGAATCATTGATAGGAAACTTTTTACATGTCCTCTTATAGAACCACTTTGCCCTATGAGTGAGAAGAGCCATTTACTAGACTATCTCCATGTACTCTAAATCATTTGGATGGATATAATCCAAGTCTTCAATAGTAAAGAGAAAGTTATCATAACATTCATCAGCACACATAAAGGCTTAAGTAGAGCTTGTCTTTTGGAATGGGCTTCCTTGGATGTAGCTCTACCGTGATGTCTCTAGGAAGGTGATGAAAGGATCCTTTTGTGAGTTGTTAGGGTACCTGATAAGATGATAATGTCGTTCTCTTAAGTCCTTTTCAGCCACATGAAATTCTGAACTCGGTTAATTGTTGGAAGAGCTTCCTGATTGATTTTGAATGTTCATCTCCATTTGGTGTTAGGTTTGTTGGACCATTTTCAAAGTTGTTTAACCATTTAAACAAGAAAAACGCAGCGGAAACAAACCTTAATATGATGTTTTGTAAACTGAAAATTAAGGCATATAACTTAATATCAACAAACCCAAGAACATAAGATCAAATATATGTGTATAAACTAGCTATCAATAAGAAATAACAACCAAAAGAACACATACAAATTACCTTTGTAGAGCTGCTGAAAACCGTGAAAAGATGAAGAGAATGAAGTTCTTGAACGACCAAAACACCAAGGAGAGGTGTCCTCAAGCTTCCATACCTAGAAGGATCAAGCAAAGACCCTTCTTGCTAGGATTTGTACACCAAAAACCAAAGAAGAAGCTGCTGAAAGCCACCTTCCAGTTTGAGTTTCTTGAAGAAGAAGAGAGAAACTTGTTCTTTTGGTCTATTGCATGTGTAAGAGAGAAAGAGGTGGAGTGTCTTGCTAGTTAATGAAGTCTTGTTCCAAGACAAAACAAATGAACCATCCCCTCCCAAGGGTGGCCGAAAATGGTATTCAACCTCAATTTTATTTACTATTTTATCCTAACTAGTCACTAATATTAGTTATGTAATTAACCTTTTAATTATATAACTCATACACACTTTTATTACTTGATGTTATTTAACCAATTTAAATAACATTACAAATAATACCCAAAAACAAAATATCCCTATAAGTTGTTCCATCTCATATGCAACTTATTTAGAAAACCCATTTTCTAAATTGGTGTCATTATTTAATTGCATGATCATATCATCAATTAAATATTAATTGGTGTTTGCTAAGCTTGTTATTGGGTATGACCTGACTTGGATCATAACATACTAATAACATCATTGTTCTATGTGTCTTGGGCATAAAGAATCCAACATTTGGTAGCCACAAGTATATGATACAACTCTATGAGAGTAAGAGTTAAGAGGTTTTTAGTTATCTTAATGGCAAGATAGTTTTGAGTCCATTGTATGGGAAGAGAGAACATGAACTTCCTCACAATGTCCCTATTCTCAAGTTTTACACCAACATCCATTAGAGTATCCATAATCTTAACATACTTGAAGCCTTAGTGCATTCTAGAGTTGCTTTGTAGTTTTGCACTTCTTGAAGCCTCTATAGAGAGAGTTAGTAAGAGTAGTTTAGAGAGCGATCATGAGCTTCTGATTAGCATTAATTTACTTCCAATTTTCCTCTGAGCAGTTAGCCAATTCCTTGGCAATCATACTACCACCAACAACACCTAAAGTGGTGCTTGGAACATGAGGTCCATAGATAATAGATCCTGACATCTTGTTGTATTGAGACTTGATAGAGCCTTATATTCTTTGGAAACAAGTATCAAAGCCATCAGGAATGATTAGTGAAGATTTTGTCATGGTACTGGTTTCCATATTAGCCTTACTAAGAGCTACCATTTGAGTTTTAAGTGTTTTATGAAACCAAAGTGATTTAAGATGGTGAGATCTTACAATCAAGGGCCAATGTGGCTTTGATACCAGTTGAAGGACCATTGAAGGAGGTCAATACAACAGTTTCACAATGGGGAGAAACTTAGAACACTTAACAGATCAAATAAGGAACTGGTTAGGATGAAACAATGAACACAAGTGGTACGAACATAAACAAAAACACTCAAATATGTTGACTGGCGTTGAGTAAGAGTGAGATTCTTACTGTGAATCGAATATGGTAATCAAGTTAGTGATTGAATGGCGGAAACAAACAATCAAAGAACATTCAATGCAAGAAAATTACTCATAAATGCTTTTGTCTTGTATATATGAAAGTTGATAAATTACAGAGAATAATTACAACAAAAATTCTCTATCTATCAGCTGTCACCTCATGTACGAGGTATCTATTCTATTTATATGTAGACAATATGCCTTTTACAAAATGACTAAACTACCCCTGACCTATTACATCAGAACTAGTCTAAGTCTTCATCTGCATCTTCACTTGTTCATCTGCATCTTCACTTGTTCATCTGCATTGACAAATTAACTTGATCGGCATTTCTTCACTTGATCATCCACATTAGTATGTTGGTCATCCGCATTGGTTAATGCGTATGAACAAATACTTATGCGCATTTGTTCGGTCATCCGCATTTGTCAAATGCGGATGAGCAAAGTCTTGTCCACATTAACTTTTAGTCTTTCGCATTAGTCAATACGGAAGAGTAAATACTTGTCCGCATTAGCATTATGTCTTCCGTATTGATAAATGCGGAAGACAACACTTGTTCTTTTCCTTAGCAGATTTCATCCGCATTCTTCTTGTGCTTAAGGGATTCCAGTAGAGCAATCATAAATCACCCATTGAGTTGGCATGTATGATCCTTTCAGGGTGCAACAATACTCTCCCTAAGGATTATACAATCTAGTTTTCCTTAATGTTTGGAGGTGATTGATGTTGTGATGATTCAGCTGGGTCTTTTGGTGGTGTAAAAGCTGCTGCTTGTCTTGGATCCAAATTGCCTTGATCATGTTGTCAAAATCTTGAGCATCTGACATTTTGTCCTTGCTTAGTACATGAATCTTCATTCTGCTTATATCATGAATGGCTTCAAGTGGTGGTTTCTTTAGAGAAATTGGTTCCCAAATAGACACTATTGATAGCCCATACCTGTGAATCAAGAGAGAACCATCTACATCAACTTAAAGTTTGACAATGTTGCCCACTGTAAAGGGTCTTCTTCTTCTTCCTTTGCTCCCTCTTAGCACTAATCTCATCATAAGTCATCTTCAATATTTGATACACTTTAAAAAGAAATGTAGATCTTCTTGACCCAGTTTGTTTGATATCTCTCTGAAGTGTCTTGTGTATATGTATTGAATGTATGATTGATCCGGTAGTCTACTTCAAAGCCACTGAATAATCTGATTTCAGCACCTTCTTTGCCTCCCCACTTCCTCTCATAACCAATTCATACGTCTTCTCATCATAATAAACATTTGAATTGGTGTTGAGGAATGTGTACCAGCTACCATTTTTCTTTTCAATGTTTAGTAGGTTTCACTCTAAGTTTAGGAAACACTACTTCTTCAGCTGGTTTTGTATGTTTCATTTCCAGAGGGTTCTTGATGTTTTGTCTTTTATCATACATGTTGCTTTCAAAGAATTGAAGTTGTTGGTTCTCTTGAACATTTTGAGTATTCCTTCAAATTCATATCCTCTAAACATGGCATTATGGTTGATCAACTCCAGATTAGCTAGTTCTTTCAGATCATGATTCTCAAGTGAATTTACCAGAGTAGAGTACTCTGTAAAATATTGCACTAGACCAGAGATTCTTTTAACCATAAACATACTCCATGAACTATCATACTTCCAGGCAATAATTTCTGGTATGTTTTGCTTTTTGGAGTAGATACTCCTCTGATCATCTTAGTAGTGGTCAACCCTTCCTGAAGTTTTAGTTGCGAGGGTTCAGCAAACCACTCTGGATATTTATGAATAACTGGTGCAAGATAGTCTTGATCTTTATGAGTAAGATTCATGTCATGTGCAGAAATTCTTGATCTTGGCTTCATATTGAGCACTTCTTCTTCTAACTGCTTTAATTTTTCTTTCTTATCATTTATCAACCTAAGTGTAGCAGCTTTTAGTGAATTAGTCTTCATGTTTGCCAATTTCTTTTGGTGAAGCCTTGACTAGTGAGGTAATCCTTCTTTTCCTTATCTGTCATACTATAAGGATTAGGAATAGTGGTTCATGAGTTGGGATGATTTCTTCATTGAAGACAGCTTGGGTAGGGGAACTTTCTTGGCAATGGTCTTTCTAACCCAGTTGGTTTCTTCATAGAAGACTCTTTAAGCATTGGAGCACTTTAGTGATTGCTTTTTCATATTTTGTTTCAATATTTGGATCAAGCAGCCTTTTCACTTTATCTTCCTCTTCCTTCATTCCTTCATATGTTATTCCAAATACTTCATCTGGACATACCCTTAATTGATCAAAAACATAGCTTTGATCATTAAGTCATCAGTTTGGGCTTTTAACACCATTTCTTCCACTGCCTGTTCTGTTTTCATAGGACTGTCCATATGAACATCCTTTTCAGCATCATATCCACCAACTATCTCTTCCTCTTCTAGATCAATGATAATAGATTGTTTCATTAATTGAGCTTCAGCCTTCTCATGTTCTTCAAGAAATTCAGCAATAGCAGCTAGGCTTCTTGGATCATCTTTCTTCTTCTTAACACTTTCTTCTTCAATGACTGGTCTTTTACCCTTAGCTTTTTCAGCTAGATATTTTCTTTTTCTTGAATATGTTTGAAGTTGTGGACTTGAAGTTTCACCCTTTTCAATCACTTTAGACATTCTCTTCGGTGTGGTTTGTTCTTGATCATTCACTTTTATTTTCTCCTTCTCCTTTTCTGTTTCTTTTTCTTTTTCTCTTTATTTTTCACACATTTCTCTTATCTTTTCCTTTTGTTCTTCACTTAATGACACTGCAGGGACAATCTGCATGCTTAGCTCTTTCTCCATGGGAACTAGAGATTTGGGGATGAATACAATAGGATCAGAATGAGTTCTTTGATTGCTTACAAAATCCCAAAAGTCATCATCTACACTGAATTCTTCAAATGTAAAGCTGTCTAAAGCACTAAAAAGTTCCTCAAATTCAGCTTTCTCAGTGTGAGCAAAGGTTTTTCCAGAGTATACCACCATTTCTAGACTTTGTTCATCATGCTTTGTTTGACTTGTATCACCTTCTTGTTCTTCATTTTTAGAAACAGACGTGTTATCATCATTATCAACTTTTCTTGTTCTTCATCATCAACCTTTTTCTTGTTCATCTTTCTATCATCATCCACTTCACTTCTTTGAATCTCAATTATCAGCTCAAGTTCAGAGATTCTTTTGTTTTTGCTATCATTTGTTTTTCAAGATTAGAGATGATTTCAGCTTGTTCTTCTATAATGTTCTCTTGTTCTTCCATTGCTATTGTTTGAAATGCAAGAGTGTCAACATGTCCACTGACTTCCTCTCTTGAATGATTAAGTGCGGCATTTAAAGTTTCAGTTTCCTTTTCTTTCTCCTTCTTTTCAGCTTTATGTTTTTCTTTGAGATCTTTTAGCTCCTGCTCCGTTTCATCAAGCTCTAGAATTCTATCATCAATGATTCTAGCCCTTCTGTTTAGTATTCTCTCCATTCTTTCAACCTTTTGCAACAGTTCAGTTATCAACTCATCCTTTTCATTAGGCCTATTCATATTTCATTTAGCAAAGCTCTCTGAGGGAGCAGTCTTAGAAGTTGCTCTTTTTGCAGGCATTTGAGTATGATGATCCTCCTCATCACAAGATGATTTGGATGATTTAGAAGCACTAGTGATCCTTCAACTTCAATAGGGTAATCATGGGATGACAAAGGTTGGTATGGTGATATAGGTGATTGATGTGGTGGTGATATGGAGAGTGATAATGAGGTGATATAGGTGAGTGATGATGAGGTGATATTGGTGAATGATGATGAGGTGATATTGGTGAAGGTTGAGGGTTTATTTGTGGTGTTGGTTGTGGTGATGGTTGTGGTGCTGGTTGTGGTGATGGTTGTGGTGCTGGTTGTGGTGATGGTTGTGGTGTTGGTTGTAGTGATGGTTGTGGTGATGGTTATGCTTGTGCTTGACCTTCTTGATTTATTTGTTGAATCATCCATGGAAGAAGAGGTGAGAGCACCACTGTAAAATTCTTGGGTCCCTCTTGTTAATGTATTTGTAGGATCTTGCATCATAGTGAGGAATATCAAGCATTGGTCCTTCATTAGCAATATCAGGGAATGATTCATTGATCAGGCATTGAATGAATCTTGGATACATCAGGAACTTGTATCTTCTCCCTTCTTGAATGTTTGAAATCAGGCCATTGAAAACATATGCGGAAATATTAAATGGCCTATTGGTGTAGAGAGCACAGATTGCTGAGGATGTGAGGACTGGAATGTCATTCCATCCTGTCATTCTCTTGGATAGACAATGTTGAAACATTTGAATTAGGAATCTCCAAGGTAGATCAACTAATCCTTTAACAATTTTTTTTGCTTCATATCCTCCTTCATAACC
Source organism: Flaveria trinervia (assembly GCA_025506515.1). Lineage (NCBI taxonomy): Eukaryota > Viridiplantae > Streptophyta > Magnoliopsida > Asterales > Asteraceae > Flaveria > Flaveria trinervia. Next base: position 60,210,354 of record CM046453.1, read on the forward strand.
AGTTTCAGCAAAAAAATTTGGTTATTTCTTCATCATCTAGCTCCAGAGGAGCATTAGCATCATCACCAAATTGTAAGCATCTTCTAACAGAATCTTCAGTGATACTCAAAGCGAGATCATTGTTGATTCTCCCGGTTAATGTTTTAACACCATCAGCTTCAACTACCTCAGCTGAGTTCCAGAAGGACCTGATGAGATTCTCATAGATTATGGGTCTCAAAGTGATAGCATAGACTACCCTTGTGGTAGATAAGAATCTGATCATATCTCTAAGTCCTTCAGCTTCAGGCACATCAGGGTTTAAATAACCGCTGACATTATGAAGCTTGCTCCATGTAAGATTTGCCATGTAATCTGCACAAGAGACATGTGTGTTAGTTATCAGTTTGACTTTAAATGGACAAGGATGAGTGCTTGTCATTTCTGTTGCATTGTTGTCGTAGCAAATGGTGAGTTTGTTATTCAACAATCACAGTTTCTATGTTTGAACCATTAATGAGATATTGTTTCATAGATTTGTTACAAATGTTTCATTTTTCATCATGCTCTGTTCTTAGAAGAAACATGAATATCAAGGTTTGCATGATGATAAGAATTTCTGTTGGTTTGCATGCTCATTGAAGTTGAAAAGGTGTATTATGTTACATCATTAAGACATTTTTTTGTGTTCTTCATTATTAGTTGGTTCATAGATTGATTTAGGTTTAACATTCTGAAACTTGGTCTTGATTAAAATTTTTATGGAAATTTCCCCTTATTTCCGATACAAATGAGGTTTCAGAATCGATAACAAGAGTCGATTGTTTATGTTGAAGATGATCAAAGATGGTGTACTGTTCGTTTGCGCTCGTCTCACTATAAAGTCTCTCAAATTTGAAAAGTGTTAAATGACCCATTTAAGTTCCTTAAATAGTCAAATAATGCATTTTGAAAGATTTTACAAGTTTAAGAGCAAATGCGGTCACCACTGTAGCAAATTTGGAAGGTTAATTTTTTGACTTTTGGTCATCCGCATTTGTTAACTGTAGCAATTACGGAAGACAAACTTTTGACCTTGACTCTTCGCATTTGGCTACTGTTGTAAATGCGGAAGTTTTATTTCTTATTATTTATTCTTTCCGCATTTGTGTCTTTGTTGCAAATGCAGAAGTTAGAACTTGAAACCGTTGACTATCCCCATTTGTGCAGTAGTAAATGCGGAAGAATAACTTGTGATTTTGTTCATCAGCATTAACACACTGTAACAAATGTAGTAGAGTTGTTACTTGTTTCATCCTATCCATATTTGTACACAGTAGCAAATGCGATAGAACAAAGTCAATCAGCATTTGTGTGACTACACCAAATGCGGTTGACAACACTTGGTCAGCATTGCACTGTAGCAAATGCGAGAGAGATGTTCATCCGCATTTGACTACTGTAGCAAATGCGGTAGAGTAAAATCCACATTTACTTCACACACTAATGCGGTAGAGTAAAATCATTGTCCGCATTAGTTGCACATGAAAATATACTATTACCCGCATTAGTCACATGCATGGGTTACCTTCACCCGCATTAACCAATGCACTTACCTGCATTAACTTTTGAACTTAATCATAAGTTAATGAGATTGAATTAATTATTCATCTTATGAAGATTTTCCTTGATTGATTTTTCTTATGAAGTTGACTATTGAAGTTGTCAATTCTTGCTTGGATTGATTTGAATGTCACAAGTGATACAAGTTGCCCAATTTTGACAGATCTTAGACTTATCATGCTTCTAAGAATCTGCATAAGCTGAGATATAATGGTATGACTTTTTGCAACAACACCAACCAAAATCCTTTTTGTTTTGTTTTCCAAGTTAAGTTAATAAACAAAAATTTGGATTTACTCAAAAATTTTAAATTACTCCCCTAAAGTTTATATCAACATCTGGATAGAAACTTTAAGATTTAAAACCTTTTGAATATTATTTTGATTATTAATAATGAAGAGAACTATCTCTTTGTTGGGATCATATCAGTCTTACATTACACTTGTGCATCCTTTATGATTAAATGGACATGATCATGAACTTGAAGATTGAAGGTATCTTTGTCCTCTTAAACTCATACCTGGTTGATATTTTGATGCAAATGACTTTTATCATGTTTTGGTTGATTTAATTATTCAATGTGTACCTCACACAATAAGCATGGAATGATCAACCCTCCTTATACAATGTATGGTAGAACATTTTCATAGCTTTTCTTACCACGTTACTTAAGTTATGAAGTCTCATTTTCACTGATCCTCATTGGGATTCTTTTACTTTGATCCTTTTTCATGTTGATCCACATTGGGATTCTCTTCACTTCACTTTGGAAGGTGATCCATGATAGGATTCTTTTGTTCATTCACTTGGAATGTATTACTTTGTTGAATCGGTATATAGTTTTGATTTCCTAATGACTATATCGATTCAAGAAGCAAGATTTATGTTTCCAACAAAAATTTATGAGCCCAAGATTTCCATTATGATCAGGTCATACAAGTCTACAACCCAATTTCTTTAGATCCAAAAATATACGAAGATTGGGAATTAGTGTTTTAGTGGTTAAAAGGTCCAACACCCGAAACACCTAGATCTTCATAATACAACATCCAAAACAAAGAATAAAAGAACATTATATGATGATTTTGTGTTTACATGATAAATATCATTAATAACAAGATAGAACAATGAATATATCATCAAACATCGATTTTTCTTACCGTAACATTATGAGGTGAACAACGCTTGCTTAGGATACAATCTTGAATGTCTTGCTCACTTCAATAATCAATGAAACGATTGGGGATAGTGAAATATTGAACTCATTTGTATACTCCATTCACATGACTGAGCTCAGTCACATAGCTCATTTGCACGACTGAATGACTCCAATCGTTTGCTTCCAATCGTCCTGTTCATACGCACGACTGAATCCAATCGCGCGAATGAATCAATCGGTGATTCAGTCACACGACTGACTCAACCGCATGGTGTAGCATACGACTAAGCGCAGTTGCAGGCTCAGTCGCACGACTGAACTTAGCTGCAGGCTCAATCGTATGACTGAACTCAATCGTACGACTAAATATCAGTCGTATGGTTCAGTCACATGACTGAACCAGTATGATCAAACCAATTTAAGTTCCTACTGTCTTCTATTATGCATAAATCTAATGTATATGTGTCCTGTGTTGTAGCAATATGGCTCATAGATGGACGATAAGCACGAAGCATAACATTTGTGCTCATTTAGATGCTACTACTCAGAATGCTTCCGAGTTTACTAGGATCATAGCCTTTCTGAGAAGATCAAGGATCTTCAAGGCCATATCTACACCTTACACGTCATACAGATCATTACAGCAGACCTTCTGGGAAGGTGCTACAGTTGACCGATCCACTGAGCCTCATAGTGTTCGGAGCTCGATTTTTGGACAAGAGATTGGTATTACTGCAGACGATCTAAGGCGAGTCCTGGATCTGGGTAAGGATGGTGCCCACCCAACCAAGCTACACCCTCTAACCGTTTGGGGATGCTTTCTGAGGATGAAGTACATTGGGACATCAATGCATGTGTGCTTAACAAGAGCAACCTGTGCCCCCAGTTTAAGTACTTGGCTCACGTCATTCTCAAGTGCATAGCGTCAAGGAGAGGAGGATTTGACAAGATTTCTGATCAAATCCAGAATGCATATGTTGCTCTTGTACTAAACCAGCCGTTCAGTTTCTCCTACATGCTCTTCTCCTATATGATAGAGAACCTAGAGGCGAAAGGCAAGGAAGGCTTTTGTATGTACCCACATTTTCTGCAGATGATTATTGACGAGAAGCTTCCTATGCTACCAAAGGAGAGGGATGATGTTGTAGTTTTGGAGGTTATGGATGACACTGCATTGGGTAGGATGAAGGTCTATCGGGGGAAGCAGGTAAAGCCCCGGCTCAGGAGATTGTTTGGGCATTTGGCAGGTGAAGATTATATGGCGCCCTCTCATTTGGCAAGAGATCTTCAAGGCCATATCTACACCCTACACGTCATACAGATCATTACAACAGACCTTCTGCGAAGGTGCTACAGTTGACCGGTCCACTAAGCCTCACAGTATTCGAAGCTTGATTTTTGGACAGGAGATTGGTATTACTGCAGATGATCTAAGGCGAGTCTTGGATCTGGGTGAGGATGGTGCCCACCCAACCAAGCTACACCCTCTAACCATTTGGGGATGCTTTCTGAGGATGAAGTACATTGGTACATCAACGCGGGTGTGCTCAACAAGAGCAACATGTGCCCCCAGTTTAAGTACTTGGCTCACGTTATTCTCAAGTGCATAGCGTCAAGGAGAAGAGGATTTGACGAGATGTCTGATCAAATCCAGAATGCATATGTTGCTTTTGTACTGAACCAGTCGTTCAGTTTCTCCTACATGCTTTTCTCCTATATGATAAAGAACCTAGAGGCCTAGGGCATGGAAGGATTTTGTATGTACCCATGTTTTCTACAGATGATTATTGATAAGAAGCTTCCTATGCTACCAAAGGAGAGGGATGATGTTGTAGTTTGGAGGTTATGGATGACACTACATTGGGTAGGATGAATGTCTATCGGGGGAAGCAGGTAAAGCCCCCGGTCAGGAGATTGTTCGGGCATTTGGTAGGTGAAGATTATGTGGCGCCCTCTCATAAGAAGTGGCGTCATGATGATAGTGACTCAGATGTTGAGCCAATTGAGCTACCCACTGATGAATTAGACGACGATGATGATAACCATGATGATGGTCAAGGTGGTGAGGCACCTGGTGGAACAAAGAAGCTGCCTTCCACCAAGACTTCCAGCTTGGTGAAGAGGAGAGTCTGATGATAAGCCACTGGTAAGGATTGTTGGGAGCAAGGTTGTTGCCACTGACAAAGAGAAAAAGGTGGTTGGCGGATGCCAGGCTGAATCGAAGGGTGTTGCTATAGATGTCACTGATCCTACTTACATCCTAGACCAGCCACTCAACTCAGGGGGGAGCCTCTATCTCCAAGGGCTCCAGGAAGAAGAGGATGCCCCATACCCATAGGAAAAAGAGTAAGAGGCCAAGGTTTACTTTGATCACATCCTCTACTACTACCACCACAGCCATAACCACCACCACTACAACACCTACTACCACCACTAGCACAGCCACCACTACTACCACACCCACTACCACAGCCACCACTCCATCCACCACTCATAAACCTACACCACCACAATCCAATCCCAACCCTCCTCCCATCTTCACCACATCCACCACTACCACAACCACTCACCAAGCTGGTCCCTCCACCCAATCCACATTCACACCCGGACCTACTCTACCAATGATCAGGTTAGTAGTAGCTAGCTAGCCTGAACCAGATGGTGCTAAAGCTTATTGCTACTGATTGTTTGAGGGCTACTCAGATCAATCAGCTGATGGTGGTGAATGCGGGTCAAGCTAAGCAAATCGCTCAGCTGAGTGAGAAGAATGCTCAGTGCGAGAGAGCGTTAGACCGAGCCCATCACGTGCTAAAAAGTCAAATGAGCTGGTGTTGGCTTCGGTAAAGAGAATTGAAGAACTTGAGAAAAAGAATAAGAAGATTTTGCTAAGGTAAAGGGATTAAAGAGTGAACCATTAAAAGTCAAGGATGGCGATGATAATGATGATGATGAGGAGGAGGAGGAGGATAAAGATGAATCTGATGAAGATAATGGTGATGACGAGGGAATGGAAGGAAGTGGAAAAGGAAAGGAAGGAGATGATAATGATGAGGATGATCAAGAAGGTGATTCATCTGCGTTAGCCTCTAATCCACTAGTTAAGGAGAGGCGGACCAAAAGAAATCAAGATCAAGGAGCTTCGTCCTCAGCTCCTCAAGCTGAAGAAACTATTGACCAAGGAAAAAATGAAGATCAATAGACAGATGAATATGATGTTGCTCCCCTTCAGCAAGTCAAGACTCAGCTTACCATGATTCTTGACTTGCAAGGGATTGTTAGAAGATCTGTGAGCTACACACTAGAGGAAGGAGAGATTATACATGATCTAACAGACGAGTAGCTCACTGAAATATTCAAAATGAATCCTGACGAGCTTGTCAAAGATGCTCCAGAATTGACGTTGTGAGTGATGATGAGCTAAAAGACGTGGATGAAATCGAGATAGAGGATGTCACTACAGAGCACTATCCACAGTACACTGACCCGGAAGGACATGTTATCCCTAACTTAGGTGAAACGTTTGGTAGTGGTACTTTTGATAAGTTGGATGAAATGGAGAAAGAAAAAGAGAAAGAAGAAAGCACAGCCCAAGCTTCGGATGCTAATGTTGATATCAAGAAAGTTGAATAGGAAGCTTGTTTTGCTGAGATAAAAGCCCAACACGCGCCCCCAAAGCAAAATGCCTACACCAAACTTTATCAAGTCAAAGGACACCAGAAAGTGTCAGGCAAGATTATCGCGTGGCCATATTTTGAGATTTTGATGTATATGCTGTTAAGAGGGAGAAAGGGATTGAGTACTTCAAATATCCTCATGATCAAAAGACTCTTCTTGGTTTTGAGCTCAACCGACTGGCATGCTTAGATCTGTTATATGCTAATCCAAGAAAGATGTCAGGGTGGTTTGAGGCTGCATTGAAGAAAGAATACCACACCAGGGGGTAAACTTCAGATCTCAACAACCTAAGAGGTTCATTCATAAGTCTGAAGTTGATCCTATATCTAGAAAGCCTAAAGTAGTGCTGAAGTAGAGTCCTCCGTGCACAATGTCAAGATTCCCTTACAAGAAATACCTCAGGACTTCATCCACATTCAAATGGTGGTATTATGACCGGAGGATAGAGGAAGCGCGGTCATAGTTTTGAACAGAGATGGGAAAATAGAGAAAATCAGGGTATTTGACCCAATGTGGCTCACTAACTTGTCTGCTAAAGATGTCTATACTTTATACAAGTGGCCATGGTTCTATGACACGCAGGACATTGTACAAGCTCTTCAACTTCAACACGTTATAAGGCTCTGCTTTGCAGTCGAGATACATGCAGGAGTCACAAGAGAAGAGAAGTACAAGAAGCTCTAAGAACATGTGAAGAATGTTAGAAGATAGAGTAAACTAGGTCTTTTGGGCAGTTTGTAGATACATGTGTACCTAGTTTATGTGCTTAATTGTAAAAGTCTTTCATGTCTAAAATATGTTTAATTTGACGAAGTAATGAAATATGATATATGATTTGATGTTTACTTATTTTTAATTGATATGTATGACTTCATATATAGGTTTGAGGTTGTTGTACATAGTTCTTAGTCAATAATGATTGAGAAATGTGTTCAACCTAGTTAGGTGATTATTCATGCTAATGGACCATATTTATGGACCATACTCATGAATATATCATGCTTAAGGACCAGTCATACGACTGAACCAAGAGACTGGATCAGTCGTATGATTGAGACATAAGATTGATTCAGTCGCACGACTGAACCTACAGTCGTGCGTATGACTCAATGCATGATTCAGTCACACGAGTGAACTATGCTAATGGTTCAATCATACGAATGGAAACCACTAACCTATAAATACCACCTAATTCATGGAAAAACAAAACACTTTGAGAGGTATTACGAATACATATAAACCCTAGCCGTCCAGAGCGTCCCACACAGCCTGTCCATGTTCATAGTTCATTCCTGATCGATTCTTACTCATTCTTAACGTTTAGTTCAATCTTATATCGATTGGGTTATCATTCTCACTGATTGGATGGCCAATCAAATAGGATTCCGCACTATTTGATCCGGTATAAACGCTGAATCAGTTAGTATTTCGTATGTACACGGTCCTAACAGTAACAAGATGGCATCTTCATAAGTCAGTCAAAGTATGTTTAGCACGTACTTAAGAGGTTCAACATGACTGATTGTAAGGTTGCTAAGACACCCATAGCAAGAAACCAATCTCATGGACTTGATCTTGTGGGGGAGTCTGTGGATGAACACCTTTTGTTGGTCCATTGATCGTATAACAGTGCAAATGAGATGAAGAATAGTTCAATATACAACAAACAAACTAAACCACAAGAACAAAGAAGATTGAACACAATAATAATCCATTCATAATAAGACAATGAATATCAATAATCCATAACATAAAGCACAATGATAATTCTCTGTAATAACTGCTTTGAAATGGTAACTTGCAACAATGATAATCGATTAGGATTTTGCAAGCTTACCCAACAATGAAAAAGATCAAATCTATTTATAGCAGTCTTAGTTTCGCCTGGCAGAAACGTAGTTTTGCCAAGCTAACTAATCAGCTGACTGTGAGCGAAACTATAGTTGTGAGCGAAACTATAGTTTCACTCACAGTTTCGCTGGACTACAAAACTACATAAAACTAAATACATTTAATAGAAAACTAACAAAAGACCTATTACAATTAAAAGTAAATAATCTAAACTAAGGTAAGTCCAACCTACACATGATCTTCAATACTCCCCCTAGGTTGGAACTCACCACCTTCACTCGTCTTGATGTGTCTTTTCAACTCTAGTATCCTTCGTTGCCTAAGATTAATCTTCAGAACCTCCTGCAACAACTCCCTTAGAAGCTTTATCACCCGATTCTCCATGGTTTCCTCCTGCTTCATTAGCCTCTTTTGGATGAGCACTTGCTCACTCAAATTGCTTAGCCAAATCTATACATCCATGTTTAGGTCATCTTGAGCCCGTACTCTCTCTGCTAATCTCTTCACCTCTGCCCTTACTCCTCTGATCTTGTTTGCTACAGTCATAAAAAGACTAGCTTCCTTTCTTGTTTCCTCACCTACACCTACTTTGATATGGTTCTCGCAAAGAATCAACAGGTCTTCATCATAGAAACTAACTAGTTCCATTGGATCAAAGATTTTAATCTCAGCACCACCATTCTTAACCCTGATGACTGCCTCCTCTATATTATTATCATAATTTTCAAAGCTCTATAATCGTTAGGGAAGTGAATCTGCTAATCTGACCTTGTTCACGGTCCTTGGGGGTTTCACCCTTAGTACAATTCTTCCCTTCCCGGTCTCCCAATCCTTGTCTCTTTTTGAACGTTTCCTCTCAGCCTTCATATAACCAAAAGACTCAAAATTGTCATTTAGCCTATTCTGAATTTCTTTCTCTAGTAGAGAGGCTCCTTCAGTCAGATTTGCCTTCAGTAATGGCAGAGTTGCCAGTCGCCTTAGATCTCATTTAGGCAAGGTCTTGAAAGCCTTCCTTTTATGTAAGTAACTGATTCCGCCCCCTCTTCTTTTTATCATGAACATTTTAAGGCTGGGGTTATAGCACCATCTTATGATCCGCTTATCAGCCTCTTTCCTACTCAACCCTTCCATGTGTTGGAATAGGGGAGTCAGTTCTTCAGCCTCTTTCTCCTTAACAAACCACTCATCTTTATCCATTTCAAATACATCCTCATCAAGATCTCCTTTCTTAGCTACATAGATCAACGGTCTCTTATCAATTTCATGGAACTCAGGTTCAGAATCATAGTCTACAAGTTGTTCATCATCCTCTTCTTCATCAACTAAACTCTTTTCCTTCTCACTATCTCGGTCTACCGACTTCTCCCTCACCACTTCTTCTCCAACCAAATCCTTCTCAACATCAAGACCCATGTTTATAAACCCAACCTCCAAAATATCCTCTTCATTCTCCCTTCCTACATCTTCATTTCTTATTACACAATCTACAGCATCATCAGTTGCTACACCAGACGTTCCCTCTCCTGCCTTAGATGAAGTACCCACGTTCAAAAACGGGTACTTTGATGTATCAGTCAAATCATTTAACTCAGATTGAGCTAGTTGAATAGGCAGGCCGGCTGCAGCTTTCAGTTGGCCAATCTCTTCAAACAACTTCTTCAGCAGACGGTTTTGATCAACAAGCATCTTCTTCATTCCATTATCATCTCATTTTTTTGTTTCTCCTATATCTCTTGGTTGGTGAGCTTCGTCTTTATCATACTCAGTTCATTTGCCAAAGAACTGTTAAGATTATGGATCATATCTTCATCTAGATTTCCTCTTTCTCCCTCCTCTTAGTGAATGCTTGATGTCTTTGTTTAGTTCGCCTCTCTAAATCTACTGTATCAGCTTTCTTCTTTGACCTTTTCTCCTTTTCTATCCTGATCTCTTCAGCTCTTTCATTTATCTCTTTTTCAAAATCATAATATTTCTCTTTAACATATCTCTTTCTTTTCTTGGTTGTATTAGATTGTTGTACCCTGGTTTCTTCACTTCTTTTATTCTTAGATTCATCCACCCGTCTAATGTACTTATATATCTCCGGTGGATACATGTTCTCCCAGAGATGGGTTATCTTTCCACTAAAATCATGGCGAATAGCATAACAGTTAGCAAAGACACGAGGATTCATTTTTACCAGCCTTTTTACCTCCCCGTGTTTTGGCACATTTGGTATAAGGTCGTCAAAGATCATTTGAAGAAATTGAGGATACAACAACCATTTGTCTTTCTTCAAGGCCATAACATTCTCAGCCATGCAAGTGAATATCAATCTGGCTATGTTTGCCTTCTCTCCTTTACAGCACAACACCATTACTTTAGCGCAGCCAATGTTTAATCTGTCTGATCCACCTTTATGGTGATCCAGGCACATGATGAAGACGTAATCAAAAAATCTCCATTCCTTGGAGAGAAAATACTTCTTGATCTCCTTTCGGGAACCAAAAGCTGGCCCTTATAACCATGCTTCTGAATGCTTCGAACACCTGTGTATCAGACATAGCAACCTCTTCACCAGTATCCTCCTCCAGCCTCAGAATCCTCAAAACTATCTCAGCAGTAATAGTCACCTCGTGCTCTAAGACTTTGGCAGTAGTTCTTTGAGAATTTCCTCTTGTGTCATATTTGGCTAATCTCCAGAAATCTCTTATATGAAGGTCATATATGGTAGTGGAATGAGATATAGCATAGATATGGGAGATCTTTGCAGCCATCTAATACAATCTTTAAACCCGGCGGCTTTCGGATGTGTATCATCCAAAATAGCAGTGATGTTGTTTCTCTCATCGAACTTTAAATTTGCCACTGAAACCTGAGATACAAACCAAATGAATTACATTAAGAATGAAGAATGAAAACATACAAAAAAGGATAAAAATAATAAAAATTTAATAAATTCGCTGGCCGAAAATATAGTTTCGCAGGATTAGATTTAGTTTCGGCAGAGGAAAGTATAGTTTTGCAAGAAAAACCACATTAGTTTTGCCCAAACAGAAAGGTAAATTCGACTGGCCAAAACTATAGTTTCGGCACAGTGAAACTGAAAGTTAGGCAGCGAAACTGTTAAGTTCGCACGAACAACATAACCTTACAGTTTCGCTGAGAAATCAAGAACTTTTGTTCAGTTTCGTTGGACTATCGGTAGTTTTGCTGAACAAACAGCAAAGGTACCGAAGAGTCTCGATTAAATATACCCACAATGAGATGTCACTAACAAGATTAAAGGATGATCTGAGTTCGAAACTCACTCGCGAACTTCAATCAACAATCAATCACTAAAATAAAACACAAAATCATAAAATCGTCAAATAGGGACACGGAGAAGCCCTAAGGGACATCACATGTCGATAGTGCGAAAATGAGAAAATAATTTTGCAAAAAGACTTAAATAGCAAATAGTTTCGCAGCCAGATGCCTAAAACAGCTTAGTTTCACCGACAAGTTCGCATGAAACAAGCTTGAACTTTCGTTCAATGATACTTTCGGCAACAATTTCGCTTGTAAAATCACCCACAAGTACCGTTGAACTTTTGTTCAATGAAACTAGTTTCGCAGGACAGCAAAAAACAACTTCAATGAGGATAACTCTTGTAGTTTCGCCGGAAGAACTCGTAGTTTCCCTAGATGAACCGCTAATTTCGCTGAACGAAGCTGAAAAACTTTTTCAACACAAAATCAATCTGAAATCATCAAAAAAAACTCAATGGATTTGAGATCTGATGATTAACAGAGCTTCCCCAACCAACAACCAACAAAATTCAAGCAAATTCCATATCAAATACACCCAAATTTGATCTAAAATTGATGAAAACTTGATATTGAACAAAAACAACCAAAACCTCAACTTCTCTCTCTAAAAATCTTCAAATCTTCAGTGAATTTGATCCAAAATGGCTCTGATACCATATTATTGGTCCATTGATCGTATAACAGTGCAAATGAGATAAAGAATAGTTCAATATCCAACAAACAAACTAAACCACAAGAACAAAAAAGATTGAACATAATAATAACCCATTCACAATAAGAAAATGAACATCAATAATCAATAACATAAAGCACAATGATAATTCTCTATAATAACTGCTTTAAAATGGTAACTTGCAACAATGATAATCGATTAGGGTTTTGCAAGCTTACCCAACAATGAAAAATATCAAATCTGTTTATAGCAGTTTTAATTTCACAGACAGATTCGTTGTCAGCGAAACTGTACTGCCGAAACTATAGTTTTGCTCCGAAGAAACAGTAGTTTCGCCAAGCTAACTAATCAGCTGAATGTGAGCGAAACTATATAGTTTCGCTGGACTATAAAACTACATAAAACTAAATATATACAATAAAAACTAACAAAAGACCTATTACAATCAATAGTAAATAATCTAAACTAAGGTGAGTCCAATCTATATATGATCTTCACCTTTACAAGGCTATGATTGGGTCTCTTATGTACCTTATAGCTAGCAGTCTGATATCATGTTTGCCACATCTATTTGTGCAAGATATCATGTAACATTCGCCCATTTTCAAAGTATAAACTCAAACCCAAACTCAAACTCAAGCTCGTTTGAGTCAATCTTATAAATCAAATTCATTATTTAGTCATTTTATTTTGTTTGTTTCAAAAATAATAAATAAAAAAATGTGTCAGTTAATCAATAACTTAAATTTTATAATGTTAAAAGGTTATTAAATCATCAACTAAAATAAATAATCAAATTACAAGTTCTTGTGAGATATAAGTCTATATGTACTTGATAAAAAAAAGAAGCTCTTCAATTAAATTTTTAGTTTAAATTGTAATTATTTTTTTATTTATTTAAATTATTTATTTTATATATATTTTAAATTCTAATCATAACCCACTTTTAATAGACTTATAACTCACCATTAACACCATTCATAACCTCCTCCTAACCTCAACTATAAAAGCAAGCTTTAGGCCTCACTTCTCACTTGCTCATTTTCAAAAATCTCACTCACATGTTTTTCTTTCATCCATTTGTTTTAATCAATTTCAAGAATTTCCTTTTATAAGTAATTTCAAGAAGTTTCTAATACTAAGATATTTTATATTGTTCTTATATTATGTATTTCTATATTGATTCAATCATCCTAACATCTAATTATTCTCATTACTTCATTTCTTATTTTTATTCTATCTTCTACTTAATCTTTTTTAATTTTAATCATTATCATTTTATCATTAACCTTATAACATTCACTAACCTTATAACAATCACTAATATTCCTAAATCAAGCAAACGTAAACAAAGAATCCCGTTTGCATATAGATGGCTATGCCGCCGCATTCGATTATTCCAAAAGATCATTTCCTAAGTGATGGATGCCGAAGTCTTGGAATATTTTTATATAAATCAAATGAAGTCTAATATATCATATATCAACATAATAAATTTGTTCTAACCCGTTTCATGCTCTAACGATTTTAAAACTGCACATAAGTGCCCTACTACAATTTTGGTAGAATATAATCTGACTTCAACTAACCATAATTTGATCATAACAAACTAAATTTGAGTATACTCAGACTACAATATTAATTTCATTTAATTTCCTTTTTAACAATAGTTTATACGTCTTCAAACTCAATCGGACGACTCAACAATAGCCTTCACAAGGTAAGTGCGCATTTCAGCACATTTTGTCTTGTGCTGATGTTTTGACCTACTTATGGATCTTTTCATAAAAATGTTTCCGAACAAAAGCTGTCTGGGAGACTTTGAACTAGTCAAATGTAAATTTTTATAATTTTATGAAACCTTTTTATATTTTAAAAAACTGTTCAAACACGTACCAAAAATTCTGTCTAGAATCTAAAATTGGTACAATAGTCGTTTTTTAATCTACTTTTCACTTATTGGCATTCCTAAGAGTCCTAACTTCTTGTAATGAATTCCAACCTCAAGTTATTGTTTTTTTATCAATTAGTACATCACCTTTCACTCTTGAACATCCAAGCTTTCTTATGTACACTACAACCATCATTATACCATGTGAGTTTTCATACCCTTTTTACTTTATTTCACACATTTTTGGGGTTAAAAATGTTAACATATAAACTTACACTTGTAAACATCTTGATACTTGTAAATGCACATTCAATTCATCTTTACTTTTTGTCATGGTTATTTGAAATAATGTGAGTCTTATATGATAGACATTATATGTTGACAATCATTAACTATTGCTAGCCTAGCGATGTCATAGATCTATGGGTCTGCCAAGCCTATATGGTGCTAAAGCCGAGGTTATTGTCGGCTCCTAATGACGTATGCTTGTTCATCATGGGAACCAAGTGCACTTAGCTAATCAATATAAACGTGTAATTGATATTCTTGGTCAAAGTTTATTTGTAGCTATATGTTATCTATAAACTTGCTTTATTCGTAACCATTAACATGAATTGCTAATTTTAAACTTTTATTTATATGTGTGTGTTTAACCCATGGAAAATCACCAACTTTCAGAGTTGACCCTTTATTTTTAACATGTTTTAGGATTGCTACTTGAAGGATTCTTCTTGCACATATAGGACTTGGACTTAGTTTAATTAAATATTTTATTTGTTATTGAAATCTTTGTTGTATTGTGGTGACTTAATTGTCTAGTATTATTCAATGAAAAATGACATTTAATATTATTAACTTATTAAATTCCATGAGCTATGAACAATCGTTTCACATTCGTCCGCCTTGATGATTCCGCCATCGGTCGGGGTGTACAGATTGGTATCAGATCCATGGTTATAGGAATTAGGTTATTAATAATGGAATAACCTATACTATAACTAAGTGCCCTTACACATGAGTCATCTCATGTATTTTATATGCTTAGATAAGATTTTATGTGCCTTATATGCTTAAACTTAATTATGTGAATACATGCCTTACATTATATACCCTTATACCTTGATTCTTTTCATGCATACATGATTCTCAAATCATATTCTAAGGCATTGTGCCTAAATCAAATGTTTTCAATTTGAGTTTTGAATCGTTATTCATGGTTTTCAAGGATCGTTAAAGTTTGTGTCATATAACTTGAAACATATAAAACTGGAAGAGCATGATGCCTATATCTCAAGGAGTTCCGTCTAGGCAAGGTATTCATATAAATCCAAATCAACCGATGGATCTGTTTACTTTACCTAGGAACCCTTGGGGTGAGTGTCCGCTTATAGGTACACATGTCTTCATTAAGGTTGTAGTTGACCTAATACTTTGATAAGTCAATGTATTTGCCTTGGTTTGTAAACAAACGTTACACTTGAAGCATCTTGTTGTTATCGTATTATCGTTGATTTTGTCTTCTTGGATTTTAAAACTCATCACCCAATTCTCATTACATCTCTTAATAATCTTTCTAATGTCTTCCCCACAAAACCGATCTTATTCTGAAAAGCCATTACGATGATTCTCTTATTCTGAACTATACCTTTACTCTTAACAAACATGATTCTCGTATCAACTTTACACTAATGCAAGTTTGAAATATCAATGACATGGTAAACAAGAAATGGGTCATCTAAGAATCATGTTGAAGTGATCTGCTTTGATAAGCTCCTCTAAATTGGTATTTCATCCAGAAATATCTTTAAAATATTGCTCATGTTCGTCAAGCCAACTTTCGTATTAATCTAATGCTTGTTGCTTTATTCATGGAAAAATCTTCATAGTCGTCTTGTATCATCTGAAAAGAAAAAGCTTATTAGCCAAAAGTCTAATAAAATGGATACTTTAATCCACTTTGGCAAGAAACCTATGAAGTTCAAATCATGAAATTAAACAAAATTAAGCGTAGCAAAACACCATAATCCAACTCATTGAGTTTAAACGTTCCCAAGAATTCACCAGAGAACACGAAATGAAATTCAAGTCTCCTCATATATTTGAAATCAGTCTTCTCATGATTAAATTTCAGGACGAAATTTCTTAAAGTAGGGGAGACTGTAACATCCGCCTATTTTCAAAGTATAAACCCAAACCCAAACTCGTTTGAGTCAATCTTGTAAATCAAATTCATTATTTAGTCATTTTATTTATTTTTATGATCCAAAATTAATAAATGTGTCACTTAACAATTTAACTTAAATTCTATAATTTATAAAATAAATTTTATAAATGTTAAAAGGTTATTAAATAACCAACTAAAATAAATATTCAAATTACAAGTTCTTGTGAGATTTATAAAGTCTATAAAATTTAATAAAAAAGAAGTTGTTCGATTAAATTTAAAGTTTAAATTGTAATTATTATTTTATTTATTTAAATTATTTAATTTTATAATTATTTTAAATACTAATCATAAGCCCCTTTTAAACGACCTATAACTCACTATTGACACCATTCATAACCTCCTCCTAACCTCAACTATAAAAGCAAGCTTTAGGTTTCACTTTTCATTGCTTATTCTTCAAAATTCTCACTCTATGTGTTTCTCTTTCATCCATTGATTTTGATCAATTTCAAGAATTTCCATTTAAAAGTAATTTCAAGAAGTTTCTAATACTAAATTAATCTTATATTGTTCTTATATTATGTATTTTTATATTGATTCAATCATCTTAACATCTAATTGTTCTCACTACTTTATTTTCATATTTTTATTCTATCTTCGACTTAATCTATTTTAATTTTTATCATTATCATTTGATCATCAACCTTCTAACATTCACTAACCTTATAAGAATCAATAACATTCCTAAATTAAACTAACGTAAACAAAGAATTCTATTTACATTTGGACGGCTATGCCGCCGCATTTGGTTATTCCACAAGATTATTTTTCTAACTAATAGCTATGCCAAAGTCTTCGAATATGTTTATATAACTCAAATTAAGTCTATCATATACCAACATAATAAATTTGTTCTAACCTGTTTCATGCTTAACAATTTTAAAAGTACACATAAGTGTCCTACTACAATTTTGGCAGAGTATATTCTCATTTCAACTAACCATAACTTGAGCATAACAAATTAAATTTGAGTAAAATCAGACTAAAATAGTAATTTCATTTAATTTCCTTTTTAACAATAGTTTATAAGTATTCAAACTCAATAAAACGACTCAACAATAGCCTTCACAAGGTAAGTGTGTATTTCAGCACCTTTGGTCTTGTGTTGATGTTATGACCTATTTATGGATCTTTTCATAAAAATGATTCTGAACAAAAGTTGTCCGGGAGACTTTGAACTAGTCAAATATAATTTTTTATGATTATATGAAAATGGTTTCTATTTTAAAAACTTGTTCAAACACATACTAAACATTCTGTCCAACATCTAAAATTGGTACAATAATCGTTTTTTAATCTACTTTTCGTTTATTGGCATTCCTATGCGTCCTAACTTCTTGTAATAAATTCCGACCTCAAGTTATTGTTTTTTATTATTTAGGACATCACCTTTGACTCTTGAACATCCAAATTTTCTTATGTACACTACAACCATCATTATACCATGTGAGTTTTCATGCCCCTTTTTACTTTATTTCACACCTTTTTGGGGTGAAGCATGTTAACATATAAACTTACACTTGTAAATATCTTGATACTATAAATGCACATGCAATTCATCTTTACTTTTTGTCATGGTTATTTGATATAATGTGAGTCTTATATGATAGACACTATATGTTGACAATCATTAACTATTGATAGCCTAGTGAAGTCATAGATCTATGTATGTGACAAGACTATTTGGTGCTAAAGCCGAGGTTATTGCCAGCTCCTGATGACGTATGCTTATTCATCATGGGAACCAATTACACTTAGATAATCGTTATAAACTTGTAATTGATATTCTTGGTCAAGATTTGATTGTAGCTATATGTTATCTATAAACTTGCTCTATTCGTAACCATTGACATGAATTGTTACTTGTAAACTTTTATTTATATGTTTGTGTTTCACCCATGGAAACTCACTAATTTTCAAAGTTGACCATTTATTTTTAACATGTTTCAGGATTGCTACTTGAGGAATTCTTCTTGCACATAAAGGACTTAGACTTAGTTTAATTAAATATTTTATTTGTTGTTGAAATCTTTGTTGTATTGTAATTAGTTAATTGTCTAGTATTATTCAATGAAAAATGACATTTAATATTATTTTAACTTATTATATTCCATGACCTATGAACAATCATTTCACATTCGTTCGCCTCGATGATTCCGCCATCGGTCGGGGTGTGACATATTAATCCAACCCCAAGATGTCACACCTAATCACTATGAAGAGAATTCTTAGATATCTCAAAGGTGCCTCAACACTTGGCCATTGGTATCCAAAGAACTCTGACTTCAATCTGGATGCATATACAGATAGTGACTATGGTGGATATAATATGAGGTAATGTGCGATGTAATCCACTCAAATGTCCATCAATTTGTGCCCTAATGATCAAATTAAGCCCTAAACAGAACCGAGACCTAGTTTGCCTAAGAAACCAATAAAACTAAGTACATTGTTCAATTAAAGGTTATTAGATGTTATATCGGTCATTTTTGAGACTAATGAGCCAAACCACGATGTCTAACATTAAGTTTTGTTCAAAATTGAATTTGAATTGAACAAACAATCTGTCATGCGAATGGACACCCTGATGAACTTCAATCACACGACTGATCTGGGTGAATGGCTCAATCGCACTACTGAACCATGCGTATGAGTTCAGTCGCACAACTGGTGTACACGCATGGCAAAGTCTAAATCAGGGGGATGTCAGTTCGTTCGTGGAAGGGTAGTCTCTTAGTAGTGCAAGAGCAATCCTGTGTCTCTCGATTAACTGTTGAAGCTAAATACATTGCTACTACAAGCAGCTGTGCTCAAGTGCTTTAGATTCAGAATTAGATGCTAGATTACGGATTAAATTTCAAGGAGACTCTCATTCATATAGACAACAGTGCCATCTCTATTACAAAGAATCTTGTGCAACACTCAAGGACAAAGCACATCAATATCAGGTATCATTTGATTAGAAATTTTTTTTGAAAGGATTAATCAAACTAGTTAAAGTTAACACAAATGAACAATATGCTGATCTGTTCACCAAAGCCTTTGATGAGCAGAGATTTAAATATCTTGTTTCAGCTATTGTGATGATTAACTTTGAGTAGCTTTTTCTTAAAACTTAATTCTATTATTTCTAAAACTTATGTGTCCTAAGTTGTCTATTCTATCATCTTCATAAACCCTAGTTTACCTTGGAAGAACAAAAATATTTTTAGAAGACATTCTTAAATTTTTGAAAAAAAATATTTTGATCCTTTGGAAGATATCCATTTACCTTCGGAAGAAATTTATGTATTCAAAACAAACAACTACTTGGGGAATTTACATTCGGAAGAAATTTTTTAAATAGCTTTTGAAGCTTATCTTCTTCTAAAAAATACTTGTCTGTTTTAAAGAACAATTTTCTTCCAAAAGCAATTAACTCTCATAAGTTTTCATTTAAACTTTCAAGTGTTGATCTCTTCCTGAGCAAAATTTTTCAAAACCCTTTGAAATATCTTCCGAAGCCAATTTGGCTTCGGAAGCTTTTTAATTAAAACTTCCAAAGAAGAATTACTTTTGGAAGATTTTCGACTTCCAAAAAAACTAACTTTTGGTTAAAATAAAACATTTTTTCAGAGGTGGGACCGACATCTGGATTTTAAAGTTTATCCTCTTTTATTAACTTTGTCTGAAATCTATTTCATATATATACCCAATGGTTCCCCCTTTTTTCACTCTCTTCTACCTCTGTACCTTTGTTAAACCTAAATTAACCTAGAAACCGCCTTTGTTCTTCAGTTCCTTCATCTCTAAGCTTTCTAAAATGGCCAACCTCAACCGCAAAAATGACTCTGGTATCTCCATGCAGTTACACATGCAACACAATCAAGTGGCTCTGTAAACTCTTCTACTTTCTCAGAGGTTTGTTGTTTTCTGGCTCTATCCAACTATCTCACCTCCCTCATCATAGATCATGTTCTATATGAGGATCATTTGCTTGAATTTTAGAAGACCTACCAAGAGGTTATCATGGATGGAGAGAAGGAATTGTCTGCTATAGTGCAGGGAAGGACAATCTCCATCACTCCGGCCCTCATCAACACCCACCTTTAGTTGGATGATGAGGAAGGTGAATTGTCCTTTCCTTAAGAAACTATTAACTAATCCTTCCAACAGATAGGCTATGAAGGGGATTTCTCTATCAAGACCTTCAAGAAAGGAAAGGTCTCCTCCTAGTGGAAGTACCTACTACATGTCGTTATCCATAGCTTGTCTAACAAGCATGGGGGCTAGGACCAGATTCCTGAAGATCTCTCATTTATAGTGCATGGGATGGTTCAAGGGTTCAACTTCAAGCGCTCTTAGTTTGTTTATACAAATTTCCTTGCTAACTTGGACTCCTTAGAGCATTATATGTTTCCTAGATATGTTTAACACATTATTAACTATGAACTGGGCTCACAGTTAAAGGAAACAGATAATATTCTTAAATTGGGACGATGAAGCCTAGCATCTTTATGATTTTGAAGAAGCCAATGGTTGGCTTCTCTGGGTAGAAACAACCCTTGTCCCCAAAATGTTAGAGCTCATTGCTCAAGGTGAAAACCTAGTAGCACAAGCTAGTGTTGAACCCACACCTTCTACCTCTCAACCACCAAAACAGCCACAAATCACCCTCACCTACCAATGAAGAACCATACGAACCCATGCACAAGCTATTAGTCTATGCAAGGCCCTATATCACTACCCACACAGGAAAAAGTGGAAACCAGAGCTCCTACTTCTCTTGAGGAGCAAACCACTCCCATCTCTTCAAGAATCAGTGTTGAGGTTCCTCATGCTCATCCTAACGAGCTCATTAGCCCAACAGCCTTAAGCCTTCACTCTAAGTCTCAACACTCAAATGAATAACCTTTAGGGGAAAGTTACCATCCCCAGCCTTTAGATCTAAACCAACCAATCCCTTGCCTTGACTTGTATGATGATGAAGACTTGGTTTTCATTGAGTACCATGAGTCTCTCTACTCTTCCCCCACTCAAAGAGATATGAGTGCTCTTGACTCTCCCCTGTCTAGCCCACATCATCCACCTACCACTAAGCTAGATCTTCTTGAACCTATTCAAGAGATCCATATGGAAGAGGCTCTCACTTCTGCAAGTGATTACATAATTAAGACCTCAACCATGGTAACTCAGTCCACTGATACCCATCTGAAGTTGTCATTGAATAGAGGAAAACCAACAGCCAAGAACATGATGTTAGTGGTGAGACTGAGGACTTTGTTCTAATTATCTCATCCCCCAATGAATCTTCTGATGAAAAAGAGGAGAATCTGAAACTAAAGGTGCAAAAACTATTAAAAAAACATGCACCTATTTAGTCTCTAAGGTTAGTCACTTAGAATCTCATGTGACTACCTTACAAAATAAGGTCAATGATGAGCAACTTGAGATATCTTATCTTAAGGAACAACTAGTTGGGAGACCTTTAAGGAGAACTTATCCAGGAACACAAGAACCTGTGAATGTGATTGACCTAACTCCTAGCTCACGTATGCAAGAGGGTGATGCTACCAAAAAATGGGAGAAAGTCATTACAATCACAGAACCTAGTAGTTCTTCACAGAGTATGGACACTGAGAACTCACCATCTTCACTTGTAATTGTCCATGCTCAGCAACTTCCTCAAGTTCACATTAATGTGGACTCTCTAGACTTTCTCATTCAGAGTCTCTTTGAGGAAGGCATTCCAAGGGCTATGTCATTCCCACCTCAAGGAACTTCAAATTAAATAATTGGGTGGAGGTATGATGCTAAAAGAAGAGCCCTCATTCTTCAAAGAGATCAAGGGCAGCAAGAAGTATTTAATTTTCAGACCTTGAACTACTATGAAGGTCTTGAGCTTATAAACATGCCACTTGTCAACCCAAGCCAATCTAGACAAGCTGACAATTTGACTAAAAGGATTCAAGACAGAATTACTAAGAGTTCAGCCTCAGAAGGAGACAAACGCAATCAGACAATGTCATTGGTCAACTGGATGTTGAGGCAAACCCTGAGATTAGCTTCAAAGGGAAAACCTTGACTGAAGGCCCAGTGATAGAACCTGAGAGTCTGTTACACCTACAACTACTTTAGAAATCCATTCCCTTCATCAAACACTTGTTAGTGAAGGTGTTTCTCAAATTCTCTCTGGCTAGAGCATGGATGCTACTCCAAGCAATAAAGGCCAAAACTCTCTCCACCTTGAGTCACAAAGGTCTGTGAGTGATAAAGGGAAAAGGAAAATGACTCCTGAGGAGATTGAAGAGGAGGAGAGAGAGGAAAAGGAAGCTAAGGGGAGAAAGTTCCTTTGTTGGGTCTTATGGCTTCATGCAAGCTGCAATTAGGGCTGCCCCTAGACCAAACACTCAAGATGATGAGTTAAGGGCAGTCCAAATCACTTATTTACAGACTAGGAACTATGATGTTGATAACATCATCTCCCTCCACTTAGAAGAGTTGAATGAACTAGCTGACAGGGAAATGTTAAGAGAGAAGAACAAAGTAGAGGATGCAAGGTTTCACCTTCAGATCAAGGAAGAAAAGAGACTGAAAAGACTTTATAAATATTTTTTTACTCTCTCTCCAGTATAGGAAAGTCTTGTGCAGGAGACTATGCCTCCATAAAAACCTCAAGTAGATAAAGATATAGATAGACAGAATATGATCAACTACCTGAGTGTCACAGATCGCTACCAGAGATTTGTACACCTTCCTTTGTCTTTTGAGTACATTGAGTTTGATTATCTCAAGCAACTTGAACTTCAAGTGCTCAAAGAACAAAAAGCAACTAAAAGAAAGATGATGAAGAAGCTGCAAAGTCAAGAGCTATCATCCAAAGAAATATGAAGAAGTCTGCTTATAGACAAAGGATGAGCTTTTTGAAGCTGTATGGATTCTCTAGAAGGAGACTTGGTCCTATGTCTCTAACTACATTGGATGATCATATAAGATTGATCAAGCAGAAGATCAACAAAGGAGAGCTCGTTGACTTACACTCCCCACCAAGTGAAGCTCCTCCTAAAGTTGAGGTTAAGGTTGAATAATTTGAGACAACACAACATGGACCTCAAGCTAAATCTCAACAAGCTTCAACTTTTGTCCATAATAGCAAAGTAATTTGCTCTCCTTCTGAACCTATGAGGGTGGTAAACCCAACTAAGAAAGACAAAGAAGATCAACAAGGTGCTACAGACTGGTCTTCTCAGTTAAAGAATTCAAAGAGTAAGAGAAGGATGGCTTCTAACCAAAGCCTAAGAAGAAGAAAAAGATAGAGCCATCCACTTCCAAACCTCATGATGAATCAGAACATCTTGAGGAAGTGCAATAAGAGGAAGCTTCAACAACTCCTATTCAAGTTGTATCTCTAGCATCGGGAAGACCCATCTTATCCTAGACATACACTACTAATCCAGAAAGATGACATGTGATCAGAGATCAAGGTATTGAAGATGTCTACACATGGAAAGACATGTTCAATTTACCTCTGCATGATCTCTTTGAGATGAGAAGACATTATGAGAGTCTGAGTGATGCTGATCATCTTATGAAGAAAGGCATGGTCATCATCATAATAAAGACTGTCAATATCTGAAGTCTTCGAATGTCTTGGTAGCATCAGTCTAGGAGTGTTTGTAAGGTTTTGTATAAGGATGATGCATCTAAAACATCCAAATAGTCTGTTTTGTATGCATGCACTAAGTGCTGAAGTAGAATGCTTCGAAAGTTTCACATTCTGCATTAGAAAATAGTCTAAGTTTGAAATCTTTCGAAGCCAAGACCAACATCTTACGAAGCTTAAAGTGAAGTCTTTCGAAGATTCAAAGACAAAGTCTTCCAAAGCCAAGAAGTGAAGACATATTATCTTTCAAAGACTTTTAAAGACATGCTTTTATCTGATGTACTTTTTTCACAAAGCTAGACCACTTTCCGCAGCAACTCTGTTGACTCACCAACTTTCACAAGTTGGTGAAAACGTCCATGCTTTTGGTAACTATACATTGAGGTCTTGAGTCTTTTACATTCTTCTTTATGTGCTTTTATCCTTTTTGTAATATATTAGGATGTGAACTATGTGTCACGGAGTGATTTCTTCAACTCTCGTGTGGCACTTAGACTTGCTCTAAGTTTAGCCTTTGTGACCCAAAAGATGTATCGAATCAAGTAACGATGCGGAAGCGTTTGCAAGAGAGTAATACAAAGGTATTTGTATAGCTTACAAGGATGATTACAAGAGAAAGTTACAAGTAGTACACAAGACTTGTATGTGTTTTTGGGTGCTTTACAAATGAGGGGGTTAACCCCTATTTATACTAGTTCAATGATTTACATCTTTCATGATCTAGATCATTCTACCAACTAAACAACCAAGTTTTTTACAAGGGTTCATATCTAGATTTTTCTTACCATGGATTTATCAAGGGTTTTTAGCCCTCTTGGCAGCTCTAGAGCTGGACACTTTCAGGATTTCTTGGCCACTTTAGGGCTGTTCCCGAGCGCTTAATGGCTACGATGTTGCTCCGAGATTGTGTGGGCTGTTCCGGAGACTTCCGGGAAGCTCTAACCGCATACGTATGTGTCCGGAAACTTCTGGATTCCGAGTAACATGACCTAATTTTATGCGGGTTTTGATATTCTCCCCCACCTAAACCCACGACGTCCTCGTCGTGTTTCTTGCATGACCCTTGTCTTGTTCTCGTGAGTCATAAGACTGATAGAGTTTTGCCTTGATGGCTAGACTCCATCGCGGCGGTGTGTACTTGATCGCCTTTGACGATGTACAAAGTGTTTAGAAATGTTGCTGGAATGGCTTTTGCTTTACGAAAGAAGTCCATCCCGAGCACGATCTTGTAGTTGTCCAATGGTGAAATTGAAAAGTCGAGTTTTCCTTGCCATGTCCCGATCTTAGTCCTGACAGCCCATGACATTCCCTCGATCGCTTTAGTGTTCCCATTGGCATATCTGAGAAATCCTTCTCGTGTGGATATCCTTAGGCCAAGTCTCTTAGCCTCTTCTCGTGTTATGATGACTTGCTCTAGCGTCGATCATGCCTTTGCAAGTCGTCCATTTATTTCCAAGTTCACAAACCGAAGTCCTTTCGCCTCCGCACTTGTGATGTTGCCCTTGTGCTCCATTGGGCAGGAGTTAACCATCTTTAATGGCTTCCCTTCATGTGTCGTTAAGGCATTTAATACTTTTAGTTGCATTGCCCCGAGACGAACCTCCTTGTCTTCGTGGGATGCATCATCATTTCTAGCCACCATGACTTGCAAACTTTGTTTCTTCGGGCAGTCCCGAGCGTTATGCAGTCCATCACATATAAAACAGGATTTCGGAGGAAGCCTTTCATTGTCATATCGGGGTGGTCTCCTTGGTTCCACCTTCCAATCATGGTTGGGCTTAACTACCCCACCTTCTCGTCATCACTTTCTTCATTCATGGGCTTATAGGGTTGTTTTTCTTATGATCGATCAAGCTTTCAGCTATTGCAATGGCTAAAGCTAGATCTTGAACGCTTTGTCTTTCCAATTCTATCTTGGCCCATGATTGTAATCCATCGAGAAAGAAGAAAAGGGAGTCTTTATCCGATAAGTCCAGGATCTCAAGGACAAGTGTTGTAAACTCTTTAACATAATCCTTGATGGTCCCGATTTGTTTGAGCTTACGAAGTCGACTTCTTGCTTCGTGCTCAGCGTTTACCGGATAAAATTGTCTTTTGAGCTCTTGAACAAATTCAGCCCAAGTTTTGATAGTGCAGGTACCTCGTTCAATATCCACGCTTCGGCGTCTCCACCACAATACCGCTGTATCTTTGAGGTATATTATAGTCATCTTTATTTTGGTGGCGTCGTCCAAGATTTGTACCCCTCCTAGGTATTGCTCCATTTCCCAAATAAAATCATCAACCACCCGAGCTTCCGTTTGCCCATAAACAGTGATGGTTTGGGAATTTCAACTCTCGGTGTAAAGTTCACAACATTACCTCCTGTCGTGATCATGGCTTTGTTTCAGTCAACGATTTTAGTTTCCAAGCCCATTAGACTTTGATGCCACTACTAGAAAATAAGCCTAATCTAACTTTTCAAAAGTAACTTTTTTTAAATAAGTTGCATTTAACTCTAATGTAACTTTGCTAAACACAACGTTGCATTTGAATATTTAATGCAATGTTTTTTCTAAAAAGGTTGCAAAAAATATTAAATTTGCAACTTTTTATTAAAAAGTTGCTAATTGTAGTAAAGATTGCAACATTTTTCTTAGAAGGTTGCAAATTGTATTTCTATATGTAACGTTTGACATGGTTGCATAATGAAAACCATATATATGCAACTATTTTTGAAAATGGTACGTAGCTAAAAGTTAAATACGAAACTTATTTTAAAAGGTTGTGATGGATGGTTGGTTCATATTTAAAGTTTGAAGATATCAAAAAGTTATGAGT
Source organism: Flaveria trinervia (assembly GCA_025506515.1). Taxonomy (NCBI): domain Eukaryota; kingdom Viridiplantae; phylum Streptophyta; class Magnoliopsida; order Asterales; family Asteraceae; genus Flaveria; species Flaveria trinervia. Next base: position 60,237,164 of record CM046453.1, read on the forward strand.
TAAAATGATTTAATTTTAATTTAATTTTAAGATGCATGAGTGAATTTTAAATTGATTTTATCTATTATGTAATTTCTGAAAGTTAAATTAACTTAATAGATTCTTTAATATAATTTCTTAAATATAGTTTGTTAATTAAAATAAAAATATTATAAAGAGGAATTAACGAGAATCGTGATTTTCGTATGTTAGTGTGGTGTAGATGCCTTTGATTAAAAAATAAGTGATAAAAAATGACTAGGTTCACTATTGGAGTTATTTTTATTAATTAAGAAAACTTCTAATAAAAAGGATTGTTTCTCCTTGAATTGAACCCAGGTTATGTGATATGCAAACATAGAACTTAACCACTAACCAAGGGCTATTTATATGACTTCATTCTTCAGCTTAGTTTAATATAATTTCTTAAAATCAGATCTTTACATTTTTAAAAAACCCAAACTAAACCTAGTTATAGAAGGCAGCAGCTCAATCAAGAATATGGCTAATCGAAAATCGCAAGCATTACCAACCTCATTGCTCGGCTGCTCCCACCCCACCCCACCCCCCCCCCCCGGTTGCCTGCTTAGGTGCTCCGGCCTCCTTCGCCTTGCTGTGCGTACCGGCTGCTGCCATCGAAATCAAGTTAATTTTGATATTTCACCATGTTTAAAGTTAAAGTAATCAGATCCTTTGTAACAGATCATTTATAGGTTATGCAATGAAAACAGAAGTTTCTTCCTCTCTTAGAACTCTCTCATTCTCGTTTGTATTGCATCAATCTGAAATTTTTATTTCTTTATTCATGTAAAATTTGTGTGGTTTGATATCAACTCTCTATGAACACAAAGATGATAAAAAATTTCTTTTGGAACATTTGAGACATTAAGTCATTATGGTGGTACCATATGACTCTTTTATTGAGCATATTTCTAATAAATTTTAATAACTGTGTGGAACTACTTTTGTATCTGGTAACTCCAATATGTTAGTAATGTGGCTGGGATTATATTCAGAAAGCTATGTTTGAAAGTCACTATGGACTATTTTGCTGTTGAACACATATGTTAAGCATGTGACAGAAATTTACCGGGTTTTTAGTGTTGTTATTCATACAAAAATGTATGATAACTTGAAGGGCCTAGAGTCTTCACTGGTTTTCTTATTTGGTTTTACATGTTGCTAATACATTTTACTTTGCTGCACACACTGGTGTTGATTGGTTTTATAGGTTGCTAGATATTAAAATATAGAATGTATAAATTGTTTGTTGATTTGGGTATTTACAAATCTAGAATCAAGTTAATTTGTTTGTTAATTTTGATATTTCACCATGTTACTTCTTTAGTTCTTCACATGATGAAGCTCTGTAGTGAAAAAGAACCGTTTTGATCCTTATAAGAAACTCTAAATGCCTCTTTCAATTCTTCCTTTGAGTTTGTATCCTTCGTCTTTTTGGCCATTAGATTTAGAAACTCAAGGAAGTCAATGGTCACATTGCCATCAGCATCAGCTTCATTTAGCATATTTTGTAGTTCAACTTCAGTCGGATTCTACCTTGCGGAATTCATCACAATTACAAGCTCTTTTGTTGTGATGCAACCAATATGTCGTTTAAAACTAAAATATTTAAATAAAAAATTAGCATAGGGAACTACTATAAAATGTAAGTTTTAATTTATTTCTTTTTGTATTGTTTTTATGTTAAGATAGACAAAATAGTTAGTCCGACCCGACCCGATCGAGCGACCTTAAAATATATATGTTGTTTTGTTAAAAATTTAATCACCAAAAAGTGACTTAATATGTGACTTAAGATTTCATTTATCATGTTCTTTGGTGTTCTAAATATGAGAATTTTTCACAATCTGGTGTTTTTTTGTAAGTGTGGGTTAAATGGTTAAATGAGGTTTTAGTGGGGTTATCCTAATACAAAGAACACAAAATTTTCACTGTTAGATTGTTTCTATCATATGTGTGAATCTAATATTAATAGTATTTTGGTGTAGGTATAATGTGAATGTTTGATATTTATAGGCTATAGTAATGATTTTGAATGGAACACCGGTGTTTAAACCTTATTGTTGCTATAATCTTTAGGATACTAGTTACATGGAGAATGCTAGAAACTGGATGTATTTACCTAGACGGTTACTTGAGTTTGAAGCTGGAGTTACTAAATTCCTTAATGCGTCATTTTCTAAGGCGGCAAAAGGGTCTCAAATATGTTGTCCTTGCAAACATTGTATGAATCGTTATTGGCATCGAAGAGATGAAGTATTCGATCATTTAAAAGGATACGGATTTGTAGAAGACTACTATGTATGGGTTTTTCACGGAGAAACCTCCTCACAAACAAGATTGAATATTGACATAGATGATATTGAAGATGATATGCATGATGATTTTGTTGAATTATTACATGATAGATTAGAGATAGTATAGATGAAACAAATACAATACAAGGAGGTTTAAATGAAAACATTAAAAAGTTCTATGAGCTGGTAGAAGATGGATATTGTCAGTCTTCTTGGATGGGTTAGAGTAAACTATCAGGTGATTGGTGTAACTATATTTCATTAAAATATTTTGATTTTTTTTATGCTATATATATTTTATTGCTTAAAGACCTTTTCTTTGGTCTCTGTTGCATTTAAATAATTTGGACTGCTTTTTTTTCATTTGTCATGTGAAGTTGTGTTGTGGTGAGATATTTAATGACTAATTTGTGTGATCTTTAATTTGCAGCACAAAGGCTACAACTTGTTAGTGTATATAAAGGAGAAGCTAACAATATAGTTCAAGTTCATAAAGCAGAGAGAAGTCAAATTTTCTTATATTTAAACTTTAGCAGCAATAATATCATCAGCATTGCTTTATCATTCATCAACATCTTTTTGTCTAGCTTTAATGTTAGGAAGCTTTGATTAACTTTAGTTTAATTAATATCATATTCATTCTAGAATAAGATCAGTTCCAATAATTTTTCTTACCTCAGTTTACAATACCACTTTGATCGGGTCTTTTGACACATTTAAGTAGCATTTTGATTTATTTAAGTTCATAAAGTTGTTATTTTCACCCTCTTAAGTTAAAGTGGATTGTTATAATTTTATGATGCGTGTACAGGTCGTTATGACCAATCTAAAATATAAAGTGCATTGTTTTCCCTGTTTTACTAATTACGAGGAAAGTAAAGCCTGAATCGACCCCATTTTCACATACAGGAGTTGAAGTCCCCAATCGTAATTCTTATCCTTTTGTCATGTTGTGCGCTAGTAAGCAACTTCCCATCCAAATAAAAATGGACGGGTCACTTGGTCATGAACCTAATATTATAAATGCTTCTATGGCTATTGATTGTAATTAACTATTAATGAGCCTAATGGAATGTTAATCACCCTAATTTACTAATATTAACCCTAATCGGCCACTAATGGCCGGATTAAGTTAATTACATGATTTATCTTGATAGACCAAAATTACTTAATATTAATAGACCAAATATAACCCTAAATGATGGTCGAATTTGGTTGTTAATGACCCTAATGAAATAATAGTCACCCTATCTGATTGTTAATGACCCTAATGGATCATTATTAACCATGCTTGACCATAACTAACAATGAAATGACAATTGAAAACCCTAATGACCTAAAATTAACTTTAACATGTCACTAATGAATCAAGTTAACCTAAAATGAACGTTAGTGATTCTAATTGAGCATACATGCATGTCCTAATATATCATCAATAAGTCTATCTGACCATCAATAACCTCATTTGACTAACAATGTCCCTAAATGAACCTAACGATCCGTCATTGACCTTAATGTACCATCATTTTTCATAAAGCAACCCATGGTTAATTCTTAAGGACCAAAGTTAACCCTGGTTGTCCATTGAAAATTATTCTAACCCTAAATGATCACATCTATTATCTTATTTTACCAACAACATCCTTAAATAACTCTAACGGATCATATAAGATCTTCAATAACATGAAGCGATATGCGATAACCATAAATGACCATAAAGGAACATGGATGACCCTAAAACAACAATCAATGACCTCATTTTATCTTAATTGACCAAATTAACTCTAATTTGTCACTTATCGATGTAAGTATTAGGAGGACATGCGTACAAATTTCACTCTGAGTATGATGGGATTAAAGGGTATATTGTGAGATCTCAAGGTACTTATGTTGTGTAACTTTCACATTTCATCTGGGCATGTTAATCTTAAATACTATTATGTTACACCAGAACTTATAAGAATCTCTAAGCATGTCTTCGACAGTTGCAAATGTTATGTTAAACTGTTAGTTTGTTATCAAATTCCTCATGATAAAAGAAAGGAAAGTTCTTTCATTATACTTGTCTAACCAAATACAAAATAGTGGGTACTCTAAATTTATTTAGTTCTTGATAGTTAGTTGTTAGTTAGCTGATTAGTTTACTTAACTTTCATGACAAAGGCAAGTTATGTTTGGCTGATTAGTTTACTTAACTTTCATTAGGTTACTCTAAATTTATTTGGTTAGTTGTAATTTATATTTATTTATGGTGTTTTATGTAACAATGACAAGGTTATGTTGACAAGATGATGAAAATCAGGACATGAACTTTATTGTATCTGCAAGTAATGATAATAAGATAGAACGAGATGATAGCCATGATGATTTGGAAGACGAGGATGACATGCTAGTTCAAGATCAATTACAACAACCCCAATTAGAAAAGGCAAAGGTTAACTTTAACTTCTTATATCATGTGTTTGGCTTTGTTATGTAACACCCGAATATTTATTATTTTGAAGCCGGTGGCGAAAGAAAAGAAAATAAAGTCCAAAAAGTCAAGGGACCAAACCCGCCAACGAAGAAAAGTTGGGAAATGTGGTGACATATGTAGGGAGAGGGCAGCCCACTCTCCCCACACTCACATTTCAGCTCACAAAGAGGAGAATAGAGAGAAAGAAGGGAAAAAGAGGAAAAAGTGTTAGTTCGGGTCGTTCAGGTCGCCAAAATCGTCGTGAAGCAAGCCGAATCGAAGCTCTTGTCATTGTGCTCGTTTAGGTGAGTTCTAGGACCCTCTTTTACTTGTTTTCAAACGATTTGGGGCTGGAAAACATCTGAAATCGAGTTTTTCGTTGTGTGTAAGTTGACCCGTTTGTGTATGTGTATGTATATGTATGACGCGATTGTGACTTGATTTCTTGCTTGGTTGTGCTTGAATGATGTTATGGTGCATCCCTAAGGTTTAGGATGGTCGATTTAGGCTTAAAATGGTTTTAGATGAGTTTGGGGGCCGAAAACCCTCGGCTGCAGTCGGGTTGAACTGCATTCTGAATCAGTTAGGGTTAGGCGACTGACTGGAGGCCGAATGGAGGCCATACGGCCGATTAGGGTGCGATTGGGGTCCATTCGCACTATGGAGGTTCATTCGCACGACTGGAGGGCCAGTCGCATGGGGGTCATCATGCGACTGAGGGTCCATTCGCACGATGGATGTTCATTCGCATAGGTGTTCATCCGCATTAGTTCAATCGCATGATGTTCAGTTGCATGAAGGCCATGCGACTGAAGGGGTCCATACGCCCGAATAGGGCTGTTGAACCCGAGGAAGGTGTAGATTGACTTCTGACTTTGGGGAAAGTGCAGATGTAAGTTTTGATGTAAAGGTTCCCATAAGGGTTTTTAAGATGACGATCGAGATCTTAGAAAGCATGTTGGGCATGATGAGGGTGATGATGTTGCATGTTGTGTAGTATTATGATGTTGCCATGTATGATGTGATGTTGATGCATGTTTATGTTCCTTAATGTGATGTATAATATCTTTCTGTGGCTTTACTTGTTATGATGAATGAACGAAGTATTATGTAACGTAAAGTGAAAGATAAGAAAGAGGAACATGATGAACGAATGAAACGTCTTGCACACATCGGATACGGGGTCTTTCTTGGTGATTGACCCTAAATGTAGAACCTCTACCGCTCACCCCTAGTACTGTGGCATATGTTTAGCTGTCATTCATTGACTTCGGCCCAGTAGCTAAGACTGATGGTTACTCCTAGTACGTGGCATACGTTTAGCTGTCATTCGTTGACTTCGGCCCGGTAGCTACGACTAACCGGGGTGTAGCACATGGTATTGGTTTGGGATGATGTCCGATGCGCAAGTAAGGTAATGAAAGAAGGAATGAACAAATGAGGAAGATAATATGATATTATCTATGTGTACGTACGATGTGTGATCATGTAAAAGTACGAACGGTTTATATGAAAGTAAAGTATGTTTTATTTATAAATTAGAACTCACTCAGCAACGCTGACTTTGATGTGTTTCCAGTTGGCAGGTAATGATTGCTGAGGATGGCACGGGCGACTACTCAGCCTTTTGGGTTGGCATTCTTTTGATTAATGTTTTGCATTGTAATGCGAACAAATAATTTTTGTAATGAATGGTATTAGTTTGCAAAAGCATTTACATGGAAATGAAAGTTTGTTTAGTTTTCCGCTGCGATTGTTAAATGCAAATGTAATTATATGTTTTATGTGCGATGAGAATCCAGCTGTAAGCGTCCCGGGAACGGGGCCTTACAGTTGGTATCAGAGCCAAAGTTTAAGTGAAATGGGTAAATTTTCAAAATAAACCTAATCTTAAACTGAGAATGGGACGGAAAGGGAATGGGATGCCAATCTGAGTAGTAGTGCGTGCCATCAGGTATTTTTGTAAAGTTAACCGGGTTTATATGCGCATGGTATGTGTTATGTGTTATATGTAGGTTTAAATACTGATGTAGTCAGGACAGGTAATACTGGGTATGAAGAGTAAGTAAGTGGCTAATCACAACTGGCCACTGTAATTAGGGACTTACTATACTTGACATAAACTGAGTTGTTTCCTTGAATGACCGTGTTGGTGTTTGAATCTTTCAGTGTGCGTGTGATGGCCGGAGGTAGATCTTCGAAAGCTTCTAGGCGTGGAGGTCACGGTGTTGAACCGCGACCCAAGAGAGGGAGACCCAGAGTTAAGAGGTGGTGAAGAACCAGAGACCCCTCATCGGAGGGTGGCGACGAAAGCGCCATCTGAGAGCCTCAGTAAAAGAGGCTGTTGTAGAAGAAGTCCATCAGGTCATGCAGACAATCTTACCGTCTGTGGTGACTGAAGTTATTAAGGCTGTACGAGAAGGGGAAAGAAAAGAAAGAAACAGATCCTCTGGAGGACGGGAACAACCAGAGCCGGAAACGGTCTGTCTGATGATGAAGAGGAAGAAGAAGAGCCTGTGCCAGAGGCAGTGCGAGGATGTAACTACGGGGCATTTATGAGATGCAAGCCCCCTACTTTTGATGGAAACGGCACCGCTGCAGCCGCTCACGGTGGGTGAGGGAAATGGAAGCTGTTCTCGATATCAGCGAGTGCCGAGAGGACCAAAAGGTGAAGTATGCTACCCACTCTTTTGTGGATTCAGCTCTGTGCTTGTGGGACAACATTGTCCAAGCTGAGGGTAGTAGGGCCATGGGAAAATGAAATGGCCTGAGCTGAGAAGGTTGGTGATTGAGGAATTTTGTCCTCATCGGGAAATGGACAAGTTGGAAAGGGAGTTTTTACAGTTGGAGGCTGGAACCATGACACACCAGCAGTATACCACCAAGTTTAATGAAATGGCACGGCTTGTGCCTGATCAGGTGACGCCTCTGTCTCGGAAAATCAAGAGGTATATTCAGGGTTTACCGGTGGATGTTCGCCGACATATGATCGCCGCCGGCCAAGCACGTTTAGGTCGGCAGTTGATTGGCAGGGAGGCTGTATGATGAGCGGGAGGTGGTGGTGACTGAAGCAAGTAAGAAGGGTGGTAGGTGATCGGAACTGGAACGGGAAACGGTTTGGTCGGGGTGATGCCCCGATAGGTAACAAAAAGGCACGGGTGGATGAACGCCGTGTGGTCACATCAAGTGCGGGGTCGAAAAGGTGTGGCAAGTGTGGAAGGGAGCACAGCGGGGAATGTAGGTTTGGGTCAAACTTGTGCTTCAAGTGTGGGAAGACAGGGCATATGGTGAAGGATTGCATGTCGAGCAATGTTTTAACTGTGGGGAAACTGGTCATATGAGCAGAGATTGTAAGAAGTCGAGGACTGAGGGTTCAGGGGTGAAGAAGACGGGAAGTGATGGACCGAGGGCGAGCGCCAGGGCGTTCACCATGACACAGGAGGAGGCTAGGACGGACCCTGACGTTGTGTCCGGTACGTTTCTAGTGAACCAGAATTTAGCTTCTGTGTTATTTGATTCTGGTGCTAGTAAGAGTTTATTTCTGCTGCTTTTGTGCTAAGCTGCCTGTTAGTAGTAGACGTGTTGATGCGCCCTTTGATGTAGAAACTGCCATAGGTAAGTCTACTAGGATTTCTGAGATGATAGAGAATTGTGATGTGGAACTTGAGGGTCACAAGTTTCCTGTTAGACCGTTTGTGATGACCTTGGGTGGTTTCGATTAGGTTCTTGGGATGGATTGGTTGGCGGATTCGAGGCGAACATTGTGTGTCGCAAGAAAATGGTTCGGTTGATAGCGCCTGACGGAAGTTTGGTAACGGTTTATGGTGATCGGGTTACTACGATTCCGAAGGTGATCTCAATGGCGGTGGCGGGAAAGTGTATGAGGCGTGGATGTAGCGCTTACTTGGCCTATGTAAAAGATGTGGATACACCAACACCACAACTAGCTGATGTACCGGTGTGTGTTGACTTTCCAGACGTGTTCCCAGAAGACTTATCAGGAGTGCCACCTGACAGAGAGATTGAATTTCAGATTGATTTGATACCGGGTGCCCAACCTGTTGCCAAGGCACCATATCGATTGGCTCCAACCGAGATGAAAGAGTTGATGAGCAGTTGCGAGAGCTGCTTGATAAGGGGTTCATTAGACCGAGTATCTCTCCTTGGGGTGCTCGGTCCTATTTGTAAAGAAGAAGGATGGTAGTATGAGGATGTGCATTGACTACGCGAACTGAACAAGTTGACAGTGAAGAACCGCTACCCCTTACCGAGGATAGATGATTTGTTCGATCAGCTTCAGGGTGCTAGTTGGTTCTCGAGGATAGATCTTCGATCTGGTTATCATCAGTTGAAGGTGAAGGAGCAAGATATCCCTAAAACAGCTTTCCGTACGCGCTATAGTCATTACGAATTTCTGGTCATGTCCTTTGGTTTGACCAACGCGCCAGCTACTTTTATGGATCTGATGAACCGTGTGTGTCGGCCTATGTTGGATAAATCAGTGATTGTGTTTATTGATGATATCCTGATTTATTCGAAGACGAGATTGAGCATGCCGGTCACATTCGAGAGGTTCTAGAGACGTTGAGAAGGGAGAAATTGTATGCTAAATTCTCCAAGTGCGCATTTTGGTGCGCGAAGTTCAGTTTTTGGGTCATGTGGTGAATCCTGATGGGATTATGGTTGACCCGGTGAAGGTGGAGGGGTATGCAATGGAAGTCACCAAAGACGCCATCCGAGATCCGTAGTTCTTGGGCTTGGCGGGCTACTATAGAAGATTCATCCAAGACTTCTCTAAGATTGCTTCTCCACTAACTAAGTTGACCCGAAAGGATGTGAAGTTTGTATGGGGTCAAGCTCAAGAGAAGGCGTTCGAAGAGCTGAAGGAAAGACTGACTCGAGCTCCTGTTCTGTCATTACCCGATGGAAGTGAAGATCTAGTGGTTATTCTGATGCTTCCTACTCGGGGTTGGGGTGTGTGTTAATGCAGAGGGGGAAGGTTATAGCCTATGCATCTCGACAGTTAAAGGTTCATGAGGTCAATTATCCTACTCATGACTTGGAGCTAGCAGCCGTGGTCTTTGCATTGAAGATCTGGAGGCACTATCTCTACGGGACGAAGTGCACCATATTCACCGATCATAAGAGCTTGAAGTACTTCTTCGAGCAAAAGGATCTGAACATGAGGCAGAGGAGATGGTTGGAACTTATAAAGGATTATGATTGCGAGATCCATTACCATCCAGGCAAAGCTAATGTGGTGGCGGATGCCTTAGTCGAAAGGAAAGGCCCGAACCGATTCGGGTGAAAGCTTATCAATAATCATGACCTCTGATGTGATGAAGAAAATCAAGGAGTTTCAAGATGAGGCATTGAAAGAAGATCATCTTAACTCAGAAAGAATGAGAGGTCTGGTTGGGGAATTGGGTGAAAACACACTCGGTGTTAACTCGATTCGGTCGTGTATGGATTCCTCGTTTTGGGGATCTACGAGTGAAGATAATGGATGAAGCCCACAAGACTCGATACTCCATTCATCTGGTGCCACGAAAATGTACCATGACATGAAGAAAGATTATTGGTGGCCGGGTATGAAGCGTGACGTGGTGGAGTATGTGAGTAAGTGCCTTACTTGCTTACAGGTGAAGGCAGGGCATCAAAAGCCGTATGGGAAGATACAACCTTAGATATACCAGAATGGAAGTGGGAGCACATCACCATGGACTTCATTACGAAGCTGCCACGTACCCGAAAGGGTATGATGCCATATGGGTGATAGTTGATCGTTGACGAAGAGCGCTCATTTTCTACCGATCCACGAGACGTATTCATCTGAGAGGTTGGCTGATCTGTTCATCAAGGAAATTGTAGCTCGTCATGGTGTGCCGATGTCTATTGTGTCTGATCGTGACACTCGGTTTACATCTAAATTTGGAAGAAATTCCACGACGCTATGGGGACGAGGTTACATATTAGCACGGCTTATCATCCCCAGACTGATAGTCAGTCAGAAAGGACCATTCAGACTGGAAGACATGCTCCGGGCATGTGTGATCGATTTTGGTGGAAGTTGGGATGACCACCTGCCGTTAGCTGAATTCTCATACAACAACAGCTATCATGCCAGTATGGTATGCCACCATATGAGATGCTATACGGTAGGAGATGCAGAACACCCGTTTGTTGGGGTGATATGGTCAGAAGGAATTGGGGAGCGTCGAGGTAATCGAGGCTACGATAGAGAAGCTTGAAAAGATTAAAGCCTTCATGAAGGTAGCCAAAGATAGACAGAAGTCGTATGCCGATAAGCGACGTAGGCCAATTGAGTTCCAGGTGGGTGACCGGGTTATGTTGAAGGTCTCACCTTGGAAGGGTATTATCAGATTCAGAAACGGGGCAAGTTGAGCCCAAGATATATAGGCCCTTTCCGAATCGTTGCTCGAGTAGGAGAGGTGGCCTATAGATTGGAGTTGCCGATGAGTTAAGTGGAATTCACCCGACATTCCATGTATCTCATTTAAGGAAGTGCTTAGCAAATGAAGATATGATTGTCCCATTGGAAGATATTGAAGTAGACAAACGGCTCAACTATGTGGAGCAACCAGTGGCAATCATCGATCGTAAGGAAAAGAGGCTAAGGAATAAATGGTTCCTCTTGTGCGTGTACAGTGGAAGCACAGGAAGGGATCCGAGTCAACGTGGGAGACTGAAGAAGAAATGAGACAGCATTATCCGTGTTTGTTCGATGAATAACAGGTTTCAGGGACGAAACCTATTTAAGGGGGGTGGATTTGTAACACCCGAATATTTATTATTTGAAGCCGGTGGCGAAAGAAAAGAAAATAAAGTCCAAAAAGTCGAGGGACCAAACCCGCCAACGAAGAAAAGTTGGGAAATGTGGTGACATATGTAGGGAGAGGGCAGCCCACTCTCCCCACACTCACATTTCAGCTCACAAAGAGGAGAATAGAGAGAGAAAGAAGGGAAAAAGAGGAAAAAGTGTTAGTTCGGGTCGATTCAGGTCGCCAAAATCGTCGTGAAGCAAGCCGAATCGAAGCTTTGTCGTTGTGCTCGTTTAGGTGAGTTCTAGGACCCCTCTTTTACGTTTTCAAACGATTTGGGGCTGGAAAACATCTGAAATCGAGTTTTTCGTATGTGTGTAAGTTGACCCGTTTGTGTATGTGTATGTATATGTATGACGCGATGTGAATTGATTTCTTGCTTGGTTGTGCTTGAATGATGTTATGGTATGCATCCCTAAGGTTTAGGATGGTCGATTTAGGCTTAAAATGGGTTTAGATGAGTTTGGGGGCCGAAAACCCTCGGCTGCAGTCGGGTTGAACTGCATTCTGAATCAGTTAGGGTTAGGCGACCGACTGGAGGCCGAATGGAGGCCATACGGCCGATTAGGGTGCGATTGGGGTCCATTCGCACGATTGAGGTTCATTCGCACGACTGGAGGGCCAGTCGCATGGGGGATGCGACTGAGGGTCCATTCGCACGACTGGATGTTCATTCGCATAGGTGTTCATCCGCATTAGTTCAATCGCATGATGTTCAGTCGCATGAAGGCCATGCGACTGAAGGGTGTCCATACGCCCGAATAGGGCTGTTGAACCCAAGGAAGGTGTAGATTGACTTCTGACTTTCGGGGGAAAGTGCAGATGTAAGTTTTGATGTAAAGGTTCCCATAAGGGTTTTTAAGATGACGATCGAGATCTTAGAAAGCATGTTGGGCATGACGAGGGTGATGATGTTGCATGTTGTGTATGTATGATGTTGCCATGTATGATGTGATGTTGATGCATGTTTATGTTCCTTAATGTGATGTATAATATCTTTCCTGTGGCTTTACTTGTTATGATGAATGAACGAAGTATTATGTAACGTAAAGTGAAAGATAAAGAAAGAGGAACATGATGAACGAATGAAACGTCTTGCACACATCGGATACGGGGTCTTTCTTGGTGATTGACCCTAAATGTAGAACCTCTACCGCTCACCCCTAGTACTGTGGCATATGTTTAGCTGTCATTCGTGACTTCAGCCCAGTAGCTAAGACTGATGGTTACTCCTAGTACTGTGGCATACGTTTAGCTGTCATTCGTTGACTTCGGCCCGGTAGCTACGACTAACCGGGGTGTAGCACATGGTATTGGTTGGGATGATGTCCGATGCGCAAGTAAGGTAATGAAAGAAGGAATGAACGAATGAGGAAGATAATAATGATATTATCTATGTGTACGTACGATGTGTGATCATGTAAAAGTAACGAACGGTTTTATATGAAAGTAAAGTATGTTTTATTTATAAAATTAGAACTCACTCAGCAACGCTGACTTTGATGTGTTTCCAGTTGGCAGGTAATGATTGCTGAGGATGGCACGGGCGACTACTCAGCCTTTTTGGGTTGGCATTCTTTTGATTAATGTTTTTGCATTGTAATGCGAACAAACAATTTTTGTAATGAATGTTGTATTAGTTTGCAAAAGCATTTACATGGAAATGAAAGTTTGTTTAGTTTTCCGTTGCGATTTATTAAATGCAAATGTAATTATATGTTTTATGTGCGATGAGAATCCAGCTGTAAGCGTCCCGGAACGGGGCCTTACATGTATTGATTATATATTCATTTATATACATATATATATTAATGTTTGATGTATGCTTGTGTTTAGAATCTAAAACAAAAAAGAGGACCAACAATGTTGCATCTTGTGCACACTCGAAAAGTTGATAAGCGAGAGGTCATTATATGTAATGAATTTGGACAATCCGTGGGACCGGTACCAAAGGAGAAGGATGTAGTTCGACGATTCTCTCGATTTTTAGGTACGCTAGCTCGTAATCATAGTTATGCATCATTGATTCATACTTCATGGAAGATGGTGCTACATAAAGACAAAATATGGAGTATGTCTTGGTAAGGCTTTACATAGTTTTTTTTTCATTTATTTTTTATATTTTATTTTTAATTAAATCTATCTTCTTTAAAGGAAAAATACGATGTGCTCAATGCTGCTAAAAGTTGGGTTTAAAAGAGTATTGGGCAGTCGTATAAAGTCCACAAATGTAGGTTTAAGAAAAAATATTTTTATCAATATAAGGATAAGAAAACAAGATGGAAGAACCGACCTAGAAACATTCCAGAAGATCATTTCTCACAGTTGTTGAGGTTATGGAACAATAAAGATGTGGAGGTAATTTTCTAGATAATTGATCTATTACTAGTATTTATTATTAAAATTTCTATTTGTTAAGTTGTTTATATTAATGTGTATTTCAGAAGCGTTCTTTGCGGGCTAAAGAAATATGCATGTCTCAAAAAAATATGCATATTGCAGGCCCAAAAAGTTTTGCTAGGATTCGTGACGAGATGGTAGAATATCTTTACTTTGCTTGTGATTTAAGTTTTTATCGCTCAATATGTTGATTTTTTATTAATGCTTGTTATCATGAATATAGAGAAATGATGACCCAAACAAGGAGTTACCTAGTTAACCCAAATATTTTAATGCACACGTAAATGTAACACCCGGTTATTTCTTAAAAGAAAAGAAAGAATAGTAGATGAGAATAAAAGAAAGAAAAAGCAATGACACCCAAGTAGAGGGATTAAAAGTGTAAAAAGGACAAAAATCTTCGAAAAGTTGGTGTAAAGGTAGGCATGGCCGCCCACCCTCTTTTCACATCACTCTCATTCGGACTTTAGAGAGAGAAAGACAAGAGGAGAGCAGAAACTATCGGTTTGAAGAAGAAGAAGAAGTCAACGAATTCAAGGTAAGAATTTGCGGTTTTAAGTGTTTATGACGGGTTTTATCCCGGTTACATGCTTATGTGTTTGTGTTTGTGCTCAGGTGTAACACCCCGAATTTCTATTTAAACGAAAGGAAAAGAAAAGTAAATAGAAAGAATAGAAATTTTGCACAAGTGGAGGGGGAAAAAGTGTACAAAGTACAAACCTTATTACTTTAAGGTTTAAAGCAGGCATGGTGCCCATTTCTTCTTCATCTTCTTCAATCGGCTGAAAAGGAGAAAGAAGAGAGAGAAGCCCCGGCTCTACAGAGAGAAAGTGGAAGAAGCAGCTTCAAAGGTAAGTCTTCTCTTATTTGAGCTCGGTTTCAGCTGGGTTTCGAGTTCTTGACCGAAGTTCTGGTTGTTTAGTGTTTGTTTTCATGATTCAACAGCTGAATCGAAGGTGGGTCTCGAACTTGAAGAGTGTTGTTCAAAGGCTGCTCAAGGTGAGTTTCTAGAACCCCTCTTTTACTGATTTTCAACTGATTTGGGGCTATTATGCATACTGAGTAAACATTTTGAAAGAAACCGTGAACTTACATCTTTATGTTTGAATTGTTGTATGTATGTATGTATGTTATAGTGATGATTAGGGGTTAGTGATGATGTATAGCATGCTTAGATGGCCTTAGTAGGTTAGATCTGTGTTTGGGTATGAGTACAATGGCAATCGGGTGAAATTGATAGCATGGAAAAGATTTCAGAATGTTTCATGAACATGAATAATGGTCCATGCGCCCAGAGGTGGCTCATGTGCCCAAACAGTTGTCCATGCGCCCAGCATGAGAGGTTAGACGCCTAAGTGTTGGCCATGCGCCCAAGGGGGGTCAGGCGCCTAAGAAGTGGCCCATGTGCCCAGCATGTTGGCCCATGCGTCTAATGTTGGCCATGTGCCCAGAGGGGGTCCATGCGTCTAAACAGTGGCCCATGCGTCTAAGTGTTGGCCATGCGCCTAAGTATTGGCCATGCGCCCAAGTGTTGACCATGCGCCTAAATAGTGCCCATGCGCCCAAGTGATTGAAACGGCTAAGTGTTGGCCATGCACCTAAATAGTGCCCATGCGTCCAAGTTATTGAAACGGCTAAGTGTTGGTGATGCGCCTGAACAGGGCAGAAGCGCCCAAATAGTGCCCATGCGCCCAGACTGTTTTATACTTAGAATTTTTATGCTCATGTGCCTTGAAGGTCCCACGCGCCCAATTTGGACTTGAGGTTTCTAAGTGTTTTTTAAAGGGTAAAATAGGGAGATATGCCTGGTCATGATGTGATGGCTTATGTTTGATGTGTGTTATGCATGTACGATGTGCCTGTATTGGTGATGGTATATGTTATGTTTATGTATGTTCCTTATTATGTATGTCTTCCCTTGGCTTTGCGTTGAACGTTAATAAATGTAATGAAAGTATTATGTAACTTAAAATGGAAGATAATGAAAAGAGGAACGTAATGAACGAATGCATGCATTAATTAAAGAGAAGTATAGAAAGGCTTGCAAGCAATATGTACAGAGGTGCACGGCTCTAAATGCCTTAAGCTCTACCCGTGAGGTTCAGCAAATCCTAAAGTGTGCACGCAGGGGTTCCAGTCTTTGTGACTGACCTTCGTTGTTACCCACTTTGATGGGGGTGTTGTTACCCACTTCGGTGGGGGTGTGTTACCCACTTTGGTGGGGGTGTTGTTACCCACTTCAGTGGTGGTTTTGTTACCCACTTTGGTGGGGGTGTTGTTACCCACTTTGGTGGGGGTGTTGTTACCCACTTTGGTGGTGGTGTTGTTACCCACATCGGTGGGGGTGTTGTCACCCGAGTTACGTATAACTTCGGGGGTGTGGCATAAGGCCAAGCATATGTATGAGGTAAGCGACTCTGTTTCGCAACAGACTCAAAAGAGGTCCTTTTCACGTATCCTAGCACAGTATCAGTCTTCGGACATGAGTTGGGGGTATTGCATGAGACAGGATACAGATCGCGTACTCCGGTACTGTGTTAGTCTTCGAACATGAGTCGGAGGTTTGTGAGCAAGCCCCGACACAGTATCAGTCTTTGGACATGAGTCGGGAGTATTGCATATGACGAAAGTGACGGATGATGAGATCCGTGTCGCGTATCCTGGTACTATGTCAGTCTTCGGACATGAGTCGGGGGTTTGTTTATCAAGCCCCGGCACAGTATCAATCTTCAGACATGAGTCGGGGATATTGCATGAGACGAGATAATGAGGTGAGCGACTTTGTGTTGCAACAGACTTGCATAGAGTTTAATCCATGTGATTGACTCGTATGGGATCTTTGTCGCGTATCCCGATGTTGTGTCAGTCTTCGAACATGAGTCGGGGGTTTGTGAGCAGGCCCCAGCACAGCATCAGCTTTCGAGCAAGAATGGGGGATACTGTATGAGACAAGATTCGAGTAATAAAGAGTAATGAATGAAAGATCATGTATGAAAGAACGAACGTATGACCGAACGTAAATGAATCATCGTAATAAAGTACTAAATAAGATCGTTGTCACTCGACCTCAGTAATCGTGGTTGAGTGCCACGAAGAGGGTAAAGTCTAACCGGATCTAGAATGAGAAGTGAACGATAATGTAATATATTGAATGAACACAGTTAATGAATGTAATGACGAAGATAATAATGATATTATCTGTATGTATGTATGATGCATGATCACAAACAGTTGTAAAGTATAGTATGATTTGAAATAAAGTAAAGAACGGTTTTAACACAGAAAAGTATGTTTTATTATAAAACTAGAACTCACTTAGCGTCGCTGACTTTTGTATGCACGATAGTTGGCAGGTATATGTTGATGCTGAGGAGTTGCAGGCATGGATGAATAAGCTACTAGCAGCATTTTGAGGCTGGCATCCGTATTTTGACCTGTCTTGTATTTTGAAATGAAAACAAATGTTGTAAATGAATGAAATGACATGTTTTTAGTTATTAATGAAAGTTTTAAATTCCGCTGCAAAATAAATGTACGTTTTAAAATGTTTTAAGTGCAATGAATGCCCAACTATGAGGTGCCTGGTAACGGGGCCTTACATCGGGTGTGTGTGTTTGGTGTTGTTTTTAGGTGTTTGAACACATTGCAAGCGGGTTAGAAAGGAAGAAACACCCAAGTTGCATCAGGTGAGTTCTAGACCCCGGTTTTTACTTGTTTTAAACTATCTTTGGGGCTGAAAATGTATTAAAACGATTTTCAAAGCTTATGTATGTTTACCCGTATGTAATGTGCATGATTGGATGCTATTCTTGAATGCTTATAGGTTGTTCATGTTTAAAATAGCCACATTAAGCTTAGAACAGTTGGGTTTGATGATTGGGTTTGAAAACATACTGGAAACATGTACACAGAAGGTCCATGTGCCTAGATAAGGCTCATGCGCCTGAAAATGCCTTAGAAAAATATAAGTGTAATCCATGCGCCTAAACAGTAGCCCATGCGCCTAGATTACCTTAGAAATGTTTAAGTATAGCCCATGCACCTGAACAGTGGTCCATGCGCCTAGAAATGTTAGCCGGATGACTAAGTGTAGGGCCATGTGCCCCAATAGTGCCCATGCACCCTAATAGTGCCCATGCGCCCAAGTGGCTCATGCGCCTAAGTGTCCATGTGTTTGAATAATCCATACGCCTAAGTGTTCATACGGACAAATAGTGCCCATGCGCCTGAATAGTTCATGCGCCTAAGGGATAAAATGATTAAGTGTTGGCTGATGTGCCTACATAGTGATGAAACGCCCAAACAGGGCTCATGCGCCGAAATAGTGACCAAGTGCCTAAGCACTTAGAAATTTTTACAGAATTTTCTGGGAGTCTGTGCTTTTAGGGTTTTGACCGAGGTTGACTAGGGCTTATTTATGATGATGTTTCATGCATAGTTATGATTGTTCCTTAATATTGTTATTGCTATTATTATTATTACTTATAGTATGTGACTTTACGTGGTATGTTTATTATCGTAACGTAAAGTATACCGTAATAATAAAGTGAAAGAGCAATAAAGAAAAGAAGAGGAATATAAATGAAAATGTTAACAAGTCTTGCAAGCTTACAGGAGGTACACGACCATGTTGTCGTTAGCTCAACTGTGTCGCGGGTTAGCTACCCTAGTATGCACACAAGGTCAATCAATTGAGATTGGCAAGACCTTTGTAGCGTGCCTTGGGTGATTGGGTTGGCCTTGTACACAGTACACAGAACCCTTTCGAGGGATACAGTTGACCCGTTCGAAGGATACAATTGACCCTTTCGAGGGATATAGTTGACCCTTTCGAGGAATATAGATGGCCATCACCCATTTTCCATCGCGCATACAGTTGGGGTATTGCTCACTGGTCCATACAGAAAGTGAAAGATAAAGATAAAAGTTTACAGAATCGACAAGGCATATATTAAAGAGAACGAACAGTATTTGTTCATATTGTTGATGTGTGCTCGCATATACAGTACATAGTTGTATTTTACAGAAAAGAGTATTTTCTTATACAACATATAGAAAGTATTTAATTACTTTTAAAACTAGAACTCACTCAGCAATGCTAACTTTTATACATTTTCAGTTGGCAGGTAATTATTGTAGAGGATGGCACGAGGGTGAAGCTACTCGGCAGGAAAAGACTGACATCCATTCGTATTCTATGTTGTTGTTGTTTTGTAATGCGTTAAAACAATTCTTTTGTAAACAGATAATGATGATGTATTTCTTAACAACAGTGTTTTAAATGGAATGAATGGTTTTTGATAAATCATTTCCGCTGCTTAAAGTTTGTATAATTATAATGTGTACTGTTTTAACTGCCATGGTTAACCAACTGTGAGGTGCCAAGGAACGGGGCCTTACAAGTTGGTATCAGAACCAAAGTTTAAGATAATTGGGTTAAATAAAATTTTTTAAAACCTAAACTTAAACTGAAAATGGGACAAATGGAGGGATGTCCGCCCGAGTAGCTACGTGCCATCAGGTATGTCTTTTCCTAATGTTAACCTGTATTATGTGATCTTAGTAGATTTAGATACTGATTAAGTCAGGATAGGAGATGCTTGGGCTATGAAGAGTAAAGTAAGTGGCTAATTACAACTGGCCACTATAATTAGAGACTTACTATACTTGACATAAACTGAGTTATTACCTTGAATGACCACGTTAGTGTTTGAATCTTATAATGTGCTTTTAGAGGATGGCTGGTGGTAGATCTTCCGAAGCCTCTCGTGGTGGGGGTCACGGTGCTGCTCCGCGACCCAAGAGAGGGAGACCCAGAGTCGAGAAAGTGGTTCATGAAGAACCAGAGACCCCTCATCCGGAGGGAGGCGACGAGAGCGCCAATCTGAGAGCCTCAGTAAAGGAGGCTGTGGTGGAAGAGGTTCACCAGGTAATGCAAATGATTTTACCGTCTGTGGTGACCAAAGTGATCAAGGCAGTAAGGGATGGGGAAAGAAAGGAGAGGAACAGGTCCTCGGGGGACGAGAACAACCAGAGCCGGAAACGGTTCTCTCTGATGATGAGGAGGAAGAAGAGGAGCCTGCACCGGAGGCGACTAGAGGCTGTAACTATGGGGTGTTTATGAGATGCAAGCCCCCTACTTTCGATGGAAACGGCACAGCTGCAGCTGCTCATCGGTGGGTGAGGGAAATGGAGGTTGTCCTTAATATCAGTGATGCCGTGAAGATCAGAAGGAGAAATTCGCTACCCACTCTTTTATGGACTCGGCTTTGTGCTGGTGGGACAACATTGTCCAAGCCGAGGGTAGCAGGGCCATTGGGAGAATGAGATGGCCTGAACTGAAGAAGTTAGTGATTGAGGAATTTTGTCCTCATAGAGAGATGGACAAGGTAGAAAGAGACTTCCTGCAGCTAGAGGCGGGAACGATGACTCACGTACACCACCAAATTAATGAAATGGCACGACTGGTGCCCGATCAAGTGACACCACTGTCCCGGAAGATTAAAAGATACATTCAGGGGTTGTCGGCAGATATCTGTAGGCATATGATCGCCGCCGGCCGAGCACTTTTAGGTCGGCGGTTGACTTAGCTGGCAGATTATATGATGAGCGTGAGGTGGTGGTGGCTGAGGTGAATAAGAATGATGGTGGTAGCCGGAAATGGAATAGGAAACGGTTTGGACGTGGTAGACCGCTCCAAACAATAAGCTGGCAAAGGTGGGTGACCGACGTGTGGTCACATCTGGATCAGGACTGAGGAGGTGTGACAATGTGGAAGGGAGCATACTGGTGAGTGCAGGATGGGGATGAACGTATGCTCCAGGTGTGGCCAACCTGGCGACATCGCTAGAGACTGTAAGAAGCTGAGGGCGGAGAGCTCTGGAGCAGAGAAGAAGAAGCCGAAGGAAGGAGGGCAGAAGGCATGTGCTAGAGCTTAGACTATGACCCGGGAGGAAGCCAGAGCTAATCCCGATATTGTGTCAGGTATGTGTCTAGTAAACCAAACTTGTGCCTTTGTATTGTTTGATTCCGGTGCTAGCAGGAGTTTTATTTCCACTACTTTCTGTGCTAAGTTTCCTGTTAGTAGTAGCAAGGTCAGTGCACCATTCGATGTGGAAACTGCTATTGGTAAGTCTACTAGAATTATTGATGTGATAGAGGACTGTGCCATAGAACAAGAAGGTCATAGGTTTGCTGCTAGGTTACACGTGATACCCCTAGGTGGATTTGATGTAGTACTAGGGATGGACTGGTTAGCAACCTATGAAGCAAACATCGTGTGTCAGAAGAAGATGATCCGATTGACAGCACCTGGCAGGAATAAGGTGACAGTTTATGGTGATCAAGTCACGACGATCCCGAAAGTGATTTCGATGGAGTGGCGGGAAAGTACATGAGGCGTGGATGTAGTGCCTACTTGGCCAACGTAAAGGATGTGGATGCGCAAACACCGCAACTATCTAATGTACCAGTTGTGTGTGACTTTCCGGACGTATTCCTGGAAGACTTACCCGGCGTGCCACCAGATCGCGAGATTGAGTTCCAAATTGATCTGATACCCGGTGCTCAACCCGTTGCCAAGGCACCATATCGGTTAGCTCCCACAGAAATGAAAGAACTGATGGAGCAGTTTCAAGAGCTGCTCGATAAGGGGTTCATTAGACCGACTATCTCTCCCTGGGGTGCTCCGGTCCTGTTTGTGAAGAAGAAAGACGGTAGCATGAGGATGTGCATCGACTACCGTGAGCTGAACAAGCTGACAGTGAAGAACCGATACCCCTTACCGAGGATTGATGATTTTTTTGATCAGCTTTAGGGTGCCAATTGGTTTTCAAGGATAGATCTTCGATCTGGTTACCATCAGCTGAAGGTGAAGGAGCAGGATATCCCTAAGACAACTTTTCGCATATGCTACGGTCACTATGAATTCCTTGTTATGTCATTTGGTCTGACCAATGCGCCTGCTACTTTTATGGATTTGATGAATCGAGTGTGTCGGCCAATGTTAGATAAATTAGTGATTGTGTTTATTGATGATATCCTGATTTATTCAAAGAGCGAGGAGGAGCATGCCGATCATATTCGGGAGGTTTTAAAGACCTTAATAAGGGAGAAGTTGTATGCCAAATTCTCCAAGTGCGCGTTCTAGTTACACGAAGTTCAATTCTTAGGTCACGTGATAAATCCCGAGGGGATTATGGTAGACCCTGCTAAGGTGGAGGCTGTGATGCAATGGAAGTCTCCAAAGATGCCATCCGAGATTCGTAGTTTCTTGGGGTTGGCGGGGTATTATCGAAGGTTCATTCAGGACTTTTCCATGATCGCTTCTCCACTAACTAAGTTGACCCGAAAGGATGTAAAGTTTGTATGGGGTCAAGCCCAAGAACAGACGTTTGAGGAGTTAAAGGTGAGGTTGACTCAAGCTCCTGTCTTGTCATTACCCGAAGGAAGCGAGGATTTGGTGGTATATTCATATGCTTCTTACTTGGGGTTGGGGTGTGTATTAATGCAGAGGGGAAGGTTATAGCCTATGCATCCTGATAGTTGAAAGTTCATGATGTCAAATACCCTACTCATGACTTGGAGCTAGCAGTCGTGGTCTTTGCACTAAAGATTTGGAGGCACTATCTGTACGGAACGAAGTGCACCATTTTCACTGACCACAAGAGCTTGAAGTACTTCTTCGAGCAAAAAGATCTGAACATGAGGCAGAGAAGATGGTTGGAGCTCATAAAAGATTATGATTGTGAGATCCATTATCATCTGGGCAAAGCCAACGTGGTGGCTGATGCTCTTAGCCGAAAGGAGAGGCCCGAGCCGATTCGGGTGAAAGCATATCAACTGATCATGACCTCTGATCTTATGAAGCAAGTAAAGGAGTTTCAAGATGAGGCTTTAAAAGAAGATCATCTAAACTCTGAAAGAATGAGAGGTCTGGTTGGGGAATTGGGTTAAAACACACTCGGTGTAAAAACTCGATTTGGACGGGTGTGGATTCCTCGTTTCGGCGATCTACGTGTAAGGATTTTGGATGAAGCTCACAAGACTCGATACTCCATTCCTAGTGCCACAAAGATGTATCATGATATGAAGAAAGATTATTGGTGGCCAGGTATGAAGCATGACGTGGTAGAGTATGTGAGTAAGTGCCTTACTTGTTTGCAAGTGAAGGTCGAACATCAGAAGCCGTATGGGAAGATCCAACCTTTGGATATACCAGCATGGAAGTGGGAGCACATCACCATGGATTTCATTACAAAGCTACCACGTACTCCGAAGGGGTACGATGCCATATGGGTGATTGTTGACCGTTTGACGAAGAGTGCTCACTTCCTACCGATCCGCGAGACATATTCATCCAAGAGGTTGGCTGACCTGTTCATCAAGGAGATTGTAACCCGTCATGGTGTGCTGGTGTCCATTATGTCTGATCATGACACTCGGTTTACATCTAAATTCTGGAAGAAATTCCACGATGCTATGGCGACGAGGTTATATATTAGCACGGCTTATCATCCCCAAACTGATGGTCAGTCAAAAAGGACAATTCAAACACTGGAGGACATGCTTCAGGCAAGTTTGATTGATTTTGGGGGGAGTTGGGACGACCACTTACCGTTAGCTGAATTCTCGTACAACAATAGCTATCATGCCAGCATTAGCATGCCACCATACGAGATGCTATACGGTAGGAGATGCAGAACACCTGTTTGTTGGGGTGATATTGGTCAAAAGGAATTGGGGAGCGTCGAGGTAATCGAGGCTACGACTGAGAAGCTTGAGAAGATTAAAGCCTTCAGGAAGGCAGCCAAAGATAGACAAAAGTCGTATGTCGATAAACGACGCAGACTGATCGAGTTCCAGGTGGGTGACCGGGTTATGTTGAAGGTATCACCTTAGAAGGGTATTATCCGATTCAGGAAGCGGGGCAAGTTGAGCCCAAGATATATAGGCCATTTCCGAATCATTGCTCGAGTAGGAGAGGTGGCTTATAGGTTGGAATTACCGGATGAGTTAAGTGGGATTCACCCGACATTCCATGTATCCCATCTGAGAAAGTGTTTAGCTGGTGAGGACATGATTGTTCCACTAGAGGATATCGAAGTAGACGGAAGGCTAAATTATGTGGAGCAACCAGTGGCAATCATCGATCATAAAGAGAAGAGGCTGAGAAAAAAAGTGGCTCCTCTTGTGCGTGTACAGTGGAAGCAGAGGAAAGGATTCGAGTGTACATGGGAGATGGAGGAGGAAATGAGACAGCATTACCCTCGTCTGTTTGAGGAATAGCAGGTTTCAAGGACGAAACCTACATAAGGGGGTGGACTTGTAACACCCGGTTATTTCTTAAAAGAAATGAAAGAATAATAGATGAAGAATAAAAGAAATAAAAAGCAATGACACCCAAGTAGAGGGATTAAAAGTGTAAAAAGGACAAAAAATTTTGAAAAGTTGGTGTAAAGGTGATATGGCCGCCCACCCTCTTTTCACATCACTCTCATTCGGACTTTAGAGAGAGAAAGACAAGAGGATAGCAGAAACTCTCGGTTTGAAGAAGAAGAAGTGAACGAATTCAAGGTAAGAATTCGCGGTTTTAAGTGTTTATGATGGTTTTATCCCGGTTACATGCTTATGTGTTTGTGTTTGTGTTTATCCTTGGGTGTGTGTGTTTGGTGTTGTTTTTAGGTGTTTAAACTCAATGCAAGCGGGTTAGAAAGGAAGAAACACCCAAGTTGCATCAGGTGAGTTCTAGACCCCGGTTTTTGCTTGTTTTAAACTATCTTTAGGGCTGAAAATGTATTAAAATGATTTTCAAAGCTTATGTATGTTTACTTGTATGTAATGTGCATGATTGGATGTTGATTCTTGAATGCTTATAGGTTGTTCATGTTTAGAATAGCCACATTAAGCTTAGAACAGATGGGTTCGATGATTGGGTTTGAAGACATACTGGAAACATGTACACAGAAGGTCCATGTGCCTAGATAAGACTCATGCGCCTGAAAATGCCTTAGAAAAATATAAGTGTAATCCATGCACCTAAACAGTAGCCCATGCACCTAAGATTACCTTAGAAATGTTTAAGTATAGCCCATGCACCTGAACAGTGGTCCATGCGCCTAGAAATGTTAGCCGGACGACTAAGTGTAGGACCATGTGCCCCAATAGTGCCCATGCGCCCCAATAGTGCCCATGCGCCCAAGTGGCTCATGCGCCTAAGTGTCCATGCGTCCGAATAATCCATACGCCTAAGTGTTCATACGCACAAATAATGCCCATGCGCCTGAATAGTTCTTGCACCTAAGGGATAAAATGATTAAGTGTTGGCTGATGCGCCTACATAGTGATGAAATGCCCAAACAGGGCTCATGCGCCGAAATAGTGACCAAGCGCCTAAGCACTTAGAAATTTTTACTGAATTTTCTGGGAGTCTGTGCTTTTAGGGTTTTGACCGAGGTTGACTAGGGCTTATTTATGATGATGTTTCATGCATAGTTATGATTGTTCCTTAATATTGTTATTGCTATTATTATTATTACTTATAGTATGTGACTTTACGTGGTATGTTTATTATCGTAACGTAAAGTATACCGTAATAATAAAGTGAAAGAGCAATAAAGAAAAGAAGAGGAACATTAATGAAAATGTTAACAAGTCTTGCAAGCTTACAGGTGGTACACGACCATGTTGTCGTTAGCTCAACTGTGCTGCGGGTTAGCTACCCTATTATGCACACAGGGCCAATCAATTGAGATTGACAGGACCTTTGTAGCGTGTCCTGGGTGATTGGGTTGGCCTTGTACACAGTACACAGAACCCTTTCGAGGGATACAGTTGACCCTTTCGAGGGATACAGTTGACCCTTTCGAGGGATATAGTTGACCCTTTCGAGGGCTATAGATGGCCCATCACCCGTTTTCCATCGCGCATACAGTTGGGGTATTGCTCATTGGTCCATACAGAAAGTGAAAGATAAAGATAAAAGTTTACTAAATAGACAAGGCATACACTAAAGAGAACGAACAGTATTTGTTCATATAGTTAATGTGTGCACACATATACAGTACAGAGTTGTATTTTACAGAAAATAGTATTTTCTTATACAACATATAGAAAGTATTTTATTACTTTTAAAACTAGAACTCACTCAGCAACGCTGACTTTTATACATTTTCAGTTGGTAGGTAATTATTGCTGAGGATGGCATGAGGGTGAAGCTACTTGGCAGGAAAAGACTGACATCCATTCGTATTCTATGTTGCTGTTGTTTTGTAATGCGTTAAAACAATTCTTTTGTATTCAGATAATGATGATGTATTGCTTATCAACAGTGTTTTAAATGGAATGAATGGTTTTTGATAAATCATTTCCGCTGCTTAAAGTTTGTATAATTATAATGTGTAGTGTTTTAACTGTTGTGGTTGACCAACTGTGAGGTGCCCGGGAACGAGGCCTTACATAAAAGGACCGAAGGACGTGTATATCTTGAATCATATGATGACACTGCAAGGAAAAATGTAAGTTCTTTTTAGCTTTTCAATTTGAGTATCTAGAATAAAGTATTTCGTATGTGTTGACTTGAAAAAGTCAATTGTTTGTTGTATAGTTTTAAGCACTTAACTATGAAGACGATTTATTTAGCAATTGTGGTGTGATACAAAATATACATATAAGCATGCTTGCATATAACCTCCACATCAATAGTCTTTATCCTACTTGTTGCATGTTTGCTGGTTACCAATTTATATTATTACTTAAATACTTTTTAACAAGCAACTTGTATTGTGTATTATTGTTTTACCGGTTGTATTATTAAAATATTTTCTTATTCTCTTTTAATAAACAAATGAAGAGTTATAAACCTTCAGAAGATGAAAGTGCTTTGGTTGATCCTTTTACGATTGTAATGGACAAGGAGCATGATACCTACCTTCGACTTATAGCGAACGTGTTACTAAAACAATGATGAAAAAAATGAATGGTGGTGAGGAACCATACATGATTTCGGGGGGGATTTATGGAATTATTTAAAGTGAGCCTTGATGTTGAAAAAACACAATTTCTTGAAATAAGAAAAGAGACTGAAGAGGACCATCAAAGGAAAAAAGCTGAGATTTAAGCTATGCGAAAAGATTTTGATAGTCAACGAGCAAACTTTGAAGCTACAATGTGGAATATAATGGAAAAGCTACCTGCCGGAGTACTTGAGGATCTTAGAGATGATTAGGAGGTTTTTGTTTCTCTTTTGTAATAGTAATTAACAACTTTATTGTGTTTATGTTGTTATTTTAAGGTCAAACACATGTTGCATTACAATATATTATGTATCTATTTATATAATTATTTTGTTGATGTATGTGAGAAACTATTGCATATAATAGAAATTGCATTACTTCAAACAATGAGTTATACAGTTACATTTGTCTATAAATAAATTGCTGTAGAGATTAATGAAGAGGCTGATGCAACCTAAACATCTTTAGTCTTTCCTGCATGCTGCACAAGTGCATTGAAGTGGAATGCTTCGGATGTTTCACATGTGCAACAGAAATACTCTAAGTGTGAAATCTTCCGAAGCCAAGACCAACATCTTCCGAAGCCAAAGATGAAGTCTTCCGAAGCCTCAAAGACAAAGTCTTCCGAAGCTTCAAGTTCATGAAGACAGATTTCTTCCGAAGACTTTTAGTAACATGCTTTATCTAATGTACTGTTCCATAAAGCTGGACACCTTTCCACTGTAACTCTGCAAGTCACCAACTAA
Organism: Flaveria trinervia; assembly: GCA_025506515.1. Lineage (NCBI taxonomy): Eukaryota > Viridiplantae > Streptophyta > Magnoliopsida > Asterales > Asteraceae > Flaveria > Flaveria trinervia. The sequence goes on from CM046453.1 coordinate 60,264,917, forward strand.
CATGGTTTGGTGAAAAGGTCCATGCTTTTGGTAACTGTACATTGAGGTCTTGAGTCTGTAACTTTCTACTTTATGTACTTTATCTTTTTTGTAATAGATAAGGATGTGAGCTATGGCATGTCATAGTCACTAGTCAAAAAGCAATCTGCCTTTTGACTCTACAATTGATTTTGTGTGTGTCTAGTCAATTGTATCCAGCTGGCTTTCAAATTATAGCCGGCTGTAGGATGTTGTATAAGTATCTCATGTTCTTGTATCTTTCGAATATGCTTTTGTAACACTTGTAACAGAACATAGAGAAGGCAATATACTGCATTCTTGAAAACCAAACACCTGTGTTCTTTGTGTTCTGTCTCATATATTACTTGTGTTCTTAGTGTCACCACTTGGTTAATCCAGATTACAGTTTGATCTAAGTTTAGTTTATCTCCTCTTTGTGTTGTTGTGTTGTAACTCTTCACCCTTCAACGATCCTGCATTTGGTATCAGAGCTTTCCAGGCTCTTGATATAAGATCTCACCATCTTTAGATCCCTCACACACATAAATACTAAACTTTTCAAATGGCAGTCATTTCCAAAACTGATATGGAAGCTGGAACCATGAACAAGTCCCCACTGATCACTCTTGATGAGTTTGACACCTGGTGTTTAAGAATGGAAGGTTTCATCAGGTCTCTTGATTCAAGAATGTGGGAGTCTATTGAGAATGGACCTTTCATACCCGCACACCTTCTGCTACTGGTGTTGGTATGATCCCTAATGATGTGGCTAACTACTCTGATGAAGATAGGAAGAGAGTAGAGATAAACAAAAAAGCCATGACAGCTCTTCAAACTGCCCTTCCAAACTCTATGTACAGAGGTTTCAAGAAGTGCAAAACAGCCAAGCAGCTGTGGGATGCACTGAAACTGATGTATGAGGGTTCTTCTGAAGCCAAGGAGAACAAGAAGGATCTCCTGAAGAAGCAGTTTGAAAACTTCACCTTCAAAACAGGTGAAACTATGACTCAGCAGTACTTCAGGTATGTTGAGATTGTAGATACCCTAGTGGATGGAGGAGTTTCTCTTGAAAACAGAGACATTGTAAGGAAGTTCATGTCCTCACTTCCTATGCAGTGGACACACTACTGTGTGGTGATCAAGAGAACTGAAAATCTCAAAACTCTTACTCTGACAGAGTTATATAGGATTCTTAGTGGCTACCAGATGGAGATGAACATGCAAGGTTCATCTGGAAACTTCAACAATCAAATGGGTTCAGCCCTACATGTGGTTGAAAAGGATAGCATAGAACCCAAACATCATCTCTTATGATACCCTGACAACTCACCCAATGGTCCTTTCATCACCTTCCCAGAGACACCAAAAGAGAACTACACTCAAGGAAGCCCATTCCAAGAGACAAGCTCTTCTCAAGCTTTTGTGTCTTCTGATGAAAGCTGTGGCAACTCTCTTTTCACTCTTGAAGACCTAGACTGTATCCATCCAGATGATCTGGAATACATGGAAATAGTCCAGTAGATGGCTCTTCTCACTCACAGAGCCAAGAAGTTCTACAAGAGGACTGGAAGGAATTTTCCAAGCAATGCAACCAATGGAAAGTTTGGACTGGACAAAGGCAAAGTCAAGTGTTACAACTGTAACCTGATGGGCCACTTTGCCAGAGAGTGTAAGGCACCTAGAACAAATAGTGGCCAAACACAATCCAGACCAAACTACACTGACAAAGCTCTCATAATGAGAAGTCAAAGCAGCAAGTTGTTGTTGCTGTTGAAGAAGGAGGCTTTGACTGGAGCTTTCAGGTTGAAGATGCCTCTCCAAACCAAGCACTGATGGCAGAGCATGATGAAGCCAAGGTATTAGAACATCTCTGTACTCCTGAATGCATTGCTAAAGTTAACAGGTACAGGTCCTATAACTTGGAACTGAGATCTGATATTGAGTCCTTAAACATTTTAAAATCTAATTTTAGAAAGTCTGAAAATGATTATAAGCTGAAAATAGAGGACTTAGAGAAAACCATTTCAGTTCTAAAACATGAACACACAGATTTTAGGACTCAAATAAAGATCTCATAACCAGGTTAACTGAGTGCCAGGCTGAGCTTGTGATCAGCAAAGCCAGGGCAGAAAAGAGTGTTCTTGAATAAGAGACCTTCAAGAACATGATATCCTCATCCCTACACAACAAAGTGTGCTATCAAAATAGACAGGGACTGGGATCCAATGAGATAGCTCCTCCACACACAATCTTGTCAGTAAGATCTCCTAGGTGTGAAACTTGTGAAGATGAGCTTCCTCTCATAGATCCTATGAGTGAGGAGGATGAAGAAGAGATAATGAAGAATCCCTCTACAAAGAGTGAAGAGGAGGATTCCAAGAAGGGCACTATTCTTCTGAGGAGAAAGTGAAGACTGTGATGACCAAGTCCATGAGAAAGAACTTGATCAGAAAGAGCAAAATAAAGGCTAGGAAGGCTCAAGAGATCAAGGCTACTTTCGACTCTAAGCAAAAACAAGTTTTTATTTCTGCAGGGTTTAAAGTCATAGGGACTGAAGACATCAACCAAAACTCTGCTAGGAGTTTAGTTCTTGCTCAACTCATCTCAGCAGCAAGAAGAAGACTGATCTGATGTGTACCACTGCTACACAGACTGGTCCATCAAACTCCAAGTATAGTTCTCAGTCTAAGAGGACTGTCTCAGCATCTGCAAAGATGAAGGTGGAGAAGGGAAGTGACCAAAGACAGTCTTACTCTCAAGACAAGGCTCTTGTGAATAAGAAGATGAATTGTGTCATGTGTGACAGCACCACTCACATTGCAAAGGATTGTCCCTTCAATCCTAAAGGTACTGTCCACACGGCCAAAACAAAGGCTTCAAAGAGTTCTAAGAAGATTCAGGCTTCGGAAGGAAAACAAGTTTCCTTCGGAAGTTCCAAATTTAACAAGAAGGGAAGTGGAAAATTCTCTTCGGAAGAATATTTGGTCTCGGAAGAAAGGAGTTATTCTGAAGCACTGAAGTCTGCTGCAGTGTTTGCAGAATCTTCTGAAGGTTCAGTCATCAAAACTTCTGAAGCTCCAAAAGCTTCTAAAGTTTTGAAGGTCAAGTCCAAGACTCCAAAGGTGGTGTGGACCTCTAAGAAAGACCAAGTGACTGAGATTTCTCCATCAAAAATAGCTCAAGATCCTCTTAGTACAACCATAGGATCTATTACTATTAAATTACCTTTTGCAAATGAGCCCAAGACAAGCAAGGCTTGGGTTTCCAGATGTAAGTAATCATTCTCTTTTGTGCAAGGACAGCTGAAGACAGACAGAAATGTCTGGATCAAAGACAGTGGCTGCTCCAGGCACATGACTGGTAATAGGTCACTACTCCAAAACTTTGAAAGGATTGATGGAGGACCTGTTGCTTTTGGAGGAGATGAAGGTGGTTACATTTCTGGTAGGTGCAAGGTCACAAATGGTAAGCTCAGCATACAAAAGGTAAACTTTGTAAAGGAGCTTGGATACAATCTTCTGAGTGTATCTCAATTTTGTGATCAGAGTCATAACATGCTCTTTACTGAGCATGAGTGCATTGTTCTTAACCCTGGTGTGGTCATTCCTCATGAGCATATCCTGCTTAGAGCCCCCAGGAAAGGAAACATGTACAAGATGGATTTGCAAGAAACCTCTCCCTCTAGAGAAGTTTCATGCTTTCTGTCTAAAGCCAATAGTGATGAGTCTTTCCTATGGCATAAAAGAATGTGCCATGTAAACTTTAAGAACATGAATAAGTTAATTAAGCATGACTTGGTAACTGGAATGCCAAAGAAAGAGTTTACAAGTGATGACCACTGTGTTGCATGCCTGAAAGGGAAGCAACATAAGGTATCTCACAAGCCTAAGGAAAAGAACTCAATCACTACTCCCTTACACTTGTTACATATGGATCTCTTTGGCCCCACCAGTGTAATGAGTTTAGGAAGGACCTTATACTGTCTAGTGATCACAGATGACTTTACAAGATTCACTTGGGTTTTCTTCCTTAGAACTAAGGATGAGACTCCTGAGATTCTAAAGAATTCATCTTCAAGATTGAGAATCAATCTGATCACAAGGTCAAGATCATAAGATGTGATCAAGGAACCGAATTTAAGAACCATATCCTTGATACATTCTATGATGAAAAGGGTATTACAAGACAATTTAGTGCTCCCAGGACTCCTCAGCAAAATGGTGTTGCTAAGAGGAGAAACAGGACACTGATTGAAGCTGCAAGAACCATGTTGTCTGACTCTAAACTGCCCATCACCTTCTGGGCAGAGGTAGTCAACACTGCCTGCTATGTGCAGAACAGAGTTTTAGTAGTTAAGACTCATGGCAAGACTCCTTATGAACTTTGGCATAAGAGGAGACCTTTCATTGGTTTTCTCGGGTCATTTGGATGTCCTTGCACCATCTTGAATACCAAAGATCAAATTGCCAAGTTTGCTGAGAAATCAGATGATGGACACTTTATTGGATACTCTTCCCAAGCTAAGGCTTATAGAGTATACAATCTTAGAACTAGAATTGTTGAGGAGTCAGCCAATATGACTTTCAATGAACACACACCTTGTGTTACTGGTTCTGGTCCGGATTGGCTGTTTGATCTTGATTTGGTTACCAACTGTTTTAACAAATCTTATGAGAATGTTTCAGGATCTATAGAAAATTTGAATACACATGATCCTGATCCAAGATTTGACCTAGGAAGATCTTCAAGATACATATCTTTAGCTCCAGTTGAAACCACTTCTGCAAATGAGGTTTCTATCAGCCCTACAATGACAAATTCAGCTGATACATCTGGTATGCCTTCAAATTCCAGCTAAGAGGCTCTACAACCAGATAAGAACACCTCAACTGTGGAAGACAACAATGGTGATGGTGACAGTGACCAAGAATTCTTGATGCCACTAACCACACTATGGATGAGAACATTAATGATGTCATACACTGCTTGGATCAAGTTTCACTTGAAAAGTGTGTTGATGTGGTGGGAGAAACATCTATGCCAGATCTAAATTTCAAATTTAGATCTTTCTCAACAACTTGTTGTGATCCCTCAGCTTAGGATCGACAAGTCTCACCCTACCACAAACATCATTGGAGATGTTATCTCAGGGGTAAAGACAAGAGGACAAACCCATGAAGCAAATGTTTGTCTTCACTCTTGTTTTCTATCCCAGATAGAGCCAAAGAAAGTTGATGAAGCTCTAAAGGATGGAAGTTGGGTTGAAGCTATGCAACAAGAGCTGCTTCAATTCAAAAGGCAGAAAGTTTGGAACCTTTGTCCTCTTCCTTCTAGAAGACTATCATTGGAACCAAATGGGTGTTTAGAACAAGAAAGATGATAGAGGCATCATAATCAAGAACAAAGCTAGACTGTTGTTCAAGGATACACACAAGAAGAAAGGATTGGCTACACTAATGTCTTTGCTCCAGTGGCAAGATTAGAAGCTGTTAGGATATTCCTGGCATTTGCTGCATCCAAGAACTTCAAGGTTTTTCAACTTGATGTGAAGTGTGCCTTTTTGTAAGGAGTAATAGATGAAGAGGTTTATGTCAAACAGCCGCCTGGTTTTGTAGATCCTGATCATTCTAATCATGTCTGCAAACTTGACAAAGCTCTCTATGGGTTGCATCAGGCACCCAGGAAGTGGTATGAGACACTATCTGAGTATCTCTGTAAACATGGATACAGGAGGGGTACTATAGATGGAACTCTCTTCATCAAAGGACAAGGAAAAGACATATTGCTAGTTCAGGTATATGTGGATGACATCATCTTTGGTCAACTAATCCAAAGCTCTGCAAAGACTTTGAGAAGCTAATGAAAGTCAGATTTGAAATGAGTGCCATGGGGGAACTCAATTTCTTTCTGGGAATTCAAGTGAAGCAAGTTGAAGATGGCATCTTCATAAGTCAGTCAAAGTATGTTCAGGACATACTCAAGAGTTTAATATGACTGACTATAAGATTGCTAAGACACCCATAGCCAGAAACCACTCTCTTGGTCCTGATCTTGAGGGGGAGTGTGTAGATGAGCATTTATACAGGGCTATGATTGGGTCTCTTATGTATCTTACTGCTAGCAGGCCTGATATCATGTTTGCTACATGTATTGTGCAAGATATCAAGCCAACCTAAGATGTCTCACCATATCACTGTCAAGAGGATTCTAAGATACCTCAAGGTGCATCAACACTTGGCCTATGGTATCCAAGAATTCTGACTTTAATCTGTATGCCTATACAGATAGTGATTATGGTGGTTGCAACATGACTGCAAAGTCTACATCTAGGGGATGTCAATTTCTTGGTGGAAGGTTGTCTCATGGCAATGCAAGAAACAATCCTGTGTCTCGCATCAACTGCTGAAGCTGAATACATTGCTGCTGCAAGCTACTGTGCTCAAGTACTTTGGATTCAAAATCAGATGCTGGACTATGGGTAAATTTCAAGGAGACTCCCATTCACATAGACAACAACAGTGCTATCTCAATCATAGAAAACCCTGTGCAGCACTCAAGGACAAAGCACATCAATATCAGTATCATTTAATAAGAGATAACTATGAAAAGGATTAATTAAACTAGTCAAGGTTCACACAGATGAACAATATGTTGATCTGTTTACAAAGGCTTTTGATAAACAGAGATTTAAATATCTTATATCAGTATTGGGATGATAAACCTTGAGTAAGTTTTTCTTAAAACTAATTCTTATTATTTCTTAAAATATGTGTGTCCTAAGTTGTCTAGTTCATCACTTTCATAAGCTCATGTTTTCTTTGGATGAAATTTCTTTTTGAAGACTTTTCTTAGATTTTTTTAAAATTTCTGATACTTCGGATGTTTTGTTTTTAACTTCGGAAGTAAATCATGCCTTCAAATTAAATAACTGTCTAAGAAGTTTACCTTCGGAAGAGTTTTCAAAATTTATCTCCGAAGCTTAAATAGTTGTCTCAGTCACTTACTAAATTTTAGGACCATTTACTTTCGAAGCAAAATTAACTCTCGGAAGCTTTGTCGTTTACACACAAAACACTCAAGCTTTAATTTTTCTTCCAAGCAAAATTTTCAAATCTCTCAGGAAATTCTTTCGAAGTCATTTTAGCTTCGGAAGTTTTTTAAGTAAAACTTCCGAAGATAATTAACCTTCAGAAGCTTTTTGACTTCCAAGAAAACTACTTTTTGAGCAAAAAGTAAACTACTTTTTTAGAGGTGGGACCGACATCCGGATTTCAAAGTTTATCCTCTTTCATTAAACTTTATCTGAAATCCCTCTCACATATAAAACCAATGGTTTCCCCCTCTTTCTATCATCTGTTCTTCCTCCAAACCTAAAAAGCCAAATTTCTCTCTGAAATTTCTTTCTTCTTCTTCCTTCGTTCTTAAGCTACTTCAAAATGGCCAACCTTGCTCACAGAAATGATCCCAACTTTACCATGCAGCTACATAGACAACACAATCAAATTGCTCTGTTACGCTTTGAGAAGATCCTCATTTCTCAAAGGTTTATCGTTTCTTGTCTCTGTAAAACTACTTCACCTCCCTTACCATTGATCCTCCACTCTATGAGGATCAGTTGCTTGAATTCTGGAAGACCTGCCAAGAGTCATTATGGATGGGGAGAAGGCACTGTCTGCCACAGTGCAGGGGAGAACAATCTTCATCACTCCGGCCATCATCAACAGACATCTTCAGCTGGATGATGTAGAAGGTGAGTTTTTCTTCCTAAAGGAAGTTGTTAATCATTCCTTTGAGCAGATGGGGTATGAGGGAGATTTCTCTGTAAAGACCTTTAGGAAAGGGAAGGTCTCATCCTAATGGAGATTCCTGCTCCATGTGGTCATCCACAGCTTATCAAACAAGCATGGTGGATGGGACCAGATTCCTGAAGATCTCTCCTTCATAGTCCATGGAATGGTTCAAGGGGTCAAATTCAGGTACTCTCAGTTTGTTTATACAAATTTGCTTGCTAATTTAGACTCCTTAGAATATTACATGTTTCCTAGATATGTCCAGTACATTCTTAACTGTGAACTGGGCTCACAGTTAAGGGAAAATGGTAACATTCTTAAATTGGGACAGATGAAGTCCGGCATCTTTAAAATATTGAGAAAGTCCACTGTTGGATTCTCTAGGGTAGAAACAGCCCTAGTCCCAAAAATGTTAGAGCTCATTGCTCAAGGTGACAACCTAGCAGCACAAGCTAGTGTTGAACCCACACCTGCTACTTCCTAACCACCCACACAGCCTCAAATATCCATCACCTACCAAAGAAAATACAAACGAACCCCTGCTCAGACTATTCAGTCTGTGGAGGTCCCCATATACTCACCCATACAGGAAGAAATGGACACTGGAGCTCCCATTTCTCCTGAGGAGCAGACCACTCCCATCTCTTCAAGAATCAGTGCTGACGTTCCTCATGCTCAGCCCGATGAGCTCATTAGCCTTACTGCCTTAAGCCATCACTTTGAGTCTCAACACTCAAGTGATCAACCTTCAGGGGACAGTTACCATCCCCAGCCTATAGATCTTAACCAATCCATTCCCAACCTTGACTTCTATACTGATGAAGATATAGGTTTCAGTGAGTATAATGAATCTCTCTTCTTTCCCTCTACTCAAAGAGAGATGAGTACTACTGAGTCTCCTACATCTATCCCACATCAGTCACCTACAACTGAGGTGGACACTACTGAACCTGTTCAGGATGTTCATATGGAAGAGGCTCTACTTCTGAAAGTGATTACATCATTAAGACCTCAACCATGGTAACTCAGCCCACTAACATCTCAACTGAGACTGCCAGTGAGCAGAGGAAATCTAGTAGCCAAGAACTTAGAACTGGTCATGAGAGAAAGGACTCTGGTCCAATCTTCTCCACCCCCAGTGATTCTTCTGATGAAGATGAGGAGATCTGAGACTAAAAGTGCAAAACTGTCTAAAACATGCACTTACCTAGTCTCAAAGGTCAGTCACCTTGAATCTCAGGTGACTACCTTACAAAACAGGATCAATGATCAGCAACTTGAGATTTCATATCTTAAGGAAAAACTAGCTGGGAGACCCTTAAGGAGAGCTTAACAGGAACACAAGAACCTGTGGATATGATTGACCTATCCTCCAGCTCACCTATGCAAGTGGGTGATGCTACCAAACAAGGGGAGAAAGTCATTCCCGCCATAGAACCTGGTAGTTCCTCCGAGAGAATGGACATTGAGGACTCACCATCCTCACTTGCAACTGTGCATTCTCAGCAACCTCCTTAGTTCACATTAATGTGGACTACACAAACTCCTTCATACAGAGTCTGTTTGAGGATGGGATACAAGGGCTATGTCACCTTCATCATCCTTCAATCATATTATTGGGTGGAGGTATGACAATAACAGGAAAGCCCTCATTATCATAAGAGTTCAAGGACAGCAAGAAGTCTTTAATTTTCAGAACTTGGACTACTATGAAGGTCTGGATCTAGTCAACATGCCACTTGTCAACCCAAGCCAATCAAGACAAGCTGACAAACTGGCTAAAAGAATCCAAGATAGGATCATTGCAGAGTTCAGTCTAAGAAGGAGACTAAGGCAATCAGGCAATGTTATCGGTCAACTGGATGTTGAGGCAGACCCTAAGATTAGCTTCATAGGGGAAACCTTGACTTAAGGCCCAGTGACAGAACCTGAGAGCCCTGTCTCATCATCTCCAACTGCTGCAGAGATCCATATTCCTTCTTAGACACCTGCTGGTGAAGGTGCTTCTCAACCTCTCTCTGGCCTGAGCTCAGATGCTGCAACGAGCAATGAAGGCCAAAGCTCTCTCCACCCTGAGTCACAAAGGTCTGAGAGTGACAAAGGGAAAAGAAATATGACATCAGAGGAGATTGAGGAGGAGGAGAGAGAGAGGAAAAGGAGTTAAGGGGAGAAGTTCCTTTACTGAGTCTCCAAGACTCAAGGAGTCTGCAAGCAGGGCTGCCCCTAGACCAAATACTCAGAATGATAAGTTAAGGGCAGTCAGGATCAACTATCTACAGACTAGGTACTATGACATAGATAATGTCATTTCTCTCCCCTTGGATGAATTGAATGAACTGGTTGATCTGGAAAGGTCAAGAGAGAAGAAGGAGGCAGAAGATGAAGAACTCCTAGTACAAGTCAAAGAAAAGAGAAGAAGAAAAAGACTATACAGAGGTATGCCTACCCTCTCACCAGTTCTGAACAAGAGGATGTGGTTCAACAAGAACCTCAGGTAGATAAGGAAGAAGACAAAATTAAGATGATTAACTACCTGAGTGCCACAGGCCTTTATCAGGCAGATGCACTCCTTCCCTTACCTTATGACTATATTGTGTTTGAGTACTTAAAACAACTCGAGCTTGAGTTAGTCAAGGAAAGAAAGACAACAAAGAAGAAGTTGAGGGAAGAAGCTGCAAAGTCAAGAGCCATCATCCAAAAAAGCATGAAGAAGTCTGCTAATAGGCAGAGGATGATGAGCTTCTTGAAGCTGTATGGATTCTCCGGAAGGAGACTTGGACCCATGTCTCTATCCACTATGGATGAGCATATCAGGTAATCATGCAGAAGATTAAGAGTGGAAAGCTCACTGACTTACACTCCACTCCAAGTCAGGCCCCACCTGAAGTGGAGGTTAAGGTTGAACAAATAGATGCAACACAACCTGGACCTCCTGCTCATGCTCAGCAAGCTTCATCTTCTGATCTACAGCAGGGTCAACCTCCTTCTCCATCTGAACCTGAGAGAGAGGAGGTCCCAACTGAGAAAGACAGTGAAGATCAATCTGGTGCTGCAGGCCAGTCTTCTCAGTTAAAATTTGGAAAGAGAAGGAAAAGGATGGCTTCTAAACCAAAGTCTAAGAAGAAGAAGAAGCCTGAATCCACTTCTGAACCTCAGGATGAATCACAACAGCCTGAGGATGTGCAGCCAGAGGAAGCTCAATCAACTCCAACCTCAGTAGCTCCTCTAGCATTAGGAAGACCCATCTTGTCTTGGACATACACCACAAATCCAGAAAGGTGGCATGTTATTAGAGATCAAGGCATTGAAGACATCTATACATGGCAAGATATGTTTCAGTTGCCTCTGCATGATCTCTTTGACATGAGAAGATACTTTGATAGCCTGAAGGATCCTGATCATCTTATGAAGAAAGGAATGGTGATCATCCTAATGAGGACTGTTAATATCTGAAGTTTTCTAAATGTTTTGATAACATCAGCCTAGGGGGAGTTTGTAGAGATTAATGAAGAGGCTGATGCAACCTAAACATCTTTAGTCTTTCCTGCATGCTGCACAAGTGCATTGAAGTGGAATGCTTCGGAAGTTTCACATGTGCAACAGAAATACTCTAAGTGTGAAATCTTCCGAAGCCAAGACCAACATCTTCCGAAGCCAAATATGAAGTCTTTCGAAGCCTCAGAGACAAAGTCTTCCAAAGCTTCAAGTTCATGAAGACAGATTTCTTCCGAAGACTTTTAGTAACATGCTTTATCTGATGTACTGTTCCATAAAGCTAGACACCTTTCCACTGCAACTCTGCAAGTCACCAACTAACATGGATTCGTGAAAAGGTCCATGCTTTTGGTAACTGTACATTGAGGTCTTGAGTCTGTAACTTTCTACTTTATGTACTTTATCCTTTTTGTAATAGATAAGGATGTGAGCTATGGCATGTCATAGTCACTAGTCAAAAGGCAATCTGCCTTTTGACTCTACAATTGATTTTGTGTGTGTCTAGTCAATTGTATCTAGCTGGCTTTCAAAGTATAGCCGGCTGTAGGATGTTGTATAAGTATCTCATGTTCTTGTATCTTTTGAATATGCTTTTGTAACACTTGTAATAGAACATAGAGAAGGCAATATACTGCATTCTTGAAAACCAAACACTTGTGTTCTTTGTGTTCTGTCTCATATTATACTTGTGTTCTTAGTGTCACCACTTGGTTAATCCAGTTTATTGTTTGATCTAAGTTTAGTTTATCTCCTCTTTGTGTTGTTGTGTTGTAACTCTTCACCCTTCATGATCCTGCAATTGCTTTTGTTGAAATTAAAAAACTAAAAAGTGTTGCATTTGATGTGGAATAAGGTTGCATTTTGGTATAGCAAAGTTGCATTTGAGTGTTAGAAAAGGTACATTTAAAGTAAAATTTAAGTTGCATTAGCATATAAAAAAGGTTGCATCTTGAAAAAGTTGCATTTGATTAGCAAATGCAACATTTTCAAAAAAAGTTGCATTATCTAATAAAAAAGTTGCATTAGATCTAATGCAACTTCATCTAATGCAGTCCTTGATAAAAGGTTACATTAGGCATAATGCAACCTTTTCAAGGCCTAACGCAATATTTTACATAAGTTGCATTAGCTTCATTTTCTTGTAGTGTGCATGTCGCTAGACAGCTCATCCATGTCTTTTTGTAGCTTGGTAGTAACATCTTTAATTGCATCTTTGATCATCAGCTTTACTTCATCTCGAAGTAGCTCCATAGCAGCCTTGAGTACTTCCCGGAGCTCACTGAAATCTTCCTCCAATGCATCTAGGCATTGGAGACAGATGTCGACTTGTGATCCTGTTTCGACAAGGCTTGCCTCCAGGTCATTGACTCGTTTTTCCAAGGTACGGTCCTTGGAAGTACCTCGATCCTTCTTTGTTCCCTTCTTGGATTCATCACGTCCTCGTTTCTCTTCCATGGTTACGAGTTTGCTTGTTTCGGTTGCCATTCCCGAATGAACCAACCTAGCTCTGATACCACTTGTCACAGAGTGATTTCTTCAACTCCCGTACGGCACTTAGACTTGCTCTAAGTTCAACCTTTGTGACCTAAAAGATGTATCGAATCAAGTAACGATGCAGAAGCGTTTGCAAGCGAGTAATACAAATGTATTTGTATTGCTTACAACGATGATTACAAGTAGTACACAGACTTGTATGTGTTTTTGGGTGCTTTACAAATGAGGAGGTTCACCCTTATTTATACTAGTTCAATGATCTAGATCTTCATGATCTAGATCATTCTAACAACTAAATATCCAAGTTTTTTACAAGGGTACATATCTAGATTTTTCTTATGAAAATATCTATGATATTTCCATGGAAATATCTATGGACATATCTATGATATTTCTATGGAAATATCTATGGACATATCTATGATATTTCCATGGAAATATCTATGATATTTCCATGGATTTATCAAGGGTTTTCTAGAGCCCTCTTGGCAGCTCTAGAGCTAGACACTTTCAGGCTTTCTTGGCCACTTTAGGGCTGTTCCTGAGCGCTTAATGGCTGAAATGTTGCTTCGGGATTGTGTGGGCTGTTCCGGAAACTTCCGGGCAGCTCTAACTGCATCCGTATGTATCCGGAAACTTCCGGATTCCGAGTAACTGGACCTGATTTTAGGCGGTCGTGACATATGGCATGTCATAGTCACTAGTCAAAAGGCAATCTGGCTTTTGACTTTACATTGATTTTGTTGTTGTCTAGATTATGTATCCAGTTGACCTTCAAAGTATGGCCTGTTGTAGGATGTAGTATAAGTATTTTAGGTTTTTGTAAATTATCTTATGCTTCTACACTTGTAAAAGAACTTGAGAGGAATATACAACATCCTTGAAAACCAAACACTTGTGTTGTTTTTATGTTTTGTTCTGTCTCATATTTGTTAGTGTTCTAAGTGTCAATCTTGTGTTACTAGTTCCTCATTTGATCTTTTAAGTGTTCTAAACAAGTCTCTCCTTAATGTGTGTTGTATTGAAAGTGACCAGAACTCCCTTAACGATCTTGCATATATCACAAATGATAGTTTGATAATTTGATCCAACAAATCTGGTAAATTGATGCAATGATAAAATATTAGTATTTATGAAACGTAAATATATAAGGTTGTAAAAAGTTACAAATGCGCTTTCAAGAGTATTACCCATTGGAATTCCTTTGAATGGATCATACATAATTGGTTATGCATAACTATCTTCGAATTGTGTTAAATCGACCTTTCATACCACAGATACATGCCTGGTTTTTCTTTGTGTTTTAGATCGACCTTACAAACCACATATATATATAAAATATATGACATACTACATACATTAAAAAACTAAGATATGCATCAAACATTTTGACATATACATATATTTATATATATATGTGTGTGTATGTATGTATATATATATGCGTGTGTCTGATTGTGGGTGTATACAAACATGTACATAGTTATACGTTGCTTTATGTAAATGTAATTTAAGATTCCAATATTTGCTAATATTATTTGATTGATCGGTGTGCGTCGTATTTGTTTGAGTACGATTGGATGTTGAAGCTGATACACTTTTTGTGAATGTGTTGTGTTGGATTCATCACGCCAACCCTTCTAGCATCCAAATATTGTTTCTTTTTTTTCGATTGTCGGCTGAATTTATGTAATCAATACTCGAACTACAACATGTACAGAAGTAAGGAAATAATACATAATTCATTGGTGTACTTAATTTAATAAACTTACCTGCATTCTTAGTAGTTAATTGAGTTGCATGATCCGATCCGTATCAATAGTACCAAATGACATAGATGGAGATCTGAATGAGGTATTCGGATTTATATTTTCCATGTCATTTAGAGAATTTGGGTGAGCATTGGCGTATTAGGTGAATGTATTGTTGTGTGTTAATATTATTGAAATTTCTACCATCCAAATACATCTTTCTTTGTTTTCTCCCCTCATTAGCATTCTCAAAAGATATGTTGAAGTCTGATACTATAAATGCATAGTGAAAATATAGTAAAAATGTATAAATAGTGAAATTCATAAATGATAATATTAATCATACTTGTAATTTTTTAAAAAGGAGATCTGATGACAGGACCTATAAAATATATAGTACTAATCATATTAAAGGTCAAAGAAAAATATTGACAAAAATTATAAGTGTAATGTGTACAATTAAAATATTATCTGTTGAAGTAGAACGTTCAGTAGGTTTTATGGATATAGAGTATAGAATAGATTTTGATCGAGAAGACATAGGTCGTGTGGTCCTTAAAACTTACTACTTTTGTAATTGCGGCGCTTCAATGAGCTTAAAAAGAAAAAAAATAAAAGGTATGTAATTAACAGTGTAATTTATAATCTTTTTACACTAATAAAATAATAACTTTAGGTGTCATGTGACAACACCACAATCATGTTCATTAAAATTTTCTCGCCTCTATCTTATTTCAAATAATTACCTTAATTATTAAGTATATTATTTAACATTCTTTTACATTTAATAATTTTAAAAAAGATCTATTTATTAATGTTATTTCTAAATAATAATTTTTTACAGAACAGTAAATTTTTCTAAACAATAAAAAATTTTAAAAATACAAAATAGTTTAAAATTGGTATTTTTAAAATTTAGTTTTTTAAAACCAGAAATAATTAACTTAGGAGTTATAATTAGAAATTTTTAAATAATAACATTTTTATACGGTTTGTTTTAGAAAAAATGTTTTTGGAAAATAATTAAAAAACATAAATTTTAAAAGTTGAGATCACTGTTTTATTAGTTATAGTCATTTAACATACGTAATTTTAATCATATCATATCTTAAAATATCATTTTATAATTAATAAATTTTATTATATTAATATTTTATTTATTCATCCCGTGTGCTATACGGATTTACGAAAGTTAGTGATTCATATAAATGAGCAACGTTTAAGGAAATGAAACATTGACATATATGAAATAAGTTAAGATTACTTATTATGGAGAAAATTGTAAAACTAGTCCCTTTGGTTTAGTTAGATTGTATGTTTAGTCCTCAAAAATGAAAATTGCAAAGTTATAATCCAAAGATTTGAAAGATAGTTACACAAATGGTCCCCATTGTTGTTGGTGTTAATTAGTCGTTAGTTTTTAACCTAAACTAGTTTTGTCCGCCGCGCGTTGCAACGGCATTGTACGCGGGCCGATAAAGTATAACTAACAATCAACCCGATTTGTCTCCGAACTATATATATGTCGAACCATAAACAACTCAAATTTATAACATTGGAAAAAATGTATTATGTTTAACATGCCTATTTTCCAAACAAACTCATGTAGAAAAGTAGACAAACTCAAATCGTACATAAAAACACATAGGTTACAATCGTCATGACACGTTGTCAAAACGACAGTTTACAAAATTTTTAAGAATTGTTTTGCTGTGAGGGTATCAATTATTATTATTATTAAAATTAATCTTGTATTTATCTATTAATCTTCCCTACATGTATGTTGAACGCACCAAGTCAAAAAACTAATCCATTAGCATAAGGAATTAGTTGATGAATTTAGAAAAGTCAACATTATTCAAATTAAGTAGCAAATAGCAATATGTATGCATCAGAAATGTATAATCGTCAAAACCTATGGCAAAGAAAACCATGATACCACCAAGCGTAGGAAATTTATCAAATGCCGAAAAGAATTGTACATGGAATGTATCAACCCCTGTATGGTTGTCAAACCCTAAACAAAAGGTAATGACGTAACACTATCAGGTTAAAATAAAGAAATCAAAACTCACACTAACAACATTGGCCCGTCTCCCATCTCCGACCACCGTATACACCATTTCACGCCGACGAAGAACTCTGAATAGTAATTTTCTGTCTCACAAACAAACTCCGATCGTAATCGGCTCGTTTTCTGGGATCCAACATGTAGCATAAGCCGATCATATTTTTATGAACTCATTGGCCAACGAATCACGGTCTCCGACACCCGGATGCAAAACTCTCGCTAATCTCCAGTACGCCGTCTTGATCTCCATCGTATCGGCTCCGATTTGAATCCTGAGCACTTTGTATAGCAACCACCGCTGTCAATGCGTTGAGATCTCGTTGTATTAGACGTGATACACTCAACTGTCACAAAATTGGTTGTAGTTGAAAGAGATCTAGCTTTTTCGTACCCCATGGAGGTTGTCGATGATGATGATGATGGTTGTTGATTGACGGTGAAATTGAGAAAGTGAAGAAGCAAGTTAAAGGTGAAAACACCATTGTTTTTATTTTTTGAAGTAAACTAACCGTAAAGGAAAGAATCAAATGAAGCTTCTTGAGAGTAATGATAATGTACAATAACAAAGCATAAAGTACCATACCATTTGCATTCGGAAGTTGATAATTAGAATAATATAAATAGTGCCGTATGCCATTCATGTAAGGGCATTTGTGTCTTTACAATTTAAAAATCATAATAAAATAGTCTTTTTATTTCCTAACTTTATCTACATCTTTGTCTACACCGTAATATTTTATAAGATTCCAAGATTTCACCCCCCCTTCACAGTCTCATCCAACAAAAGGAAGTTACATCATACCTCTGACTCCTTTAATAGTTAGAATTTCAATTTTTATACAAACATAAACAAATTCCCCTGTTTTCCTTTTCATAATTTCCGATCATATTTCTACCGTAAGTTGTTTTTGCGCTTCCCGCCAGTGAGTTTTGGCTGTAATGGTCTGAGCACAAGGTGTTCCCATATACTTTCTATATAAGAAAAATCATCATCACCAGCTTTTTCCACCACAATTTACTAAAAACCATAAATCATAATTCTATAATATCAACTGTTTTACTGTCTTATTGTTTTTTCAGATTATCTATGAAAGTATCAAATCTACCAACTATGCAATTAGTGATAATTCAGTTAACTTGGTAGACAAGGTGCTTATAATTTTAGGTATCAAAATCTTGAATCATGTTCATGAATCAACTAATTCTAATAAATTAAACAATTTTGTGTAACAGTTTTTTTAATGTAATAAGTAATAACATGAGGCTCTTAAGGCTTTGGATATATATAAGAGGGCAACCGGTTAAATACTACACAATTATCTACACTTTTTGATTTTTATACCAAATAGTGGATGAGTTTTGCAAATCTATGAAATCATTTTTAGGCTGTGAGATTGTCTAGATGAAATTTTTTATTTTGAAAAAAATGGTTTTATAAAAAAATACCTTAATTAACTTTCGAGTGAAATTTCATATCTGAAATCCGGATTAAAAATGACGCAATTTTAAGAAGATATAATTATTAAAAGGAAACCAGCTACACGACAGTTTAAATTGACCTCATCACTTACGAAACAAAAATTGTTTTTTAGTCGTCTTGATTCATACTAGTTCATGATTTCACACATACAAATCATATATCGTTAGTTTTATTCGATTGAAATTTGATACTAACCCAAAATAATTTCAACATAAAAGAGCTTCGTAGCTCTCAGATTGTCCAAGTTGTTCATCACAAAAGTATGATTCCTCTACGACCTTTACTTTTGACGTATATCACTAACAATTTTTTTTCAAAAGTCTTATTGTTAGGCTCAGTAGTATGTTGGTAAGATTTATTTTATAAAAACGATTTAGATAATTTTTAATCAAATTAACAATTTATCGTGCGTGAAATAACAATAAGAGTTAATTACACGATTGCTCTATGTGGTATGCCCATATTAGTTATAACTGTTTACGTAACACAATTAGTCAATAACACTAACTTCTGTTAAGTGGATATCCTTAAACTAAAATATACATAAAGTACATATGATATGGGTGGGACCCGCTTTCTTTTTAGTTAAATAAAAAATATATGTAAACTAATTACTAACTTTGTTATACATTATGGTTTATATAGTTGTACCCTTTTTTTCTTATTTATTTAATTATTTTTTTTAATTTAATCCAATATTTTTACATTTTTTATAATTTAAGGCTAAATATTTTTTTTACTTTTAACTTTGATTTCTGTACTTTTTATATTTTAAAAATTTTTTGTTTTACGTTCGGTTTACATTTGACGAGTTAACACGTCGCAACATGCGTGTGTGATTCAGTGTTTTTACGCTTACTTTTTCCTGTATAACGCCCATTCCGCAACGTGTGAAAATGCTAAAATATGACTAATTTTGTAGATTTAAACATTTTAATAAAACCGTTGGTGTTACGTGAGCCAAAACACATGAACATATTTGGACCATGGATACTTAGGAGTAACAAGAAGCCACTTACAAACTAAGCTTATTAGGCTCAAACCATGAGAATATGACCCATTAAGGAAAACAGATTCATCTAAGGGCCGATCAGATAGTCCTACGCTTGAACGAACGATAAGTAGAGAAGTTTAATAGGTCGTAATGTGACTTATTGTAGATTTACAAATCAACATTCAAACTAAAACATGGTTAACGCGAGTAATAATCGGTTTTTATCATAATTGCAACACATCGAGCCTCATGGAGCTTAATATTTTTACTAGTATTCACTTAGGAACACTACCTGAACTAACAAACGTGAATTAAACATACACAAATGCGGGTTCGTTTATGTATCAGTTTTAATATCTATCAATACATGAATTAACATGTAAAGTATCATTAAATAATTAATATTAAGTGTTATTACTAGCATTAAAAAAATAATATTATTACGCTTGTCACAAGAAAACACTTGAACCGGTTAAACGTAATTAAATAAGTGACATTTACGTGTTTTATCTGATTAATCACCCGACTCTTAAATTTTACAAAAAAAATATTGTCAATATTTATAATTTATGTAATAATTATTATTTTTGTTAGAAAAATTATAAAAACAAAAGTGCAAAGCAATATGATTTCAAACACAATACAAACCGACACACTTAGAAAGCCTCTTACTAACCCTTCCTATATAAACAACACAACCTTTTTCACTCATTTTAGGGTTCACAAGAGAGAGGGAGTGAAGAGCAACCGCCACCCCCTTCCCCCAACTTGGATTTCGATCAATTTCTAGTCATCGGCAACGACCCTCCGGTGACAAACAGAGAGTGACATACATGGCTGGCTAGATCTTGAACTCCTAAGCATAGTGGTGTTCTTCTCTCTGGTTCACAACACTGGTTGTGCAAAACATCCATAAGAACGGCAAATATGGTGATTAATGTTGTGTGAGTGATGGGGTTTAGATGGCATGTGGTTCTTGGCTTCGACGGTGGCGGTGAACAAAAGAGAACTCAAGATAGGTGGGAAGGTTCTAATAGAATGTCACTCATGATAATCAAGAATTCAATGTCTCCAACCATTTAGGGAGTTATCCCTAATATTGATTATGCTAAGGTTTACTTTGGTTGAGGAGATTAAAGGGTACTTCAAAAACCATTGATATCCTAATCCTTTGAATATTGAATAACCAAGTACAATGGGGTTGGTATATCACGATGATGAATGACATGGCTAACCAATTGAAATCTTTAGACATGGAAGTCAATGAAGAATCCTTAGTTCACTTCTTATTAACATCTCTCCCTTCTTAGTTTGATCATTTCAAGAAGAATGTTTAAAACTAGAGAAATGGAATGATATTCATCTAACTACTCCCAGCTCCAAGAAGAAGAATGAAGAAGAATGGCTCATTAAGGGTGAAGTCGGAAACATTTCAAACCCACTAAGGGTCCTACCCCTAGAGCAAGTACTCACACATTCAAAGGGCACTCCCAAATGTTACTTTCACCATAAAAAGAGCACACTCAAAGGGATTGTACAGAGTTTAAAAATGGTTAGTAAAGGAAGGTAGTACCTTAAATTATATTATGTGTGAATCATTTAATTTTAATGTTCCTTGGTGGTTTGACTCTTGTTCCACTATACACATCTCTAATTCTTTATAGATTCCTTATTTGGTGGAACTAGAGTTAAACCACCATGTATTACACAGAACATTAACATTAAACGATTCATAAATCATATGATTTAAGTTAATACATTTTTTAGCTAACCATTCTTTAGACTTTTGACAATCCTTTTAAGTGTGCCTTTTTTTATGGTAGAAACTACATTTGGAAGTGCCTTTGAATGTACTAGTACTTGCTCCAGGGGTAGAAAACTTATTGGGTTTTGACTTATTTCCCACTTCATATTCTCTTATATAATCCCTTCTTCTTCTTGGAGTCAAGAGGGGTTTTATAAACAATATCGCACTTCTCTACTTTTAAGTATTCGTCTTCCTGAGCGCAAATGACAATCAGTTCTCTCATCTTTCATTTCTCCTTTTGAGTGCTATAGTTAAGCTCGAAAAGATCAAATTACTAAGGGAGAGATGTGTTAGGTGAACTAAAATCCTTCATTGATTTTCGTGTCTAGAGATTTCAATTGGTTAGTCATGTTATTCATCATCATCATATACTCACACACCACCATCCCCATTGTACTTGGTTATTAGCATTCTAAGGATTAGGATACCAACATGGGATTTTAAACTACCTTTAAACTCCTCCTCAATTAAAATCAAGTACATCTTAGCATTACCAAAATCAAGAATGACTCCCCGAATGGTTGGAGATGTTGAATTTCTTTATTATAATGAGTGAGAATCTATTAGAACGCTCCCACTAATCGTGAGCTTTCTTTTGTTCTACCGTCTAATCATCGATAAGAGGAAGTGGAACATCATGTCTCAAAGAATAATCAAGATCCATAAATCATCGATAAGAGGAAGTGGAACATCGATAAGAGTTTCTATTGATATTAGTATGGATTACAAAGTGCAATTGAGAGAGAACTAACAAACTGTCTACTCCAAGTCTATTCAAGTCTACCCTGCACAAAAATAAGTAATCCTATTTATACTATTGCAAGAAACAAAAGGAACATATATTTACATAATAAGTCCCTACACTATGACAAACTAGACTAAAGACTAAAATACTAATCTTTCTAGGTCTCCAACAATACTCCCCCAAAGATTTGCATTGGTCTTCAGTAAAAGAAATCTTTTGGTTCTTCCTTGATCTTGAACATGGGCTTCTCTTTGTACATCTCCAGTTCCCGTGGTGCCTTCTTTATTGATGATTTAAACTTTTCTGCCAGAATCTCTTGCTCGGGCTTTGAATCATTCGTCTTTATCTCCATAGCATCCATCACCAGTAGTGTTCTTTAGATAGACCTGCTATGTCAACATTGGCATACATCTCAATTGGTCTTGAACTATCTTTTGTGTGAATCTCCAACACTCCTTTACTAGAGATTCTCATAAACTTTGTATTTTTTTATATCTTTCTTTACAATATTTGCGTAAGCCATCGCTTTCCTTAATACAAATCCGCTCTATCGGAGCATTCATTACCTTTATAATTGTCATAAAATATCTTCTATCATGCTCTGCTTCTACTTGAGATACCTGCTCAAAAATTTTATTTGACAAAAAAAGATATATAACTTGGATGAAGAAGTTTAAGCTCAAATACTCCAAACAAGCTTACCATGTCATTGTCCCAATCATCTTCATCTCTTACTAGATTCAAATGAAATGTATTAGAATCATAAAACCATCTCTTGATTGGTTTTGTCATTTGAGTACCATCAATTACTTTCAAACCAGGATTGGTTACTTTTTCAAAATATTTATCTCTAAAAGCTTCTAGATATTTATCAGCCATTTCTGATCTAGATTCACCTTTCTTCTCAACTCTCCTCAGTGTGTCAAAATAAGCCTTGTCCTCTTGATCACATCTTGTTTGAACAAAAGATGGAATCCGTGTAATTCCTCTGTCAAGTAACTTCACAAAGTTCTCTCCTCTAGCAGCTTTGGATGGGTTAATGAGAGGTAACTTATGCAATTCCTTAAAGTCTTGCACTGACAAAGTAATTATACTTAAGTAAAAATGATACACATCACATATAGCGTTTACTTATTTTATCAAGAAAGCATCAAACACCTCATCGTACTTCCATGCAACTATCTTTACATCCTTTGTTTTATCAGGCACAATCATACCATTCAGAAGTTCAGATAAAGATTGTCCTGTTTGAAGCATATTCCTTACTAAGTCACCCACAGATCTTCCCTTGTTCCATAATTTCTTTTGATCCAAATCAACTCTATAGGCTTGCTGCTAAGTATTTGGAAACATATCCATTAATTCTTTCCTTCGTTCATGTGATCTTCTCACTAGCTCCATGGATTTTATCTCTTGAGGCTTTGAAATCTTTGTTCTCTTTGTAATATCTAGGTACCGAGGATTATCCATGTCTAGTACTATCATTTTTTTGTACATCTTCTCAGTTTGTTGAAAACTCCTCACTTTCTTAATGATTATCCTTGCAACCTTTCAAGTCTTTTCCAAGGATAATTCCTTGATTGTAACCATATCATCAATGTAGGAATACTCATATCATTAGGATTAGGATGGTGCAATTCCTTCTCAGTAATATCATCAACATTTACACTAACACTTATAGGTGCCCACTCATCATGTTCTAGCCTTATTTCATTCAGATCAACTGGTGCTGATGATTCTGCTATCATGCACTTTTCATACTCTTAGTTGATCTGAGACACTATCAATCCATCTAAGAATACTCTATTGTACTTTTGTCTAACCAGATAATTTTATATGTCTTCGAAGTCTAATGGAATTGGAATATCTTCATTCATATTTATCGTTGGTGAGTCAACTCCTTCACAAATATCTTCATCTTCTAAGATTTCATTATACCATTCATCCAGAAAATCTAAATCAAGATCATCAAGTGCTTCTATTTGTTGTTGTACTTCTTCCTCTTCTACATGCAATGTATCTTCAGTAGTTTTTTGAGCTTTTGACTTAGAAACTAATTTAGTTTCAACTTCATCTAGCTTTATTTTTCCTTTCTCAGCTTCTGTATATTTCTCAACAACTATGACTTGAGATTTTCAAAGATGTTTTAGTTTCTTTCTCTTTCTCTTTTACATTCTCTCTTAATTTCTCTATCTCTTCATTAAGATCTTTAATCTTTTCTTCTAAATCAACAATCAATTTCTCTTTATTTTCATTTTCAACCTTTAACACATCATTCTCATCTTGAAGTTTCTTTATCCTTTCATTTTGTTCAGCAACTTTTGCTTTTAGATTATCAACTACTTCCTCATCATTATCATTTTCAGTTTGAACACACACATCACTTGTTTGTTTCAAACCAATTCATTCAACACCATAAACCGTTGTTCTTGAATTTGAATTGGAGATTGTACACCAGAATTTACATTCTGTGTAATGGGCTAAGTAAATATAGCATCCATAAACTCAAAATCAAATGTTTAATTTTGATCCATATTAGCATCATCAGCTTCTTCATTCATATCATTACCAATCTCTCTTTCTTCATCATTCATCTCATTATCATCTCCATCATGACCAACAGTCTCATCTCTTTGATTAGATACAGTTTTTTCACTATCCATTTCCTGATCTACTTCTTCTTCATTTCCTCTAATATCACCTCCTTGATTTTCTCCATCATCACTATCATCATCATCTGAAGGACTATCATCGTTATCTTGTTCTTCTTCATTCTCATCTTCATCATCATCTTCTTCTTCTTTTATTATTTCTTCAATTACATCTTCAATCAGATCATTTGGATCTATTGGTTCTCCTTCAATCAAATGAAAATAGTGTCGATGAATATCAGCCTCATCCATAGCAACATTCCTCATGTACTCAAATAAAGGAACATTTGGAGCTCCAGTAATAACAACCAACCTCTTATAAACAATCTTAGACATATGTTGAAGCTCAAGTGTGTCACTTACTACATCATTTACATACATATCTAGATGTTCTTCATTTATGATTAATTGAAGAATTCTTGGATACATAAAATATTTGTTCCTTTTCCCTTTTTCTAAATTGAAAATGAATCCATTCATGATCCATTTAGCCATGTTGAATCTCCTATTTGTGGCTAAAGCAATGATAGAAGAAGCAATGTCCATTGGGAATGAATTCCATCCAACACTTCTTTTGGACATGCAATGTTGGAATATGTAGCACAATAACTTCCAATGATTATACACCCTTGCCCTGAAAAATTATTTCTTAGGGAAGTTATCTGGGTGTCCCATCAACATGAATCAGACGCAAAATCAAGAGCCAATGCTCTGATACCACTTGTCAGGACCATGTACGTACGGAATACTAACAGATTCTGCGTTTATACCGAATCAATTAGTGCAGAATCCTATTTGATTGGCGATCCAATTAGTGAGAACAATTACCCGATCGATATATGATTGAAACTAAACGTTATGAATGAGTAGAGATCGATCAGGATTGATCTATGAAGTTGGACAGGCTTCCTTGGACGTTCTAGATGGCTGGGGTTTGTGAGAGTATCAAGTGTTTCTCCAGTGTTTTGTTTTTCCCACGATTAAGTGGTATATATAGGTTATGGGTTTGCAATCGTACGACTGACCATTAGCATGGTTCAATCATGCGACTAAATTATGCTATTGATCCATACGCACGACTGAAGGTTCAGTCGTGCGATTGAGTCAATCTTATGTCTCAATCGTGCGACTGAACCAGGCTCTCCTGGTTCAGTCGTGTGGCTGGTCCATTAGCATGATGTATTCATGCGTATGGTCCATAAGCATGGTCCATTCGCATGAAGACTCATACGACTAAGTTTGAACACATTTCTCAATCACTATTGAGTAAGAACTATGCACAACAACCTCAAACCTATATAGTAAGTTCATTATACTTTAACACACAATAATACTATGAAATATTAAACATTATAAACATCAACCACATATTATATTTCATTTAGCACATTCATTACATATGTGTAAGACATGAAATACTTTTACATTAAGCACATAAACTAGGGACATATGTATCAACAACTCCCCCTTGGACCTAGTTTACTCTATTGTTTAACATTCTTCATATGCTCTTCAAACTTCTTGTACTTCTCCTCTCTTGTGACTCCTGCGTGTATTTCAAATGCAAAACAGAGTCGTATCACATGTTGGAATTGGAGGGCTTGTACAATATTCTGCGTGTCATAGAACAGTGGCCACTTGTATAGAGTGTAGACATCTTCAGTTGACAAGTTGGTAAGCCACATTAGGTCAAATACCCTAATAGTTTCCATTCTGCCCTCTCTGTTCAGAATTATGACCACTTCTCCTGTCCTCCAGTCATAATACCACCATTTGAAATGTGGAGTGAAGTCCTGAGGCATTTCCCGTAAGGGAATCTTTGACATCGTGTGCGGAGGACTCCACTTCAGCACTACTTTCGGCTTCCCAGATATAGGGTCAACTTCAGATCTACGGATGTACCTCTTCGGTTGTAGAGGTCTGAAATTTACCCACCTGGTGTGGTATTCTTTCTTAAATGCAGCTTCAAACCAACCTGACATCTTCCTTGGATTAGCATATAGCAGATCTAAGCACGTCAGTCGGTTGAGCTCAAAACCAGGAAGAGTCTTCAGATCATGTGGATATCTGAAGTATCCCCTTCTCTCTTTTCACTGCATAAACGTTTAAGTCCTCAAAGTAAGCCCACACTATGATTTTTCCCGGCATATTTTGATGTTTCTTGAATTTGTAGAGTTTGGTGTAAGCATTTTGCTTTGGAGCATTTTGCTTTGGAGTCGTGCGCTGGGCTCTTATTACAACAAAACAAGCTGCCCATTCAGCCTTCTTGATATCAACATTTGCATCCGAGTCTTGGGCTTGGTTTTCATCCTTTTCTTTTTCCTTCTCCATTTCATCCTATAACATCTTGTAATTTTGAGTTAATTTAAGGTTAGCTTTGTTAAATTCTTGTATGGATTAGTTGTGTCATTCAAGACTTATGGGTTACTTATGCCTTAATTGGACTTTTAATCATTTAACTTGAAAGATTAAGTAACAATAAGTAATATAATGATTTTAGTAAATGAAATAATAACAATAAAAAATTATAATAATAATAACAATAATAATAATAATCTAAGAATAATACCAACAATAATAATTTTATTATTAATAATAAAGATTACTAAACTTAAAATATAAAACATTGATTTAAAAAGTCAAAGGGGCCTAATTGCCAAATTATAAACTTTAAAGATGAGTTTAGGTATAAAATAATAAAAAACCAAACAACAGGGGCCATTTCTGTAAATTCTTAAAACATAACCCAAACCCCCCCCCCCCCCCCCCCCCCCGCCAACCCCTTTTTTCCAGTGGAAAGTCCGGCCACCGGCGGCCGAGCCTCCGGCCACATAAAACCTCAAAATCCGAGGTTTTCTTACCCAAGACCGACCCAAATCGTTCCTTTTGCACGTTTCGAACTAAATGCATGGTTTAATTGAGTTGAATCGTCGGTTATTACTCGAATCATCGAGTAACCGAAACCATCAAACGCAAAGAACCGTTCGAACGTTTAAGGCTAATAATAATCGAATTAACTAAACCTAAACGAACGTTTATCTGATACAAATCATTACAACTCTCAAATTCATCTGAATCAAACGCGAGCATAAGCATTCAATCATCATCTCTTTCGCGAACCTGCAACTATTCGAACATCATCTTCAGAGCTTCAAAACTCATAATCAACATAGGGCTTTTCATCATTTAACTGATTCGAAGCTTTCTGTGAACGGATTTGAGTTTCATCATCGATTGTAACCTGAACGAATCGCAACACAGTCGCGCTGTTCTTCGAGTGTTCATCATCAATCCGTGCGAAATTCGGGTAATTGAACATACATACATACTCGATTTCTGTGGGGAACAAAAGCCCTAACATTAAGTCGATTAACAACTTTGATTTGGGGGTCAATTTGAATCCAATCGAATTAGGGTTCTTGGATTTGGGAGTGTTCGGTCGATTAAGGATAAATCAAATTGGAACCGGGTTATACCGCGGCTGAGAGCCTTGGTTCACCAGTTCACACTCCACATTCCAACTTAGAGGTCCCGGTTCGAACCCGGGCACCCTCTTATTATTTTTAAAATGGCTTTTTAGCCTTCATTTTATTTTAGAAAAATTCCATTACATATAAAAATGACTTTTCAAACTTCTAATTTTTTTAAAATCAACAAAATATTTTCTGAAAATTTATCCTTATAAAATATTTTAATATTTTATTATAAAAGTTATAACTAAGTGTTGTTACAAGCAATGGATTTATATAATATTGAATTATTAATTTTTATTGGGTCTTATGTTTTCTTGATTAAAGATATTGTTTTGTTGCACAAATTATTATCTACGGCTATTTTTTTCCCTTAAAATTTTATAATACTTCTCTATTGAACTAAATATATAAATAAGGTTACTAAATTGTTTATAAAACCCCAAAATCCTAAACTCTTGTTCGCGTTAAAACGTTAATTTTAATATTATTAATTTAAAAAAATCTTGTAAATACATTCACTTAGGTACCTTGTGAAGAACTTCGTTGGAATTATTGCTTATTATTCATATTAATCGTCACTTATATACATCTGATCATGTGAGTATTTCCATATCCCTTTTTTGTTATTTTCACACTTTGGGGAAACATGTTATCTTATTATCACTGCACTTGTAAACATCTTTGAGACTTGTAAACTATATTGCAATTCATCATGCAAAGTTGTGGTTAGTTGAACTTTTGTGGTTACCATGTTATGGCGTTATATGTACAATCATTAACTATTGCTAGCCCAGCAAAGTCATAGATCTATGGGCAAGACAAGCCTGCTTTGGTTGATCCAAGTACACCTAGCTGATCGTATAATCTTGTAAACGTTTGAAACTTGTAAAACTTTGTCGAGGTTTGATTGTTGCATTGTTCGTAACATCCCTAATCACTTTATTCACTAATTTATGACTTGAATTGCCATCTCTTATATAATCTATGTACTTAAAACTATGGAATGATCACCAACATTATTGTTGACCCTTTATTTTTAACATGTTTCAGGAAACACCCAAGTTTGACTTCTACACATTGAAGCTTACACATCTAGGAATGGACCTAGATAAATAAGTGAATTAAAATGACTTGTTATCTTTTATGTTATGTTTTTTTATTTCTTTGAGACTTAAGCATGTAATGATACCATTGAATTTTATGATTAATTCATATTTGGGTTATTAATAGCGTTATGTGGCTGTGAACGATCTTAACTCTCACTCCTCGACGTTTCCGCCGTCAAGGTTGGGGTATGACAGATTGGTATCAGAGCCCATAACTATAGGGATCTAGGTTATTAGAAATGGTGACCTAGACTATAGTATGCATGAACCTTATAGAAATATGATCTTATATTGAAAGAATATATAGTTTGCATGCTACATAATGTTATGCCCACTTATGTGCAATTTGATGCCTTAGCATAGGATTGCCTAAACATTGTTACCTGTCTCCCTAAACTTAGCTTTGACTCTTTGACTCTCCCCGAACATGAAATCTCTTATCTTATTCTCGTCAACATATGGAAACTTATGCTTATACTTATATCTTTAGACGTTATGTCTAATCTATATACATCTCATCAAGGTTTTGATATCATGAACCTAAGAAATTTGTGTGACACATAGACACCTGTATTCTGGATTTCCTGGCAAAAGGCCCTCGGGCTAAGGCAAGCATATCGCATAAATCCTACGGGACTAGTTATGCTTACCTGGGGATTTCCGGGATGAGTGATAAACTATGGTCAACATGCACAAACTTCTAAGGCGAATGGGTCAACTTACCTTGACGTGTCAACGTTTCCAAATGGTAATGCGTTACCAAATGGAACCATTCCATGTGCCTTACAACTCTTGCCTTATCCTTGTTAAATTATAATCCTTGTAATTCTATTTCTCGTGACTAACTCATTTTGCATATCCCAGCATGTCTCGTCATCATGGAAAGCATGGAAGTTCTGATCGTAAGCTAGCCGCCATGATCGCCCGGCAAATGGCTGCTGTCATCCCGACTATGTTTGTTGAACTTAATAGTACCCAATGGCTAATAGCAACAACACCAATGGGAACAATAGTGGTGCTCATGGGGAGAATAGCAACAACCAAAACGGCAACAATCATACTTGCACCTTCAAACATTTCAACTCGTGCAAACCCACTAGTTTTAGTGGAAAAGAAGGAGCCACTGGACTTCTCGAGTGGTTTGAAAGTATGCAGAACACATTTATTATTAGCGAGTGCCCCGACGAGTTCAAGGTTCGCTATGCCACAAGTGTTCTTCAACAACGAGCACTAACTTGGTGGAATAGTGAAAAGAGAAACCGTGGAACTGAGGTCGCAATGGCGTTGCCTTGGGAAGAATTTAAGGATATTATGATTCAAAAGTTCTGTCCGAGGAGCGATTACAAAACTGGAGGAGGAGTTCTGGAACCTTAAACAAGATGGTGGGAATCATTTGGCTTATTCCACCCGGCATCATGAGTTGAGTATGCTTCTACCACACATGGTGGACACCGTGCCCCGTACATCGAGAAATTTATCAGGGGTGCCACCTCAAATTCAAGATGCTGTGGTGGGTAGTAGGCCCACAACTTTGGAGGAAGCGATTACTATCACTGCACAGCTCACCGAGAATCATATAAGAGCTGGCACGATGTCGGCAAAGGGTTCCAAGGCTATGGCGAAGGTGACACCCGAAGCAACAAAGGAGGTAAAGGCCGAGTCATCTTCTCAAAGCAAGAAGCGTAAGTTCACCCCAACACGCAACTACGCTGTGACCGCACCAAATGCCCCTAAAAAACAAATGGTGGTTGCAAATCAAGCTCCCATGGCTAAAGCTTATGCTGGTCCACACCCTATGTGCAACACGTGCAAGTACCATCATTCAGCAACATTCCATGCCGAATCTGCTCATTGTGTGGGAAGTATGGCCATTTGGTAACTATTTGCCTTCGTGCGCCAAACAACACTGCCATGCTTACTAATCGAACCTGCTATAACTGTGGCGAGCCTGGTCATATTCGTCCGCAATGTCCTCGCAATGCGGGAACTGTGCCACCGGCTCGTGGAAGGCTTTCAACATCAACGCCAACCAAGCACAAGCCAACAACGACGTGGTAAATGGTACGTCGTTGAATTCCTATTAGCCCTTTCTTGTCTTGTAAAAAATTCCTATCTATGTTCATCATACCAATAATAGATTGTTACAAACAGGTATGTATCTTATAAATAATCGTTATGCATCTGTATTGTTTGATTCGGGTGCCGATAGAAGTTTCGTGTCACTGGAATTCGAGCCTTTACTTTCTAAACCGCGTGCTAACCTGGAAAGATCCTTCACGGTCGAGGTTGCCGATGGAAATCTATCATCGTTGACGGTGTAATACGCGATTGCACTTTAAGCCTTAACGAACACGAGTTCTTCGTCGACCTTATTCCTATGCAATTGGGAAGCTTTGACGTTATCGTTGGCATGGATTGGTTAGCCAAGCACCGTGTGGAAATTCTATGTTTCGAGAAGTGTATCCGAATTCCGTTACCGACTGGTGATACTTTGAAGGTCTTTGGGGAGAAATCATCCCAAAGACTCAAACTCATGTCTTGCATCAAGGCCCGTAAATGCTTGAGTAAAAACTACATGGCTTTCATGGCATATGTAGTTAATACGAAAGCCAAGGGTAAGGAGTTGAAGGACATTCCTGTTGTGCGAGACTTTCCTGAAGTTTTTCCTGAGGATCTTAAAGGGTTACCTCCTGTGTGAGAAGTTGAGTTCAAGATTGATTAATCCCTGGTGCAAACCCTGTGGCTAAATCTCCTTATCGTCTCACACCTTCTGAAATGCAAGAACTCGCTAGTCAACTGCAAGAGTTGACCGATAAGGGTTTTATTCGCCCTAGCTCATCACCGTGGGGTGCACCTGTACTATTTGTGAGAAGAAGGATGGTTCATTTCGTATGTGCATCGATTACCGGGAACTCAACAAGCTTACTATCAAAAACCGATACCCTCTTCCTCGAATCGATGATCTCTTCGACCAACTTCAAGGAGCAACTCAATTCAAAGATCAATCTACATTCTGGGTATCATCAACTACGTGTTCATGATGACGACATTCCAAAGACCGCTTTCCGTACTCGATATGGACACTACGAGTTCATGGTCATGCCTTTTGGCTTGACCAATGCGCCTGCTGTGTTCATGGATCTCATGAATCGAGTATGTAAACCGTATTTGGATAAGTTCGTGATCGTGTTTATTGATGACATTCTTATTTATTCCAAGACAAAAATCGATCACGAGACACACTTGCGACAAGTACTTGGACTTTTGAAGAAGGAGCAATTATACGCCAAGCTTTCCAGTGTGAATTTTGGTTGGAGGAAGTTCAATTCTTAGGGCATGTGGTGAATATCCAAGGAATTCACTTGATCCTGCTAAATTGAAGCCGTGAAGAATTGGTGTGTTCCCACAACCCCAACCAAGGTTCGTTCTTTTCTGGGTTTAGCGGGATATTACCGTAGGTTCATAGCAAATTTCTCGAAGATTGCTAAACCATTAACGGTGCTAACCCAAAAGAATCGACTCTTTGAATGGGGACCCGAGCAAGAAGAGGCTTTCGAGACATTGAAACGCAAGTTGTGTAACGCTCCTATTCTCACACTTCCCGATGGAAACGATGACTTTACCATATATTGCGATGCTTCTAATCAAGGTCTTGGTTGTGTTCTCATGCAACGAGGCAAAGTTATAGCATATGCGTCGAGGCAATTGAAGGTTCATGAAGTGAACTACACAACTCATGATCTTGAACTTGGTGCTGTGGTTTTCGCATTGAAGATTTGGCGACACTATTTATATGGGACGCAATGCATAGTCTACACCGATCATAAGAGTCTCCAACACGTGTTCAATCAAAAGGATCTCAACATGAGACAAAGACGTTGGATTGAGTTGATTAGCGATTACGACTGCGACATTCGCTATCACCCTGGAAAGGCGAATGTTGTAGCCGATGCGCTAATCGCAAGGTCCACAACAAGATTGTCTCGCTTCAAGAAATTCGAGATCGAAGGCAATGGTTTGATACACTAGGAGAATTTGATACCGAGATTCATGTGGATGTCAACGAGGCTACTATCATGCTTAAAACATAAGGATCGATAGTGACCTCGAGTTATGCATTCGCGAGGCTCAACAAGCGGCACTAACCGACGAAGGGAAAGATGAAGATTTGATGTCTAACATTCGGTCACATTTGGAGACAAAACCGAACGGCATGTGGTACTTCTTGAATCGACTTTGGATCCCGAATCGTGACAACCTTCGGCACTTCATTATGAATGAAGCTCATCAAACCCGATATTCCGTTCATCCTGGCTCCGATAAGATGTACATGGACCTGCGTGGTCAATATTGGTGGCCTGGAAGAAGAAAGATATCGCGACTTATGTTTCCAAGTGTCTCACATGTGCAAGGGTCAAAGCCGAACATAATGACCAAGTGGTTTACTTGAGCAACCTGAAATCCCTATGTGGAAATGGGAACACATATCCATAGATTTCGTAACCAAGTTACCTCGTACACCTCATGGTCATGATAGCATATGGGTCATTGTTGACCGTTTGACCAAGACAACACATTTCATACCCATACGAGATACGTACAAGGTAAGGTTGGCTCGAATCTATGTTGACAAAATTGTGAGTCGTCATGGCGTGCCGTTGCACATTATTTCCGATCGAGATGCTCGTTTCACTTCGCACTTTTGGTCTTCGATGCAAGAACTCTTGGGTACTCAATTGGATTTAAGTACGGCTTACCATCCTCAAACCGATGGTCAAACCGAACGAACAATTTAAACCCTCGAGGATCTACTGCGTCTTTGTGTCCTTGATTTTGGTGGCGATGGGATACGCATTTACCGCTCGTGGAATTTTCGTATAACAATAGTTATCACTCAAGTATCAAAATGGCACCATTCGAGGCTTGTATGGTGGTCGTAAATGCCATTCCCCAATCTGTTAGACTGACATTGGGGAAAATATTATCACTGGTCCAGAACTAATTCAAGAAAACCGACAAAATTTCCAAAATTCAAAATAACCTCGAGGTAGCTAGAAGTCGCCAAAAGAGTTATGCCGAAAAAAGACGCAAACCGTTGGAGTTTCAAGTCGACGACATGGTTCTTCTTAAGGTCTCTCCATGGAAGGGTGTTGTACGATTTGGGAAGAAGGGTAAGTTAGCCCCACGTTTTGTAGGACCCTTCAAGATTCTGAAAAGAATTGGGAAGGTGGCTTACAAACTGGAGCTACCTTCTGAACTCAGCGGAGTTCATCCTGTCTTCCATGTCTCAAACCTGAGGAAGTGCTTGGCTGATGAAAATTTACAAGTTTCACTAGAGGAAATTCAAATTGATGAGTCATTGCATTTCGTTGAGAAGCCTGTTGAGATTATGGATCGCACCTGAAGAAGACCGAACAACTACCACACCGATCGTTAAAGTCCATTGGGAAAACAAACGTGGAGCCGAGTTCACTTAGGAGCATGAGGATCATATGAAGGAGAGATACCCGCATTTGTTCTTATTTATTTCTTAATTTCGGGACGAAATTCTTTTAAGTTGGGGAGACTGTAACATCTTGTAATTTTGGGGTAATTTAAGGTTAGCTTTGTTAAATTCTTGTATGGATTAGTGTGTCATCATTCATGAGACTTATGGGTTACTTATGCCTTAATTGGACTTTTAATCATTTAACTTGAAAGATTAAGTAACAATAAGTAATATAATGATTTTAATAAATGAAATAATAACAATAAAAAATTATAATAATAATAACAATAATAATAATAATCTAAGAATAATACCAACAATAATAATTTTATTATTAATAATAAAGAATTAGTAAACTTAAATATAAAACATTGATTTAAAAGTCAAAGGGGCCTAATTGCCAAAATTATAAACTTTAAAGATGAGTTTAGGTATAAAATAATAAAAAACCAAACAACAGGGGCCATTTCTGTAAATTCTTAAAACATAACCCAACCCCCCCCCCCCCCCCCCCCCCCGCCAACCCCGTTTTTCCAGTGGAAAGTCCGGCCACATAAACCCTCCAAAATCCGAGGTTTTCTTAACCCAAGACCGACCCAAATCGTTCCTTTTGCACGTTTCGAACTTAATGCATGGTTTAATTGAGTTGAATCGTCGGTTATTACTCGAATCATCGAGTAACCGAAACCATCAAACGCAAAGAACCGTTCAAAGTTTAAGGCTAATAATAATCGAATTAACTAAACCTAAACAAACGTTTATCTCATACTAATCATTACAACTCTCAAATTCATCTGAATCAAACGCGAGCATAAGCATTCAATCATCATCTCTTTCGCGAACCTGCAACTATTCGAACATCATCTTCAGAGCTTCAAAACTCATAATCAACATAGGGCTTTTCATCATTTAACTTATTCGAAGCTTTCTGTGAAACGGATTTGAGTTTCATCATCGATTGTAACTGAACGAATCGCAACACAGTCGCGGCTGTTCTTCGAGTGTTCATCATCATCCGTGCGAAATTCGGGTAATTGAACATACATACATACTCGATTTCTGTTGGGGACAAAAGCCCTAACATTAAGTCGATTAACAACTTTGATTGGGGGTCCAATTTGAATCCAATCGAAATTAGGGTTCTTGGATTTGGAGTGTTCGGTCGATTAAGGATAAATCAAATTGGAACCGGGTTATACCGCGGCTGAGAGCCTTGGTTCACCGGTTCACACTCCACATTCCAACTTAGAGGTCTCGGGTTCGAACCCGGGCACCCTCTTATTATTTTTAAAATGGCTTTTTAGCCTTAATTTTATTTTAGAAAAATTCCATTACATA
The DNA here is from genome assembly GCA_025506515.1 of Flaveria trinervia. Taxonomy (NCBI): domain Eukaryota; kingdom Viridiplantae; phylum Streptophyta; class Magnoliopsida; order Asterales; family Asteraceae; genus Flaveria; species Flaveria trinervia. The sequence goes on from CM046453.1 coordinate 60,300,600, forward strand.
TAAAAATGACTTTTTCAAACTTCTAAATTTTTTTAAAATCAACAAATATTTTCTGAAAATTTATCCTTATAAAATATTTTAATATTTTATTATAAAAGGTATAACTAAGTGTTGTTACAAGCAAATGGATTTACATAATAATTTGAATTATTAATTATTATTGGGTCTTATGTTTTCTTTGATTAGAGATTATATTTTGTTGCAACACAATTATTATCTACGGCTATTTTTTTCCCTTAAAATTTTATAATACTTCTCTATTGAACTAAATATATAAATAAGGGTACTAAATTGTTTATAAAACCCCAAATCCTAAAACTCTTGTTCGCGTTAAAACGTTAATTTTAATATTATTAACTTAAAAAAATCTATATAAATACATTCACTTATGTACCTTGTGAAGAACTTCGTTGGAATTATTGCTTATTATTCATATTAATCGTCACTTATATACATCTGATCATGTGAGTATTTCCATATCTCTTTTTTGTTTATTTTCACACTTTAGGGTGAAACATGTTATCTTATTATCACTGCACTTGTAAACATCTTTGAGACTTGTAAACTATATGGCAATTCATCATGCAAAGTTGTGGTTAGTTGACTTTTGTGGTTACCATGTTATGGCGTTATATGTACAATCATTAACTATTACTAGCCTAGCGAAGTCATAGATCTATGGGCAAGACAAGCTTGCTTTGGTTGATCCAAGTACACCTAGCTGATCGTATAATCTTGTAAACGTTCAGACTTGTAAAACTTTGGTCGAGGTTGATTGTTGCATTGTTCATAACATCCCTAATCACTTTATTCACTAATTTATGACTTGAATTGCCATCTTTATATAATCTATGTACTTAAACTATGGAATGCTCACCAACATTATTGTTGACCCTTTATTTTTAACAGGTTTCCGGAAATGCCCAAGTTTGACTTCTACACATTGAAGCTTACACATCTAGGAATGGACCTAGATAAATAAGTGAATTAAAATGACTTGTTATCTTTTATGTTATGCTTTTTTATTTCTTTGAGACTTAAGCATGTAATGATACAATTGAATTTTATGATCAATTCATATTTGGGTTATTAATACCGTTATGTGGCTGTGAACGATCTTAACTCTCACTCCTCGACGTTTCCGCCATCAAGGTTGGGGTGTGACACATCCAGCTTCTCAAATGTAGCACTACCAAAGTATCACCCAAGTTGGGTATCATATTTCCGTCGCGGTCAGTGTACTCTGGATAATGTTCTGCTGTAACATTCTCAATCACAATCTCATCAACATCTTGCAGCTCCTCATCACTTAATACATCAATTTCTGGAGCATCTTTTACAATTTCGTCTGGGTTGAGTCGGAACATCTCAGCTAACTGCTCGTCGGTTAGATCATGTATAATTTCTCCTTCTTTGGGAGTGTAGCTCATTGACCTTCTGACTATCCCTTGAAAATCAAGAATCATGATGAATTGAGACTTGATTTGTTGAAGGGGAGCAACATCTTATTCATCCTGCTGTGAAGTTTTATCTGCTTGATTAGACATTAAGCACAACACACATAAGTAATCATATAAAGCATTTAAACATAAACAACAATAGATAATACTTAATTACAATAATGTAATAAATAATTCAAGTACAAAAGTATTTTAATACGAAGACATCTAATCTTTACTTTTGTCTTGATTAATAATTTACTCAGCTGGAGGAGCGAAGGATGAGGCTCCTTGATCTTGGTTCCTTTTTGTTCGCCTCTCCTGAGCCTGAGGATTAGCAGCTGATGCAGATGCATCACCTTCCTGATCATCATCCTCATAGTGATCTTTTCAGCTCGGTCCTCCCTCCTCGACATCTTCTTCACTATCATCTTCCTCCTCCTCATCATCATCATCATCATCTCCATCATCACCATCACCGTCCTTGATCTTCAGAGGCTCACTCTTTGACCCTTTCAGCTTTAGCAATATCTTCTTATTCTTCTTCTCAAGCTCCTCAATCCTCTTCACCAAGCCAACACCAGCTCATTTTGACTAGTAAGTGCATGGTGGGCTTGGCTTAGAGCTCTCTCATACAGGTCACTCTTCTCACTAAGCTCCCTGATCTTCTAAGCTTGAGCTGCATTCACCTTTATCATCTTATGTAACTGAGAAGCCCTTAGCTCATTAGTGGCAAGCAGCCTTATCACGATGATATTTAGGTTAGCAAGCTGTTCCTCTAACCCGATGTGGGTTAGAGTGGGTCCAGTTGCAAATGTAAAGTGTGTGGAGGGACCTGCTTGGTGACTGGTGGTGGTAGTAGTGGATGTGGTGAATATGGGAGGTAGAATGTATGTTGGCTGTCGTGGAGTGACTGTTGTAGTGGTGGTGGGATGAGAGATAGTAATAGTGGGTGGAGTGGTGGTGGTAGAGGTGCTATGGGGGTGGAGATAGGAAGTGAAATTATGGTGGTAGCTATAGTAGTGGTGGTGGGAGTAGTGATTAGGGTGATCCTCTACCTCTTGTTCTTCTTCCCGTAGGGTTGGGCCATCCTATTCTTCCTTGAGCCCTTGGAGACAGAGGCTCCCCTTGAGTCGAGTGGCTGGTCTGGGGTGTAAGTAGGATCAGTGTAATATGTAGTTCCACCCTTTAACCCAGCCTGCTGTCCACCAACTGCCTCTTTACCTCTCTCGATGGCCACAGCCCTACTGCCAACTGTCCTCATGAGAGGCTCCTCATCTGACTCATCATCTTCATCTACCGGAAAATCAAGGTGGCTTGGAGCCTGCTCGGATCCACCAGGAGCCTCACCGCCTTGACCATCACCATGGTCATTGTCATCGTCGTTTGTATCATCAATAGGTAGCTCAATCAGCTCGACATCTGAGTCACTCTCATCAAATCCTCCTCTCCTTGATGCTTGGCACTTCAGAATGACATGGGCCAGGTACTTGAACTGGGGACACAAGTTGCTTTTGTTGAGCACACCTGAGTTGATGTCCCCAGTGTACTTCATCTGTAGAAAACAACCCCTTATTGTTAGAGTATGTAACTTGGTCGGGTGGGCATCATCATCACCCAGATCCAGTACCCATCTTAGATCAGCTGTAGTAACTTCAATCTCTTGACCAAAAATGGAGCTCTGTATACAGTAAGGCTCAGCAGACCTGTCAACTGAAGCACCTTCCCAAAAGGCCTGCTGTAGAGATCGGTAGGGTGTGCAAGGAGCGGAGATAGCTTTGTAGATCCTCAACCTCCTCAGAAAAGCAATACTCCCAAAAAACTCGGTAGCATTCCAAGTGGTCGCATCCAAGTGAGCACAGTTGTTTTGCTTGGTGTTGATAGTTCACCTATCAGCCATGTTGCTATAACACAAGACACATAAACATTAGATTTGTGTATAACAGAGGACAGTTGAAATCAAACTGTTTTGAGATCAGTTTAGTTTAATCATGCGATTGAACCATACGACTGAGTTCAGTCGTGCGGTTGAGCATGCGGTTGAGTTCAGTCGTGTGATTGAGCTTGCGACTGAACTTAGTTATGTGTTAGGCCATGCGGTTGAGTCAATCGTGCGACTGCACTCATACGCCTGGTTCATTCTTGCGATTGAGTCATACGCCCAGCTCAATCGTTCGATTGAAGTTCATCAGCACATCCATTTGTATAACTCTCTGTTCGACTCTTTAAATTCTAATCATAGTCAAAACTGGATGATAAACGTTGTGTTTTGGCTCATTAGACTAGCAACCACTCAAAATAACACCTAGTGTTCTTTAACTCAACGATTATGTCCATTTAGATGGTTTATTTTGAAGAATTTGTCTAAGTTCTTGTTTTGAATGATTTTGGTCATTAGGGCTTTATTAAACGGGACATTGAGGTCGATTTCAGTCTCACATTACCTGTAGTCGCAGAAAGTAAATGTTAGAATCACAATCAAGATGCTAAATCAATCAAACAAATTTTGGGCAGAATCTCGGTGCTTTCGGGTGACTAAGGGAGATTGAGGGGTGATGAGAACATGCGACCGACTCCCTGCTATTTATACTAAGTTAACATTTAGTCGTGTGACTGGGCCTATGCACATGCTTCTTTCTTGTGACTGGGGTTCAGTCGTGCGACTGGCTCATATGGCCTCATCCATTTGTGCGATTGGTCCATTCTGGTGATCCAATCACATGGATTGCTCCATGCTTATGATCCAATCGTGCGACTGGTCCATACTTATGGTCCAGTCGTATGACTGGCTCATACTTATGGGTTTGACCTCTTTCACATTCAAACATACATGTTTAACTATCGATAAGACATTATGACCGATGATCATATTAGACATGACCTTTTTAATTTGAAAAACTGTTTGATCACCTTAGACGTGATCCTTTTAATTTTTAACATTTGGTCACCTCAGACGAGACCCCTTTTGAGTGAGTGATTCATAGATTCTGACTAGTTGTAGAGTCAGACATCTATGTAACAAATTACTAGAAAACAAAAATTTCAAAACACTTTGAAATTTAAAACAAAACAGGACATATTTTTGTATTTTTGAATTGAGATGGAATTAAACCTATTAGAGTACATCTAACCGATTTTACTTCCTGGACAACACAACTTCAAGTCAATTTTATCATTTCTAGTATGATTCTTTATGAAATCATACGAGTATGTCAGAATCATTTGGGACATTTTCATAAGCCATTTTGATGCTAGATTCTTGTTTTGACTGAGAGTCAATAGCAATTTTAGAAAATCATACTAGAGCTATAAGATGCACACAGTGATTTTAACTTTCAAGAACTGCAGCTCATAATGATTATCAGTATACTTGTCCTCTTAAATCCATACACAAATTTTCAACACAGATTGGTGATGAGTTACGGTTTAATTATTTCAACGAGCATTTGTGAATCCCACGCTTATATGGTAATCAACATTTCTCAGGAGATATTTGAGCAGTCTATGGGTATATTTCAAGAAGAGACTATTCTAAGAGCTTTCAAAGAGATGCCAAGCCTCAGGTCAGTGTCATCGCACAGTTGAGAGGCGCATACAACAATGAATTCTAGAATATTTAGGTTATGCTTATCCTCAGGTCAGTGCCACCGCACAGCAGAGAGGCACACAACCTATCTTCTTCTTAGAGCATTTATTCCTTTTTGCACATAATGCACCAACAACATATGTTATCAGCTTGATTGCTTTTAGCATTTTTTACATGTGCTTTGCTCATATTTGATGGTCATCCGCACACATTTGTGGCGTTTATTTTGCTCATCACCCTAATTGGAAATACGTTGATTGTGTTAACCAGGGATAAGATAGGAACCCAGCAAGTTGAACAACTTAGTTTGAATGTTAAAACCACCACCGAGGCCTACTCATCTATTGTGTTGAATCTACCGACACATCATATAATGAACTAGCAACCTCTAGGTCTATTTTGTCTATGTTACCTCAGTAGCATATTAGTTTTACTATCATTTTTCCCTTTGTTTTGCTTAGACTTCTTAGACTTATCCTTTGAAATTTGCATCTTAATCATTTAAACTCTTTTTAAGTCCCAAGGATTTGTTCCGTGTGTACTATCATTTTCCATAAACGTTGAATCATCACATATTTGATTTCATTTCTTTAGTTGAGCTATCCTCCTCCTTGTGTGTTTTTTTAGTAATTAAATACTGCACGAATTTAATACTGCACGAATTTAATACTGCACGAATTTAATACTGCACGAATTTAATACTGCACGAATTTAATACTGCACGAATTTAATACTAAATTAGCCTATTCTCCCCTAAAATTCTAAAACTGAAAATTTTTCGTCTTTTTTGGATTTTTAGCAGACAGAAAATAGATAAATAAAATAAAATAAAATAAAATAAAATAAAATAAAATAAAATAAAATAAAATAAAATAAAATAGAAGAAAATTAACTACACTAGTCGGACTATGAACTCTCATCTTCTGGAATCACTTCACTTTTCTTTTTTACGCCATTGACCTCTAATAGATATAAAAACCTTGTTTATCAAATGCTTTTGTGTAGAGGTCGGCGCGTTGAAAATCCGTATTTATTTTAACCACATCGATTAAATGCTTTTCAAAACAGTCACGTATAAAGTGATATTTAATACCAATGTGTATAGTTTTAGGATGTTGGACCGGATTTTTTGTTACGGCTATAGCAACAGAATTATCAACAAAAATAGGAGTGATAGAAAATTTTAAACCGTAGTTGTGCATTTGCTGTTGAATCCAGATGATTTGTGAACAACAATTTGCAGCAGCAATGTATTCAACTTTACATGTTGACAGAGCAATAGAGGTTTGCTTCTTACACTACCAGATGACTAACCGTCTACCAAAGAACTGACATCCCACTGATGTTGACTTGTAATTCATTTTGCAACCGCCATAATCCAAGTCACTATACTGTAAGCTCAAAGTCATCGTCATGAGGATACCACAACCCAAGTGTTGGAGTACCCTTCAAATAACAAAAGATCCTTTGACGCCGATGAGATGGTTAACTTTTGGTTTCGCCTGAGATCTGGAACAAAGACATGTCGCGTACATGATATCGGGTCGTGAGGATGTGAGGTACATGAGAGATCCGATCATTCCTCTATACATGGGTGGCATCAACCAGATCACCATTTTTGTCAGGTGCCATAACATGGTTTGTAGCAAGTGGAGTTCCAGCTGCGGAAGCATTCTCCATATCAAACCAACTGTGGATATCGCCTACATACTTGGTCTGATGTAGAAATATTCCTTTTGGTGCCTGATCCACTTGTAACCCGAGAAAGAACTTCATATCCCCTATGGCACTCATCTCAAATTCTTCTTTCATTACAGATTCAATTCTTTACATAACTCTTCTTCATCTTTGGAACCGGAGATTATGTCATCAACATAAATCTGTACCAGTAGTAAGTCACCATCTTTTTTCTTTTATGAATAGTGTACAATCAATAACTTCCCTACGAAACCCATGTTTCACCAGATGAGTTGAGAGTTTTTCATACCATGCTCTAGGGGCTTGATGGAGCCCGTAGAGAACATTATCTAGCTTCTAAGCTTTATGCCGATGATAAGGATCCTCAAATCCTTTAGGTTGACTGACATACACTATTTCACGGATTTCACCATGAAGGAACGCACTCTTGACATCTAGTTGATAGACTTTGATCTTCATGTAGGATGATAAGCTAGAAATATACGTATTACTTCCATCCTTGCCACTGGTGCAAACACTTCATTGTAATCTATGCCTTCGACTTGTCGAAATCCTTGAACTACAAGTCAGGCCTTGTTTTTATTATAACTCCTTGGTCATCTTTCTTGCATTTTAGTACCCATTTAGTGCCAATCACCTTAGCACCTTTTGGTTTGTCCACAAGGGTCCACTCTTCTAATTTCTTGAACTGTAGGAGTTCTTCTTGCATTGCACTGACCCATGCCTCATCGTTTAACGCTTCACTAATGTATTTTGGCTCAAATTGAGACACAAAACATCGATATGATCCATCGTGAAGGTATCCCTTTTCGATTACCGAGGCATAATCAGCTGTGTATAGCTCATTTCTGGCCTGTACTCCGATCTAACATCCCCAATGATATTGTCCAAGGGATGATAAACATTTAATGGAGATCTAGGAGTTATTGGAACAACCACCTTATTATCTAGATTATTAAACTTAGGTTCAGGATCTGTAGCTGTTGGAGTGTGAGGTTTCGAAATGTCAGAGGCATTGAGTTTATGCTTGTGTACTTTCATTTGTAGGAACCTGTTCCTCCTGATCCACCTGTTCAGTCTCCACTTCTTCATCATCAGAGGAGGAATCGCTTACATCAAGTGCTCCCCATAAAGGATTAGAAGATTCACCTTGTGGAGTTGATGCTGTCGAGTCTAGTGGCTGTGTGTCAAGGACATCATACATCATTCTGGCCGTTAACTCATCATCAGGAAGGGAGATAGGTATGTCGAAGGACTTAAAGAATCCATCATAGTCGAATAAAATGAAGGTCCCTTTTTTAGCGCGGGGGGGGGGGTAATGTATCTTTGAACATCAATGTTACACCACACTTCTACCTGACCCGTTGAGTTGTTATAAACTCTCTTGTCTGGTATTGTATCTGAGAAAGATCCCTTCTTCAGCCTTCTCACTGAATTTCCTAGACTGAGTTTTCTTCAACAACGTACATGGTGCACCAAATGGTTCGTGATACTCCAGGTTAGGTTTACGTCGCTGGAGCAACTCATAACATGTTTTACCATGACGTTTGACTACCAAGACCCGATTGAGGGTGTAACATGCATTGGCCACTGCCTCATTCCAAAAAGGGATAGGCAGTTTTGTGTCGGCTAATGTTGGACCAAAAGAACCAATGAGCCAAGATCAGAAAACCTCTAAGTCCCACATGGTATCACAACAACTGTTGAAAGCTTCATCAGCAGTTTGACAAGTGCTGAAGACTTCAACAGCTGAAGAACTAAAGTGCTGAAGTACAACAGCCGAAGAACACAAGTACTGAAGCTTAACAGCTGAAGAACGCAAGTACTGAAGCTGAACAGCTGAAGAACACAAGTGCTGAAGCTGAAAGACCAAAGTACTGAAGTACAACAGCTGAAGAGTTTACAAGTGCTGAAGATCAACAACTGATGTACAAAGTCCGAAGACAAAGACTGAAGACATCAGCTGATGATATCTACTGAAGTCATCAGCTGATGAAACATCTGAAGGTCAAAGTCTGAAGATCAAGTACTGAAGCCTCAGTAGTTTGTCACAACTGCTGAAGAGTACTTCTTCAGTAGTTGTGATATCAGTAGTTTTATATTTCTAGTATCAGTAGTTTTATATTTCTAGTTTCATAGTTTTATGTTTCAGTAGTTTTGTAAAACGACTGAAGAGCTTGTTCTTCAGTCGTTGTAGTTTCAGTAGTTTCTAATCAGTAGTTTTATATTTTGTACTTAACACTCTGTTATGTTCTCAGTAGTTGTGAACATTTCAGTAGTTTGTTAAGAGTTAGTTATTTTTGTATTAGATCTGCCAGTTGTCACTTTCCGTGATAACAGCAGTGATTGTTGCACTCTATATAAGGAGTGACAACCTATTGTATAAGTGAATGACGTGAATGAATGAATGATTTGATTAGAAACTTCCATATCTATAAACATTCCTTGAATCAGAAATATATTCTCTCGCTATAACCGTATGTGCTCTTAATGCATACAAGCATCGACTTCTTGCTACAATTTGTCTAATTCCTATTCTTATTCCGCTGCCTTTAACTCTAATACATCAACTTGTGATCGCTGATCCTGTCAAATAGTATCAGAGCAGGTTAATCATTGATCGATCTAATAATTGATCATTGAAACTGCTATTCAAGATCTAAGTTTGATTGAATTAGCTTTTGTTTTTGCAAGAAACGGTTATAGAGATTGAATTTTCTGTATTTCTGGTCATTCATCCTGAGATCTTTTCTTGGTTTTCATTGAGTTTGTTGTGGTCTGTGTAAAATTTTTTAAAAGCTTGAATTAAATTGTTTCTGAACTGAAAATGACTACTCCCTCCAATGATCCTCACAATACTGGTTCCTCAACCAAGCACCAATGCTGGTTAGGAATGAGTATAACATATGGCAAAGACGAATGCTCCATCACCTGTCTGTTAACAGCGCAGGTTGTTGGACATCAGTGGTACATGGTCCACACAAGCCTATGGTGAATAACCGGAAACCAATCAAATGGTTCCGAAGAGGAGGGAGCAATACTCAGATGAGGATAAGAAGTTGCTTGAATTGATGCAAAAGCCCATGGAATTCTGGCCATGGCATTGCCAAATGAAATCTATTCTGGGCTAATGCATCATGAAACTACCCATGACCTCTGGAATGCCTTGAAAGAAGAATTTGGAGGAACAGATGAGGTCTTGGCAAATAATAGAGAAATCCTCGCCCAACAATATGAGACATTTTCTCATAGAAAGGGTGAGACACTGACTCAACAATATGAGCGGTTTTCTTGTTTGATCTCTGAATTAAAAATGGTCAAACTTGAGTACACTAATATCCAGATGAACAACAGATTTCTCAGATCACTGCCTGAGAGATGGGACACATATACTTTGTCCTACGCTCCATTGCAAGTTTGGACAAACTATCTCTCACCCAACTCCATGGGAAACTGCTCACGTTTGAGAGAGAGATAGAACAGAAAGAAAGCTGTCTTCATCTGGAAAGCTCACTGAAGACTTTGTACCAGGCAACACTGCCTTGGTGGGTCATGAGTCAGAATATGCTTTATCTGAATGCCAGTATGATGAGCATATTAATTTCTCTTCAAGCACTTCTGATTCTGCATTTGTGAGTGTTGATCGTCAGTTTACTGGGTGTAATAATGACAATCTATGCTTCATTATGGATGATCTCAAGGGGATTGCTGATGATGACTTAGAAGAGATGGATATTTTGAGCCAAATGGCCTTGATAAATATCAGATCTCAGAAGTTCTATAAAAGAACTGGAAGAAAATTCCCAGGACTCTCTGGCAAAACCAAAGTTGGTTTTGACAAGAGCAAGTTGGGTGTCACAAATGCCAAAGGCTTGGACACTTTGCAAGAGAGTGTAGATCAACTGGATCTAACTCCACTGCACCCTTTGTGACTTTTCCTGGCAATAGTCAACAACACAGAGGGCAACATCCTGTCACTTCTAGTCATCATCCTCAACAACAATCTCCGGCATATTTTGTTCCTCAGGGTCAAATGCCATATCCGTACCCTTGTTATTACATGCCACAGTCAAATCATGTTCAAGTTCCTATGGCACCACAACCTCATGCACTACCAGAACCTCAGCCATCCTAATCTCATCAACAACCTCAACCTCAACAACACAGCTTCTTCACCCCAGGAGTTGTTGACTGGAGCAGTTTACCAGATGACATGTCTGGTCATGACCAACTGTTCTCAGGTGCTGGTCAACATGGTGTTGACAGTCCTTTTGGAATCTAGCTCTTATGGCTTTGGAGTCTGCTGATACTTCATTTTCTAATGCCTCCACATCTCAGTATCACAGGTATCCTCTGAGGCAAAAGCCAAATTATGTTCTGAACCATGCATAGCAGCATTTGCTTCCATTAGAGAAGCAAATGTAGCTCTAATTAATAAGAACATTGAGCTAGAACAAATAATTTCCAAAAACAAAGCTGAGTTTGAGTCCGTGCTTAAAGATAAAAATGATGAGATTTATAAACTGAAATGCCAAATAATTGATGATAAGGCTAGAGAAGAGTACTTCTAGAGAAGTACAAAGATCTCAAAGAAACCCTTGCAGTTACCCAGGTAGAGTGTGATAGATGGGTACAATCATGCAAGGTTTTAAAATGCTTCTTAGTAAGCAATCTGCTTCCAATGTGAAGTTTGGAATTGGTTACAATCACACTGCTCCACCTACAGATTTTACCCAAGAGCAGAGGTAGAATCTGATGGTGAGAGTGATAACCAATCCATCACATCATGTGATCTACCTTCTGATACAACACAATCAGAAGTAGCAGTCAGCATCAAGCCCTCTTTGAACTTATCAGCTGATGTTGATGGTTCAAATGCTGAAACTCACATGATCAATGAGTGATCAACTCAGGAGTTAATTCTGAAGGTCCTGAAAGGACTAGAGAGCAGGATTTAACACCTGAAGTTCAAACTTCACTGCTGTCAGTACTGAAGAGAAGAAACTGCCAGTAGAAAGAGTTTGAAGTCTACTAAAGAGGCAGTCAAGAAAGCAAACAATGCTTCCAAAGCATTGAAGAACAAGTCTTCAGTTGCTTCACCCTCTTTAGTTGATGATCAACCTAAGATGAGAAGAAACCATGTGAAGTATGTGGTTTGTTCAATCATCTTACAGATGATTGTTGGTACAAAAGAGGTTCCAAACTCAAACAAAAAGAAAAATTAATGAGAAGATGGTAAAAATGAAAACTGAGTTTGAGACCACATTTGTATCAGCAACATCAAATCCTGTAACCCTTAAGTCCTCAAAGGAATCCAAAAAAGGAAGGGGTTAAACAGTGACAGCTGAAATGCTCAGAAGAAGAAGGGGCAACATAGGAACTTTCAAACTCCACTGGCAATGTGTCTGATGAGCTGAAAGCTTGTCACAAAATCAGACACAGCTGGTTATGATGGTCAACATCTGTTGGGTAGAGTTAACCAACTAGATGCTCCTATGTTGAAACCACAGAAAAGGAGGTCCAAGCCAAAGGACTCCTCTTCTACCCATCTTCTTCCTCTCAGGTTGTTGTTTCAGATAAACCTGTTAGTTTACCATCTATTGATGAGACTAGGCCCAAAACCAAAAAGGTTTGGGTCTCTAAAACTAACTGATTGTTTATTGTTGCAGGGTTCTTCAACATGCCAAAGTAGCATCTGGTATGTAGACAGTGGGGGATCTATGCACATGACTGGGAACAGCTCTCTTCTTCATGACTACTCTCAAGGAAAGAAGGATTTGTTTCTTTTGCAATAATGCTAGGGTTACATCATTGGTAAGGGCTTTGTCTCCAATGGAGAATCAAATTTGATGATGTTAATCATGTGGAAAATCTCAAGTACAATCTCTTGAGTGTCAGTCAAATGTGTGATAAAGGCCATGTTGCTCTTTTCACCAGTCAAAACTGTAGGATTCTGTCATCAAAATTTTTGCACTTGATTGACAGGTGTTGGATGATCACACTCTCCTGAGAGCCAACAGGACAGGAAGAGTATATGCCTTAGATCTTTCCACGAAAATAGATCTGAAAGGCAATCCTTGCCTATTTTCCAAAGCCTCTTCTCAAGAATCTAACTGTGGCACAGAAGGCTTGGTCATGTTAATCTCAAAAACATGAATCAGCTTACCCACAATAGTTTAGTTAGAGGCTTACCAATAAAGGAGTTCCACTGTGATGAAACCTGCACTGCTTGTTTAAAAGGAAAACAACACAAAGTCTCATTCCCTCCAATGAAGTGCCTAAGTCCACTGCCTGCTTGCAATTACTACATATGGATCTATTTGGTCCTGTGAGAGTAATGAGCATGGCAAAGAAGAAATACTGTCTGGTAATTGTGGATGATTACTCCAGTTGTATGGACTTTCTTTCTACATTCAAAGGATGAGGCTGCTCAGAAGATTATTCACTTTGTGTTGTATATTGAGAAGCAGTATTCCCTTCCAGTCAAGTGTATTAGGAGTGACAATGGAACTGAGTTCAGAAATCATACACTTGATGACTTCTATCTTTCAAAGGGATCAAAAGGCAGTTTAGCATCCCAAGGACTCCAGAGCAAAATGGAGTAGTGGAGAGAAAGAACAGGACCCTCATTGAAGCTGCAAGGTCCATGCTGGCTGACTCAGGTTTGCCACTGACCTTTTGGGCTGAAGCTGTCAACACAGCTTGCTATGTGCAAAATAGAGTTTTAGTAAATCAGAGGTTGATGAAGACTCCATATGAAGTTCTCCATCATTTGGCTCCTCTGATTTCATTTTTCAAAGCATTTGGGTGTGTCCTGTTTTATTCTCAAACAAAGGATCAACTCCATAAATTTGATCCTAAGGTGGATGCAGGGTATTTTGTTGGTTATTCATCTACTTGCAAGGCATACAGAGTCTTCAACTGTAGAACAAAGATGGTTGAAGAAACTCTACATGTTAAGTTCAATGAATCTCCAAAGGACAAGATTCCACAAAGCCCTGTGGAGTTATTTGATTTGGACATACTGCAATATGTTCCTTATCAAACTCCTGTTGTTGCTCCTGTCACAGTTCACCACCTGGTGGTACTGCTGATGATGATGATTGCAGTACTCACCTCTTCAGGTTTAGTGATCAGCTGCCTGATTCAGCTAGACCTGATGTTCCTGTAGCTCCAGTAGCACCATCCACAACAAATGCTGATGAGATCTCTTCGAATTCAACTTCCTTTGAATTACCATCCACTGATTGGTTTCAAGGAAATGATTCACCATCACCATCTATTACTGCTGAGCCTGCTACAAACACTTGCACAGATCTCATTGTGTATCAAGATCTGAAGAATCACCCTATGTCTCAAATCATTGGTGATATCACTGCTGGAGTATCAACAAGAAGTCAATTGTCAAATTTCTGCTTCTATGCTCTCTTCATCAGTCAGCAAGAGCCAAAGAATTATCACATTGCTTTAAAGGACAATGGAGGTTGATGCCATGCAGCTTGAGCTTCTTCAGTTCAAGAAACAGCAAGTGTGGGAACTGGTTCCTCTACCTCCAGGTAAGTGTGCAATAGGCACTAAATGGGTGTTTAGGAACAAAACTGATGAAAATGGGCTTATTGTTAAGAACAAGGCCAAACTGGTTGTTCAGGGTTTGCACAAGAAGAAGGTATTGATTATGATGAAACCTTTGCCCCTGTAGCCAGACTGGAAGCAATTCGATTTTTTAGCTTATGCTGCTTATCAAAACCTTAAAGTTTTTCAAATGGATGTCAAAAGTGCATTTTGTATGGAAAAATTAAAGAAGAGGTTTATGTATGTCAACCTCCAGGCTTTGAGGACAATAAACATCCTAATTGGGTGTATAAGCTTGATAAGGCTCTTTATGGGTTAAAACAAGCTCCTAGAGCCTGGTATGAGACATTATCAAACTTTCTTCTGGAAAATAATTTCACTAGAGGCTCCATAGATAAGACTTTATTCATTAAGAAAGCTGGGCAGCATAATCTACTTGTTCAAATTTATGTAGATGATATCATTTTTGCATCCTCTGATCCAAAGTTGTGTGATGCCTTTACAAAGTTGATGCAACAGAAGTTTGAAATGAGTGCCATGGGAGAATTACAGTTCTTTCTGGGGTTGCAAATCAAACAAAAGGCTGATGGAATTTTCATTCATCAGTCCAAATACACAAAAGATCTTTGCAAAAGTTTGATTTACAAAACTGTAAGTCCTGTTCTACCCCCATGTGCAGCACCACACAACTGGATACAGATCAGAAAGGTAAAGTGGTTGATGAAACACTTTACAGATGTATGATTGGGTCCTTGATGTATTTAACAGCTTCTAGACCAGATATTATGTTTGCTACATGTGTTTGTGCTAGATTTCAGGCTGCACCTAAAGAGTCTCATCTGATTGCAGTCAAGAGGATCTTTAGATATCTGCAAGGCACTCCATCTCTAGGTTTATGGTATTCTACTGGACATTCTGGTAAATTAGTTGCTTTTTCTGACAGTGACTATGCAGGGTGTAAGTTGACCAGGAAATCAACTTCTGGTGGATGTTAATTCCTAGGCAACTGCTTGATTTCTTGGCAGAGCAAGAAACAGACCTCAGTTGCTACATCAACTGCTGAAGCAGAGTACATTGCTGCTGCAAGTTGTATATCTCAGGTACTCTGGCTTCAAAACCAACTTTTGGATTATGGCATTACAGAGACTAAGACTCCATTGTTAATGGATAGTGCTTCAGCTCTTGCATTGTCAAAAATCCAGTCCAGCACTCTAGGACGAAACATATAGAGATCAGACATCATTTTATAAGGGATTGTTTTGAAAAAGGTCTGATTGATCCTAAGTTTGTGCCTAGTGCTGATGAGCTTGCAGACATTTTACTAAGCCTTTGGATAGTTCACCTTTCCAAAACTGGTGTTAAGGCTTGGTATGCTGCAGCTAGAATAAGTGACAACTACTGATGATCTTAGTAATAAGTACTGATGATCATTAGTAACTATGTCACATATAAGTACTGATGAGCTCTTTTACCCTCAGCAGTTTTTATAACTACTGAAGGCTAAATGTCTCACAAGTACTGAAGTACTTCATCTGTTCTAAACTACTGATGTAGTTACAACTACTGATGCATCTACAACTACTGCAATCAGTAAAAACAGATAAATACTGATGTCCTATGAAACAACTGAAGTCAGCCAAAAAGGCTGATGAATGTGTTGAGGACAGTATGAAACAGCTGACAAACTAAGAATTGACGAAAACAGCTGAAGAGAACTTTCTCTTCAGTCGTTTCTACAACTGCTGGTTCATTCTAAACAACTGAAGCAAAACCATGTCTTCAGTAGTTTTATAACTACTGATGACTAATACCAAGTCTTCAGTGTTTACAACAGTGATGACAAAACCACTGCTCAGTAGTTTCATAACTACTGATGACAAACACCAAGTCTCAGTTGTTTTTAATCAACTGAAGTCAAAACCACGGTCTTCAGTAGTTTTCTAACTTCTGATGCCTAACACCACGACTTCAGCTGTTTCAACGTCTGAAAGGATAATACCATGTCAACGGTCGTTTAAAACTACTGATGACTAACAACACATCCTTCAGTCGTTTTCTTACCCGTACCCTATAAATATCCCTGACCTATGTCCTCAATGCTTCATCTTCTTCAAACCTAACGTTCCTTTCCAAAACTTCCCTCTTCTCAATGGCGTTCATGCAAATCAAACCGCGACACAACTGTGTTGCCTACCTCACTAAATCGCCTATCTGGACTAAGTTCGATACTGCTATCGATCTTATGGTTCAGTCCCAATACACTACGGCATTTCTTCTGAATCCCATACTACATGCCGAATCCCTTCAACAATTTTGGATGAACGTTACTATTACCACTGGGGAGAACAACACACCATCTCTCCAGTCGGTCGTCAATAACAAAGAAGTAGTCATCACTCGTGCAATAATCCGCCAAATTCTTCATCTGAATGATGCTAGTTCTCCTGTTGGATATCCGAAGGGCACCACAGATCTATCCTTTGCCCAACATGGATATCAAGGCGATCTCAGTGCCTCCACTATCATGAAGAAACACTTTCCTGACGCTGAACGCCTAATGTTTCATGGTGAATGTATGTTTGGCCCCTAAGACGTCGTCTTGGGATCAAATGTCGTCAAAATGGCAGCAGGTAATGTATTCTATTCTTGAGCAACAACCGCTAAACTTTTCAGAAATAATATTTTCGGAGCTCAAGGATATGGCTCAAAAACTAACTGCCAACCGTTGGATACTATATCCACGGTTCATAATGGCCATCATTACAAACCAGCTTAATGCTGAGGGACTTGTTGGCTTGGGAGTCCCTGCTACGGCTGTTCTGCCGGAAGTATACTCCGGCACAACTCTGACCAGACACTAAAAATGGCTGCCAAGCTGCGAAAACCCACGCAGCTGGAACCCACAGCCACCACCTCCAAATCAAAAGTCCCCACCAAACCCACCAAAAAGAAACCCAAAACGGCTACTCAGGGAATTGAGTCCCCTGAGGATGCCCCTGCAACACAAACGCAGGATATATCCACTAGTCCAAACCCCCTAGTGGATACAGTGACTCTTCCAGCCATAGCCGCTAGGCTCTTCTCAACAGGAGCCTGCAGCAACCACACAAGGGGTACCTACATATCTGGGATCTTCCTCACTTGAGGGGATTGCCATTGAAGAGCACCAACCTCCCCAGGTGCACACTGCTTCTATCCCTTCACCCCAAACAACCGCCCCTCACAGCCCAACTTTAATAGTTGCACAAGTGCTGACTCAACTGCACTCCTCACCCCCTCCCCAGAAACCACTTACTACTGGGAATACCTCTACAATTGAGGGGGAGGAACACAGTGCACTTGAGAACCCACAACACAGGGGTTTACCACTTCTATCTCCCGGTGTAGACAAGGAGCTTAGAATATCTAGTGAGGCCCACCTCCTCTGACTCAGCACATGATCAGAATGAGGCTGGTAACATTGCTAAGACCTCACTAGAGGCAACAGCTGATGATGGACACTGTCTTGAGGTTGGAAGTCCCCAGTACCAAGCACAAGGGGCACATGAATCAACTGGTCTACACCCAGTGCATGTAAATCCTGCTCTAAGCAGGAGGTCAGATGATTCAGTTTCGCCTGATGATGACCTGGGCTTTTTCTACGATGTTCTTGCCCAGAACACAATCCTTGAAGAGAAAGTCAGTAGGCTTCAAAACCTACTTGACCAACTTTCACAAGGAGAAAGACCATCTGCCTCCACAACCCACAGATGGCACCTTCAGTTGAAGGTTCCCCAAACACTGAGCCACTCCAAACTCAACAACCTCCCTCTGCTTCAGGCCCTATTTCTCAGGAACAAACCCTCCTGAGCAAATAGGTGCTGTACTTCAAAATTCCCTCCCTCTCATCACACCCATAATCACTGATATTGTGACTAAAGCCATTGATGAGAGGCTTTCCTCAACTTTACAGCCCTTGATTGATGCTGCTATACAAAAGACTCTTTCTGCGGTACAAACCCCTTCCACCAATGCATCCAAAAAGGGGGAGAGTACTGCAGTGAAAGAAAAGAAGAGGAAAAGAACAGAGGAAGAGAAGGAAGCGAAGCAAGCCCAAGAGGAGGAGAAAGAACAACAACCACTGCTCACCTACAAGCGAAAGAAAGGTGCTGATGATCATATTGCTGAAGATAAAGCCTTGGAGCTACTGATAAAAGAGGCTGATGCCGAACACAGCAGATCAATGGACAACATCATTGATCAGCTGTTTAGGCAAGGCCATGACACCAATAAACTTGACTCTGAGATTCGACGATTAGAGATTGAAGAAATCCAGAATAGATGGCAAGTTATGAAGTGTTAGAAAGAGAAAGGCTTGAGATCATGATTAGATTTATTGCAAAATATCTTGGAAGATCAATGATCGAAATCAAAGCTTGGTCCAGGGACAGTATCTTGGCAATCACCACCAAGATCTGTCGTCTGAAGCATATACTAAGGGGCTTGTTATTGAAGCTTTAAATGAAGCGGGTGCTGGGAGCAGGACTGAGCTAGCCAAGCAATCAAAAGCCACACTCACCTCAAGAATGCTAGAACAGCCTGTCAACATTCCCACACCAAAACCACCCAAATCACAAACCACCAAACCAACTCCCTTACCCTCAAAACCCATAGCCGATGATATACCCTTGAAGAAGAAGAGAAGGGTATTGAGGCTAGAAGATGATGAAGAAGATGATGAAGATAGGCTGCCACTCTCAGCTGTGATTCAGTGCCTAAGGCCACAAGTCACTCCTCAGCAATACTCCTGAAGTCCAAAGACAAATGGTTAAAGTGAAGCTAGAAGAAGAAGAGCTTCATAAACAGCATGATGAGGAATTGCTTAAGAGAGTTGACAAAGCTTATGTAGCCACATCTTCTATCATCAATATGAAGAAGCAAGCCCTCAGACTTACACTCTCAGGCATACGTTTCAATATCAAAAGGAAAGGGTGAGGATTTAGCCTGATCCCAGGGTCTCTCACAGAATCATAAGAAAAACATACCTCAGAGATACATTGGCCAGGTGAAAAAGATCGTAGATGAAGTGATCTCTCTGGTCTTTGTAGTTTCACCCTGGGAAATCCTAGAGGACTTCAAGAAAGCCTACAAAGCTAATCTAACCCCTCAGAAGATGTTGGAAAACAAAATAGTGAAAAAGGGGTTAGTTTACAAGAGGCTTGAGGAAGTCAGGAAAAATGAGCTCCAGTTGTTCCTAGAGGGTAATCACCGGATGAGTTTGCTTACAGAATAATAACAACTGTGGAGCTAAAGAATGGGAAACAGGCCAAATACCTGTCTGAGTATTATGGGCCTGAATCATTGTTTGAAGGAGGTGCTGAAGAGCTAACCATGGAGGAACAAATCACCTTCCTTGAGGCCTACACAAGAGAGTCGTACAGACTCATTATGGGGAAGTAAATCTCATGAATAGGATAACAACTCTGTGTCCAGTTCCCCAAAACAGAGTTCCCATTCATACCCTGCCAAACAAATATCTGAGATTTCTTCCCAGGCCGGAGCTTACATGGGTCATCTTCTCTACTGATCAAGAAGGAAAAAGACCAACATTTTGCCAACAATAAGTGGGATAATAAATAATTTAGAGGTTTTGGCTGCATTGGTTCAGGGGGAGTTTGTTGGACCAAAAGAACCAATGAGCCAAGATCAGAAAACCTCTAAGTCCCACATGGTATCACAACAACTGTTGAAAGCTTCATCAGCAGTTTGACAAGTGCTGAAGACTTCAACAGCTGAAGAACTAAAGTGCTGAAGTACAACAGCTGAAGAACACAAGTACTGAAGCTGAACAGCTGAAGAACGCAAGTACTGAAGCTGAACAGCTGAAGAACACAAGTGCTGAAGCTGAAAGACCAAAGTACTGAAGTACAACAAGTGAAGAGTTTACAAGTGCTGAAGATCAACAACTGATGTACAAAGTCCGAAGACAAAGACTGAAGACATCAGCTGATGATATCTACTGAAGTCATCAGCTGATGAAACATCTAAGGTCAAAGTCTAAAGATCAAGTACTGAAGCCTCAGTAGTTTGTCACAACTGCTGAAGAGTACTTCTTAGTAGTTGTGATATCAGTAGTTTTATATTTCTAGTATCAGTAGTTTTATATTTCTAGTTTCAGTAGTTTTATGTTTCAGTAGTTTTGTAAAACGACTGAAGAGCTTGTTCTTCAGTCGTTGTAGTTTCAGTAGTTTCTAATCAGTAGTTTTATATTTTGTACTTAACACTCTGTTATGTTCTCAGTAGTTGTGAACATTTCAGTAGTTTGTTAAGAGTTAGTTATTTTTGTATTAGATCTGCCAGTTGTCACTTTCCGTGATAACAGCAGTGATTGTTGCACTCTATATAAGGAGTGACAACCTATTGTAATAAGTGAATGACGTGAATGAATGAATGGTTTGATTAGAAACATTCCATATCTATAAACATTCCTTGAATCAGAAATATATTCTCTCGCTATAACCGTATGTGCTCTTAATGCATACAAGCATCGACTTCTTGCTACAATTGTCTAATTCCTATTCTTATTCCGCTGCCTTTAACTCTAATACATCAAACTTGTGATCGCTGATCCTGTCAGCTAACATCGTTCTTGCTGTCTTTATCAAGCTTCGATTCTTTCGCCTTAGCAACTCCATTCATCTGTGGGGTGTAGGCAGACACAAAACGCCTCCATCCACTGATTCTTGAACTCTGTACTGTTGTCTGGTTGAATCTGTCTAACTTTCAGCTTGTAGAGTGATTCCAAGTAGTTTCATGCTGTTTGAATGATTCAAATGTCTCTGATTTGGATTTCAGAAATATCACCCAAGAAAATCTTAAGTAATCATCCGTAACTACATAGCAGTACAAATCACCAGCAATACTTTTAGTGCTAACGCGACCAAACAGATCCATGTGTAGAAGCTCGAGAGGCAGGTCAATGGAATTAACTTTCTTTGCCTTGTGAGACTTCTTGGTCTGTTTGCCTTTCTTACATGCTATGCAAAAATCCGGAAGCTGGAAGTTCTTGACATTCACTCCATTCACTAGATCATTCTGTATCAAGTGTATCATCTTCCATGGATTTATGTGTCCCATTCTCCTATGCTAGGAGATTGAGTCCCTCTTTGTTGCCTTTGACAAGAAGCATTGAACTTTTTGATCTATTGTGGAGGCTTTTGACAGATCCAAGACATATAAATCGTTATATCTTGAAGCTGACACTAAGACTTTGTCCTCCGGGATAACATAATCCTTTTTCAGCATGTAGCACTTCTTGTTGTCAAACACAACTTTGAAGCCTTTGTCACAGATTTGGGAGACTGAAAGCAAGTTATTCTTAAGTTGTTGAATGTAGTTAACCTTATCAAACTTGACTTTCTGGTTTCCCACTTCTCCCTGAGCAGTGATATATCCTCCTTTATTCCCAGCAAATGATACATTTCCTCCTTTAATTTGTTTGACATTGAAAAGGAGAGACAAGTTCCCGGTCATATGCCTAGACACCCCACTATCAACAATCTAGGTATTTGTGATAGCACTGTACCGGACACCCTGCACATTCAAAGGAAATTATCAGTTTAGGTTTAGGACCCAAGCCTTAACTGGCTTGGGTGACTCAAAGGAATCACACATCATAAACTCAACCCACTTTCCACTTAAGGATGAGGGCATATCGTTCTTCTATTGTTCTTATTATCAAACATCTTATTTGACTTTCTTTCCATAAGCCAGTTTTGTGTAAGGCCTGTTTGTGATAAACAGACGACTGGCTTATAGATTGAACTTTAGGTTCAGTAGTTCTCTTAGGAGGAGTAATTGAACTCCTTTTAGAAGAACTTTTTTTTTGTGTCATTAAGTTCAATTTTCTTTCTGGGAGTCTGATAATGAGGACAATTAGAAGAAATATGTCCTCTCTTTCCACAACTGTAGCATAATCTTCCTTCCACATGTTGAGGAAATTGTTTATGTGGGGTTGAGTGTGATACTTGTGCGACATGAGTCTGGTTGGGTTTAGTCACTTCTCGTTTAGATGTATCACCTTTATTAACAAAATAATTTTTTTGACATTTTGAACATCTTTAACATACCCTTTGGTTGGACTTAACATACCCAAGTGATGTACCACGTTCATAGCTTCTTCGATATCTGACATTACTTGCTCAACTGTGATCTCGCCTTCACTCGCAAAACCATAATCCAGTCCCTCAACACAGGCAATGTTTGATTCACCCGGAGACACAAAGCGGAAGGTCCAATCTTGCCCTTCATCACCTTGAGCAGTCAAGGCCTTTGTCTCTTTACTTGATGAGGTAGCTCCACTCATGGGTTTGTCTTGACGGTTGAAGGTGGAAAATGGATTTCCATTTCCGGTTTTCTTGGGCTTTACATATTCACGTTTAAAATGCCCCTTTTCACCACAATTAAAGCAAGTGACTTTGGTTTTGTCGAAACCAAAGGTCGTGTCTTTAGTGGCTACTAAATTCTGTCCCGTCTTCTTAACGAACATTTTGGCTCGTCTAACTGCACTTGCAAGAGCCCACATGATATCCATCCTTTCAAGCTTGTTCTCGTCAACCTGCTTGTAGTCTTCATCTGTAAGATGACAATTCCGATCTTCCCAGTAACTAGACCATCATACGATTGAGCCATTGCTTCCAGAAGATCCATATGCGCCTTTGCAACCTCCACTGTTATATTACCGAGATTCTCGGTCTTTAACTTCGTAGTATTGGCCTCAGCCACTATATACTGAGTCGATGATGACCCAGATGTTTCTGGTCCTGAAGCACTGGTTTGGGTAGGAGCTGAGGAACTGGACACTAATGCTGTTTGCAGTGGTGCTCCTGAACTGGTTGGAGTGGAAAATGAGTTGTAAAGTGAAGGATTCTGATCGTAGGATCCTTTTTGTGACTTGTACTTCATTCTCAGTTCCTCTTCTCTTAATTTGAGGATGAAGTCATTTATGTCTAACTTTTCAAGAATATCATTCTGTCTCAATTAGACACAAACGATCCTATTTATCCGGAAAACCGTCTGCAAAACTTGACATTTTATCTTCCATAGATGTTGTTACTCCATGAGTGTGCAACTCACTCATCAGATGGTAGAATCTTTCAATGATGTCATCCAAGCTCTCCTTCCCTATCGATGAGAAGTTATCAAACTCCTTCTTGAGAGCCTTAGCCTTCAGAGCCTTTAACGTTGCATTCCCATCATATCTCTTTTTCAATGCTTCCCATAACTTTTTCGCCTGTTTGTTCTCAGAGAACTGATGAAAAATGTCTTCTGGGATCAACTGAGTCAACAGGGCGTACACTTTCTTTTCTGCATTGTACTTAACCTTCTAGCTATCATTCATTCCTCCTAGAGTCAGCTTAACTCCATGAGCACCGATTGGCATAGTGTAACCTATCTCAATGGATGTCCAAAGATTGGGATCAACTCCATTTAGATAGATCTCGAACCTCTGCTTCCATTGTGGATAATCGTCTAACGTTATTAGATTTGGTGGTTTATTATGATTCATAATTTCATTTTCCAGAAGTAGAAGGTTCTGGATGCGAGAGTCCCTTCTAGCAGTACAAGCAATGAATTGATCTTCCATTTCTATAAACTTTGAACTTTAGAACAAGACTGGTTCACTCGTGCGAATGGACCAATGCGGATGAGCCAATCGTGCGATTGGACAAATGCGGACGAGTCAATCATGCGATTGGACAAATGTGGATGAGTCAATTGTGTGATTAGACAAATGCAGATGAGTCAATTGTGCGATTGGACAAACACAGATGAGTCAATGCGGATGACTCAGTCGTGTGAATTCACAAATGCAGATGACCAATGCGGATGACTCAGTCATGCGATTGGACAATGCGGATGACCAATGCGAATGGCTCAGTCATGCGAACGGACAATGTGGATGACCAATGCGAATGGGTTTGTCGTACGAATGGACAATGCGGATGACTCAATCGTACGAATGAGCTATTCATGCGACTAAAGGCTGTTGTGTTTGAAAATTTTCGAATTTTGACACGAATTACAATTTACCTAGAAACCCTAATCGGCCGTATGACGAAAAACTTCAACTTTAATGCCTATAAATGTTGAAAAATACCTGTGGACCCAAAAAGATGACTCTTTTGAGTTAACACGTGAGGCTTGACACAATTCTAATTTAATCAAACGCAAAATCAAGAGCCAAGGCTCTGATACCACTTGTCAGGACCGTGTACATACGGAATACTAACAGATTCTGCATTTATACCGAATCAAATAATGTGGAGTCCTATTTGATTGGCGATCCAATAAGTGAGAACAATTACCCGATCGATATAAGATTGAAACTAAATTTTATGAACGAGTAGAGATTGATCAGGATTGATCTATGAAGTTAGACATGCTTCTTTGGACTTCTAGACGGCTAGGGTTCGTAAGAGTATCAAGTGTTTCTCCAATGTTTTGTTTTTCCACGAATTAATTTGTACTTATAGGTTATGGGTTTCCAATTGTACGACTGACCTATTAGCATGGTTCAGTCGTGTGACTGAATCATGCGATTGATCCATACGCACGACTGAAGGTTCAGTCATGTGAGTAAGTCAATCTTATGTGTCAATCATGCGACTGATCCAGTCTCCTAGTTCAGTCGTGCGACTGGTCCATTAGGATGATGTATTCATGCATATGGTCCATAAGCATGGTCCATTCGCATGAAGACTCATACGACTAAGTTTGAACACATTTCTCAATCATTATTGACTAAGAACTATGCACAACAATCACAAACCTATATAGTAAGTTCATTATACTTTAACACACAATAATACTATGAAATATTAAACATTGTAAACATCAACCACATATTATATTTCATTTAACCATTCATTACATATGTTTAAGACATGAAAGACTTTTACATTAAGCATATAAACTAGGGACATATGTATCAACAAAAACCTCTCTACATTCATCAAATTTATATTCAGCTAGATCTTGAGGTTCATTCTCTCCCAGTCTAAGAGCAACTCTGATTGACTGCTCAGAGACCTCTATTATTCTATTATTAGTCACAAAACCTCTGAGTACTTTGTGCCCTTCATCATCTCTTTCCACCTCAGCTGTTCTCTAGAACTTCTTTATTAGTCTAGCATTGATAGCTGGGCGTGCACACATGGCATAAACATACTTAGTCCTCAAAAATGAATCTAAGCATCTCTTCATAGTGAGTTGCTTCTCTAACATCTTCATCCAAAAAAGCTGCAACATTATGCTTTGGTTCAAACTTTAAGTCTGTAATACACAAAGAAACAACAATAAGTATGAAGGAATTTTAATAATATAACTCTCAAAACATTTTGTTAATTTTATATTAAAATTTTTTGAAAATATCCTAAGTGTTCAACATACTTGAGTTCTCAATTGTTTTTTAATTCAAATTAATCATTCTTATGAGTTTTTAACATTATATATCAAGATATAAGTCCTTCATTATTTTTATGTTTTACTTAACAAATTTTATACTTTAAAATTTGGTTATATGTATTCTTCAAAAATTTTCTAAGTGTTGAAACACTTACTGACTTTTTATGTTTAATCAAATTTTAAAATATACCATCAATTAAGTAACTTGTTTCTAGTTGATTTGAAAGTACAAAATGAACTTTAATGGTTAACAATCAAATTTGATTTTAAATTTTCATTTTGTCGATTCATTTCAGATTCAATATTTATTATTATTTTCATTGATGAACATTGAATCATCAAAAATGAAATTCGGATTTGATGATGTTAAACAGGTCGAAAACATGTCTAAACAACAATATCAGATTCAGTTTTGAACAAACATTCAATTGTTATCATCAATTTTCAAATTATCCAAGTTTTTAGGGTTCGAATGCCCAAATAGGATTCAAACGTCCATTAGAATGTGATGATTATGTACAATGATTTGATGAAATATACTCTACATGATGTTTAGAATCATTGATTCTACCTTTGAATGTCAACAATTTTAGATAATCAATCTAGACATAGAGTATAATGCTGTCAAATGAAATGAAATCTGTCCAAGTATTGAATTTATATAAGTGCGAAAAATCCTTGGACGTATTGCAACTGTGTAGGTGCATGACCACTGTAGAGACGCATGAGGTTTAGGCACATTTGCACTGTACAGATGCATTACCCCTGTTCAGGCGTATGAGACCTAGACGCATGAGTTACACTTGGTCAAATTTTATTCAAGGACTTAGGCGCATTTGCACTATATGGGCGCATGAGCACTGTTTAGGCACACGAGCACTGTTCAAGCACATGACCTAGTTTGAAACGCCTAACACTTAAGCAAAATCATGAACCCTCAATTCGTATGAGACCTGTTTAGGCGCATGAGCTTTCAAGAGTCTACACTTGGTTAATTTTCAATATGAAACATCTCGTATTGTTTACGAGCATGAGCTTGTGCAAAACGCCCAACACTTAACCAAAATTTTCAGACTCATGACCACTGTTTAGGCGCTTGAGTTTGACACAAAACGTCCAACACTTATCATAAAACTAAAGATTGATCATGCGTCTAAACGTAGACTTATGTACGCTTTTTAGTCGCATGAGACATCCATACATCTAACACTTGAAATTTTTTCACAAGAATTCATTCAAACCCTGATTTTGATCAAACTTGCAAACTTTGGTCAGACTTTGAATAATGACTAAGAGTTTGACTATTTGACCAAAACTTTGACTTTTTCACCAAATTTTGACTTTTGACCTTTTTATTTTTAAATTAATTTCCCGTCATTTTAGTCTCAAAAATTTAAATACAAAGACTCTTAGTTCTTTGCAAGAAGCTTTTCCAAATATTAAAACAATTTAAAATCTTTTTAGGTTCATTTTTAATCATATCAAACACACACTTGCTTGAATATTTTGGCTTCATTCTTTTTCATCCAAACATTTATTTTGATTTTCTCTTTTTCATCTTTACTTCCCTAAACTTTTAAGTTAACAAACATAGAAGTTTATAGAAGTGGAAAAATTAAGAAAAACCAGTCATTACCAATAAGCCTTCACAAAGAGAATCATGTAAAAAAATCAAAATAAAACAGAATAAAATTCTACCCATTGAATCACATGCCTGCAGTAAGATCATATCTGTTAATAATCAGCACATTGAAATAAAAAAATTGTGGATAGTCATAGACAATGATTAAATCCTGATCAAGTGTGTTCCAGGTTGGTGTTACCCAGCAAAGGAGGCACGAGATCTAAGGACAGATAATGAGTGCTTTGGCAAAAGAATCAATTCACTTACTTTTGCAATTCTTGGATTTAATAAGGTTGGATTAGATATGACATTTTGTAATCCACACTTAGAGAGTTCGACCCTCATCAAGGTATGCAAGCAAGCACTTTTACTCAACTTAAAAACATGACATATATGTATAGCCATATCTCATGTTTAGGTCAATAAGAGAATCATTATGATAAAACCATTTGATACTCTGAGAAGACCACCATGGGCAAGCCATGAGGTAATCCCTGAATCTGTTTCATAAAGAAATAGATAGAGATGATTCATAAGAATCATAGGGCGTTAATTTTGAACATTTGAAAGGATTGTGCACATTGGCATCTTATGCATCAGGTGAGAATATTCAGGTCTGTAATCACTTACAACAGAGGATACCTCGTCACTTCAGGTCTATGATCACTCATAATAGAGAAGTGAACAAATGTGGTAAATAGATCTCATGGTTATTCATATCACCACCAGGTGTGAGATTATGACTTGACAAGCAATCAATCAGATAAGCAACACCACTCATTAGAGCTAAGATGGACACACAAAAATGCATAATTGATTTAGTTTTGTTAGGACCTGGTATTTGAACGAAATACCTGGAGATTAGCGTGTATACCAGATCAAATAGTGAGGAATTCTATTTGATTGGCAATCCAATCAGTGAGAACACACGAAGAATCAATCAGGAATTGAAACTAACGTTAGAAATCGATTGAGAATCGATCTAATGTGTTCTGTGAACTTGGAGAACGAGTTGGGAGGTTTCTGGATGGCTAGGGTACGTCTGGAATCGTAATTGATCGAGAGTTCTTATTTTTCACGAATTGAGTTGTATTTATAGGTTGGTATTATTCAATCGTGCGACTGAACCATTAGTATGGTTCAGTCGTGCGATTGAGCCATGCGGTTGATTCATTCGCACGACTGAGTGTTCAGTCGTGCGACTGAGCCAATCTTATGTTACAATCATACGACTGATTCAGTCTCCTGGTTCAGTCGTGCGACTGAGTCATTCGTATGAAGGTGTTCATGCTTATGGTCCATTCGCATGGGCCATTCGCATAATAACTTCATTATTTTAAGTTTAAATGTTTTAATTAGTAAACATTATATGTAAACATTCAATCAATCACTAACCTAATTAATTAATTTAATATCAACTTATTAATGAATTATTAATCATTACAAATCACAAACACCCAATATCATTTCATTAGTCATATCAAATTACACCAGAATCAGATAAACAAGATCTATTACATTTCATATCATGATCTAGGGACATACATGTATCAACAAACTCCCCCTTGGACCTAGATCTCTCTAATCTCTTGTTTTCTGCATGACCTCCTTGTATTTCTTGTACTTCTCCTCTTTTGTGACTCCCGTGTGAGTCTCAAACGTGAAGCAGAGTCGTATAATGTTCTGGAACTGAAGAGCTTGTACAATATCTTGCGTATCATAGAACAGTGGCCACTTGTATAGCGTATATACATCCCTTTCTGACAAGTTTGTAAGCCACATCGGGTGGAATACCCTGATAGTATCCATTTGTCCCTCTTTGCTTAAGACTATGACCGCTTCAGCTGTTCTCCAATCATAGTACCACCACTTAAAGTGTGGAGTAAAATCCTATGGCATTTCCCTGAGTGGGATTCTTGACATTGTGCGCGGAGGATTCCACTTCAACACTATCTTCGGCTTGCCAATAATGGAATCAACCTCAGACCTTCTGATATACCTAGTAGGCTGTTGAGGTCTGAAGTTAACCCATCTAGTGTGGTACTCCTTCTTTAGGGCAGCCTCAAACCAGCCTGACATCTTCCTCGAGTCAGCATACAAAAGCTTTAGTTTGGCCAGCTGGTTGAGCTCAAAACCTGGTAGAGTCTTTAGATCATGTGGAAATCTAAAATACTCTATGCCCTTCTCCCTCTTAACTGCATAGACGTTAAGGTCATCAAAATATGCCCATGCTATAATCCTACCTGACACCTTATGATGTTTCTTGACTCTGTAGAGTTTGGTTAGGAATCCTTCTTTGGTGTAGTACGTTGGGCTCTAACTTCTTCAAAACATGCAGCCCACTCAGCCTTTCGAATGTCAACATCATTATTTGAGGCTTGGGCTGTGTCTTCTGCTTTCTCTGATTCTTGCTCCATATTGTTCAACACCTCGATAGTATCACTGACAAGGGATTCACCCAGATTGGGGACCACATTACCCTCATTGTCAGCGTATTGAGGGTACTCGTCGGCAATGACATCTTCGATCTCTACCTCATCAACATCGTTGAACTCTTCGTCACTAGTCGAATCGCATGTCGGAGCATCTTTTACTATTTCATCTGGATTTAGCTCGAAAAGCTCTGCGAGTTGCTCATTTGATAAGTCATGAATTATTTCCCCTTCTTCAGGGGTATAATTCACTGAACTCCTGACTATCCCTTGCAGATCAAGAATCATTGTTAGCTGAGACTTGACCTGCTGAAGGGGAGCAATGTCAAACTCATCTCTTTGGTAATTTTGATCTGTTTGATTTAAACATTTCACACATAAATCATTAGTAATTCATCAAACAGAAAGGCATTAAAATAATATAAACATTAAGTACATTGTGTTCAATTACATGATTCAAATACAAAAGAAGATAAATACATAATCATCTAATCTTTACTTTTTTCTTGTATCAAGGTTTCATCACTTGTAGGGGCAGAGGTAGAGGCTGACTGATCTTGTCTGTTCTTAGTCCTGTTCTCTTGACCTATAGCAGTGGCCGATGCAGGTACATCCCCTCCTTCTGCTTCTTCATCATCGTCACTCTCTTCATCTTCATCCAGATCATCATCATCACTCTCATCACCATCTCCCTCTTTAATCTTAGAGGCTCATATTTAGATCCTTTAAGTTTGAGCATGATGGTCTTCTTAGCATTCTCCAACTCTTCAATTTTCTTAGCAGAAGTGACTCTATGCTCTTGGAGTTGGGCGATCTCGAGGCTCTGAGCAGCTATTTTCTGGGCCTGCTCCTTGATTAGCTGATCCTACTCCGAGATCTGATGTGACTGCACAGCAGTGAGATCTGCAAGCTGTCGGATCTGTGCAGTCTTCTCTTCATCAGCAGCTAACAGTCGCATCACCATACGGTTTAGCGCTGACAGCTGGTCCTCTACCCCAAATTGAGGTAGATGAGATCCATATATACATGCACGATCAAATGAGGGTCCTGATTGGTGGCTAGTGGTGGTGGTGGTTGTGGTAAAGATAGGGTTGGGTCTGTGAGATATTGGAGGTGATGTAGGAGTGAAAGATATGGTGGTGGTTGGCATATTTACAGTGGTGGGAGGTGTGGTAGTGGTAGTGTGGTGTGGCTGTGGTAGCTGTGGTGGCTGTGTGGCTGTGGTGGCTGTGGTGGCTGTGGTGGCTGTGGTGGTGGATGGTGTGGCTGTAGAAGTGGTAGGGATGGTGGTAGATGTAGTGGCTGTGGTGGGTACGAAGGTGAGTCTCCTTCTCTTCTTCTTCTGGCCGTGGGGCTGAGCCATCCGTTTCTTCCTCGATCCAGTCGAGGTGGATGCTCCCCCTAGAACACGGCTAGTAGACTCAAGAGCATAGCTGGGATCTACAGTCGTCTCTCCCGAATCCCTGGGGCGTTCACCAACCGCCCGGAGTCCATACTCGGTGGGAACAACCTTGTTTCCCACGGTCCTCGTCAAGGGCTCCTCATCTGACTCTTCTTCCTCCTCACCAGGTATGAAGTCCTGGTGGAAGCCTGCAGACTTAGCTATGTCGCCTGTTGGGGCAGACACTGGGGGTATAACATCTGAAGTTGTGCCCCTAGTTGGAGCAGGCATATCATCCCCAACATCCCCACTATCATCATCGTCTGAATCATGCTCTGGGAGCAACAACCTCTCATCATTTGAATCGCTGTCATCATGACGCCATTTGCGTCTACCTGGTGCCACATATCGTTCATTTGCCAGATGGCCGATCAACCTTTTTACCTGGGGCTTTACCTGCTTGCCCTGATACACTCTCATGCGACCCAAAGTCGTGTCATCCATAACCTCTAGGGCAACTGCATCATGTTTCTCCTTGGGAAGTAATGGCAGCTTCTCGTTAAAGATCAGCTGCAGAAATCTGGGATACATACAAAAACCCTCCTTCCCCTTGGCCTCCAGATTCTCCACCAGATACGAGAAGATCATGCTCGAGAAGCTGAAGGGGTGGTTCAGCACCAAGCCACATAGGCATTCTGAATCTGGTTTGACAGGTCATCAAACCCACTTTCGAGAAGCAATACACTTCAGGATCACATGCGCCAAGTATTTATACTGGGGACATAGGTTGCTCTTGTTGAGCACACTTGAGTTGATGTCCCCAGCATATTTAATCCTGAGGAAGCAACCTCTGACTATAAGTGGATGTAGTCTGGTGGGTTGATCAGTATCATCCCCAAAATCAAGTACTCTCTGGATGTCAGCTGCTGTAATTTCAATGTCATGACCATGAATGGAGCTCCATATGCTGTAAGGCTCATGTAAATGATCTACGGAGGCATTTTCCCAGAAAGCCTGATGTAACGACCTGTAAGGAGTACACTGTGTGGATATGGCTTTATGTATCCGAGAGCGTCGAAGGAATGCAATAATATCTGTAAACTCGGCTCCATTCCGAGTCGTATGGTCCATTGAGCACATATATTGTGCTTTGGATTTATGGACCATCTATCAGCCATTGACCTGAAACACAAGACACAGAACCATTTGTAAGTCATACATTCAAAATTCATTCAAGGTGTATAGTTTAATTCATCCAATACATTCGTGCGAATGAATCATGCGACTGGAGTCAGTCATTTGTTCTTTCGTGCGACTGAGCTCGTTCGGGTGAATGAGACATGCGACTGAGTTCAATTTACTGACTGAGTCTGCGATTGGTTCAGTCGGCCGACTGTACTCATTTGCATATTCATTCTGCCGATTGATCCAATCGCAAGATTCAATCTGCGATTGGAGTTCATCCGAACGACCAATCGCATGACCCACTGTTCAATCGACCGAGGTTCGAATCTTGACCTAATTCAAGTAATTTAACATGGTTTAATGGTCCATTAGACTCGCCATCTTGTCACTAATGACCTATTAAACTAATTTTACATTTTGCTTAGTTTATGTAGTTATTAGGGCATTTTTCAATCCGGTTAATGTTTCATTCGAATAACACAAATTTGACTCAAGATCTTTTGATTTCTATAAGATTTAACTGCAATGTACCTGTATACTTGTCAATCGAATGTCAGAAGATCAATAGCAATGTGAAAACACTATCTGTAGAAATTTTTGGCAGAGTAACGGGAAAGAAAGCGATTTGGGTGCGATTGGGAGTGATGAGTGAAATGCGATCGACTGAGGCCCTTTAAATACTGACCCTAATTTCAATCGGCCGACTGGCCTCATTCGCTCAGT
Source organism: Flaveria trinervia (assembly GCA_025506515.1). Classification (NCBI taxonomy): domain Eukaryota; kingdom Viridiplantae; phylum Streptophyta; class Magnoliopsida; order Asterales; family Asteraceae; genus Flaveria; species Flaveria trinervia. Next base: position 60,333,685 of record CM046453.1, read on the forward strand.
TCATTTGGGCGACTGAGGTTCAGTCGTGCGATTGGCCCAGTCAGTTGCTTTCAGTTGGCCGACTGAGTCTCAGTCGGTCGACTGACTCATTCGCACCCTGTCATTTGGTCGAAAGGATCATTCTTAAACGTCATTCGGGTGAATGACTAGTTTCATGTCCAGTCGTGCGAATGGGATCCATTCGCATGGTTGGTCCATATTCATGGTCCAATCGTGCGAATAGGTCACACTTAGTAGATTTTCTACCATTTTGAACATTTTAACCTTTTGAAATAGACATTATGAGTTTTGATCATCTCAGACATGATCATTTTTAACCATTTTAGTCACCTCAGACGTGACTGCTTTAAACTTGAAAATTCATGTGTCATCTCAGACATGACCCATTCAGTGAGTTGATCCCTTATCGATTTTCATGATGTAGTCCGGCAAACAAATAACTAAAACGACTCACTCAATTAGAAACTTAAACTAAAGACTAAAAATTAAGACTTTGTTTTGGCTTTTTGTGAGAGATAGAACCTAAGGTGGAAATCTACTGGATTTGGTTCCGGAATCGAAAGCTTCAACTTAGATTGACCACACCTGGACCAATTCAATTTTGGAATCATACATGCACATCAAATCATTTGGGACTTGTTATCAAAATCTTTTGATGCTCAATTCTTGGTGTTCATCCAGAGTCATTAGCAACTTTAGGAATCATACTGGAACTCTTAGATCACCACATTGATTTGAACTTTCAAGAATTGCAGCCACAATGATTGTCAATATGTTTGTCCACTTAAATCCATACACAGACTCTTGACACAAACTGGTGATTGTTTTTGGTTTAATTATTTCAACGAACATTTGTGGATCCCACACTTATATGGTAATCAACATTCCTCAGGAGCTTTTGAGCGGTCTATGGTTATTTTTACAAGAAGAGACTATTCTTAGAGCTTTCAAGGAGAAGCCAATCCTCAGGTCAGTGCCATCGCACAGCAGAGAGGCGGCAAACAACAATGAATTCTAGAATATCTAGGTTATGCTTATCCTCAGGTCAGTGCCATCGCACAGCAGAGAGGCGCACAACCTATCTCCTTGTTAGAGCAGCTTATTTATTTTGCACCAAATGCACTAACAACATAAGTCATTAGCTTGATAGCATTTTATTTCATTTTTTCTGGTGCTTTGCTCTATTTATGGTCATCCGCACACATTTGTGGCTTTTACATGCTCATTACCCCTTATTGGAATATTGTTGATTGTGTTAACCAGCGATAAGATGGGAGCCCACAGTCAGTTGAACCACTTAGTTTGATCTTGAGATCACTAGTCAGGTCTAATCATCTATTGTGTTGAATCTACCGACATATCAATTGGGTCTAGCAACCTCTAGGTCTACTCTCCTTGTGTTACCTTAAGAGTTACCAGTTTTTCTATCATCTTCCCTTTTATATTGCTTAGACTACACAGACTTATACTTTGAATGTTTTTGCACCTTTTCTAAATAAAATTTCAAAGTCCCTCTTGATTTGTTCCTGTGTACTATCATATTCCAAAGGGTTTGAATCGGTATCACAGATACGATCTACCTTATATCAGCTTTCCACTCCTTCTCCCTCGTTTTTTTTTAATGTTGCGTGCTGACTTATTCTCCCCCTAAAATCCTAAAATCATAACTGGTTTCATTATTTTAGGATTTTAATAAACGGCAGAATAACATAAGTTTAATTTTAAACAGACTAATTTAACCAAATAAGCTCAAATAAAATGAAGAATAACTAAGCAACATCGGACTACACATGATCATCATCAGGAATAACCTCACTTCTCTTTTTAATGCCGTACCACTAGCAGATATTGAAAACGTGGTTTATCAAATGCTTTAGTATAGAGGTCAGCGCGTTGAAAATCAGTATTAATTTTTACCACATCAATTAAGTTCTTTTCAAAACAATCTCGTATGAATGATATTTAATACCGATATGTTTGGTCTTAGGATGTTGGACCGATTTTTTTAGTTACTGCAATTGCAGCAGAGTTATCTACAAAAATAGGACTAGAATAGAACGTTAAACCGTAATCCCGCATTTGCTGTTGAATCCAGATGATTTGTGAACAGCAACTTGCAGCAACAACATATTCGGCTTCACAGTTGACAATGCAACCGATGTCTGCTTCTTACACTGCCAGGTAATTAATCTTCTCCCAAAGAATTGACACCCTGCTGATGTAGACTTGTAGTTCATCTTGCAGCCTCCGTAATCCGAGTCACTATACGCCGTGAGCAAAATCATCATCATGAGGATACCACAACCCAAGTGTGGGTGTACCCTTTAGATAGCGAAAAATCCTTTTGACCCCGATCAGATGATTGACCTTAGGTTAGCCTGATATCTAGAGCATAAACATGTCGCATACATGATATCAGGTCTAGAGGCAGTGAGATACATGAGGGATCCAATCATTCCTCGGTACATCGTGGCATCCACAAGATCTCCATTTTCATCAGGTGCTATGTCGTGATTCGTAGCAAGTGGAGTACCAGCAGCAGAAGCATTCTCCATGTCAAACGACTGAGAATGTCTCCTACGTACTTGGTCTGATGTAGGATGATCCCATTTGGTGTTTGATCCACCTGTAACCCGAGAAAGAACTTCATCTCCCCCATAGCACTCATCTCAAACTCTTTCTTCATAACTGCTTCAAACTCTTTGCATAACTCTTCGTTCTTTGAACCGAAAATTATGTCATCAACATAGATTTGTACGAGCAGTAGGTCGCCATCTTTTTCTTTAATGAACAACATGCAGTCAATGACTCCCCTGCGAAAGCCGTGTTTCACAAGATGAGTCGAGAGTTTCTCATACCAAGCTCTTGGAGCTGATGAAGCCCGTATAAAGCCTTGTCGAGCTTGTAGACTCTATCCCAATGATAAGGATCTTCAAATCCCTCGGGTTGACTGACTTAGACTGTTTCTCTGATTTCCCCATGAAGAAATGCACTCTTCACATCTAATTGATAGACTTTAATCTTCATGTACGATGCATAGGCAAGGAAGATACGAATGGATTCCATCGTTGCCACGGGTGCAAACACCTCATTGTAATCAATTCCCTCGACTTGGCGAAATCCCTAAACAACCAGTCGAGCCTTGTTCCTGATAATGACCCCTTGGTCATCTTTCTTGCATTTTAAAACCCATTTGGTGCCAATGACCTTAGCACCTTTAGGTCTATCAACCAGAGACCATACACCTAACTTCTTGAACTGAAGAAGTTCTTCTTGCATTGCACTCACCCATGCCTCATCATTTAGTGCTTCACTGACATATTTTTGCTCAACCTGTGAGACAAAACACTGATAGGCACCATCATGAATATATCCTGTTGATACAGGTATGTCCCTAGATCATGATATGTGATGTAATAGATCTTGTTTGGTATGATTAATGAAATGATGTTGATAGTTTGTTAGTTATAATGTTTAATGTTTCATTAATGTGTCGACATTGAATTGGTTAATTAGGTTAGTGATTGCTTGAATGATTACACATAATTTTTATTAATTAATTCATTCAAACTTAACATAATGAAGTTCTCATGCGAATGGCTCATGCGAATGAACCATACGCATGAATAACTTCACACAATTGACTCAGTCGCACGACTGAACCAGGAGACTGGATTAGTCGTACGATTGTAAAATAAGATTGGCTCAGTCGCACGACTGAACACTCAGTCGTACGAATGAATCAACCGCATGGTTCATTCGCATGACTGAACCAAACTAATGGTTCAGTCGCACAATTGAATAATACCAACCTATAAATACAACTCAATTCGTGAAAAAAAGGACTCTCGATCAATTACGATTCCAGACGTACCCTAGCCGTCCAGAAACCTCCCAATTCGTTCTCCAAGTTCATAGAACACATTAGATCGATTCCCAATTGATTTCTAACGTTAGTTTCAATTCTTGATTGATTCTTCGTGTGTTCTCACTGATTGGATCGCCAATCAAATAGGGTTCCGCACTATTTGATCTGGTTTACACGCTAATCTCTAGGTATTTCGGTCAAATACATGGTCCTAACAAGTGGTATCAGAGCTTTGGCTCTTGATTAAGTGTGATTCAATCAAGATTGATAAAAAGTTTGTGTTTTTGCACTAGAAACGCAATCTTTTGTGTCAAAAGTGATCTTGGACGTTCCCTGCTGATCAAAGTTTGGTTTCTACGGACTTAGGCAATTCAACCTTGCGAAAGTTCAAATTTTTACGGCTAAAGCACGTTTAACCTAGAAATTTTCGCATAACAGCAGCTTCAGTCGCACGAGTGAGCCATTCGCACGACTGGACTCATTTGCATTGCTCAGTCGCAAGATTGGACATAGTCGTATCTCCATTCGTACGATTGAACCGTTCGGTCGCACGGTTCATACGCATCAGATTCATTCGCACGACTGAGCTAATCACTTAGTTCAGCCGCACGATTGAACCAGTCGTAGAGTTCATACGCACGACTGAGAGTTCATACGCACGCCTAGTCCATTCGCATCCTTCAGTCGGCCGAGTGAAAATTGCTTATTAGACTTAAAGTTTTTTACAATGGAAGATCAAATGTCAGCCTTTACTGCTGGGAAGGACTCTAGGATCCAGAACCTGCTACTACTTGAGAGTGAGGTGGGTAATCATAATAAACCACCAAAGCTTTTAACGTTAGATGAGTTTCCCCACTGGAAACAACGTTTTGAGATCTACTTCAATGGAGTGGATTCGAATCTATGGGAGGCCATCGAGATTGGATATAGTACACCGGTGGGAGCCGATGGAGTAAAGTTAACCGTAGGAGGGATGGCAGACGCGCAGAAAGTCAAATATAATGCAGAGAAGAGGGTCTATGCATTGATTACACAGTCTATCCCTAAAGAGATATTCCACCAGTACTCAGAGAATAAGCAGTCCAAGAAACTATGGGATGAGCTAGAGAAAAGGTACGACGGGAATGCCTCGTTGAAGGCAATCAAGGCTAAGGAGTTAAAGAAGGAATTCGACAACTTCTCATCGATGGGAAACGAGAGTTTGGACGATGTTAATGATAGATTATACCATCTGATGAGTGAACTGCATACACATGGAGTGGCTACTACCATGGAAGAGAAAGTTAATAATTTTGCAGACGGATTGCCTGAAAAATGGGTTTCGTTCGTTTCTAATCTTAGACAGAATGGAATGCTGTCAAAACTGGATATTAATGACTTCATTCTTAAGTTGCGAGAAGAATCACTTAGAATGAAGTACGGAGCTCAGAAGTCTACGTACAATCAAAATCCAGCTTTATACATTGCCACTCCTCAAGCTAAGACATCTGGAGCACCCCTCCAGACTGCATTCGTGTCTAGCTCATCGAGTCCTACACATGCACCTGCTCCAGGTTCAAAAACATCAGGGTCTTCTTGTACCCAATACATTGGATCTGAAGCGAATGCTACTAGACTGAAGACCGAGAACCTCGGTAATGTGACTGTCGAAGTAGCTCGAGAGCACATGGATCTATTGGCAGCAATGGTCCATTCCTATGATGAACTTGTTGCTGGAAAGATTGGAAACTGCCATCTGGCAGACGAGGACTACGAGCAGGTGGACGAAATGGAGCTTGAGAGAATGGATATAATGTGGGCCTTAGCAAGTGCTGTCCGGAGGGCGAAGAAGTTTGTGAAAAAGACTGGACAGAACTTGGTTGCTACTAAGGATACCACCTTTGGCTTCGACAAGAGTAACTGACCTGCTTTAACTATGGTGAAAAGGGGCACTTCAAGAGAGAATGTGTGAAGCCAAAGAAGACTGGGAACAGGAACCCGTTCTCATCCTTCACTCGTCTAGACAAGCAAACTACCAATTCTACTTCCTCAAACAAGGACTCAAAAGCCTTGACTGCTCATGATGATGAAGGACAGGATTGGAGCTTTAGGTTTGTCTCATCAGGGGAATCAAACATTGCAAATGTAGAAGATATTGACAGTGATTCCGCTAGTGAAGGAGATCTAGCAGTTGAGATAGCAATGTCACATAGTGAAGAAGCAACTGCAACCGAGATCAGTTACAAGCCAAAAGTGGAGACTACCTTGTCAGCGACAGAAAAGACAGAAGCAAAAGAATCATAATCATCTGATACTGCATTGATGGGAAACGCTTCTGAATCAACTCAGGTAAGTACTACTGACACAATGTATAATAATCATGCTTGTTCTGATTGTGATGCCTTTAGGAATAGCATAGATGCTAAATTCGCTAGGTTATTAGATCATAATGATAACTTGATAAAAGATTTGCATCTATGCACTGAGGCTAATAGGGTATTAAAACAAAATGAGCTCAGTTATAAAGAAAAGATAGACCTTTTGACTAAACAGCTTAGGGAAACCGAAGTAGTTGCCTTTAATCAAGCTAATGAAATTAGGTATTATCTAAACTCCCTAGAAGACACTAAGAAGCAAAACGCAGTTCTAGAAGTAGAAGTAAATTCACTAAAACAGAAACCGCATAGTTGGACTAGTTCGTCGCACATAGTCCAACACTTAGTGAAAGAAAGGAACAACGGGGAGGGACTGGGTTATAAAGTGGTTCCGCCACCACCTGAGACTTTGATGAACCCTAAAACTAGACCTATAAATAGTAATCCCATCAAGGATCATGTAGTGTCTACTCCTCTTGTTAGTGATCCAGATTCCTTATGTTCATCTATTGACACTGGAAACAAACAAAAGGAGACCACTTCAAAGGCAAAGGGTAAATTGCCTTGTGTTAATCTGGAAAAGGAATTTGAAAAGGTTAACTTAAAGTCAGGTTCAAACAAAGTCAAATCAGAACCTAAAAGGGCTTTTAAGGATAATCTTTCACATACTTCAAGTCAAAGACCAATTAACCAAAAAGAAAAGGATCTCAAACAGGTTAAATCAGTTAATTTTGTTAAACCAGTAAACACATCAAAAGAACCAGAGTCAAAACCTAAAGTGAGTGACATTACTAGAGTGTCACACACGTCTCCACAAAGAAAGTTTAATCATAAAGTTGATAGCAGGGCATGCTACAACTGTGGAGAATGTGGACACATTGCTTCCTACTGTCCTCATTATCAGACACCTAGGAAGAAGAATGCACTTCAGGACTCAAAACCTAGGGCTTCTAAGAGGAGCTCTTTAACTCCACCTAGACGAACTAGTGAACAGAAAGTTCAATCTGTTAGCCAGTCGACTGTTTATCACAAACAGGCATTGCACAAATCTGGCTTATGGAAAGAGAAGTCAACTTCTGTGGCTGATAATGATGACAAGAAGGAACCTGAGCTACCCTCACCTTCTAAGGGTCAATGGGTTGAATTTCTGATGTGTGATGCCTCTGGGAAACCCAAGCCAGTAAAGGCTTGGGTTCCTAACCTAAACTAATCCTTTACCTTGTATGTGCAGGTTGTTCAATACAGTGCTGAAACTAACACGTGGATAGTAGACAGCGGAGCATCTAGGCACATGACAGGAAACAGAGCTCTTTTATCAAATGTCAAACAAATAAAAGGAGGGCATGTTTCGTTTGCTGGAAACAAGGGAGGATATATCACAGCTCAGGGAGAAGTTGGAAATCAGAAAGTTAAGTTTGATAGGGTGAACTATGTTCAGCAACTTCAAAACAACTTACTCTCTGTTTCACAAATATGTGATAAGGAGTTTAAAGTCATCTTCGACAACAAGAAGTGTTACGTACTGAAGAAAGACTACGTGATCCCAGAGAACCAAGTTTTGATGACTGCTTCAAGCTACAAAGATCTTTATGTCTTGGATCTGTCAACAGCTTCTACAATGGATCATGAGGTTCAGTGTTTTCTATCCAAAGCTACTGAAAAAGACTCCATCTCCTGGCATAGGAGAATGGGACACATCAGTCAAAGGAAGATGAATCACTTGATTCAGAAGGATCTGGTGAGAGGTGTAAATGTCAAGAACTTTTAGCTTCCTGATTTCTGTATAGCTTGCAAGAAAGGTAAACAGACAAAGAAGTCTCATATGGAAAAGAAAGTTAATTCAATAGAACTTCCTCTTGAACTTCTTCACATGGATCTGTTTGGTCCAATCAGTACAAAGAGCATTGCAGGCGACTTGTACTGTTTTGTGGTCATCGATGACTACTCAAGGTTCACTTGGGTAATGTTTCTGAAATCCAAATCAAAAACATTTGAATCATTCAAGGAGTTGGTAACCACACTGGAATCTCTCTACAAGCTGAAAGTCAGACAAGTACGCTCAGACAACGGAACGGAATTCAAGAACCAGTGGATGGAGGCATACTGCAAGGAAAAGGGAATTGTGCATCAATTCACTTCTGCCTACACACCTCAGATGAATGGCGTTGCTGAGAGAAAGAACAAAAGCTTGATAGAGACAGCACGGACTATGCTGGCAGACTCGAAACTGCCTATCCAATTCTGGAATGAGGCAGTGGCAAATGCATGTTATACACTGAATCGAGTCCTGATAGTCAAGCGCCACGGAAAAACATGTTACGAGCTACTATAAAGACGCAAACCGAACTTGGAGTATCTCGAACCATTTGGGGCGCCGTGCACACTTCTGAAGAAGACACAAGAAGGTAAATTCAGCGAGAAGGCAGATGAAGGCATCTTTCTAGGATACAACATTCCTAACAAACGAGTTTACAATAATCAACAGGTCTAGTAGAAGTTTGGTGTAATGTTGATGTTCAACGATTCACCACACCACCTACTGGCAAAGGACCGCCTACTTCTTTGAATATGATGGATTCTTCAAGTCATTCAACATTCCTCTCTCTCCCTCGGATGACATCTAGCTCACAGGGAGAATCATCTACTCATTCAGGGGGAGTAATCGACGACAATGACACCTCCTCTGAAAATGAAGCTGAAGAAGATTCCCAGAACAGTCAGGAGGAACAGGTTCCAGTTCCCCAAATGGTTCGAGATACTCCAAGTTCGGTTTGCGTCTTTGTAGTAGCTCGTAACATGTTTTTCCGTGGCGCTTGACTATCAGGACTCGATTCAGTGTATAACATGCATTTGCCACTGCCTCATTCCAGAATTGGATAGGCAGTTTCGAGTCTGCCAGCATAGTCCGTGCTGTCTCTATCAAGCTTTTGTTCTTTCTCTCAGCAATGCCATTCATCTGAGGTGTGTAGGCAGAAGTGAATTGATGCACAATTCCCTTTTCCTTGCAGTATGCCTCCATCCACTGGTTCTTGAATTCCGTTCCGTTGTCTGAGCGTACTTGTCTGACTTTCAGCTTGTAGAGAGATTCCAGTGTGGTTACCAACTCCTTGAATGATTCAAATGTTTTTGATTTGGATTTCAGAAACATTACCCAAGTGAACCTTGAGTAGTCATCGATGACCACAAAACAGTACAAGTCGCCTGCAATGCTCTTTGTACTGATTGGACCAAACAGATCCATGTGAAGAAGTTCAAGAGGAAGTTCTATTGAATTAACTTTCTTTTCCATATGAGACTTCTTTGTCTGCTTGCCTTTCTTGCAAGCTACACAAAAATCAGGAAGCTGAAGGTTCTTAACATTAACTCCTCTCACCAGATCCTTCTGAATCAAGTGATTCATCTTCCTTGACTAATGTGTCCCATTCTCCTATGCCAGGAGATGGAATCCTTTTCAGTAGCTTTAGATAGAAAACACTGAACCTCATGATCCATTGTAGAAGTTGTTGATAGATCCAAGACATAAAGATCTTTATATCTTGAAGCAGTCATCAAAACTTGGTCCTTTGGGATCACGTAGTCTTTCTTCAGTACGTAACACTTCTTGTTGTCGAAGATGACTTTAAATTCCTTATCACATATTTGAGAAACAGAGAGTAAGTTGTTTTGAAGTTGCTGGACGTAGTTCACCCTATCAAACTTAACTTTCTGATTTCCAACTTCTCCCTGAGCTGTGATATAGCCTCCCTTGTTTCCAGCAAACGAAACATGCCCTCCTTTTATTTGCTTGACGTTTGATAAAAGAGCTCTGTTTCCTGTCATGTGCCTGGATGCTCCGCTGTCTACTATCCACGTGTTAGTTTCAACACTGTATTGAACAACCTGCGCATACAAGGTAAAGGATTAGTTTAGGTTAGGAACCCAAGCCTTTACTGGCTTGGTTTCCCAGAGGCATCATACATCAGAAATTCAACCCATTGACCCTTAGAAGGTGAGGGTAGCTCAGGTTCCTTCTTGTCATCATTATCAGACATAGAGATTGACTTCTCTTTCCATAAGCCAGATTTGTGCAATGCCTGTTTGTGATAAACAGTCGACTGGCTAATGGGTTGAACCTTCTGTTCACTAGTTCTTCTAGGTGGAGTTAAAGAGCTCCTTTTAGAAGACTTAGGTTTTGAGTCCTGAAGTTCAATCTTCTTCCTAGGTGTCTGATAATAAGAACAATAGGAAGCAATGTGTCCACATTCTCCATAGTTGTAGCACGCCCTGCTATCAACTTTATGATTAAACTTTCTTTGTGGAGATGTGTGTGACACTCTAGTAACATCACTCACTTTAGGTTTTGACTCTGGTTCTTTTGATGTTTTTACTGGTTTAACAAAATTAACTAATTTAACCTGTTTGACATCCTTTTCTTTTTGGTTAATTGGTCTTTGACTTGAAGTATGTGAAAGATTATCCTTAAAAGCCCTTTTAGGTTCTGATTTGACTCTGTTTGACCCTGACTTAAAGTTAACCTTTTCAAATTCCTTTTCCAGATTAACACAGGGCAATTTACCCGTTGCCTTTGAAGTGACCTCCTTTTGTTTGTTTCCAGAGTCAATAGATGAACATAAGGAATCTGGATCACTAACAAGAGGAGTAGACACTACATGATCCTTGATGGGATTACTATTTACTGGTCTAGTCTTAGTGTTCATTAAAATCTCAAATGGTGGTGGAACCATTTTGTAACCCAATCCCTCCCTGTTGTTCCTGTCTCTCACTAAGTGTTGGACTATGTGTGAAGAACTAGTCCAACTATGCAGTTCTGTTTTAATGAATTTACTTCTACTTCTAGAACTGCCTTTTGCTTCTTAGTGTCTTCTAAGGAGTTTAGATAGTACCTAATGTCATTAGCTTTGTTAAATGCAACTACTTCGGTTTCCCTAAGTTGTTTAGTCAAAAGGTCTATCTTTTCTTTATAATTATGCTCATTTTGTTTTAGTACCCTATTAGCCTCAGTGCACAGTTGCAAGTCTTTTACTAAGTTATCATTATGATCTAATAACCTAGTAAAATTTTCATCTATGCTATTCCTAAAAGTATCATAATCAGAACAAGCATGATTATTAAACATTTGGTCAGTAGTACTTACCTGAGTTGATTCAGAAGAGTTAGCCATCAACGCAGCATCAGATGTCTCTGGTTCTGGTGATTTTGTCTTTTCTGTCTCTGACGTGGTAGTATCCTCTTTAGGCTGGTAACTGACCTCGGTTGCAGTTGCTTCTTCACTATGTGACATCGCTATCTCAACTGCTAGATCTCCTTCACTAGCGGAATCACTGTCAATATCTTCTACACTTGCAATGTTTGATTCCCCAGGTGAGACAAACCTAAAGCTCCAATCCTGTCCTTCATCATCATGAGCAGTCAAGGCTTTTGGATCCTTGTTTGATGAAGTAGAACTGGTAGCCTGCTTGTCTTGACGAGTGAAGGACGAGAATGGGTTCCCGTTACCCGTCTTCTTAGGCTTGACACATTCTCTTTTGAAGTGCCCCTTCTCTCCACAGTTGAAGCACGTCACTTTGCTCTTGTCAAAGCCGAATGTGGTGTCCTTAGTCACTACTAAGTTCTGTCCGGTTTGTTTTACAAACTTCTTTGCCCTCCGGACAGCACTAGCTAAAGCCCACATTATATCCATTCTCTCAAGCTCCATTTCGTCCACCTGCTCGTAGTCCTCGTCTGCCAAATGGCAGTTTCCAATCTTTCCAGCAACCAGTTCATCATAAGAATGAACCACTGCTGCCAAAAGATTCATGTGCTCTCGAGCTACATCCACAGTCACATTACCGAGGTTCTCGGTCTTCAGTCTAGTAGCATTCGCTTCAGATCCAATGTATTGGGTACAAGAAGACCCTGACGTTTCTGAACCTGAAGGAGGTGCATGTGTAGGACCCGATGAGCTAGACACAAATGCAGTCTGGAGTGGTGCTCCAGATTCTTAGCTTGAGGCGTGGCATTGTATAAAGCTGGATTTTGATTGTACGTAGACTTCTGAGCTCTGTACTTCATTCTAAGTGATTCTTCTCGTAACTTAAAAATGAAGTCATTAATATCCAGTTTTGACAGCATTCCATTCTGTCTAAGATTAGACACGAATGAAACCCATTTTTCAAGCAATCCGTCTGCAAAATTAGTAACTTTCTCTTCCATGGTAGTAGCCACTCCATGTGTATGCAGTTCACTCATCAGATGGTAGAATCTATCTATAACGTCGTCCAAACTCTCGTTTCCCATCAATAAGAAGTTGTCGAATTCCTTCTTTAACTCCTTAGCCTTGATTGCCTTCAATGAGGCATTCCCGCCGTACCTCTTTTCTAGCTCATCCCATAGTTTCTTGGACTGCTTATTCTCTGAGTATGGTGGAATATGTCTTTAGGGATAAACTGTGTAATCAATGCATAGACCCTCTTCTCTGCATTATATTTGACTTTCTGCGCGTCTGTCATCCCTCCTAAGGTTAACTTTACTCCATCGGCTCCCACCGACGTACTATATCCAATCTCGATGGCTTCCCACAGATTCGGATCCACTCCATTGAGGTAGATCTCAAAACGTTGTTTCCAGTGGGGAAACTCATCTAACATTAAAAGCTTTGGTGGTTTATTATGATTACCCACCTCACTCTCAAGTAACAGCAGGTTCTAGATCCTAGAGTCCTTCCCAGCAGTAAGGCTGACATTTGATCTTCCATTGTGAATAACCTTAAGTCTAATACACAATTTTCACTGGGGCGACTGAAGGGTGCGAATGGACTAGTTGTGCGTATGAACTCTACGACTGGTTCAATCGTGCGGCTGAACTAAGTGATTAGCTCAGTCCAAGAGCCAAAGGTTTTTCGTGCAAAAACACCAACTTTTTATCAATCTTGATTGAATCACACGTAATCAAGAGCCAAAGCTCTGATACCACTTGTTAAGACCTGGTATTTGAACGAAATACCTGGAGATTAGCGTGTATACCAGATCAAATAGTGAGGAATCCTATTTGATTGGCGATCCAATCAGTGAGAACACACGAAGAATCAATCAGGAATTGAAACTAACGTTAGAAATCGATTGAGAATCGATCTAATGTGTTCTGTGAACTTGGAGAACGAGTTGGGAGGTTTCTGGACGGCTAGGGTACGTCTGGAATCGTAATTGATCGAGAGTTCTTATTTTTCACGAATTGAGTTGTATTTGTAGGTTGGTATTATTCAATCGTGCGACTGAACCATTAGTATGGTTCAGTCGTGTGAATGAACCATGCGGTTGATTCATTCGCATGACTGAGTGTTTAGTCGTGCGACTGAGCCAATCTTATGTTACAATCATACGACTGATTCAGTCTCCTGGTTCAGTCGTGCGACTGAGTCATTCGTATGAAGGTGTTCATGCTTATGGTCCATTCGTATGGGCCATTCGCATGATAACTTCATTATTTTAAGTTTGAATGTATTAATTAGTAAACATTATATGTAAACATTCAATCAATCACTAACCTAATTAATTAATTTAATATCAACTTATTAATGAAATATTAATCATTACAAATCACAAACACCCAATATCATTTCATTAGTCATATCAAATTACACCAGAATCAGATAAACAAGATCTATTACATTTCATATCATGATCTAGGGACATACATGTATCAACAAGTTTAATCACAAGAATTTACTTTTTTAGTATAATTACACGACCTTGCCTGCAGATCATAGCTGATCACGTCAGACTTTATAATCGAGTGAAGTATGCAACTGATTAAAACTGATGTATTATCATTTCTCACATATTGCAATGGTAGATCCAATCCTAAAGAATTGAACAACTAAACTATATTTTTTGTATTTTTCATTTTATATTTTTCTCTTTTGGTTTTGCAATTTTCTAATGTTTTATTTTCTTTTTTCATTTAGCATGCACACACAATATACATAATTAGGCAGTTGACTTTAACGGTTTAACTTTTGATTTGTTTATGAAATGGAGGGAGGGTTATCATCATTTTGATGAAGAAAAATCAGTTTTCAACATGATTAATAAGACCAATTAACTCAACTAGATACTCAAATCTTCCTGGTAAGAATGCTTTTGTAAACAAGTCAACCAACTATTTTTGAGTTGATATCTGAATCAAAATAATTAAACCTTTTTCAGAGTTGTCTCTTAGAAAATGATATCAAATTTCGATATGTTTTATTTTAGAATGTTATACAGGATTAGCTGTTATAAACATAGTAGTTGTGTTATCAATATAAATAAGTTTTTTAAGAAAATTGAACCTGTAATCCAGTAGTTGATTTTACAACCAAACGATTTCAGAACATCCTGCTGATGTAACAATGTACTTAGCTTTTGCAGTTGAGACTGGGACATTTGTTTGTTTCTTACACTGCCATAAAACTAATCGAGGACCCAAAACCTAACAACCACCCATGGTAGATTTTGTGACATCTGGTAAATTTCCGTTACCAAACTCCGTTAGTTCCGTTAAGTTGTGCATACACGTGTCGTGAACACACACTAGTTGTCATTTAACATTGGTGACCTAATAATAATAATAATGTTACGTTATTGATAATCTAATTGATTATGTGATTATTGTGTTATGCTTATGTGTTTACACAATTTAAACGTTAACAGTGAATTTTATCGCGTAACGTGAAAACGCGTATATTTAAATTGCCAATCTTGCGAGTTGTGGAAATAATGTAAATATTATTATTGTTGATTAATAATGTTGGTATTATTAAGTTAAAACCTTTCAAAAAGTTTTTAAAAGAATAGTTTTTATAAAATATAAAATAAAGGGGGTTAAGTGTAATTACTAAAACTAAAACTTAACAAACCCTAATCCCCCGAACCCCCAAATCGGCCGCAAACCATCACCCTCACTTCTCCAATTGCGATTTCAACCTAGAACTAACCTTCAAGCCAAGATTTTGATCGATTTCAAGCAATACAACTCGTGGGAATCATCAATTGCAAGCTATAACACATTTAAAGGTTAGATTTTTCATGTTTTTGTGGGTTTTTGTTGAGGGCCGAACCCTAGTTGCGAAATTGGTCTTCATGGGGTTGAATTTGATGTTGTTTGATGATGTTAATATGTTAGTTGCATTGATTACATGTTGTTTAACGTTGATTATGCATGAATTGTATGTTTTTAGTGGATTGATCATGAACTTTGATTATAGGCAAACCCTGATTCAAAAATTTATGAGATTATGGATGAATGATGATTGTTTGATGAATGTTTGATGATTAATAGGTTGTATGAATGTTAGGATACATTGATTTTGCAAGAAATTGGTGAATTGAAGTTGGTGTTCATAGGTTACTAATAATAGTAACTTTATTTTGCATGTAATGTTGGATTATTGATGAATGATGTTATGGATGTGTTCATGATGATGATTAGAGACTAGATTGTTGTTATGAATGCTAGAAATCTTTGAAATGGATGTTGTTGTTCATAACTTGCCAAAATTAGAAACTTTTATTCATGAAGATTGTTAGATTATGGTGATTAGGTATTGTTGATCATGTCTAGATATTGTTATGAGCTTGAATTGGTATATTACTAATGAATTCATGAATGCATAGGATGTTTGATAGATTTTGGGATGTGCTTTCCCAAAAGGGAAACTTTATTTATGCAAAATGTGAAAATTGATAGTTTGAACATGTTTGGGATGCTAGGAGCATGTTAGTATGATTATGGATGAATTCAATTGTGGTAGAACATGCTAATCTAGTTGTATGTGATGTTTGGATAATCACGGGTGATGTTTGGACTTTGATGATCATGTATGATGTTGATGTTGATTAGTAGTTTAGACATCATGTTTGGCACTACAAATTGATTGCTGTGATGTTGTTGAATGCAATGCACAGGGTTAATGAATATGATTATGATCATCATACATGCGTGCGAATCTGAGGCCCCTACTTAGTAGGATTGGCAGGGTTTAGGATGTGAAGTCGTGAGTGGCTTCACATGGCATGTGGTGAGTGGTTTGATCCTTGTGTGACATGTTAGTTGTGTTATAACTGGTGGACATGTTAATGTTCTAGATTCGCATGACTTGTATGATACTTGATTGTATGATGATCTAAGTGATACACCTGGATGATATAGCATACATATGATCTATTTTAACTGTTAACTATGTATGATATGTGTGTATGATTACTTGAATGGCTTACAACACATAAAGTCACCAACGGGTCAAACGGGTCAACCAGGTCAAACCTGTCTGTTTTGTTTGAAATCTTGAGTCCTTGGTTGTAGTGTACTTAGGGTCTCATATGTTCTTTGATTACACGTACTCATGTACTTATATGATCTAGGTAACCTCTGAAGGTTGTCTGTCTATTCTATTTGTCAAGTCAAACCCTAAGTATCTTACGCATATCAGGTGAGTTCATGCCCCACTTTTTGTTTACTCTCTTTTGGGGGAGATAGCATACTGGTAAATCACGAACGCTTTATATATTCAAGTTGTGTACAATATTATATAGTGTTGATATCATGGAAAAGTCCTCACACTTTCGAATTGTTAATATTGAATAGCGGGGAAATTTGGGTAGTACTACTGGGTCTGACGAGCCCCACCTGTGTGACTCGAGGTCAACCGGGTGCAAGTTGTCCTAATGAACATTGTCACGACCTGTTAAGTCATGGCAGGAGGCAACAACGTAACACAGTCAGCTTCAATTGCGAAATCGCTATGAAATAATATTTATTGTTAATGGACTAGCCAACTGTTACAATGCGCTACTTGTATATATCTATTATTAAACTGTTTATGTTTGAATATCTCTTGAACTCACCAACCATTGTGTTGACATTTTAGTATGCTATTCTTAGGTCATTAGCTTGCTTGCCATAGGAGCACTGCATGGTTCACTGCATTCTAAGACTCGGTCTTCAAGACAATTTTAGCATTTTAATGATTATTTGTTTACTCTTTTGGGTTGACACATGTTTTGCCATAGTTACACTTTTATTCTTTGGGTTGTTTTCAAAATGCTTCCGCACTGTTTAAAGTTTGTACTTTGGTTGATTTTATTTAAATTATGGCATATAGAGTCGTTCTGTGTAACTATTGACTGTGATCCTGGTTTGTTCACACGCCTCGCGATAAAACTACGCAAGTGGATTTTGAGGGTGTGACAGATTGGTGTCAGAGCTATTGGTTATAGGGAACTAGGTTGCATAGACACTACACTATAACCGCACATAGTTAATTAGTTACCTGTGCCTTATTCTCATCTACTGTATACTCATTGGCATACACGTCACACTCTCTGCAGCATGGCATCGTCATCGAGAGCTCTGGGAAAACGACCTGAATCACCTTCACCATCTGAATCCCCACCTACACACCTGTACCTAATGATGGATTGATTGGCCCCGGCTGGCTTATCCTCGAGAGGAGATTGACTGGGATCAACCCTTTGCATTGATGAAGCGTGACCCTCACTAGACTGGCGTTTCTATCCTAGATTTGTTGATCATATCATGTTTAGGGAGCGCATACCTGTCCCGAGGCCTAGGACTAGGAACAATGCCGACCAACCAATGCCTTCACTCCCACGGACGGTGCAGTCCAACGAGCAACTCATTGCTGCACTAGTGGCTGCACTGGACATTGAGCATCATCGAGTAAGGCGGCTCACGGGTGATGTCTGTACACTGCAGCAAGAGGTGTACAACCTGAGACATCAATTGGATGAACTCTAGGAACAACACGGGAAGACCCTAAACGTGTGTCACCATATGCAAGATGGTCTCATGGCACTCCAAGGGCGCGTGACTGCTCGTGAACAGCGGAACGCCGTAGCTGATAATAGGATTGCCATTTTAGAAGCTCAACTAGCGGCACTTCAGATTGCTATAGCTCCTGCTCCTGCAGCAGACCCTGAGGATGAGGAGGATCCCGAGGAGGGACCCGAAGAGGAGGAACCGTAGGAGATGGAGGATGACAGTGATGGGTCAGATGTTTTCGATTGACTTCTTTATATGACTTAGACTATGTAGTGTTTCCTTTTTGAAACCTATGTGGGAAGGGTTGTTTCCCCACATGAATGACAAACTTCAATTTTGGCATTGATAAATACATTATGACTCATTTACAATTTATTTACTTTGGTTATTATTTTGTTATGAATGTTGTGGTTGTGATGATTCATTATTTCTTTTATTTACTGTTTACTATGCTTCAATGAGTTAAATGTGTTTGATGCTACTCATTATTGTATTTGTGAATGTAAAGTGAAAAGAATGGACGCCCGCGGACGTGGGCGTGGTCGTGGACGCGGACGTGGACATGGCACCGGAGAACAGGGCGGTGGTGCTATTAACATGACCCCCGCAGAATTGGCTGCTCTAATTAATGAGCATGTTCAGGCGGCAGTGGCTGCTGCCCACGTGGGTCAACCAGCAGGTAAACAATGATAGAAAGATAAAACTGATATCCTTCATCACTGTATGGGATGTCTAATTAATGTGTGTTGTGTTAAAACAGGACCACCAGTGTGTACCTACAAGTCCTTTATGGACTATAAGCCACACACCTACAGCAGTACATAAGGTGCTGTAGGGCTTGTGCGATGGTTCGAGAAGACTGAGTCTGTCTTCTCTAAATGCAATGTCCACCTGCGGATCAAGTAAAGTATGCCACCGGGACATTAGAGGGTGCTGCTCTGTCTTGGTGGAACGCGCAAGTCCATATGCTTGGACAAGCGATGGCGAATGGACTTCTATGGGATGAGTTCTAAGCAATGATGACTGAGGAGTATTGTCCTCGCAACAAAGTGCAGAAGTTAGAAATGGAGTTCTGGCAATTGAAGATGCAGGGCTCGGAAATCGAGGCTTACACCACCAGAGCCCATGAATTAGCAACTCTGTGCCCGGGAATGGTGAACGAGGTGCATAAAAGGGTAGAGCATTACATACGGGGATTGGTACCCGAAATCCAAAGTATGGTAACTGCTTCCAACCCCGCCACAATTCAGCAAGCCATCCAGCTAGCTCACAGGATAACTGACCAGGCCGTGGAGCAGGGACGTCTACCCAAACGGGGCGTTGTGGCAAGCGTGCCCGACAATAAAAGAAAGTGGGATAATGCCAACAACACCAAAGCATCATCATCTTCTAGCGGTCAACCTCAACCTCAACAGCAACAACAGCCGGTTCAGCAACAACGGAGGTTCGACAATAACCGTAATTTCAACCAAACGCCTGCAAATAATCAAGGACCCAGTGGTTATGGTGGTAGGCATCCGAAGTGCACTCGATGTAATTACCATCATGTGGGAAGGTGTGATAACCTCAAGTGTCAACGCTGTGGAAAAATTGGACACGCTGCTAAGGATTGTCGTGGTGAACTGGTAAGGAGGCCACAACAACCTCAAGAAACTCCCAAGGGTTGTTTTGAATGTGGGAAAGAAGGGCATTACAGGCGAAATTGCCCACAACTAAGGAGGAATGGTAATGGCAACAACAACAACAACAACAACAATACCAACAACCACGGTAACAACAACAACAATGGTAATAACAATAACGATGGAAATGGTACTGGTAATGGCGGCAATAAAGATAGAGCCAAGGGGAGAGCCTTCGTCATTGGATCAGGTGAGGCTCTAAATGATCCAACAACTATTATTGGTAGATTCTCTGTTAATGGTTGTTTTGCTACGATACTGTTTGATACTGGAGCCAATAGGAGTTTTGTGTCCTTAAAGTTCTATAGTCTTTTAAGTGATATACCCTCTGCTTTAGAATCTAAATACACTATGGAATTAGCCGACAGTAAACAAATCCATGTAACGCATATCCTTAAAGACTATAAGATAGAACTTGCTGGTCATACATTCACTATAGATCTTATGCCTGTTACGCTGGGAGTTTTGATGTTGTGATAGGCATGGATTGGCTCTCTAGCAAGCAAGCGGAAGTCATATGTCATGAGAAGATCATACGAATCCCGGTTGGTGATAAAATCCTTACCGTCAGAGGTGATAGGAGTGGTGCTGTGATAGGCATCATCTCATTCGTGAAAGCCCAAAACTTGTTACGAAAGGGCCGTGTGGCTATCCTAGCACTTGTAACCGAGAAGCAGACGGAAGAAAGGAGAATGGAGGATATTCCCATAGTACGCGATTTTCCAGAGGTGTTTCCAGAGGATCTTCCTGGATTACCACCTCACCGCCAAGTGGAATTCCAGATTGAGTTGACTCCCGGCGTAGCTCCAATTGCTAGGGCACCTTATCGATTAGCACCGAACGAACTACAGGAGTTGTCGTCACAACTCCAGGAGCTTTTAGATAAGGGCTTTATTTGACCTAGCACATCACCTTGGGGAGCTCCTGTTCTCTTTGTTAAGAAGAAGGATGGCACATTCCGGATGTGCATCGATTATAGAGAGTTAAACAAAGTAACAGTCAAGAACCGATACCCTTTACCTCGTATCGACGACTTGTTCTATCAGCTCCAAGGATCAAGCTATTATTCGAAGATTGACTTGAGATCTGGTTATCACCAACTTAGCGTTCGAGAAGAAGACATTCCCAAGACTGCGTTTCATACTCGTTATGGTCATTATGAGTTCTTCGTCATGCCTTTTGGGTTGACTAATGCACCTGCTGTGTTCATGGACCTCATGAACCGCGTGTGCAAACCCTATCTTGATCAGTTTGTCATTGTGTTCATCGATGATATACTGACATATTCTAGGACCAAGGAGGAGCATGAAGAGCACTTACGAATGATCTTGGAACTGTTGAAAAATGAGCAGCTGTATGCTAAATTCTCAAAGTGTGAGTTTTGGATAAGAGAAGTGCAATTCCTAGGTCATATTGTTAATTAGAAGGGGATACATGTTGATCGTGCCAAAATTGAGGCGATAAAGAATTGGACTACACCCAAAATGCCGAGCGAGATAAGATAATTTCTGGGATTAGCAGGATACTACCGACGATTCATAGAAGGATTTTCTAAGATCGCACAACCTCTCACAGCCTTGACTCACAAAGGAACGACATACAAATGGAGTGAGAGTCAAGAATCAGCTTTCCAATTATTAAAACAAAAACTCTGTACTGCCCTGATATTAGCATTACCAGAGGGAACGAATGACTTTGTGGTGTATTGCGATGCATCCATTCAAGGATTGGGTTGTGTCTTGATGCAACGAGATAAGGTGATAGCCTACGCCTCGAGACAACTAAAGGTTCATGAGAAGAACTATACCACCCATGACTTAGAATTGGGTGCAGTGGTTTTTTCCTTAAAGATCTGGAGACATTACTTGTATGGTACCAAGTGCACTATCTACACTGATCACAAGAGTCTTCAACATATCTTCGAGCAAAAAGAGTTGAATATGAGGCAGCAACGTTGGGTGGAACTACTAAACGATTATGATTGTGCTATTAAGTACCATCCGGGAAAGGCGAACGTAGTTGCCGATGCCTTAAGCAGGAAGGAAATAGCTAAACCCTGACGGGTGCGAGCTTCACAACTTACTATCAGTACCCAACTGCCCAAACAAGTTAAGGAGGTGCAGATAGAAGCTTTAAAAGCAAAAAATATTGGTTCTGAGTCATTAAGGGGAATGTATAAACAGCTAGTGGTGAAAGAGGATGGAATTCGGTATTTCATGGATAGACTTGGGTGCCTGTTTATGGAAATCTGAGAGATTTAGTTATGAGCGAGGCACACAAATCTAAGTATTCTATACATCCTGGATCCGACAAGATGTATCATGACCTAAAGGCGCACTATTGGTGGCCTAACATGTAAGCGGATGTAGCTACGTACGTGAGCAAGTGTTTGACCTGCTCGAAAGTAAAAGTGGAATATCAAAAACCATCCGAACTGTTACAACAACCTGAGATTCCAATGTGGAAATGGGAACAGATCTCCATGGATTTTGTTACTAAACTACCCCGGACTAGTACTGGTTGTGACACGATATGGGTTATTGTGGATCGATTAACAAAGTCTGCTCACTTCCTTGCAATTAAGGAAACTGACAAGATGGAGAAATTAACTCGACTGTACCTTAAAGAGATCGTTTCGAGACATGGTGTACCGATCTCAATTATTTCCGATCGTGACGCTCGTTTCACGTCACATTTCTGGCAATCATTGATGAAATCTTTGGGTACACGGTTGGATATGAGTACTGCATATCATCCACAGATGGATGGCCAGAGTGAGCGTACCATACAGACGTTGGAAGATATGCTATGGGCTTATGTGATTGACTTCGGGAATAACTGGGAAATTCACCTACCATTGGTGGAGTTTTCTTATAACAACAGTTATCATACTAGTATACAGGCAGCACCTTTCGAGGCGCTGTATGGGAGAAAATGTCGATCACTAGTTTGCTGGGCAGAAATTGGTGATAGTCAGATAACAGGTCCCGAGTTAATTGATGAGACAACTGAGAAGATTGTACAGATACGGAACCGTATGGCTACAGTGCGAGACAGACAAAAGAGTTATGCTGACAAGAGACGGAAACCTTTAGAGTTTCAGGTTGGTGACAAGGTTTTGTTGAAAGTCTCACCATGGAAAGACATAGTTCGGTTTGGCAAACGAGGGAAACTAAATCCGAGGTATGTTGGACCATTTGAAATAGTGGAAAGAATAGGTCCAGTAGCCTATCGACTAGCCCTACTTGATTCGCTAAGTGGAATCCATGATGTATTTCATGTGTCAAACCTGAAGAAGTGCATAACTGATGAAACAATGGTCGTACCACTAGAAGAAATTCAAGTGGATGAACAATTATGTTTTATTGAAGAACAGTTGAGGTGATGGACCGTGAGGTGAAAACACTTAAGCAAAGCAAGATACCTATTGTTAAAATCCGTTGGAATTCGCGGCGTGGACCAGAATTCACATGGGAACGAGAAGATCAAATGAAGCTTAAGTACCCTCAACTATTCGAAAGGACGATGCCAGCAGACGAAGGTATTGATTTAAATTTCGGGATGAAATTTCTTTCAACATGGGATGATGTGACAACTCATCCAAAACTAACTCGATTTCGATTTCTGTGTGCCAATGCAGTGGACCAGTGATGGAACACTCAAACCATGTAACGCAATTTTCGGGATGAAAATTCTTTCAACATGGGGATAATGTGACATCCGGTAAATTTCCGTTACCAAACTCCGTTAGTTCCGTTAAGTCTTGCATACACGTGTCGTGAACACACACTAGTTGTCGTTTAACGTTGGTGACCTAATAATAATAATAATGTTACGTTATTGATAATCTAATTGATTATGTGATTATTGTGTTATGCTTATGTGTTTACACAATTTAACGTTAACGGTGAATTTTATCGCGTAACGTGAAAACGCGTATATTTAAATTGCCTATCTTGTGAGTTCTGGAAATAATGTAAATATTATTATTGTTGATTAATAATGTTGGTATTATTAAGTTAAAACCTTTCAAAAAGTGTTTAAAAGAATAGTTTTTATAAAATATAAAATAAAGGGGGTTAACTGTAATTACCTAAAACTAAAACTAACAAAATTAACAAACCCTAATCCCCCAAACCCCCAAATCGGCCGCAAACCATCACCCTCACCTCTCCAATTGAAATTTCAACCTAGAACTAACCTTCAAGCCAAGATTTTGATCGATTTCAAGCAATACAACTCGTGGGAATCATCAATTGCAAGCTATAACACGTTTAAAGGTTAGATTTTTCATGTTTTTGTGGGTTTTTGTTGAGGGCCGAACCTAGTTGCGAAATTGGTCTTCATGGGGTTGAATTTGATGTTGTTTGATGATGTTAATATGTTAGTTGGATTGATTACATGTTGTTTAACGTTGATTATGCATGAATTGTATGTTTTTAGTGGATTGATCATGAACTTTGATTATAGGCAAACCCTGATTCAAAAATTTATGAGATTATGGATGAGTGATGATTGTTTGATGAATGTTTGATGATTAATAGGTTGTATGAATGTTAGGATACATTGATTTTGCAAGAAATTGGTGAATTGAAGTTGGTGTTCATAGGTACTAATAATAGTAACTTTATTTTGCATGTAATGTTGGATTATTGATGAATTGATGTTATGGATGTGTTCATGATGATGATTAGAGACTAGATTGTTGTTATGAATGCTAGAAATCTTTGAAATGGATGTTGTTGTTCATAACTTGCCAAAAGTAGAAACTTTTGTTCCTGAAGATTGTTAGATTATGGTGATTAGGTATTGTTGATCATGTCTAGATATTGTTATGAGCTTGAATTGGTATATTATTAATGAATTCATGAATGCATAGGATGTTTGATAGATTTTGGGATGTGCTTTCCCAAAAGGGAAACTTTATTTATGCAAAATGTGAAAAATGATAGTTTGAACATGTTTGGGATGTTAGGAGCATGTTAGTATGATTATGGATGAATTCAATTGTGGTAGAACATGGTAATCTAGTTGTATGTGATGTTTGGATACTCATGGGTGATGTTTGGACTTTGATGATCATGTATGATGTTGATGTTGATTAGTAGTTAGGACATCATGTTTGGCACTACAAATTGATTGCTGTGATGTTGTTGAATGCAATGCACAGGGTTAATGAATATGATTATGATCATCATACATGCGTGCGAATCTGAGGCCCCTACTTAGTAGGATTGGCAGGGTTTAGGATGTGAAGTCGTGAGTGGCTTCACATGGCATGTGGTGAGTGGTTTGATCCTTGTGTGACATGTTAGTTGTGTTATAACTGGTGGACATGTTAATGTTCTAGATTCGCATGACTTGTATGATACTTGATTGTATGATGATCTAAGTGATACACCTGGATGATATAGCATACATATGATCTATTTTAACTGTTAACTATGTATGATATGTGTGTATGATTACTTGAATGGCTTACAACACATAAAGTCACCAACGGGTCAAACGGGTCAACCAGGTCAAACCTGTCTGTTTTGTTTGAAATCTTGAGTCCTTGGTTGTAGTGTACTTAGGGTCTCATATGTTCTTTGATTACACGTACTCATGTACTTATATGATCTAGGTAACCTCTGAAGGTTGTCTGTCTATTCTATTTGTCAAGTCAAACCCTAAGTATCTTTACGCATATCAGGTGAGTTCATGCCCCTTTTTGTTTACTCTCTTTTGGGGGAGATAGCATACTGGTAAATCACGAACGCTTTATATATTCAAGTTGTGTACAATATTATATAGTGTTGATATCATGGAAAAGTCCTCACACTTTCGAATTGTTAATATTGAATAGCGGGGAAATTTGGGTAGTACTACTGGGTCTGACGAGCCCCACCTGTGTGACTCGAGGTCAACCGGGTGCAAGTTGTCCTAATGAACATTGTCACGACCTGTTAAGTCATGGCAGGAGGCAACAACGTAACACAGTCAGCTTCAATTGCGAAATCGCTATGAAATAATATTTACTGTTAATGGACTAGCCAACTGTTACAATGCGCTACTTGTATATATCTATTATTAAACTGTTTATGTTTGAATATCTCTTGAACTCACCAACCATTATGTTGACATTTTAGTATGCTATTCTCAGGTCATTAGCTTGCTTACCATAGGAGCACTGCATGGTTTACTGCATTCTAAGACTCGGTCTTCAAGACAATTTTAGCATTTTAATGATTATTTGTTTACTCTTTTGGGTTGACACATGTTTTGCCATAGTTACACTTTTATTTCTTTGGGTTGTTTTCAAAACGCTTCCGCACTGTTTAAAGTCTGTACTTTGGTTGATTTTATTTAAATTATGGCATATAGAGTCGTTCTGAGTAACTATTGACTGTGATCCTGGTTTGTTCACACGTCTCGCGGTAAAACTCCGCAAGTGGATTTTAAGGGTGTGACAGATTTTCTATCTTGACTACATCCCCCATAATCACTATCAGTATACCCATGTAACTCGAAGTTTCCTTCATAAGATACCATAACCCTAGAGTTGGTTTTCCATTGAGATATATGAATATGCATTTGTTAGTGATAAGGTGAGATTCCTTCGGGTCTGATTGATACCTGGCACAGACACAAACAACATACATTATGTCATGTCTAGATGCAGTTAAATACATCAAGGATCCAATCATATATCTGTATAATGTTTGGTCTATAGATTTTCCTTTTAGATTAGGATAAATCTTGGTGTTAACGTCAGTTGGAGTTCTGATGGATTGACAATCTTGTAGTTTGAATTTCTTTAATATCTTATCAATAAACTTCTCTTGATTGATAAAGATGTCATCTGCAGATTGTTTTACTTGCAATCCAAGAAAGAAATTAATTTCTCCCATAGAACTCATCTGGAACCGCGATTTCATAATTTCTTCAAATTCTGAGCATAGTTTTTGACTTGATGATCCAAATATGATATCATCCACATACACTTGCACACATAGGAGATCAGTTGCATCCTTCTTTTTGAATAAAGTTGGATCAATCTTCCCTCATGTATATCCATGTAGGATCAAGTGCTGGGACAATGTCTCATACCAGATTCTTGGGGCTGGATGTAGACCATATAAAGTTTTGCTGAGCTCGTACACATGATGAGGAAATTTAGGATCTTCAAAACCTTGAGGTTGCTTAACATACACATCATCGTTGATTGGTCCATACAAAAATGCACCTTTAACGTCCATTTGGTACACCTTGAATTTCATATAAGAAGCATATGCCAGGGAGACACGAATTGCTTCTAGTCTTGCAATTGGAGCAAACACTTCATCATAATCTATTACTTCCTCCTGGGTGTAACCTTATGCTACTAATCGAGCTTTGTTTCGAATAATTATTTCTCTGTCATCTGATTTGTTTCTGAACAACCATTTTGTGCCAATGGCATTCGCTCCTTCATGCAAATCCACTAGTATCCACACTTCCTGTTTGTAGAATTGTAGTAATTCATCTTGCATCGCTTCGATCCAACATGAGTACAAGGAAAGATTTGCTCATCTGGAGTGACTTCTCGTTGTTCTCTTATTTAAAGGACCAAAAATCTGAGAGATGGGATATTTCTTGTGAATACGAGTTGTTGGAATCTCGTCTTGTTGAACATTCACATCCGTATTGGTTTGGTTCAGGTCGGAGAGCTAGTGCAACAGGGTTGAAGAATGTGGAATGAAATTCAGAACTTGAGTTCAAGAGTTGAGAAAATAATCAAGCTTGTCATTAACATCTATATCTCCGGATACATATGAAGTTCCAAACTCAGGTTGCTGAATATCTTGTCCATCATTAGGAATAGGTTGAGAAATATTATAATTCTTAGGAACTTGTTGATGCTCAGGACTTTGTTGATCATGATTCTCTATAGAGAGCAGAGAATCTCTCGCAAATAAGAAAAACGGATAGTCCGGGCTTGAATTGTCCATATCGTCAGAGTTGGAATCGTCACTAAAATATCCAAGATCTCCTCATTTTTTCCTGTTGACACAAGAAGATTCAAATAGATTAGACTTAAATCAGTTTGACAATGAATCTAAATCAAATAACCAAGCTAGGCCATTTGTAACTAATGGAAAAGAGTTTTCAAGGAATTTAACATTGAACGTTTCAATGATAACATTCGTCTTAGAGTTATAAACTCTATGTGCTTTAGAAGCGGATGAATATCCAAGAAAGAATCCATCATCAGACTTTGAATCAAATTTTCCTAGCTGATCATGTGAATTTAGAATCAAAATAGGACAACCAAAAGATTTATGAAAATCTATGTTTGGTTTTCTGCCAAACATTAACTCATAAGGAGTTTTCTATTTGTCTTTCACCAAAAGAATACGATTCTGAATGAAACATGCAGTTGATATGGCTTCATCCCAGAATGTGATAGGAATCATGGCAACAACTAACATTGCTCAGGCTGCTTCAATCAGTGTTCGGTTCTTCCTTTCTGTAACTCCGTTTTGTTGTGGAGTCCGAGGAGCACTGAACTGATGAGCTATCCCTTTTCCTGCACAGAAACTGTTAATATTAGCATTTTTTAATTTTGTTCCATTATCACTTATAATTATTTTTACTTTTTGACCGATTTGATTTTCTACTTTAGTGATAAACTCTTTTAAAATCATGTATAGTCATCAATGATAACAAAACAATACGATTTCTTCCAATGCTCTATACATTTACAAGACCAAATAGATCCATGTGTAACATCGGTAGAGGCTTTGAATTAGAATTTATTTGTTTGGTCTTATAATACACTCTATGTTATTTTCGCTTCAAACATGCTTTGTAGAGGTCTGATGTGGCGAACTTCTTTGAAGGAATTCCATCTACATGATTTAATGTTGCAAGTTTGTTCATGTTTTTGGAGTTGGAATGACCGAGACGTCTATGCCAAAGTTGTCTTTCATCATTTGATGCATGAGCAATGAGGCAAGTTGTTTCTGTTGAAGGATCAACATGAAACATATCTAGTTTGTAGACATATATTTCGAACAGTTTTGACAACAACCACACTCCTTGCTAATCTGAAATCCTGTTTTTAAAATATGACAACAAGAGTCATCAATAAAGCAGATATGATTTATCGCATATTTATGAAACACTTAAAAGATTAAAGTTCAACTGTTCACAAAAGTTGACTTTTTCAAAACTTAATTCCATTAGATACCGTTCCTTCACCGGTTATCTTTGCACCTGCATCTCCACCAAATGCTACATGAGTACCATCTTTTATCTTAAAGTCTTGAAGCAAGGCTTGATTGCATGTCATATGCCGGCTACACCCACTGTCAACATACCATGTGTTTACTGGTCTCCGCAGGCGAACCTGAATTCAAAGACATTTAAGTTGAGTTAGTACCCCAAGCTGAGATGGTCTTGGGCTTTCCAAATTTATCCATGATGGTAAACTGCTTGAATTTGAGTTTGTTTACATCAGGTTTCTTTTGAAATTTAGGATTTTGAAATCCTCTTTGGAAAACAGTTTGATTATCTTTTCTTTGTTTTGTTTTCAAAACATTAAATCTATTCTCAAGATCATCATCAAGAAATTTTGAACCATTATATATTTCATTTTTCATTCTCACTGAACGTGAAATGAAATGTCCTTGATTATACTGCTGTGATCTGACATTATACTGATTATCATAATCCGAATTGATTCTTCTAAATGATCTCAAACCCGAAGAAGGTGGTTTTGATAGATTTTGAAACCATTATAATGATTTCTTTGGAACTTTGGATTAGCATATCCTTGATTATCAAAGTCCTTCCTAGTTGAGTTTTTCCTAAAGAAACAATCCTCTGTATTATGATTCCATTCATTACACAATGCACATTATTTGTTAAAATAACAATCAGCTGTGGTGTGATTTGTCATATCACATATGTGACAGTACTTGTTAAAATAACACTCAGATGTGTTATGATTGTACATATCACATATATCACAGTATTTTGTGGCTTTTTAAACAACATTTGCATAACCCTAGACGTAGAGACACATCAATCCTTGTCTAGATTTAGGGTTAGACTGGTTATGGTTGTGTTTGTTATGTGAGTTTGGTATTTTGAATATTAGGATTTTGCTTTTGAACATTCTCACAATTCTTTAACTCCTTAGACACAAATCTATTTTGAACAGCGGAAGACTTAGGACCTAAACCTATTTTAGATCAGAGTTAGATTTGATCTTAGATTTTGATATTGTTTCAGATATTGTGTTCATGTCAAAAGTTCCTGCTGACACAAACTTCACAGGTTTAGTTTGACTTGATTTACTGATTGGTTCAGACTGTTTAGTTTTAGAAGATGTTTTTCTTCTCTTTGATTTCTTGTTCTAGATGACTTCTTAGTGCTTTAGTGCTTTGTATTTTAATTGAATCTTGAAAAGATTCTTTTTCACAATCTTTGTTTTGATTTAATTCATTTGAGCTTGAATCATTGGAACATGAAGTGTGATTTTTCTTCTTGACATTTTCCTTTCATTTTGAGATGATCTTATTAGTTTTTTCAATCTCTTGCTCAATTTTACACTTCTTAATGACACATTCTCCTTTTGGTACAAACAACTTTTTGATCTTTTGTCGAGGTTTATAAGATTTGATTTTAATTGGATGACCATTTTTTATCATTTCAGAATCTTTCTTCTCAAATATTTCAATGTTTATCTTTTCGATCTCACTCTCAATAATTGATTGATTGTTCCTTTTCTTCTCTTGAAATTCTTTAAGCTTAGCCTTAATATCTAGTGGATAATCATGGGTATTAAAATTTTCAGGTAAGGTTATGATTGAGTGAATCCTAATCTTGTTTATCTATTTGTGATAGATCATGGGTATAAAAATTCTCTAGTGATAGATTTAGGCATTGGTTCACCAGTTGCTCAACAATAGTCTTTGAGCTTTTAACTTTGGCTAAGTCAATTTGAGTTGCTGCATGTGCCAATTTATCTTATTCAAGAGTTTTTGTCATCTTTTCAAGTTTTTTCTTGACAAGTTCAAGTTCTTTTAACGTTTTGTTCCGTGAAGCTTGTAGAGATATGATTTTATCATCTCAAAATTTTATGATCAGTTTTCAACTTATTATGCATTGACTCTTCTTGTTTAAGTTTATCACATATTTTGAATGGTAAGTTTTTTAGTGTTCTACTTATTCAAAATAAGCTTTGGTGCACATTTTCTCTCTTACGTCCGCTGGTATTCCTAGATAAGATTTGAAGACTCAGTTTCAAATGAAGAGCTTACAACCTTTGGTTGTTCTGACTGTGTCATAAGAACAACTTCTTCTGAATCATCCTTTGGGTCAGACCTGTCACTCCAGTCATAGTCTTCCTCAACATCTGATTCACCTTCTATCTTTGGATCTTTGTCTTCAAACCAGTCTTCTTCATTCATCTCAGCAATCAGTGCTAGACCAAAAGTAAGATCAACTATAAACTGTTCTGCATAAGCACTCCAATCATAACCATCCTTGATGCATACAACTAGTGCTTTCTTTGGTTCTTCATTGGTCTTTTCTTCTTTCATTTCCGGCATTGGTAGGCTCTGATATGGCTATTGAAATGTCTTCTGAGCCTGTTAATGATATCTCTAACTATTAGAACTACTTTGGCCATTTCCTCCTTGAGTTCTTGGAGCTTTGCACTCTCTAGAAAAATGGCCATAGCTGTTACAATTAAAACACCTTGATTTTGACTTATCTAAACCAACTGTTTTGTTTGCACTAGGCTTGTAGTTTCTATTTATATAAGAATGCTTTTAAGTTCTGTAGGCTATCATCACCATTTTCAGTTAAGATCCATTTCTTTAACATCATTTGGATCCATGTTGAATAAATCCTGCAAAATTAAATCAACTTGTGTTAGATGACAACCTTGATATGCTTGGAAGCTTGCCATAAAGGCTGTAAAAGCAGATTTGGACTCTTCATCCTGTAACAAGATGTTTATAACATCTTTGAAATTACTAGGATTAGCATAGTTATGTAAGGCCCCATTCCTGGAGACCTCACAGTTGGTCATTTAAAGCATTAAATACATTAAACATTATAAATTTACAAGCTTGAGCAGCGAAATTGTTTTAACAAAAGCCACTTCATTTCATTAAAAACACTGTTGTTGAGCAATACACTATTGTTTAATTGAATACAAAAGAATTATTTAATTGCATTACAAAACAACAACAATTATAAGTATGAATAGATGTCAGTCTTTTCCTGCCGAGTAGCTTCACTCTCGTGCCATCCTCAGCAATGATTACCTGCCAACTGAAAATGTATAAAAGTCAACGTTGCTGAGTGAGTTCTAGTTTTAAAAGTAATAAAATGCGTTCTGTAAGGTATGTATGAAAATACTCTTTTTATGAAATTACATCTCTTTATACGTGAGCACGCATTAACTATACGATCAAATAATGCTTTTTCTCTTTACTGTATGCCTTGTTTATTCTGTACTCTTTTATCTTTATCTTTCACTGTCTATGTGGACCAATGAGCAATACCCTAAACTATATGCGCGGGGGAAATGGTGTTGGGCCTCTGTTCCCGCAAGGGGCTCTAAATACTATATACAAGGATGGCCCAGTCACCTAGGGTACGCTGCAAAGGTCCACCAATCTCAATTGACTGGCCTCGTGTGCGTCATAGGGTAGCTAACCCGCATCTCAGTTGAGCTAACAACAACATGGTCGTGCACCTCCTATAAGCTTGCAAGACTTGTTAACATTTTAAATTAGGTTCCACTTCTCTTCTTCATTGCTCTTTCACTTTATTATTAGTAATACTTTATGTTACGATAATAAACACACCACGTAAAGTCACACACTAATAGTAATAATAATATTATGGAACAATCATAAAACAATCATAATCATGCATGAAATTAAGCATTAATAAGCCCTAGTCAAACCTTGGTCAAAAACCTTAATAGCACAGACTCCCAAAATTTTTGTAATAAATTCTAAGTGTTTAGGTGCACCAACACTCTTGGGCGCACGAGCCCTGTTTGGGTGTTTCATCACTATGCAGGCACATCAGCCAAACTTAACTACTTTAACACTTAGGCACATGAACCATTCAGGCGCATGGATATAATTCGGGCGTATGGTCCATTCGGACACATGGACACTTAGGCGTGTTGGAGCAAATATAGTCATATAGTGTGTCCGTCGCTTGATGAATAGTCTAGGCTTAATGTAATATACATGATATATTGTAAACACATGAAACTGGGTCATTCGTAGGAGCATATGCAAATGAGACTTAGTCGTACGACTGAGCCTTGCTAATGGGCCAGTTGTGCGACTGAGAGATGCGATTGGGACATTCGTAAGACTGAACCATAAGTATGGTCCAGTCGTACGATTGAACCATACGTATGATCCAATCGCACGAATGGGCCCAGTCGCATCTAATATGGGCCGAGGCCTATATATACCAGTTTCAATGTGTAGAGAGAAAAAGGGGATTAGGAGGGAGTCTGCCCGGTGCCTAGGGCTGCCGGATGAGAGGGGAGATCATGCTCGATCTCCCCTTGCCAAGAGTCTTGATTCTTATGTTGTAACGAGCTTGTAATCATTAGGTTTTATCAATGAAACCATTAAATTATAGTTTGTGTTATTGATTGTCTCTTGGTGTTAGCTTTTCTATATCCTTCCGTCAAGAACATGCTCGGATGTTTACCGATCCAGTGACTTCACAAGGCGCATGGGCTATTCGGGTGTATGGACACTATTGGGGCGCATGGCCCTACACTTAGTCGTCCGACTAATATTCTAGGTGCATGAGGGTACTGTTCAGGCGCATGAGTTACACTTAAGCATTTCTAAGGCATTTCCAGACGCATGAGCCTTATTTAGGCGCATGAACCTTCTCCACAACATGTTCCTAGGATATTTTCGAACCCTAACAACAAGCCTATTAATTCTAAGCTTATCAAGGCTATTCTAAGCATGAACAACCTATAAACATCTAAGGAACGTCATCAAACATGCATAATACATACGGGTATACCTACATAAACATTGTAAAATCGTTTAAATACATTTTCAGCGCCAAAGAGAGTTTAAAACAAGTAAAATTGGGGTCTAGAAACTCACCTGGTGCAACTTTGGGTGTATCTTCCTTCTAACCTGTAAGGCCCCATTCCCGGGACGCTTACAGCTGGGTTCTCATCGCACATAAAACGTATAATTACATTTGTGTTTCATAAATCGCAGCGGAAAACTAAAACAATCTTTCAGTTCCATGTAAATGCTTTTGCAAGTTAATACAACATTCATTACAAAATAGCTTGTTCGCATTACAATGCAAAAACATTAATCAAAAGAATGCCATCCCAAAAGAGCTGAGTAGCTTCACGGTGTGCCATCCTCAGCAAACATTACCTGCCAACTGGAAAACATATAAAAAGTCAGCGTTGCTGAGTGAGTTCTAGTTTTATTACAGAACATACTTTACTTTCATATAAAACATTCGTTACTTTTACATGATCACACATCGTACGTACACATAGATAATATCATTATTATCTTCTTCATTCATTCATTCGTTCATCCATTCTTTATGACTTTACTTGCGCATCGGACATCATCGTACCAATACCATGTGCTACACCCCGGTTAGTCGTAGCTACCGGGCCGAAGTCAATAAATGAACAGCTAAACGTATGCCATGGTACTAGGAGTAACCATCAGTCTTAGCTACTGGGCCGAAGTCAATAAATGAACAGCTAAACGTATGCCACAGTACTAGGGGTGAGCGGTAGAGGTTCTATATTAAGGGTCAATCACAAAGAAGGACTCGTTATCCGATGCGTGCAAGACGTTTCATTCGTTCATTAATGCATGCATTCAACATCGTGTTCCTCTTTCATTATCTTTAACTTTATGTTACATAATAATTCGTTCATTCCTCATCATAACACGTAAAGTTATGGGAAAGATAAACATACATCATAATAAGGAACATAACACACACAGTCATCATTATCATACAGGGCAACACCATACATACATAACGTGCATAAACTTGCAACATCATCATCATCATCATACCCAACATGCTTTCTAAGGCCTCAAGCGTCATCTTACATGCTCTTATGGGGACCTTTACGTCAAAACTTACATTTGCACTTTCCCCCGAACGTCAGAAGTCAATCTATACCTTCCTCGGGTACAACAGCCCTATTCGGGCGTATGGACACCCTTCAGTCGCATGGCCTCCATGCGACTGAACATCATGCGATTGAACTCAAGCGGATGAACATTTAGGCAAATAAACATCCACTCGTGCGAATGGACAATGCGGATGGACCTCATGCGAATGGGATTAATACGGATGAGCACTTATGCGACTGGACTTTCAGTCGCACGACCTCCATGCGACTGGCCTTTCAATCATGCGAATGGACCCCAATCGCACCCTAATTGGCCGTATGGCCTCCATTCGGCCTCCAGTCGGTCGCCTAGCCCTAACTAATGCAGAATGCAGTTCATCCCGACTGCAGCCGAGGTTTTCGGCCACCAAACTCATCTAAACCCATTTTAAGCCAAATCGACCATCCTAAACCTTAGGGATGCATACCACGACACCATTCAAGCACACACAAGTTCACAATCGAGCCACAAACGCATCATACATACACATACACATACACAAACGGGTCAACATACACACACTAAAAAACCCGATTTCAGATGTTTTCCAGCCCCAAAATCATTTGAAAACAAGTAAAAGAGGGGTTCTAGAACTCACACAAACGAGCACAACGTTAAGGGCTTCGATTTGGCTTGCTTCACGATGATTTTGGCGACCCGAACCAACCCGAATCGGCACTTTTCCTCTTTTTCTCTTCTTTCTCTCTTCTCCCCTTTCTTTGGCTGATTTGTGAGTGTGGGGGAGAGGGTAAGGGCTGCCCTCTCCCTTATATACTTCCCCCTCACCCTACTTTCTTTCGTTGGCGAGTTTGGTCCCTCGACTTTGGACTTTATTTTCTTTTATTTCTTCACCGGCTTTAAAATAATAAATATTCGGGTGTTACATAACCCGTATGCAAATGAGTTCAAACACCTAGAAACCCCCAAACACACACACACAAACACACCCACAAACACATAAGCACATAACCAAGACAAAACCCATCATGAACACTAAGAAACATTGAATTCTTACCTTGAATTCAGCCTCTTCTTCTTCTTCTTCTTCTTCTTCTTCTTCTCCAAACTGAAGGTTTCTGCTCTCTCTCTCCCTCTCAAGAACCGATTGAAAAGGTGAAAAGTATCATGGTGTGGGCAGCCATGTTGCTTTTGTACCAACTTTTATTCTTCTTGTTCTTTTGACACTTTTAACCCCTCAACTTAGGTTAAATTGCATTTCCTACTTTTATTCTCCATCTCTTATCTTCTTTTAAAAGAATAACCGGGTGTTACAAGTTAGAAGATGGAGTCTCATTTTGAGTTTTAGGCACTAAAGGTTTTGAAGGTTTTGGAGGAGATTGTGGTTGTGGTTAAGTTGATATACAGGTGAACTAGTAAAGAATCCTACTCCCACAAATAGATAACCCTCGTCTTCAGGAGTCGCATCATCTTTGGCAAGAAAAGCATTCTTTATAGTATTTTCTGGAGAAGCAATGTACTTGTATTGAGAAGTTGATGCAGCTCTATCATTATTTCTTGAGCTTTCATCAATTTCCACTAACTCAGTATTTGCTATAAGAAGATCAAGATCCATGGGAAACTTCTCAGTGTGCTTTAACAAGGTTACAATTTGTTTCAAGATGATGGAAGTGCATTCAAAAGTCTGTCATTTAGGTCTTTAAGATCATTCTTAATCCCTAAAGTTGACATTTTTGTTATGAGTTGCACATATCTATTCATCATCTGATTTACAATTTCTCCTAAGATATGCTCAAAAAGTTCAAGTTGCCTTTTCAATTTCTATCTTTTAAGATCTTGAATCTCTTTTCCTACTTTGCAAATCACTTTCAGAGCTTTATATAAGGTGTACCTAGTTTGGTAATTTTCAAGCCTCGATGGTACTTCCAAAGGTAGCCCTTCACACATGAGAGAATAGGCTTTAACATCATTCTTCCCCTTCTTAAGATCATCCCCATGTAATGCATCTTCTGGATAAGGCTCTAAAGTATCTTTTATGTATACAAAACCATCAGGGCCATAAGAAGTGATAGGAATATGAGGTCCTTTCTCAGTTGACTCTCACAAATCAGTATCAATTGAGTTCAAATGACGTTTCAGCCTGAGTGAACAATTCTTGAAGTTGGCTCTGTTCTTCAGCTTTAGTTCTCTGTTCTCTGAATCTTCAGACTTAATCATGTTTAAGTTTTGAATTTAAGAAACTATACTATTTTTGTTGTTTTTTAGATTTAAAATGAAATAAAGAAATGAAATTATTTTTAGATTTTAGATTATGAAAATTTTCTAAGTGTTAAGGGAAAAGTCTGAATGTGATGCGCCTGAATAGTAGAAAAGCGCCACCTTTCTCTTAGAAACGTCTAAGTAAATGCCTTAGTGAATTTCTGAAACGCCCAAACTAGAAACGCCTGAACAGTAACAAAATGCCCAAGCAGTTACCAAACACCCAAACAGTGTTGAAGTGTCTGAACAGTTCCAAAGCGCCTGAACAATTACAAAGCGCCTGAACAATTACAAAGCGCCTAGGACTTGGTTTATAAAAAATGTTCAAACAGTGCTAGAATGCCCACACACAGTGCCAAAACGTCCAATCTGAAATGCCTAAATAGTGCTAAAGCGTCTGAACAGTGTTGATGTGCCTAAACACTTAGGTGATTTTTCAGATGATTTCAACACACCAAACACCTAATTCATCTTCTTTGTAACAACCTGATCCTAACAAATTTTTCAAAACTTGATAAAATGATCTGAAACTCTTTAATCAAGTGACTAATACACCGATAATCAATCCTTTATCATCATTTTTTTCAATTAACAACAGATTTATCTCAATTTTGCATAATTAGTGTTCGACTTTTGAAAAACAGTTCAAACTCAAATCTGCCAAAAATTTCAGATTTGAAGATGTCAATTCACACAATTGTGATTCAAATCATGTTTCTAGTGATGAAACACAACTAAATCATCAATTAATTGAATAATTACAATCAAAACACAGATTCAAGTGATTCAAAAGTGCTCAAAAGTTTATTTTAAGCTTCAAATCACTTAATCGCAAGCTCTGATACCATTTGATTGGTTCAAATGGATTGATTTGTGTTTTTTATCAAACAATTGACAATTAGATGAACAATGTAATCAACACAAACAAATATCAGAAAGTTTCATAGCATTTTTATTGATATTAGTATGGATTACAAAGTGCATTTGAGAGAGAACTAACAAACTGTCTATTCCAAGTCTACCTTGCACAAAAACAAGTAATCCTATTCATACTAATTACAAGAAACAAAAGGAACATATATTACATAATAAGTCGCTACACTATGACAAAACTAGACTAAATACTAAAATGTTAATCTTTCTAGGGCTCCAACATAATTCGATGTTATTATTGGTATGGATTGGTTGTCATAACACCATGCATCGATAGTCTGCAATCGAAAGATTGTTCAATTTGTGTTGCAAGTGGGAGAAAAATTTGTGTTTATGGAGAAAGAAAAAACAACATTATTGTGTGCTCAATGGTGAAAGCAAAGAATTACATACGTCATGGACATCAAGAGTTCTAGCCTATGTGACTAATAAAGAATTGAAAGCAAAGAATCTTGATGAAGTCCATGTAGTTAGTGAATTCTCTAATATGTTTCCAGATGAGCTACCAAATGTTCTACCAGAAAGAGAAGTCGAATTCAAAATTGATCTAATTCTAGGAGCTAAACCTATGGCTAAATCACCATATCGACTGACACCTAATGAGATGAAGCAATTAATGTCTCAACTCTAAGATCTATTGGATAAATGTTTCATTCACCCCAAGTGTTTCACCTTAGGGGGCACATGTCTTGTTCATTAAAAAGAAGGATGGTAGTATGCGGATGTGCATCGATTACCGTGAATTGAATAAGTTGACCATATAGGTATCCTTTTCATAGAATTGATGATCTTTTTGATCAACTACAATGTGCTAGCTGGTTCTCAAAGGTTGATCTAAGGTCAGGTTATCATCAAGTCAAGGTACGCGAAGAAGATGTACCTAAGACAACTTTTCGTACTCATTATGGGCACTATGAACGTGTCGTGATGCCATTTGGTTTAACAAATGCTCTAGTAGTTTTCATCATGCAAACCTATGCTTGATCGTTCTGTCATTGTCTTCATCGATGATGTACTTCTCGATTCTCGAACTGAAGAAAGAGCATGCTCAACATCTACGTGAGGTTCACAATGTACTAAGAAAAGAGAAGTTATATGCAAAATTTTCTAAATGTGTATTGTGGATTTCGAGAAGTCTAATTCTTAGGTCATGTGGTGAATAAGAAGGGTATTTTG
Organism: Flaveria trinervia; assembly: GCA_025506515.1. Lineage (NCBI taxonomy): Eukaryota > Viridiplantae > Streptophyta > Magnoliopsida > Asterales > Asteraceae > Flaveria > Flaveria trinervia. Next base: position 60,372,914 of record CM046453.1, read on the forward strand.
GTGGAACCTGCCAAAATAGTGACTATTATGAAATGGTCACCTCTTAAGACCCTAACTAAAATCAGAATCTTTTTAGATTTAGATGGTTATTATCAGTGTTTTATTCACTATTTCTCAAAGATAGATTCCCTATTGACAAAGCTAACATGAAAGAATTTAAAATTTGAATGGAAGCCAGAACAAGTGTAAGGCCCCGTTCTCAGGATCTCACACCTTGTCAATCATTGCACATAAAACATATAAATACATTTAACTTTCATAATACATCGCAGCGGAACATTAAAATAACTTTTCATTTCATTATAAATGTTTCGCAAATTAATACAATCATTCATTTCGAAACATCGTTCGTTCGCATTACAATGCAAAAACATTAACAAAATGTAACATCTTGTATTTACGTTAATTAAAAGTTAGTGTCGTTAAATTCTTGTAAGGGCTATTGGTGGTATTATGAAACTTGTGAGTTATTTTTGTTTATTGGTGGTTTGTCTTTAACCCTTAATATAGAATCTAATAATATAACTATTAGTAATAAACAATTATAATAATAATAACAAAACTAATAACAACAATGATAATAATATTGACAATAATATTTATAATAGTAATATTAATAAGTCATAATAATAATAATACTAATAATAGCTAAGAAAAAAATAATGATAATATTATTATTAATAATAACAACTTGTAAAATTTAAAAAGGTTTAAAAGAAGTCAAGGGGGCTTTATTGTCAGTTTAGGAACTTTAAACCTAAGTTTCTTACAAAAAATGATAAAGTCAAAACCAAAAGGGCCATATGTGTAACGTTACAAAACCCCAAACCCATTTGCCCCTTCACCTCGATTTTCCGGTGGAGCTCCGGCCATACTCCGGCCGAACTCCGGTCGAGCTCCGGCCACCCCCTAAACGTATTAAAATTCTTCAAATTACGAACCGAATCGCTCCAAAACGCCTCGTGCACCTACCAAAAACTTGAATGAGCTTAATAATTGTGATTAAACACCAGTTACACACCCAAACGAATGCATAACCGTCACCCTTTATTCATATAGCCGTTCGAGCTTAAAACGATATTAATAACCTAATTAAACCAACATAAACAACCATCTAACAAATATTATTCGTTCACAACTCTCAATTTCTCCTGAAAACACATAAACAAGTCGATCCACACAACCATTTCATCGCAACCTGCACAACAATCAAAAACCACTTTTTGAACAAGTTAAACTGAAATTGAGAGAGGGCTTCGCATCAAGAACATAGTTCGAAGCTATCCACGAAGTTAATTTGATTTTCATAAGCATTTGCACATGATTTGAGTTCAAACTCCGTCGCGGCTTGTTCTTCATTGATTCTTGACGTGTTAAGCTTCAAATTGGGTAATTGGAACCATCCACATACTCACTTTATCATAGGGTAAAAAGCCCTATGGTTTCAAGCATGTAACAAATCGATTTGAACTTCAATTTGGATTAACCCGATTCTAGGGTTCTTGATTTGGGGGAGTTCATTGGAGACATGTTTTTTTAAGTTTTAGAAACCAAGCTTAACCAAGGCCTTGGCCCTGGCGGGCACCCTCATGCTTTATTTTTAAAGGTTTTTAGCCCCAATTTAGTTTTGGAAAATTTTTAATAAATATAAAAAATGTTTTTATAAACTTCTTATATTTTTAAAACCCACCAAATATTTTTTGTAATTTTCTTTTTAAGTTTAATTAAACAAATATTTTTTTAAATCATTTTAACAAAGAGCGTTTTGAATAAGTTCTTATAAAATGGATTTTAAATAATAAATTGTTGTTGGTCTAAACGTTTCTTTTTACTTAATAATGTTTAAATCACGCTTATTTCAAATAATTACTCAAATATTATATTTAAACTTTAATATTTATAAACGATTCAATTCCACCTTTATATTTAAACATATAAAGAATATATTATATATATATATATATATATATATATATATTAAAGTCCTTATAAAAATGACCAAATCCACTTAAAACCGTAGCCCTCATTAATTCACTAAACTTAATACCATTAAACTTAAACCTTGTAAAAATATGTATACTTAGGTACCTTGTGAAGAACTACATTGGAACGTTGCTTATTATATTTTCTTATTAATCATCATTTTATACTTATTTGATCAAGTGAGTATTTCTATACCCTTTTTATATTTTTACACTTGAGATGAAACATGTTACCTTATAATGATTGCACTTGTAAATTCGTTTGATTCTTGTAAACTCTTGGCAATTCACTTATATGTTGTGGTTAGTTGATCTTAGTAATTACCATGTATTGACGATTATATGTATAATCATTAACTATTCCAAGCCTGGTGACGTCATAGATCTATGGGCCTGACAGCTTGGTCAATCCAAGTACACTTAGCTAATCGTATAAACTTGTAAATGTTAAGACTTGTAAAACTATCAAGATTTTATTGTACATTCTGTCTTACATCCCTAGTTATTTTGTTCTCTAACTTATAACATGAATTGCCATCTTTTATATACTTATGTATTGAAATCTATGGAAATCTCACCAACATTATTGTTGACCTTTTATTTTTAACATTTTCAGGAAATGCGCAAGTTTGTTTGTTATCTTGAAGCTATTTCACACTTAGGACTGGACCTAGTCAAATAAATGGATGAACTTGAAATATTACTTTTATGCTTGTTGTTTTACTTATTTAAGACTTATGCTTGTAATGTTATATTTGGAACTTATGATTATTATACTTGGATTTAATAATAGCGTTATGTGGCTGTGAACGATCTTAACTCTCACACCTCGACGTTTCCGCTGTCAAGGTTGGGGTGTGACAGATTGGTATCATAGCCCATAACTATAGGGATTTAGGTTATTAGAAATGGTGACCTAGACTATAGTGTATGCATGAACCTTATAGAATTAAATTTCTACCTTATAAATATATGGTTTGCATGCTACATAATGCTATGCCTTCTTATGTGTAATTTGATGCCTTAGCATAGGATTGCCTTATAAGTCCTTAAACATTGTTACATATTTCCCTTAACTTATCTTTGACGACAAGTGGGATCGTATACTTATTGTTTATGGCTAGAATCTTTAGACTTTATGTCTAATCCATATAAATCTCATCAAGGTTTTGATTCCATGAACCTAAGAAATATTGTGTGACACATAGACACTTGTATCCTGGATTTCCTAGCAAAAGGCCTTCGGGCTAAGGCAAGCATTTCGCATAAATCCTACGGGACTAGTCATGCTTACCTGGGGATTTCTGGGATGAGTGATAAACTATGGTCGATATACACAAGTTTCTAAGGCAAATGGGTCAATTCACCTTGATGTGTCAATGTTTCAAATGGTAATGTGTTACCAAATGGAATCATTCCATGTACCTTACAACCCTTAGCTTATCTTTGTTTAAATTACTGTCCTTTGAACCCTCTTTCCTGTGACTAACTCATTTTGTATCTAGCATGTCTCGCCATCATGGAAAGCGTGGAAGTTCCACCCGCAAGCTTGCAACATTGATCACCCGACAAATGGCTGTTGTGTTCCCATCCATGGTTGCTGAACTTAATAGCACCCTAATGGCTAATAGCAACAACAACACCAATGGGAACAATAGCGGTGCTCATGGAGAGAATAACAACAATCAACAAGGGAACAATCACACCTGCACTTTCAAACACTTCAACTCATGCAAACCCACTAGTGTTAGTGGAAAAGAAGGAGCCACTGGACTTCTCAAGTGGTTTGAAAGCATGGAGAACAAATTCATCATTAGTGAGTGCCCCGACGAATTCAAGGTTCGCTATGCTGCAAGTGTCCTTCAACAACGGGCAATAACTTGGTGGAATAGCGAAACGAGAAATCGAGGAGCTGATACTGCTTTGGCGTTGTCTTAGGAGGAATTCAAGGATATCATGATCCAAAAGTTTTGCCCGAGGAGCGAGTTACAAAAGCTGGAAGAGGAATTTTGGAACCTCAAACAAGATGGTGGAAATCACTTGGCTTATTCCACCCGGCATCATGAGTTGAGTATGCTTCTACCACAAATGGTGGACACTGTGCCCCGTAACATTGAGAAATTTATCAAAGGGGTGCCACCTCAAATTCAAGATGTCATGGTGGGTAGTAGGCCCACAACTTTGGAGGAGGCAATCACTATCATAGCACAGCTCACCAAGAATCATATTAGAGCTGGCACTATATCGGCAAAGGGTTCCAAGACTGTCGCAAAGGTGACACTCAAGGTAACAAAGGAGGTAAGGGCCGAGTCATCTTCTCAAAACCAGAAGCGTAAGTTCACCCCGACGTGCAACTACGCTGTGATTGCACCAAATGCTCCTAAAAAACAAATGGTGGTTGCAAATCAAGCTCCCATGGCTAGAGCTTATGCTGGTCCTATCCTATGTGTAACACATGCAATTACCATCACGCGAGCAACATTCCATGTCAAGTCTGCTCGTTGTGTGGAAAGTATGGGCACTTGGTGGCTACCTGTCTTCGTGCGCCAAACAACACTGCAATGCTTACTAACCGAACCTGCTATAATTGTGGCGAGCCTGGTCATATTCATCTGCAATGTCCTCGCAAAACGGGAATTGTGCCACCGGCCCGTGGAAGGGCTTTCAATATCAACGCTAATCAAGCCCAAGCCAACAACAACGTGGTGAATGGTACGTCGTTGAACTTCTTTTAAATCGTTTATTGTCTTATAAAAAATCCTATATGTGTTCATCATACCAATAATAGGTTATTACCAAACATGTATGTATCTTGTAAATAGTCATTATGCATATGTATTGTTTGATTCGGGTGCGAATAGGAGTTTCGTGTCCTTGGAATTCGAGCCTATACTTTCTAAACCATGTGTTAATATGGAAAGATCCTTCACGGTCGAAGTCGTTGATGGAAAATCTATCGCCGTTGACGTTGTAATACGCGATTGTACCTTGAGCCTTAACGAACATGAGTTCTTCATCGACCTTATTCCTATGCAACTGGGAAGCTTTGATGTTATCATTGGCATGGATTGGTTAGCCAAGCAACGTGCGGAAATTCTATGCTTCGAGAAGTGCATCTGAATTCCTTTACCGACTGGTGATACTTTGAAAGTCTTTGGGGAGAAATTGTCCCAAGGACTCAAACTTATGTCTTGCATCAAGGCCCGTAAGTGCTTAAGTAAAAACTACATGGCTCTCATGGCATATGTAGTTAATACGAAAGCCAAAGATAAGGAACTGAAAGACATTCATGTCGTGCGGGACTTTCCTGAGGATCTTAAGGGATTACCTCATGTGCGAGAAGTTGAGTTCAAGATTGACTTAATCCTGGTGCAAACCCTGTGGCTAAATCACCTTATCGTCTTGCACCATTTGAAATGCAAGAACTAGCTAGTCAACTGCAAGAGTTGACCGATAAGGGGTTCATTCGTCCTAGTTCATCACCGTGGGGTGAACCTGTGTTGTTCGTGAAGAAGAAAGATATGTGCATCGGCTATCGAGAACTCAACAAGCTTACCATTAAAAACCGATAACCTCTTCCTCGAATCGATGATCTCTTCGATCAACTTCAAGGAGCAACTCAATTCTCAAAGATCGATCTACGTTCTGGGTATCATCAATTGCGTGTTCACGATGATGACATTCCAAAGACCGCTTTTCGTACTCGATATGGACATTACGAGTTCATGGTTATGCCTTTTGGCTTGACTAATGCACTTGCCATGTTCATGGATCTCATGAATTGAGTATGTAAACTGTATTTCGATAAGTTTGTGATCGTGTTCATTTATGACATTCTTAATTACTCTAAGACGAAAATTGATCACGAGACGCACTTGCAACAAGTTCTCAAACTTTTTTTAGAAGGAGCAATTGTACGCCAAGTTTTCCGAGTGTGAGTTCTGGCTAGAAGAAGTGCGATTCTTAGGGCATGTGGTGAATAGCCAAGGAATTCACATTGATCCTGCTAAAATTGAAGCCGTGAAGATTTGGTTTGTTCCCACAACTCCAACTGAGGTTCGTTATTTTCTGGGTTTAGCGGGATATTACCGTAGGTTCATAGCAAAGTTTTCAAAGATTGCTAAACCATTAACAGTGTTAACCCAAAAGAATCAATTGTTTGAATGGGAGCCCGAGCAAGAAGAGGCTTTCGAGACATTGAAACGCAAGTTGTGTAACACTCCTATTCTCGTGCTGCCCGATGGAAATGATGACTTTACCGTGTATTGTGATGCTTCTAATCAAGAAGAGGCTTTCAAGACATTCAATTCTTAGCTTGTCAGCTGTTTCATACTATCCTCCACACATTCATCAGCCTTTTTGGCTGACTTCAGTTGTTTCATAGGACATCAGTACTTATCTGTTTTTACTGATTGCAGTAGTTGTAGCTGCATCAGTAGTTGTAACTACATCAGTAGTTTAGAACAGATGAAGTACTTCAGTACTTGTGAGACATTTAGCCTTCAGTAGTTATAAAAACTGCTGAGGGTAAAAGAGCTCATCAGTACTTATATGTGACATAGTTACTAATGATCATCAGTACTTATTACTAAGATCATCAGTAGTTGTCACTTATTCTAGCTGCAGCATACCAAGCCTTAACACCAGGTTTTGGAAAGTTGAACTATCCAAAGGCTTAGTAAAAATGTCTGCAAGCTCATCAGCACTAGGCACAAACTTAGGATCAATCAGACCTTTTTCAAAACAAAATGATGTCTGATCTCTATATGTTTTGTCCTAGAGTGCTGGACTGGATTTTTGACAATGCAAAGAGCTGAAGCACTATCCATTAACAATGGAGTCTTAGTCTCTGTAATGCCATAATCCAAAAGTTGGTTTTGAAGCCAGAGTACCTGAGATGTACAACTTGCAGCAGCAATGTACTCTGCTTCAGCAGTTGATGTAGCAACTGAGGTCTGTTTCTTGCTCTGCCAAGAAATCAAGCAGTTGCCTAGGAATTGACATCCACCAGAAGTTGATTTCCTGGTCAACTTACACCCTGCATAGTCACTGTCAGAAAAAGCAACTAATTTACCAGAATGTCCAGTAGAATACCATAAACTAGAGATGGAGTGCCTTGCAGATATCTAAAGATCCTCTTGACTGCAATCAGATGAGACTCTTTAGGTGCAGCCTGAAATCTAGCACAAACACATGTAGCAAACATAATATCTGGTCTAGAAGCTGTTAAATACATCAAGGACCCAATCATACATCTGTAAAGTGTTTCATCAACCACTTTACCTTTCTGATCTGTATCCAGTTGTGTGGTGCTGCACATGGGGGTAGAACAGGACTTACAGTTTTGTAAATCAAACTTTTGCAAAAGATCTTTTGTGTATTTGGACTGATGAATGAAAATTCCATCAGCCTTTTGTTTGATTTGCAACCCCATAAAGAACTGTAATTCTCCCATGGCACTCATTTCAAACTTCTGTTGCATCAACTTTGTAAAGGCATCACACAACTTTGGATCAGAGGATGCAAATATGATATCATCTACATAAATTTGAACAAGTAGATTATGCTGCCCAGCTTTCTTAATGAATAAAGTCTTGTCTATGGAGCCTCTAGTGAAATTATTTTCCAGAAGAAAGTTTGATAATGTCTCATACCAGGCTCTAGGAGCTTGCTTTAACCCATAAAGAGCCTTATCAAGCTTATACACCCAATTAGGATGTTTATTGTCCTCAAAGCCTGGAGGTTGACATAAAAATGCACTTTTGACATCCATTTGAAAAACTTTAAGGTTTTGATAAGCAGCATAAGCTAAAAACAATCGAATTGCTTCCAGTCTGGCTACAGGGGCAAAGGTTTCATCATAATCAATACCTTCTTCTTGTGCAAACCCCTGAACAACCAGTCTGGCCTTGTTCTTAACAATAAGCCCATTTTCATCAGTTTTGTTCCTAAACACCCATTTAGTGCCTATTGCACACTTACCTGGAGGTAGAGGAACCAGTTCCCACACTTGCTGTTTCTTGAACTGAAGAAGCTCAAGCTGCATGGCATCAACCCATCCATTGTCCTTTAAAGCAATGTGATAGTTCTTTGGCTCTTGCTGACTGATGAAGAGAGCATAGAAGCAGAAATTTGACAATTGACTTCTTGTTGATACTCCAGCAGTGATATCACCAATGATTTGAGACATAGGGTGATTCTTCAGATCTTGATACACAATGAGATCTGTGCAAGTGTTTGTAGCAGGCTCAGCAGTAACAGATGGTGATGGTGAATCATTTCCTTGAAACCAATCAGTGGATGGTAATTCAAAGGAAGTTGAATTCGAAGAGATCTCATCAGCATTGTTGTGGATGGTGCTACTGGAGCTACAGGAACATCAGGTCTAGCAGAATCAGGCAGCTGATCACTAAACCTGAAGAGGTGAGTACTGCAATCATCATCATCATCAGCAGTACCACCAGGTGGTGAACTGTTGACAGGAGCAACAGCAGGAGTTAGATAAGGAACATATTGCAGTATGTCCAAATCAAATAACTCCACAGGGCTTTGTGGAATCTTGTCCTTTGGAGATTCATTGAACTTAACATGTAGAGTTTCTTCAACCATCTTTGTTCTGCAGTTGAAGACTCTGTATGCCTTGCAAGTAGATGAATAACCAACAAAATACCCTGCATCCACCTTAGGATCAAATTTATGGAGTTGATCCTTTGTGTTGAGAATAAAACAGGACACCCAAATGCTTTGAAAAATGAAATCAGAGGAGCCAAATGATGGAGAACTTCATATGGAGTCTTCATCAACCTCTGATTTACTAAAACTCTATTTTGCACATAGCAAGCTGTGTTGACAGCTTCAGCCCAAAAGGTCAATGGCAAACCTGAGTCAGCCAGCATGGACCTTGCAGCTTCAATGAGGGTCCTGTTCTTTCTCTCCACTACTCCATTTTGCTCTGGAGTCCTTGGGATGCTAAACTGCCTTTTGATCCCCTTTGAAAGATAGAAGTCATCAAGTGTATGATTTCTGAACTCAGTTCTATTGTCACTCCTAATGCACTTGACTGGAAGGGAATACTGCTTATCAATATACAGCACAAAGTGAATAATCTTCGGAGCAACCTCATCCTTTGAATGTAGAAAGAAAGTCCATACAAATCTGGAGTAATCATCCACAATTACCAGACAGTATTTCTTCTTTGCCATGCTCATTACTCTCACAGGACCAAATAGATCCATATGTAGTAATTGCAAGCAGGCAGTGGACTTAGGCACTTCAATAGAAGGAAATGAGACTTTGTGTTGTTTTCCTTTTAAACAAGCAGTGCAGGTTTCATCACAGTGGAACTCCTTTATTGGTAAGCCTCTGACTAAACTATTGTGGGTAAGCTGATTCATGTTTTTGAGATTAACATGACCAAGCCTTCTGTGCCACAGTTTAGATTCTTGAGAAGAGGCTTTGGAAAATAGGCAAGGATTGCCTTTGAGATCTATTTTCTTAGAAAGATCTAAGGCATACACTCTTCTTGTCCTGTTGGCTCTCAGGAGAGTGTGATCATCCAACACCTTGTCAATCAAGTGCAAAACTTTGGATGACAGAATCCTACAGTTTTGACTGGTGAAAAGAGCAACATGGCCTTTATCACACATTTGACTGACACTCAAGAGATTGTACTTGAGATTTTCCACATGATTAACATCATCAAATTTGATTTCTCCATTAGAACAAAACCCTTACCAATGATGTAACCCCTAGCATCATTGCCAAAAGAAACAAATCCCTTCTTTCCTTGAGAGTAGTCATGAAGAAGAGAGCTGTTCCCAGTCATGTGCATAGATCCCCCACTGTCTACATACCAGATGCTACTTTGGCATGTTGAAGAACCCTGCAAAAATAAACAATCAGTTAGTTTTAGAGACCCAAACCTTTTTGGTTTTGGGTCTGGTCTCATCAATAGATGGTAAACTAACATGTTTATTTGAAACAACAGCTTGAGAGGAAGAAGATGGTGTAGAAGAGGAGTCCTTTGGCTTGGCTCTCCTTTTCTGTGGTTTCAACATAGGAGCATCTAGTTGGTTAACTCTACCCAACAGATGTTGAACCATCATAACCAACTGTGTATGATTTTGTGATAAAGCTTTCAGCTCATCAGACACATTGCCAGTGGAGTTTGATAAGTTCCTATGTTGCCCCTTCTTCTTTTGAGCATTCTCAGCTGTCACCTGTTTAACCCCTTCCTTTTTGGATTTCTTTGAGGACTTAAGGGTTACAGGATTTGATGTTGCTGATACAAATGTGGCCTCAAACTCAGTTTTCATTTTTACCATTTTCTCTTTAATTTCTTCTTTTTGTTTGAGTTTGGAACCTCTTTTGTACCAACAATCATCTGTAAGATGATTGAACAAACCACATACTTCACATGGTTTCTTCTTCATCTTAGGTTGATCATCAACTAAAGAGGGTGAAGCAACTGAAGACTTGTTCTTCAATGCTTTTGAAGCATTGTTTGCTTTCTTGACTGCCTCTTTAGTAGGCTTCAAACTCTTTCTACTGGTAGTTTTCTTCTCTTCAGTACTGACATCAGTTGAAGTTTGAACTTCAGGTGTTAAATCCTGCTCTCTAGTCCTTTTAGGACCTTCAGAATTAACTCCTGAGTTGATCAACTCATTAATCATGTGAGTGTCAGCATTTGAACCATCAACATCAGCTGATAGGTTCAAAGAGGGCTTGATGCTGACTGCTACTTCTGATTGTGCTGTATCAGAAGGTAGATCACATGATGTGATGGATTGGTTATCACTCTCACCATCAGATTCTACCTCTGCTCTTGGGGTAAAATCTGTAGGTGGAGCAGTGTGATTGTAACCAATTCCAAACTTCACATTTGAAGCAGATTGCTTACTAAGAAGCATTTCAAAACCTTTGCATGATTGTACCCATCTATCACACTCTACCTGGGTAACTGCAAGGGTTTCTTTGAGATCTTTGTACTTCTCTAGAAGTACCTCTTCTCTAGCCTTATCATCAATTATTTGGCATTTCAGTTTATAAATCTCATCATTTTTATCTTTAAGCACGGACTCAAACTCAGCTTTGTTTTTGGAAATTATTTGTTCTAGCTCAATGTTCTTATTAATTAGAGCTACATTTGCTTCTCTAATGGAAGCAAATGCTGCTATGCATGGTTCAGAACATAATTTGGCTTTTGCCTCAGAGGATACCTGTGATACCTGAGATGTGGAGGCATTAGAAAATGAAGTATCAGCAGACTCCAAAGCCATAAGAGCTAGATTCCCAAAAGGACTGTCACCACCATGTTGACCAGCACCTGAGAACAGTTGGTCATGACCAGACATGTCATCTGGTAAACTGCTCCAGTCAACAACTCCTGGGGTGAAGAAGCTGTGATGTTGAGGTTGAGGTTGTTGATGAGATTAGGATGGCTGAGGTTCTGGTAGTGCATGAGGTTGTGGTGCCATAGGAACTTGAACTGATTGACTGTGGCATGTAATAACAAGGGTACGGATATGGCATTTGACCTGAGGAACAAAATATGCCGGAGATTGTTGTTGAGGATGATGACTAGAAGTGACAGGATGTTGCCCTCTGTGTTGTTGACTATTGCCAGGAAAAGTCACAAAGGGTGCAGTGGAGTTAGATCCAGTTGATCTACACTCTCTTGCAAAGTGTCCAAGCCTTTGGCATTTGTGACACCTCAACTTGCTCTTGTCAAAACAACTTTGGTTTTGCCAGAGAGTCCTGGGAATTTCTTCCAGTTCTTTTATAGAACTTCTGAGATCTGATATTTATCAGGGCATTGGCTCAAAATATCCATCTCTTCTAAGTCATCATCAGCAATCCCTTGAGATCATCCATAATGAAGCATAGATGTCATTATTACACCCAGTAAACTGACCATCAACACTCACAAATGCATAATCAGAAGTGCTTGAAGAGAAAATATGCTCATCATACTGGCATTCAGATGAAGCATATTCTAACTCATGACCCACCAAGGCAGTGTTGTCTGGTACAAAGTCTTCAGTGAGCTTTCCAGATGAAGACAGCTTTCTCTTCTGTTCTATCTCTCTCTCAAACGTGAGCAGTTTCCCATGGAGTTGGGTGAGAGATAGTTTGTCCAAACTTGCACTGGAGCATAGGAAAATAGTATATGTGTCCCATCTCTCAGGCAGTGATCTGAGAAATCTGTTATTCATCTGGATATTAGTGTACTCAAGTTTGACCATTTTTAATTCAGAGATCAAACAAGAAAACCGCTCATATTGTTGAGTCAGTGTCTCACCCTTTCTATGAGAAATGTCTCATATTGTTGGGCGAGGATTTCTCTATTATTTGCCAAGACCTCATCTGTTCCTCCAAATTGTTCTTTCAAGGCATTCCAGAGGTCATGGGCAGTTTCATGATGCATTAGCCCAGAATAGATTTCATTTGGCAGTGCCATGGCCAGAATTCCATGAGCTTTTGCATCAATTTCAAGCAACTTCTTATCCTCATCTGAGTATTGCTCCCTCCTCTTCGGAACCATTTGATTGGTTTCGGGTTATTCACCATAGGCTTGTGTGGACCATGTACCACTAATGTCCAACAACCTGCGCTGTTAACAGACAGGTGATGGAGCATTCGTCTTTGCCATATGTTATACTCATTCCTAACCAGCATTGGTGGCTTGGTTGAGGAACCAGTATTGTGAGGATCATTGGAGGGAGTAGTCATTTTCAGTTCAGAAACAATTTAGTTCAAGCTTTTAAAAGTTTTACACAGACCACAACAAACTCAATGAAAACCAAGAAAAGATCTCAGGATGAATGACCAGAAATACAGAAAATTCAATCTCTATAACCGTTTCTTGCAAAAACAAAAGCTAATTCAATCAAACTTAGATTGAATAGCAGTTTCAATGATCAATTATTAGATCGATCAATGATTAACCTGCTCTGATACCATTTGACAGGATCAGCGATCACAAGTTTGATGTATTAGAGTTAAAGGCAGCGGAATAAGAATAGGAATTAGACAAATTGTAGCAAGAAGTCGATGCTTGATGCATTAAGAGCACATACGGTTATAGCGAGAGAATATATTTCTGATGAAGGAATTTTATAGATATGGAATGTTTCTAATCAAATCATTCATTCATTCACGACATTCACTTTATTACAATAGGTTGTCACTCTTATATAGAGTGCACCACAATACTGTTGTTATCACGGAAAGTGACAACTGGCAGATCTAATACAAAAATAACTAACTCTTAACAAACTACTGAAATGTTCACAACTACTGAACATAACAGAGTGTTAAGTACAAAATATAAAACTACTGATTAGAAATACTGAAACTAGAAATATAAAACTACTGATATCACAACTACTGAAGGAGTACTCTTCAGCAGTTGTGACAAACTACTGAGGCTTCAGTACTTGATCTTCAGACTTGACCTTCAGATGTTTATCAGCTGATGACTTCAGTAGATATCATCAGCTGATGTCTTTAGTCTTTTTTTCAGACTTTGTACGTCAGTTGTTGATCTTCAGCATTGTAAACTCTTCAGCTGTTGTACTTCAGTACTTTGGTCTTTCAGCTTCAGCACTTGTGTTCTTCAGCTGTTGTACTTCAGCACTTTAGTTCTTCAGCTGTTGAAGTCTTCAGCACTTGATCTTCAGCTGTTGAAGTCTTCAGCACTTGTCAAACTGCTGATGAGTCTTTCAGCAGTTGTTGTGATACCATGTGGTACTTAGAGGTTTTCTGATCTTGGCTCATTGGTTCTCGTGGTCATGGATTTCATATATCCATGGATTTCATAACCAAGTTACCTTGTACTTCTCGTGGTCATGATAGTATATGGGTGATTGTTGACCAGTTGACCAAGATGGCATACTTCATACCAATACGAGACACATACAAAGTTTCAAGACTGGCTCGTATCTATATTGATGAAATTGTGAGTCGTCATGGCATGCCGTTGCACATCATATCCAGTCGCGATGCTCATTTCACTTTGCACTTTGGTCTTCTATGCAATAACTCTTGGGTACTCAATTGGATTTAAGTACGACTTACCATCCTCGAACTGCTGGTCAAACCGGACGAACAATTCAAACCCTCGAGGACCTGTTGCGTCTTTGTGTCCTTGACTTTGGCGGTGACTGGGATACACATTTACCGCTCGCGGAATTTTCGTATAACAATAGTTATCACTCGAGTATCAAGATGGCACCATTTGAAGCACTCTATGGTCGTAAATTCCGATCACTGATCTGCTGGACCGATATTGGTGAAAACTTCATGGTCCAGAACTCATACAAGAAACGACCGATAAAGTATCCACAATCCGTAAGAACCTTGAAGTGGCCAGAAGTCGACAAAAGAGTTATGCCGATAAGCGTCGAAAGCTGTTGGAGTTTCAAGTTGGTGATAGGGTTCTTCTTAAGGTTTCACCGTGGAAAGGTGTTGTTCACTTTGGGAAGAAGGGTAAATTACCTTCAAGATTCGTAGGACCTTTCAAAATCCTAAAAAGGATTGGGAAAGTGGCTTATAGACTGGAACTACCTTCCGACCTTAGTGGAGTTCATCCTGTGTTCCATGTCTCAAATTTGAGAAAGTGTTTGGCTGAAGAGAGTCTGCATGTTCCATTGGAAGACATCCAGATCGACGAGTCATTGCACTTTGTTGGGAAACCTGTTGAAATTATGGATCGCATTATGAATAAAACAAGAACCACAACTACTCTAATTGTCAAGGTTCGTTGGGAGAACAAGTGTGGAGCTGAGTTCACTTGGGAGCGTGAGGACCATATGAATGCAAAATATCCGCATTTGTTCGCTTAGCTCATTCTTAATTTCGAGACGAAATTCTTTTATGTTGGAGAGACTGTAACATCTTGTATTTTCGTTAATTAAAAGTTAGTGTCGTTAAATTCTTGTAAGGGCTATTGGTGTTATTTATGAAAATTATGAGTTATATATGTTTATTGGTAGTTTGTCTTTCACCCTTAATATAGAATCTAATAATATAACTATTAATAATAAACAATTATAATAATAATAACAAAACTAATAACAACAATGATAATAATATTGACAATAATATTTATAATAGTAATATTAATAAGTCATAATAATAATAATACTAATAATAACTAAGAAAAATAATAATGATAATATTATTATAATAATAACAACTTGTAAAATTTAAAAAGGTTTAAAAGAAGTCAAGGGGCTTTATTGCCAATTTAGGAACTTTAAACCTAAGTTTCCTACATAAAATGATAAAGTCAAAACCAAAAGGGCCATATGTGTAAGTTACAAAAACCCAAACCCATTTCCCCCCTTCACCTCGATTTTCCGGCAGAGCTCTGGCCATACTCCTGCCGAGCTCCGGCCACCCCCTAAACGTATTAAAAGTCTTCAAATTACGAACCGAATTGCTCCAAAAGGCCTCGTGGACCTACCATGAACTTTAATGTGTTGATACATGTATATCCCTAGATCATGATATGAATGTAATAGATCTTGTTTGTCTGATTCTGATATAATGATTGGAATGATTAATGAAATGATATTGATTGTTTGTTATTTATAATGTTTAATATTTTATTAATGAGTCGATGTTGAATTGGTTAATTAGGTTTGTGGTTGTTTGAATTCTTACACATAATGTTATATTAATTAATACATTCAAACTTAACAAAATGAAGTTCTCATGCGAATGGCCCATGCGAATGGACCATACGCATAAATAACTTCATACGAATGACTCAGTCGCACGACTGAACCAGGAGACTGGATCAGTCGTATGATTGTAACATAAGATTGGCTCAGTCGCATGACTGAACACTCAGTCGTGCGGATGAATCAACCGCATGGTTCAATCGCACGACTGAACCATACTAATGGTTTAGTCGCATAAATGAACAGTACTAACCTATAAATACAACCCAATTCGTAGAAAAACGAGGGCATTCATTCTATTTCGACTTCAGACGTACCCTAGCCGTACAGAAGCCTCCAAGTTGATACTCCAAGTTCATAGAACGCTGTAGATCGATTCCTAATCGATTCTTAACGTTTGATTCAATACTTTATTGATTCTACGTGCGTTCTCACTAATTGGATCGCCAATCAACTAGGATTCCGCACTATTTGGTTTGGTTTACACGTTAATCATTTGATATTTCGTTCAAATACCAGGTCCTAACAAGTGGTAGAGCCTTGGCTCTTGATTACGTGTGATTCAATCAAGATTGATAAAAAGTTTGTGTTTTTACACTAAAAAATGCAATCTTTTGTGTCAAAAGTTGTCTTGGATGTTCCCTGCTCATCAAGTTTTGGCTTCTACGGCCTTAGGCGATTAGGGTTTGCAAAATTTTGAATTTTTACGGCTAAAACACGTCTAACCTTGAAATTTTC
Organism: Flaveria trinervia; assembly: GCA_025506515.1. Taxonomy (NCBI): domain Eukaryota; kingdom Viridiplantae; phylum Streptophyta; class Magnoliopsida; order Asterales; family Asteraceae; genus Flaveria; species Flaveria trinervia. The sequence goes on from CM046453.1 coordinate 60,389,322, forward strand.
GCAAAACAGCAGCTTCAGTCGCACGAGTGATCCATTCGCACGACTGGACTTCATTCGCATACACCAGACGCACGATTGACTGAGTCGCATCTCTATTCGTATGACTGAACCATCCGTTCGCAGTGTTCATGCACATCAGCTTCATTCGCACGACTGAACCAATCGCTTAGTTCAGCCACACGATTGAACCAATCGCATAGTTCATTCGCTTGGATAGCCCATTCACATCACCCAGTAGCACCAGTTTGACAGTTTGTTTAGTACACTTAAAAGTTAAGTGAGGTGGGGAATCATAATAAACCACCAAAACTCTTAACGTTGGATGAGTTTCCCCACTAGAAACAACGTTTTGAGATCTACCTCAATGGAGTGGATCCAAATTTGTGGGAAGCTATCGAGATTGGGTATAGTATGCCGGTGGGAGCAGATGGGGTAAAGCTTACTTTGGGAGGGATGACTGATGCTCAGAAAGTTAAGTATAATGCAGAGAAGAGAGTTTATGCATTGATTACACAGTCTATTCCTAAAGATATTTTCCACCAGTACTCGGAGAATAAGCAGGCCAAGAAATTGTGGGATGAGCTGGAAAAAAGATACGATGGGAATGCTTCACTGAAGGCAATTAAAGCTAAGGAACTGAAGAAAAAATTTGACAACTTCTCATCAATGGGAAACGAGAGTTTGGACGATGTCATTGATAGATTCTACCATCTGATGAGTGAAATGCATACACATGGTATTGCTACTACCATGGAAGAAAAGGTGTCAAATTTCGCAGACGGATTGCCGGAAAAGTGGGCTTCATTTGTGTCAAATCTGAGACAGAATAAGATGCTGGCAAAGTTGGATATCAATGATTCATTCTAAAGCTGCGAGAAGAAGCACTTAGGATGAGGTACAGAGCTCAGAAGTCTTCGCACACTCAAAATCCAGCTTTGTACAATGCCACGCCTCAAGCTAAGACGTCTGGAGCACCTCTTCAGAATGCATTTGTGTCTAGCTCATCGGGTCCTTCATAGGCTTCTCCTTCAGGTTCAGAAACGTCAGGGTCTTGTTGTACCCATTACATTGGAACTGAAGCGAATGCTACTAGACTGAAGACCGAGAACCTCGGTAATGTGACTGTGGAAGTAGCTCAAGAGCACATGGATCTTTTGGCAGCAGTGGTTCATTCTTATGATGGACTTGTTGCTGGGAAGATTGGAAACTGCCATCTGGCAGATGAGGACTACGAGCAGGTGGATGAAATGGAGCTGGAGAGAATGGACATTATGTGGGCCTTAGCTAGTGCTGTCCGGAGGGCGAAGAAGTTTGTGAAAAAGACCGGACAGAACTTGGTTGCTACTAAGGATACCACATTTGGCTTTGACAAGAGTAAAGTGACCTGTTTTAACTATGGAGAAAAGGGGCACTTCAAGAGAGAATGTGTGAAGCCAAAGAAGAATGGGAACGGGAACCCATTCTCGTCCTTCACTCGTCAAGACAAGCAAGCTAGTAGTTCTACTTCATCAAGCAAGGATCCAAAAGCCTTGACTGCTCATGATGATGAAGGACAGGACTGGAGCTTTCGGTTTGTCTTTCCAGAGGACTCTAATATTGCCAATGTAGAAGATTTAGATGATGATTCCGCGAGTGAGGGAGATATTGCAGTTGAGATAGCGATGTCAAATATTGAAGAGACAACTACAACTGAGGTCAGCTACAAGCCTGAAGAAGTGATTTCAATAGCAAAGACAGAATCACCAGAACCAGAGACATCTGATGCTGCGTTGATGGCTAACTCTTCTGAACCTCCTCAGGTAAGTACCACTAACCAACTGTTTAAAAATCATGCTTGTTCTGATTGTGATACTTTTCGAGATAGCATAGATGAGAAATTTGCTAGGTTATTAGATCATAATGATAACTTAGTAAAGGATTTGCAACTGTGCACTGAGGCTAATAGAGTTTTAAAACAAAATGAGCATAGTTACAAAGAAAAGATAGACCTTTTGACCAAACAGCTTAGGGAAACTAAAGTAGTTGCATTTAACCAAGCTAATGACATTAGGTACTATCTTAACTCCCTAGAAGACACTAAGAAACAAAAAGCAGTCTTAGAAGTAGAAGTAAACTCATTAAAACAAAAACTACACAGTTGGACAAGTTCATCTCACATTCTCCAACACTTAGTGAGAGAAAGAAACAACGGGGAGGGCTTGGGTTATAAAGTGGTTCCACCACCACCTGAGACCTTGATGAACACTAAGAGTAGACCAATAAATAACAACCCTATCAAGGATCATGTGGTGTCTACTCCTCTCGTTAGTGATACAGATTCCTCATGTTCATCAATTGAATCTGGAACAAAACAAAAGGAGGCCACTTCAAAGGCAAAGGGTAAAATGCCTTGTGTTAATCTGGAAAAAGAATTTGAAAAATTTAATATAAAGTCCGAGACAAACAAAGTCAAATTTGAATCTAAAAGGAATGCTAATGTTAATCTTTCACAAGCTTCATGTCAAAAACCAGTTAACCAAAAGGAAAAAGATGTTAAAAATGCTAAAACAATTGATTTTGTTAGACAGAAGAAAACATCAAAAGAAACAGAGTCAAAACCCAAACTAAGTGATGTTACTAGGGTGTCAGCCACATCTCCACAAAGAAAGTTTAATCATAAAGTTGATAGCAGGTCGTGCTACAACTGTGGAGAGTGTGGACACATTGCTTCCTTTTGTCCTTACTATCAGACACCTAGGAAGAAGATTGAACTTCAGGATTCAACACCTAGGTATTCTAAGAGGATTTCTTTAACTCCACCTAGAAGAACTAGTGAACCTAACGTTCAACCCATTAGCCAGTCGACTGTTTATCACAAATAGGCATTGCACAAATCTGGCTTATGGAAAGAGAAGTCATCCTCCGCGTCTGAAAATGATGACAAGAAGGAACCTGAGCTACCCTCACCCTCTAAGGGTCAATGGGTTGAATTCATGATGTGTGATGCCTCTGGGAAACCCAAGCCACCTAAACTAATGTTTTACATTGAATGTGCAGGGTGTTCGCTACAGTGCTGAAACTAATACGTGGATTGTAGACAGCGGAGCATCCAGGCACATGACAGGAAATAGGGCTCTTTTATCAAACGTCAAGAAAATAAAAGGAGGGCATGTTTTGTTTGCTAGAAACAAGGGAGGCTATATCACAGCTCAGGGAGAAGTTGGAAATCAGAAAGTTAAGTTTGATAAGGTGAACTACGTTCAACAACTTCAAAACAACTTACTTTTGGTTTCCCAAATATGTGATAAAGGTTTTAAAGTCATATTCGACAACAAGAAGTGTTACATCCTAAAGAAAGACTACGTGATTTCGGAGGACCAAGTTCTGATGACAGCCTCAAGATATAAAGACCTTTATGTTTTGGATCTCTCAATAGCTTCTTCAACGGATCATGAAGTTCAGTACTTTCTATCAAAAGCCACTGAGAAGGACTCCATCTCCTGGCATAGGAGAATGGGACACATCAATCAACGGAAGATGAATCACTTCATCTAGAAGGATCTTGTGAGACGAGTTAATGTCAAGAATTTCCAACTTCCTGATTTTTGTGTAGCCTGCAAGAAAGGCAAACAGACGAAGAAGTCTCATAAGGAAAAGAAAGTTCATTCTATCAAGCTTCCTCTTGAACTACTTCACATGGATCTGTTTGGTCCAGTCAGTACAAAGAGCATTGCAGGCGACTTGTACTGTTTTGTGGTTACTGATGACTACACAAGATTCTCTTGGCTAATGTTTCTGAAGTCCAAATCAGAAACATTTGAGTCATTCAAGGAGTTAGTAACCACACTAGAATCTCTCTACAAGCTGAAGGTGAGACAAGTACGCTCAGACAACGGGACTGAATTCAAAAATTAGTGGATGGAGGCTTACTACAAGGAAAAGGGAATTGTGCATCAATTCACTTCTGCCTACACGCCTCAGATGAATGGTGTTGCTGAGAGAAAGAACAGAAGCTTGATAGAGACAGCATGGACAATGTTGGCAGACTCGAAACTGCCTATCCAATTCTGGAATAAGGCAATGGCTAATGCATGTTATACACTGAATCGAGTTCTGGTAGTCAAGCGCCACGGAAAGACTTGTTACGAGCTACTACAACGACGTAAACCGAATGTGGAGTATCTCGAACCATTTGGCGCGCCGTGTACACTTCTGAAGAAGACTCAAGAAGGTAAATTCAGCGAGAAGGCTGATGAAGGAATCTTCCTCAGGAGTATACTTCGTTATCTGAAGGGTACACCCACACTTGGGTTGTGGTATCCTCATGATGATGACTTTGAGCTCACGGCGTATACTGACTCGGATTACGGGGGCTGCAAGATGAACTACAAGTCTACATCAGCAGGGTTTAAATTATTTGGGAGGAGATTAGTTACCTGGCAGTGTAAGAAGCAGACCTCGGTTGCATTGTCAACCTGTGAAGCCGAATACGTTGCTACTGCAAGTTGCTGTTCACAAATCATCTGGATTCAACAGCAAATGCGGGATTACGGTTTAAACTTTTCTTCTACTCCTATCTTTGTTGATAACTCTGCTGCAATTGCAGTAACTAAAAATCTGGTACAACATCCCAAGACCAAACACATCGGTATTAAATACCATTCATAAGAGACTGTTTTGAAAAGAACTTAATCGATGTGGTAAAAATTAATACCGACTTTCAACGCGCTGACCTCTATACAAAAGCCTTTGATAAACCACGTTTTCTATATCTGTTAGAGGTCAACGGCGTTAAAAAGAAAAGTGATGTTATTCTTGATGATGATCATGTGTAGTCCGATGCATTGTAGTTATATATTTTTCATTTTTTTATTTTTTATTTTTCCTGATTTATTTTATTCTGGTTAAATTAAACCTATGTTATTTAGCTGTCTGTTAAAATCCTAAAATAATTAAATCCAGTATGATTTTAGAATTTTAGGGGGAGAGTAGGTCAGCTAGTAATATTAAAAAACGAGGGAGAAGGAGTGGATAGCTGATATAAGGTAGATCGTATCTGTGATGCCGATTCAATCCTTTTGGAAAATGATAGTACACAGGAACAAATCAAAAGGGACTTTAAAAAATTAATTTAGAAAAGATGCAAAATTCAAAGTATAAGTCAGTGTAGTCTAAGCAATATAAAAGAGAAGATGATAGAAAAACTGGTAACTACTAAGGTAACACAAAGAAAGTAGACCTAGATGTTGCTAGACCACAAATGATATGTCGGTAGATTCAACACAATAGATGATTAGACCTGACTGGTGATCTCAAGATCAAACTAAGTTGTTCAACTGACTGTGGGCTGCCATCTTATCACTGGTTAACACAATCAACAATATTCCAATAAGGGGTAATGAGCATGTAAACGCCATAAATGTGTGCGGATGACCATAAATAGAGCAAAGAACAAAAAAAATGAAAGACAAATGCTATCAAGCTAATGACATATGTTGTTGGTGCATTCTGTGCAAAAGAAAATTTAGCTGCTCTAACAAGAAGATAGGTTGTGTGCCTCTCTGCTATGCGATGGCACTAATCTGAGGATAAGCATAACTTAGATATTCTAGAATTCATTGTTGTTTGTCGTCTCTCTGCTGTGCGATGGCACTGACCTGAGGATTGGCTTCTCTTTGAAAGCTCTAAGAATAGTCTCTTCTAGTAAAAATACCTGTAGACCGCTCAAAAGCTCCTGAGGAATGTTGATTACCATATAAGTGTGGGATCCAAAATGTTAGTTGAAATAATTAAACCTAAAACTATCACCAGTTTGTGTCTAAAGTCTGTGTATGGATTTAAGAGGACAAATATACTGACAATCATTGTGGCTGCAATTCTTGAAAGTTCAACTCAATGTGGGAATCTAACAGTACCAGTGTGATTTTCTAAATTTGCTAATGACTCTGGATGAAAACCAAGAACTGAGCATCAAAAGGTTTTGATAATAAGTCCCAAATGATTTGACTTGCCTGTATGATTCCAAAATTGAATTGGTCCAGGTGTGGTCAAACTAAATTGAAGCTGCCTATTCTGGAACCAAATCCAGTAGATGTCTATCTTAGGATTTATCTCTCACAAAAAGTCAAAAGCAAGTTTTATTTTTGTATTTAGTTTAAGTTTCTAGTTAGTTAGTCATTTTAGTTTGTTTGTTCGTCGGACTATATCATGAAAATCAGTATGGGATTAACTCACCTAAAGGGTCATGTCTGAGATGGCCACATGTGTGTTCAAAGTTTAAAAGGGTCATGTCTGAGGTGACTAAATTGTTTAAAAGGATCACGTCTGAGGTGATCAAAAAGTTTTCAAGTTAAAATGATCATGTCTGAAATGATCAAATGCTCATAATGTTAAATCAAAAAAATAAAAGTGTGGAATGGTCAAAATGTCAAAATTTATGAGTATGATCCATTCGCACGACTGGACCATGAGTATGAACCAGTCGTACGATTGGCGAATACGTATGAGCCCAATCGCATGATTCACCCACACGTATGGAACATACGTGCGATTGGACCATAAGCATCAATAAAACCACACGATTGGATCACAAAATGAACCAATAGCATGGATAAGAGTGACCGAATGACACAGTCGCACGACTAATCTCCAGTCGCACGACTGAAAGAAACCCCAGTATAAATAGAGGGGGAGTCGGAAGTAGTCACTCATCACTCCCAATATCGTCCTAAGGTCGCACAAGAGTATTGGTACTCTGCCAAAACTAAGTTTCATTGATGTAGCTTGGAGTTTGTGATTCTAATGATTACTCTATTCATCTGCATGTACACTCCAACTTAACTCGGTTAAATCTGAATGTCTTAAATGCAAGTTTTAGTGTAGAACTTACTACAATCTGTCAACGAGACTTCTCTTAAGAATAGAACACTTAAATGGTCACGCATGTTGGACTAAATGATTCTAAGTGTTAATTCGAGTCCTTGCGGTCAAAATGATTCTAAACACAAAGTGAAATGTCAGGTCTTGATAAATGTTAAACTCCGTTGTGTTTATCAGTGAGGTATACGAATGGACACGCTCATGAACTCCAGTCGCACGAATGAGTTAGCCGACTGACTCAATCACACGTATGAACCATGCTTGTGGGTTCTGTCGCATGACTGTTCCAATCGCATGGTACAGTATACGACTCAGTTCAGTCATAAGCTCGATCGTACGACTGAGCCCAATCGCACGACTAGGCCTCAATCGCATTGTCCATTCGCACGATTGTACTAAATGAATCAAGTTCATTAAAATCCAAGTGTCATCCATGTACACCAATTCTAACTTATATGTGTCTTGTGTTTCAGCACTATGGCTGAATGCTGGATAGTGAACAACAAGCATAATGTATGTGCACATGTAGATGCTAGTTTGAGGATGATGAGGGGATTGAGGACGAGAGGACAGAGGAGACGAATGAGGATGATGATGAAGAAGGAGGGGATGCAGCTGCATCTGCCTCTACTCAAGGTCAGGATAGGAGATCCAATAAGAAACAAGACCAACAAGCTTCCTCCTCTGCTCCACCAAGCGATGATCCAGTGATCCAAGAGAAAAGTAATGATTAGATGTCTATATATTTGATTACTTTTGTATTTGAATCATGTATTTAAACTTATGTATTCGTTGTTTATATTAAAAATTAGTGCATTTCTGTTTTGATTATTAACTACTGGTTGATGTGTTACATGTTTAAATCAAACAGATCCAAACTATTAGAGGGATGATTTCGATGTTGCTCCCCTTCAGCAGATCAAAACTCAGCTAACTATGATTCTTGATCTGTAAGGGATCGTCAGAAGGTCGGTGAGTTATACCCCTGAAGAAGGGGAAATAATTCATCAAATGAGCAACTAGCTGAGATATTCAAGTTAAATCCTGATGAGATTATGAAGGATGCTCTAATGTGCGACTCGACAAGTGACGAAGAGCTCAATGATGTTGATGAAATAGAGATAGAAGATGTCACTGCAGAGCACTACCCTCAGTATGCTGACAATGAGGGAAATGTGGTCCCCAATCTGGGTGAATCCCTTATCGGTGATACGTTTGAGGTGTTAGACAAAATGGAGCAGGAGTCAGAAAAGACAGAGGGAACGGCCCAAGCCTCAAATGATGATGTTGATATCCGAAAGGCTGAGTGGGTTGGCTGTTTTGAAGAAGTTAGAGCCCAACACGTTGCACCTAACCAGGACGCCTACACCAAACTCTACAGAGTCAAGAAACATAATAAGGTGTCAGGCAGGATTATAGCATGGGCATATTATGAGGACCTTAACGTCTATGCAGTTAAGAGGGAGAAGGGCATAGAGTACTTTAGATTTCCACATGCTCTAAAGACTCTACCAGGTTTTGAGCTCAACCAGCTGGCCAAACTGAAGCTGTTGTATGCTGACCCGAGAAAAATGTCAGTCTGGTTTGAGGCTGCCCTAAGGAAGGAGTACCACACCAGTGGGTTAACTTCAGACCCCAACAGCCTACAAGGTACATCAGAAGGTCTGAAGTTGATGCCATTACTGGAAAGCCAAAGATCGTGTTGAAGTGGAGTCCTCCGCGCACGATGTCAAGAATCCTACTCAGGGAAATGCCACAGGACTTCACTCCACACTTTAAGTGGTTGTACTACGATTGGAGGACAGGAGAAGCGGTCATAGTCCTAAACAAAGAGGGCCAAATGGATACTATCAGGGTGTTTGACCCAATGTGGCTTACCAACTTGTCAGCTAATGATGTTTACACTCTATACAAGTGGCCACTGTTCTATGATACGCAGGATATAGTACAAGCCCTCCAGTTCCAGAATGTCATAAGACTCTATTTTGCATTTGAGATTCATGCAGGAGTCACAAAAGAGGATAAGTACAAGAAGTATGAGGAGGTAATGAAGAAAACAAGACATTAGAGAGATCTAGGTCCAAGGGGGAGTTTGTTGATACATGTATGTCCCTAGATCATGATATGAATGTAATAGATCTTGTTTGTCTGATTCTGATATAATGATTAGAATGATTAATGAAATGATATTGATTGTTTGTTATTTATAATGTTTAATATTTCATTAATGAGTCGATGTTGAATTGGTTAATTAGGTTTGTGGTTGTTTGAATTCTTACACATAATGTTATATTAATTAATACATTCAAACTTAACAAAATGAAGTTCTCATGCGAATGGCCCATGCGAATGGACCATACGCATAAATAACTTCATACGAATGACTCAGTCGCACGACTGAACCAGGAGACTGGATCAGTCGTATGATTGTAACATAAGATTGGCTCAGTGACAGGATCAGTGATCACACGTTTGATGTATTAGGATACAAAGCAGTGGAATACAAACTAGAATTAGACAAATTGTAGCAAGCAATTGATACTTGTAAGCATTAAGATCGCATACGGTTATAGGGAGAGAATATATATATTTCTGATTTCTAGGAATGTTTATAGATGTAGAATATTTCTAATTAATCATTCATTCCATTCATTTACTCATTCATCACCGATTACAATAGGTTGTCACTCCTTATATAGAGTGCAACAATCACTGCTGTTATCACGGAAAGTGACAACTGGCAGATCCAATACAAAAATAACTAATTCTTAACAAACTACTGAAATGTTCACAACTACTGAGAACATATCAGCATGTTAAGTACAAAATATAAAACTACTGAAACTACAACGACTGAAGAACAAGCTCTTCAGTCGTTTTACAAAACTACTGAAACATAAAAATATAAAACTACTGATATCACAACTACTGAAGAAGTACTCTTCACAGTTGTGACAAACTACTGAGGCTTCAGTACTTGATCTTCAGACTTTGACCTTCAGGTGTTCATCAGCTGATGACTTCAGTAGATATCATCAGCTGATGTCTTCAGTCTTTGTCTTCAGACCTTGTACATCAGTTGTTGATCTTCAGCACTTGTGAACTCTTCAGCTGTTGTACTTCAGTACTTTGGTCTTTCAGCTTCAGCACTTGTGTTCTTCAGCTGTTGTACTTCAGCACTTTGGTTCTTCAGCTGTTAAGGTCTTCAGCACTTGATCTTCAGCTGTTGAGTCTTCAGCACTTGTCAAACTACTGATGAGGCTTTCAGCAGTTGTTGTGATACCATGTGGGACTTAGAGGTTTTCTGATCTTGGCTCATTGGTTCTTTTGGTCCAACAAACTCCCCTGAACCAATGCAGCCAAAACCTCTAACTTATTTATTCTCCCACTTATTGATGGCAAAATGTTGGTCTTTTTCCTTCTTGATCAGTAGAGAAGATGACCCATGTAAGCTCCGGCCTGGGAAGAAATCTCAAATATTTGTTTGGCAGAGTATGAATGGGAACTCTGTTTTGGGGAACTGGACACAGAGTTGTTATCCCATTCATGAGATTTACTTCCCCATAATGAGTCTGTATGACTCACGAACATAGGCCTCAAGGAGAACAACTTGTTCCTCCTGAGAGAGTTCTTCTGCTCCTCCTTCGAAGAAGAACTCTGGACCATAGTACTCTGATAAGTACTTCATGGTCCTGCCATTTTTCAGCTCCACCGTAGTTACCTCCCTATATACAAATTCATCAGGATGGTTGCCTTCAAGGAGTAACTGGAGCTCATTCTTCTGGATGTCTTCAAGCTTTGTATATACCAACCCCTTCTTAATCATCTTGTTTTCTAGTAAGGCTTGAGGGGTCTTCTTTGCTTGGTGAGCTTTCTTGAATTCATCAATGATTTCCAAGGTGAGACTACAACGGCCAACATGATGGTAGACTCTATTGTTTTTCGTACCTGGCCGTTGTATCTGTGTGGGATAGTTCTTTTATGGATTCTAGAACTCACCCTGGGGTCTGGCCATACTCTCACTCTCTCCTTCTGATACTGAAAGGTGTGCCTGAGAGTGTACAGCCTTTGAGCATGCCCTTTCATGGCTTGAATAGATGATGACTGAGGAATTCCTTGTCAACCATCTTCAACAGTTGCTCATCATGCTGTTTCTGCTGTTCTTCTTCTTCTATCTTGACTCTGACCATTTCCCTTTGAGAGTCAGGTGTGATCATGGGTTGACTTCGGGGTTTTGGTAGCTTCAGAACAGCAGAGAGTGGCAGACTATCATCTTCATCCTCTTCTTCTTCTTCTTCCATCCTCAGCACCCTCTCCTCCTTCTGGGTACATCACTGGATGATGGTTGGGTTGGTGAAGGAATTGTTTTGAAGAATGAGGATGTTTGGATTTTGGCTTAGAGGGTGGTTGGGAGATTTGAGGGATAAGATCTGTTTGAGTGGGTGGAAGGGAAGGTTGATCTAGCATCCTTGTAGTTAGTTTCGCCTTTGTGAGTTTAGCCATCTCTAACCTTTTACCAGCCCCAGCCTCATCAAGGGCTTCCACAATAATCCCTTTGTTGAATTGCTCAGACATACAGATTCTGGTGGCTATAGCCAGAATGCTGTCCCTGGTCCATGCGCGGATCTCCATTAATGATCTTCCCAAGTATTTTGCAATAAAGCGGATCATTATTTCCAATCTCTCTTTCTCAAGAGCATCATACCCTGCCCATCGGGTTTGTATCTCTTGTACTTCTAACCTTCTGATCTCACTATCCAGTGTGGCTGTGTCAAACCCCTGCCTGAAGAGTTGTTCAATTATTTTATCCATGGATCGGCTGTGTGTGGTGTCAGCTTCTTTGACCAGCTCCTCCAAGGATTTGTCTTCAGCAGTGTGATCATCAGCACTTCTCTTTCGCTTGTAAGTGAGCAGAGGTTGCTTTTCTTTTTCCTCCTCTTGGGCTTGCTTCTCTTCCTTCTTCTCCTCTGTTCTTTTCCTCTCCTTTTCTTTCACTGCAGTACTCTCCCCCTTTTTGTTGCATTGGAGGAAGGGTTTGTACCGCAGAAAGAGTCTTTTGGACAGCAACATCAACCAAGGGCTGTAATGTTAAGGAAAGCCTCTCATCAATGGCTTGATCACTATATCAGTGATTATGGGTGTGATGAGAGGGAGGGAATTTTGGAGTACAGCACCTATTTGCTCAGGAGGGTTCTGTTCCTGAGAAGTAGGGCCTGAAGCAGAGGCAGGTGGTTGATTTTGGGGTGGCTCGGTGTTTGGGAAACCTTCAAGGGAAGGTGCCATCTGTGGGTGGATAGAGGCAGATGGTCTTTCTCCTTGTGAGAGTTGGTCAAGTAGGTTTTGCAGCCTACTGACTTTCTCTTCAAGGATTGTGTTCTGGGCAAGAACATCATAGAAGAAGCCCAGGTCATCATCAGCCGAAGCTGAATCAGCTGACCTCCTGCTTAGAGCAGGATTTACATGCACTGGGTGTAGACCAGTTGGTGCATGTGCCCCTTGTGCTTGGTACTGGGGACTTCCAGCCTCAGGACAATGTCCATCATCAGCTGTTGCCTCTAGGGAGGTCTTAGCAATGTTACCAGCCTCACTCTGGTCATGTGCTGAGTCAGAGGAGGTGGCAGCCTCACTAGATATTCTAAGCTCCTTGTGTCTACACCAGAGAATAGAATTGGGAAACCCCTGTGCTGTGGGTTCGCAGGTGCACTGTGTTCCTCCCCCTCAAGTGTAGAGGTATTCCCAGTAGTAAGTGGTTTCTGGGGAGGGGGTGAGGAGTGCAATTGAGTGAGCACTTGTGCAATATTAAGTTGGGCTGTGAGGGGGGTGTTGTTTGGGGTGAGGGGTAGAAGCAGTGTGCACTGGGGAGGTTGGTGCTCTTCAATGGCAATCTCCTCAATGTGAGTAGATCCCAGATAAGTAGGTGCCCCTTGTGTGGTTGCTGCAGGCTCCTGTTGAGAGGAAGCCTGAGCGGCTGTGGCTGGAGGAGTCATTGTATCCACTAGGGGGTTTGGACTAGTGGATATATCCTGCGTTTGTGTTGCAGGGCATCCTCAGGGGACTCAATTCCCTGAGTAGCCATTTTGGGTTTCTTTTTGGTGGGTTTGGTAGGGACTTTGGATTTGGAGGTGGTGGCTGTGGGTTCCAGCTGCGTGGGTTTTCGCAGCTTGGCAGCCATTTTTAGTGTCCGGTCAGAGTTGTGCCGGAGTATACTTCGGCAGAACAGCCGTAGCAGGGACTCCCAAGCCAACAAGTCCCTCAGCATAAGCTGGTCTGTAATAATGGCCATTATGAACCGTGGATAGAGTATCCAACGGTGGCAGTTAGTTTTTGAGCCATATCTTGAGCTCTGAAAATATTAATTCTGAAAAGTTTAGTGGGGTGTGCTCAAGGATAGAATACATTACCTGCTGCCATTTGGTGGACATTTGATCCCAAGACGACGTCTTAGGGGCCAAACATACATTTACCATGTGAAAATCAGCGCGCTCAGCGTCATTAAAGTGTTTCTTCATGATGGTGGTGGCACTGAGATCGCCTTGATATCCATGCTGAGCAAAGGATAGATCTATGGTGCCCTTCGGATATCCAGCAGGGAAGTAGCATCATTCAGTTGAAGAATTTTGCGGATTGTTGCAGGAGTAATGACTACTTCTTTGTTGTTGACGACTGACCGGAGGGATGGTGTGTTGCTCTCCTCAGTGGTAACAGTAACGTTCATCCAAAATTGGTTCAAGGATTCGGCATGTAAGACGGGGTTCAGAAGGATTGCCTTGTTGTATGGGACTGAACCATAAGATCGATAGCAGTATCGAACTTAGTCCAGATCGGCGATTTAGTGAGGTAGGCAACACAGTTGTGTCGCGGTTTAATTTGCATAGACGCCATGGAGAAGAGGGAAGTTTTGGAGAGGAACGTTAGGTTTGAAGAAGATGAAGCATGGAGAGCTCAGGTTAAGGGTATTTATAGGGTACGGGTGAGGAAACGACTGAAGGATGTGGTGTTAGTCATCAGTAGTTTTAAACGACCGTTGACATGGTATTATCCTTCAGATGTTGAAACAGCTGAAGTCATGGTGTTAGGCAATCAGTTTAGAAAACTACTGAAGACCGTGGTTTTGACTTCAGATGATTGAAACAACTGAGGACTTGGTGTGTGTCATCAGTAGTTATGAAGCTACTGAAGATAGTGGTTTTGTCATCAGCTGTTGTAAACAACTGAAGACTAGGGATTAGTCATCAGTAGTTATATAAAACTACTGAAGACGTGGTTTTGCTTCAGTGTTTAAAATGAAACAGCAGTTGTACAAACGACTGAAGAGAAATTCTTTTCAGCTGTTTTCGTCAATTCTTAGCTTTTCAGCTGTTTCAATCTGTCCTCAACACATTCATCAGTCTTTTTGGCTGATTTCAGTTGTTTCATAGGACATCAGTACTTATCTGTTTTTACTGATTGCAGTAGTTGTAGCTGCATCAGCAGTTGTGACTACATCAGTAGTTTAGAACAGATGAAGTACTTCAGTACGTGTGAGACATTTAGCCTTCAGTAGTTATAAAAACTGCTGAGGATAAAAGAACTCATCAGTACTTATATGTGACTTGGTACTTATGATCATCAGTATGATTACTAAGATCATCAGTAGTTGTCACTTATTCTAGTTGCAGCATACAAGCCTTAACACCAGGTTTTGGAAAGTTGAACTATCCAAAGGCTTAGTAAAAATGTCTGCAAGCTCATCAGCACTAGGCACAAACTTAGGATCAATCAGACCTTTTTCAAAACAATCCCTTATAAAATGATGTCTGATCTCTATATGTTTGGTCCTAGAGTGCTGGACTGGATTTTTGACAATACAAAGAGCTGAAGCACTATCCATTAACAGTGGAGTCTTAGTCTCTGTAATGCCATAATCCAAAAGTTGGTTTTGAAGCCAGAGTACCTGAGATGTACAGCTTGCAGCAGCAATGTACTCTGCTTCAGCAGTGGATGTAGCAACTGAGGTTTGTTTCTTGCTCTGCCAAGAAATCAAGCAGTTGCCTAGGAATTGACATCCACCAGAAGTTGATTTCCTGGTCAACTTACACCCTGCATAGTCACTGTCAGAAAAAAGCAACTAATTTACCAGAATGTCCGGTAGAATACCATAAACCTAGAGATGGAGTGCCTTGCAGATATCTAAAGATCCTCTTGACTGCAATCAGATGAGACTCTTTAGGTGCAGCCTGAAATCTAGCACAAACACATGTAGCAAACATAATATCTGGTCTAGAAGCTGTTAAATACATCAAGGACCCAATCATACATCTGTAAAGTGTTTCATCAACCACTTTACCTTTCTGATTGAGTCCAGTTGTGTGGTGCTGCTCATGGGAGTAGAACAGGGCTTACAGTTTTGTAAATCAAACTTTTGCAAAAGATCTTTTGTATATTTGGACTGATGAATAAAAATTCCATCAGCCTTTTGTTTGATTTGCAACCCCAGAAAGAACTGTAATTCTCCCATGGCACTCATTTCAAACTTCTGTTGCATCAACTTTGTAAAGGCATCACACAACTTTGGATCAGAGGATGCAAAAATGATATCATCTACATAAATTTGAACAAGTAGATTATGCTGCCCAGCTTTCTTAATGAATAAAGTCTTGTCTATGGAGCCTCTAGTGAAATTGTTTTCCAGAAGAAAGTTTGATAATGTCTCATACCAGGCTCTGGGAGCTTGTTTTAGCCCATAAAGAGCTTTATCAAGCTTATACACCCAATTAGGATGTTTATTGTCCTCAAAGCCTGGAGGTTGACATACATAAACCTCTTCTTTAACTTTTCCATACAAAATGCACTTTTGACATCCATTGAAAGACTTTAGGTTTTGATAAGCAGCATAAGCTAAAAACAATCGAATTGCTTCCAGTCTGGCTACAGGGGCAAAGGTTTCATCATAATCAATACCTTCTTCTTGTGCAAACCCCTGAACAACCAGTCTGGCCTTGTTCTTAACAATAAGCCCATTTCATCAGTTTTGTTCCTAAACACCCATTTAGTGCCTATTGCACACTTACCTGGAGGTAGAGGAACCAGTTCCCACACTTGCTGTTTCTTGAACTGAAGAAGCTCAAGCTGCATGGCATCAACCCATCCATTGTCCTTTAAAGCAATGTGATAATTCTTTGGCTCTTGCTGACTGATGAAGAGAGCATAGAAGCAGAAAATTGACAATTGACTTCTTGTTGATACTCCAGCAGTGATATCACCAATGATTTGAGACATAGGGTGATTCTTCAGATCTTGATACACAATGAGATCTGTGCAAGTGTTTGTAGCCGGTTCAGCAGCAACAGATGGTGATGGTGTATCATTTCCTTGAAACCAATCAGTGGATGGTAATTCAAGGAAGTTGAATTCGAAGAAATCTCATCAGCATTTGTTGTGGATGGTGCTACTGGCGCTACAGGAACATCAGGTCTAGCTGAGTCAGGCAGCTGATCACTAAACCTGAAGAGGTGAGTACTGCAATCATCATCATCATCAGCAGTACCACCAGGTGGTGAACTGTTGACAGGAGCAACAGCAGGAGTTTGATAAGGAACATATTGCAGTATGTCCAAATCAAATAACTCCACAGGACTTTGTGGAATCTTGTCCTTTGGAGATTCATTAAACTTAACATGTAGAGTTTCTTCAACCATCTTTGTTCTGCAGTTGAAGACTCTGTATGCCTTGCAAGTAGATGAATAACCAACAAAGTATCCTGCATCCATCTTAGGATCAAATTTGTGGAGTTGATCCTTTGTGTTGAGAATAAAACAGGGACACCCAAATGCTTTGAAAAATGAAATCAGAGGAGCCAAATGATGGAGAACTTCATATGGAGTCTTCATCAACCTCTGATTTACTAAAACTCTATTTTGCACATAACAAGCTGTGTTGACAGCTTCGGCCCAAAAGGTCAATGGCAAACCTGAGTCAGCCAGCATGGACCTTGCAGCTTCAATGAGGGTCCTGTTCTTTCTCTCCACTACTCCATTTTGTTCTGGAGTCCTTGGAATGCTGAACTGCCTTTTGATTCCCTTTGAAAGATAGAAGTCATCAAGTGTATGATTTTTGAACTCAGTTCCATTATCACTCCTAATACACTTGACTGGAAGGGAATACTGCTTCTCAATGTACAACACAAAGTGGATAATCTTCTGAGTAGCCTCATCCTTTGAATGTAGAAAGAAAGTCCATACAAATCTGGAGTAATCATCCACAATTACCAGACAGTATTTCTTCTTTTCCATGCTCATTACTCTCACAGGACCAAATAGATCCATATGCAGTAATTGCAAGCAGGCAGTGGACTTGGACACTTCAATAGGAGGGAATGAGACTTTGTGCTGTTTTCCTTTTAAACAAGCAGTGCAGGTTTCATCACAGTGGAACTCCTTTATTGGTAAGCCTCTCACTAAACTATTGTGGCTAAGCTGATTCATGTTTTTGAGATTAACATGACCAAGCCTCCTGTGCCACAGTTTAGATTCTTGAGAAGAGGCTTTGGAAAATAGGCAAGGATTGCCTTTGAGATCTATCTTCTTAGAGAGATCTAAGGCATACACTCTTCCTGTCCTGTTGGCTTTCAGGAGAGTGTGATCATCAAACACCTTGTCAATCAAGTGCCAAACTTTGGATGACAGAATCCTACAGTTTTGACTTGTGAAAAGGGCAACATGGCCTTTATCACACATTTGACTGGCACTCAAGAGGTTGTACTTGAGATTTTCCACATGATTAACATCATCAAATTTGATTTCTCCATTGGAGACAAAGCCCTTACGATGATGTAACCCCTAGCATCATTGCCAAAAGAGACAAATCCCTTCTTTCCTTGAGAGTAGTCATGAAGAAGAGAGATGTTCCCAGTCATGTGCATAGATCCCCCACTGTCTACATACCAGATGCTACTTTGGCATGTTGAAGAACCCTGCAATAATAAACAATCAGTTAGTTTTAGAGACCCAAACTTTTTGGTTTTGGGCCTGGTCTCATCAATAGATGGTAAACTAACATGTTTATTTGTAACAACAGCCTGAGAAGAAGAAGATGGTGTAGAAGAGGAGTCCTTTGGCTTGGACCTCCTTTTCTGTGGTTTCAACATAGGAGAATCTAGTTGGTAACTCTACCCAACAGATGTTGTACCATCATCACCAGCTGTGTCTGATTTTGTGATAAAGCTTTCAGCTCATCAGACACATTGCTAGTGGAGTTAGATAAGGTCCTATGTTGCACCTTCTTCTTTTGAGCACCCTCAGCTGTCACCTGTTTAACTCCTTCCTTTTTGGATTTCTTAAGGACTTAAGGGTTACAGGATTTGATGTTGCTGATACAAATGTGGTCTCAAACTCAGTTTTCATTTTTACCATTTTCTCATTAATTTCTTCTTTTTGTTTGAGTTTGGAACCTCTTTTGTACCAACAATCATCTGTAAGATGATTGAACAAACCACATACTTCACATGGTTTCTTCTTCATCTTAGGTTGATCATCAACTAAAGATGGTGAAGCAACAGAAGACTTGTTTTTCAATGCTTTGGAAGCATTGGTTGCTTTCTTGACTACCTCTTTAGTAGTCTTCAAACTCTTTCTACTGCCAGTTTTCTTCTCTTCAGTACTGACAGCAGTTGAAGTTTGAACTTCAGGTGTTTAATCCTGCTCTCCAGTCCTTTCAGGACCTTCAGGATTAACTCCTGAGTTGATCAACCTATTGATCATGTGAATGTCAGCATTTGAACCATCAACATCAGCTGATAGGTTCAAAGAGGGCTTGATGCTGACTGCTACTTCTGATTGTGCTGTATCAGAAGGTAGATCACATGATGTGATGGATTGGTTATCACTCTCACCATCAGATTCTACCTCTGCTCTTGGGGTAAAATCTGTAGGTGGAGCAGTGTGATTGTAGCCAATTCCAAACTTCACATTTGAAGCAGATTGCTTACTAAGAAGCATTTCAAAACCTTTGCATGATTGTACCCATCTATCACACTCGACCTGGGTAACTGCAAGGGTTTCTTTGAGATCTTTGTACTTCTCTAGAAGTACATCTTCTCTAGCCTTATCATCAATTATTTGGCAATTCAGTTTATAAACCTCATCATTTTTATCTTTGAGCACAAACTCAAACTCAGCTTTGTTTTTGGAAATTATTTGTTCTAGCTCAATGTTCTTATTAATTAAAGCTACATTTGCTTCTCTAATGGAAGCAAATGCTGCTATGCATGGTTCAGAACATAATTTGGCTTTTGCCTCAGAGGATACCTGTGATACCTGAGGTGTAGAGGCATTGGAAAATGAAGTATCAGCAGACTCCAAAGCCATAAGAGCTAGATTCCCAAAGGGACTGTCACCACCATGTTGACCAGCACCTGAGAACAGTTGATCATGACCAGACAAGTCATCTGGTAAACTGCTCCAGTCAACAACTCCTGGGGTGAAGAAGCTGTGTTGTTGAGATTGAGGTTGTTGATGAGATAGGGAAGGCTGAGGTTCTGGTAATGCATGAGGTTGTGGTGTCATAGGAACTTGAACTTGATTTGACTGTGGCATGTAATAACAAGGGTACTGATATGGCATTTGACCCTGAGGAACAAAATATGCCGGAGATTGATGTTGAGGATGATGACTAGAGGGACAGGATGTTGCCCTCTGTGTTGTTGACTATTGCCAGGAAAAGTCACAAAGGGTGCAGTGGAGTTAGATCCAGTTGATCTACACTCTCTTGCAAAGTGTCCAAGCCTTTGGCATTTGTGACACCTCAACTTGCTCTTGTCAAAACCAACTTTGGTTTTGCCAGAGAGTCCTGGGAATTTTCTTCCAGTTCTTTTGTAGAACTTTTGAGATCTGATATTTATCAAGGCCATTTGGCTCAAAATATCCATCTCTTCTAAGTCATCATCAGCAATCCCCTTGAGATCATCCATAATGAAACATAGATTGTCATTATTACACCCAGTAAACTGACCATCAACACTTACAAATGCAGAATCAGAAGTGCTTGAAGAGAAATTAATATGCTCATCATACTGGCATTCAGATGAAGCATATTCTGACTCATGACCCACCAAGGCAGTGTTGCCTTGTATAAAGTCTTCAGTGAGCTTTCCAGATGAAGACAGCTTTCTCTTCTGTTCTATCTCTCTCTCAAAAGTGAGCAATTTCCCATGGAGTTGGGTGAGAGATAGTTTGTCCAAACTTGCACTGGAGCGTAGGACAATAGTATATGTGTCCCATCTCTCAGGCAGTGATCTGAGAAATCTGTTATCATCTGAATATTGGTGTATTCAAGTTTGACCATTTTTAGTTCAGAGATCAAACAAGAAAACCGCTCATATTGTTGAGTCAGTGTCTCACCCTTTCTATGAGAGAATGTCTCATATTGTTGGGCAAGAATTTCTCTATTATTTGCCAAGACCTCATCTGTTCCTCCAAATTGTTCTTTCAAAGCAATCCAGAGGTCATGGGCAGTTTCATGATGCATTAGCCCAGAATAGATTTCATTGGGCAATGCCATGGCCAGAATTCCATGGGCTTTTGCATCAATCTCAAGCAACTTCTTATCCTCATCTGAGTATTGCTCCCTCCTCTTCGGAACCATTTGATTGGTTTCCGGGTTATTCACCATAGGCTTGTGTGGACCATGTACCACTGATGTCCAACACCCTGCGCTGTTAACAGACAGGTGATAGAGCATACGTCTTTGCCATATGTTATACTCATTCCTAACCAGCATAGGAGGCTTGGTTGAGGAACCAGTATTATGAGGATCATTGGAAGGAGTGGTCATTTTCAGTTCAAAAACAGTTTAGTTCAAGTTTTAAAAAGTTTTAGACAACCACAACAAACTCAATGAGAACCAAGAAAAGATCTCAGGATGAATGAGCAGAAATACAGAAAATTCAATCTCTATAACCGTTTCTTTCAAAAATAAGGCTAATTCAATCAAACTTGATCTTGAATAGCAGTTTCAATGATCAATTGTTAGATCGATCAATGATTAACCGCTCTGATACCATTTGACAGGATCAGTGATCACACGTTTGATGTATTAGGATACAAAGCAGCGGAATACAAACTAGAATTAGACAAATTGTAGCAAGCAATTGATACTTGTAAGCATTAAGATCGCATACGGTTATAGGGAGAGAATATATATTTCTGATTTCTAGGAATGTTTATAGATGTAGAATATTTCTAATTAATCATTCATTCCATTCATTACTCATCATCACCGATTACAATAGGTTGTCACTCCTTATATAGAGTGCAACAATCACTGCTGTTATCACGGAAAGTGACAACTGGCAGATCCAATACAAAAATAACTAATTCTTAACAAACTACTGAAATGTTCACAACTACTGAGAACATATCAGCATGTTAAGTACAAAATATAAAACTACTAAAACTACAACGACTGAAGAACAAGCTCTTCAGTCGTTTTACAAAACTACTGAACATAAAAATATAAAACTACTGATATCACAACTACTGAAGAAGTACTCTTCAGCAGTTGTGACAAACTACTGAGGCTTCAGTACTTGATCTTCAGACTTTGACCTTCAGGTGTTTCATCAGCTGATGACTTCAGTAGATATCATCAGCTGATGTCTTCAGTCTTTGTCTTCAGACCTTGTACATCAGTTGTTGATCTTCAGCACTTGTGAACTCTTCAGCTGTTGTACTTCAGTACTTTGGTCTTTCAGCTTCAGCACTTGTGTTCTTCAGCTGTTGTACTTCAACACTTTGGTTCTTCAGCTGTTAAGGTCTTCAGCACTTGATCTTCAGCTGTTGAAGTCTTCAGCACTTGTCAAACTACTGATGAGGCTTTCAGCAGTTGTTGTGATACCATGTGGGACTTAGAGGTTTTCTGATCTTGGCTCATTGGTTCTTTTGGTCCAACACTCAGTCGCACGACTGAACACTCAGTCGTGCGGATGAATCAACCGCATGGTTCAATCGCACGACTGAACCATACTAACCTATAAAACAACCCAATTCGTAGAAAAACGAGGGCATTCATTCTATTTCGACTTCAGACGTACCCTAGCCGTACAGAAGCCTCCAAGTTGATACTCCAAGTTCATAGAACGCTGTAGATCGATTCCTAATCGATTCTTAACGTTTGATTCAATACTTTATTGATTCTACGTGCGTTCTCACTGATTGGATCGCCAATCAAATAGGATTCCGCACTATTTTGTTTGGTTTACACGTTAATCATTCGATATTTCATTCAAATACCAGGTCCTAACAGAATGAGTTTAATAATTGTGATTAAACACTGGTTACACACCCAAATGAATGCATAACCGTCACACTTTACTCATATAGCCGTTCGTGCTTAAAACGATATTAATAACCTAATTAAACCAACATAAACAACCATCTAAAAAATATTAATTGTTCACAACTCTCAATTTCTCCTGAAAACACACAAACAAGTCGATCCACACAACCATTTCATTGCGACCTGCACAACAATCAAAAACCACTTTCGGAACAACTTAAACTGAAATTGAGAGAGGGCTTTGCATCAAGAAAATAGTTCGAAGCTATGCACGAAGTTAATTTGATTTTCATAAGCATTTGCACATGATTTGAGTTCAAACTTCGTCGTAGCTTGTTCTTCATTGATTCTTGCCTTGTTAAGCTTCAAATCGGGTAATTGGAACCATCCACATACTCGCTTTATCATAGGGAACTTCAATTTGGATTAACCCGATTCTAGGGTTCTTGATTTGGGGGAGTTCATTGGAAACATGTTGTTTTTAAGTTTTAAAAACCAAGCTTAACCAAGGCCTTGGCCCTGGTTCGCTGGTTAAGTTTGTGTCTCCTAAGCATGAGGTCCCGGGTTCGAACCCGGACACCCTCATGCTTTATTTTTAAAGGATTTTAGCCCTAATTAGTTTTTGAAATTTTTAATAAATATAAAAAATGTTTTTATAAACTTCTTATATTTTTAAAACCCACCAAATATTTTCTGTAATTTTCTTTTTAAGTTTAATTAAACAAATATATTTTTAAATCATTTTAACAAATAGTGTTTTGAATAGTTTCTTATAAAATTGATTTTAAATAATAAACTGTTATTGGTCTAAACGTTTCTTTTTACTTAATAATGTTTAAAACATGGTTATTTCAAATAATTACTCAAATATTATATTTAAACTTTAATATTTATAAACGATTCACTTCCACCTTTATATTTAAACATATAAAGAATATATATTTTTTAAAAGTACTTATAAAAATGCCCAAATCCACTTAAACCCTAGCCCTCATTAATTCGCTAAACTTATACCATTAAACTTAAACCTTGTAAAAATATGTATACTTAGGTACCTTGTGCAGAACTATGTTGGAACGTTGTTTATTATATTTTCTTATTAATCGTCATTCTATACTTATTTGATCAAGTGAGTATTCTATACCCCTTTTTATATTTTTACACTTTGGGGTGAAACATGTTACCTTATAATCATTGCACTTATAAATTCGTTTGATTCTTGTAAATTCTTTGCAATTCACTTATATGTTGTGATTAGTTGATCTTAGTAATTACCATGTATTGATGATTATATGTACAATAATTAAGTATTGCTAGCCTGACAACGTCATAGATCTATGGGCCTGACAAGCCTGCTTGGTTAATCCAAGTACACTTAGCTAATCGTATAAACTTGTAAACTTTGAGACTTGTAAACCTGTCAAGGTTTGATTGTGCATTCTATCTTACATCTCTAGTTACTTATTCTCTAACTTGTAACATGAATTGTCATCTTTTATATACTTATGTATTGAAATCTATGAAAATATCACCAACATTATTGTTGACCTTTTATTTTTAACATGTTTCAGGAAATGCACAACTTTGATTGTTATCTAGAAGCTATTTCACACCTAGGACTGGACCTAATCAAATAAATGGATGAACTTGAAATTTTACTTTTTATGCTTGTTGTTTTACTTATTTAAGACTTATGCTTGTAATGTTACATTTGAAACTTATGATTATTATATTTGGATTTAATAATAGCGTTATGTGGCTGTGAACGATCTTAACTCTCACACCTCGACGTTTCCATCGTCAAAGTTGGGGTGTGACACAAAAGAATGCCATCCAAAATGCCAAGTAGCTGCCCCGCGCCATTTTCAATAATGCTCACCTGCCAACTAGAAAATGCATAAAAAGTCAGCATTGTTGAGTGTGTTCTAATTTTTAAGTAAAACATGCTCTACTTTCATTAAAACCGTTCTTTACTTTCATACGTGATCATGCACTATACATACACATAGATAATATCATTATTATCTTCATCGTTCATTCGTTAACTTTCATTCATTTATGCTTTCTTACTTTCATTCATTTATGCTTTCTTACTTTCATTCATATGTTCATCATTGCTTCTTTTCATCCCATCAAAAACCATGATCTTTACCCCAACGTTATGCATAAAGTGGGTACTGGGCTGAGGTCTATCATAGACCCCCATACATTGCGCCCGGTGCCTGACCACAGTACCAGGGTAAATTCAGGTGTACCATTGTCTTGTGCTATACCCCATCTGTAACACCCGTTTATTTATTTCTTTTGAAGCCGGTGAAAGGAGAAAAAGAAATAAGGTCCTAAGTCGAGGGACCAAATTTGACAACGAAAGAAAGTTGGGAGAGTGGGAGTATATAAAGGGAGAGGACAGCCCTTACTCTCTCCCCACACTCACATTTCAGCCAAAATAAAGAGAAGAAGAGAGAAAGGAAGAAAAGTTGGTTTGGGTTGGTTCGAGTGAGCCAAAATCGTTGAGAAGCGAGTCAAATCAAAACTCTTCTCTTTGTGGTCGTTTGTGTGAGTTCTAGAACCCCTCTTTTAAACTTTTTTGAATGATTTAGGGCTGGAAAACATCTGAAAATTGGTTTTTGAGTGTGTACATGTTTGACCCGTTTGTGTATGTGTGTGTGTATGATGCGTTTGGGTCTTGATTGTGAGCTTGTGTGTGCTTGAATGGTGTCGTGGTATGCATCCCTAAGGTTTAGGATGGTTGATTTGGGGTTAGAATGGATTTAGATGAGTTTGGAGGTCGAAAAGGGTAGTTCGCGTTCGGCTGGAACTGCATTCCGCATCAGCTAGGGCTAGGCAACCGAATGGAGGCCATATGGCTGAATAGGGTGCGATTGGGGTCCATTCGCATGATTGAGGTCCATGCGCACGATTGAAGGCCCAGTCGCACGGAGGTCATGCGATTGAAGGTCCAGTCGCATAAGTGCTCATCCGCATTAGTCCCATTCGCATGAGGTCCATCCGCATTAGTCCATTCGCATGATTGGGTGTTCATTCGCATGAGTGTTCATCCACATTGGTTCATTCGCATGATGTTCAGTCGCATGAAGGCCATGCGACTGAAGGGTGTCCATACGCCCGAATAGGGCTGTTGCACCCGAGGAGAAATGTAGTTTAACTTCTGACTTTCGGGGGAAAGTGCAGATGTAAGTTTTGACGTAAGGGTTCCCGTAAGTTCATGTAAGGTGATGATAGAGGCCTTAAAGAGCATGTAGGGCATGATGTTGATGATGTTGCATGATTATGCATGTTGTGTATGTATGATATTGCCTTGTATGACGTGATGACTATGCATGTTGATGTTTCTTATAATGGCGTATGTTTATCTTTCCTGTGGCTTTACGTGTTGTGCTAATGAACGAAATGAAGTATTACATAACGTAAAGTGGAAGATAATGAAAAGCGGAACATGATGAACGCATGCATTAATGAATGATGAAAGTAATGAAAGTCTTGCAAGTATTGAATATCGGGACACGCCATTAAAGGTGTTAGCCCAACGATGTGTGGGTTCGCTACCCCGGGAGGATGCATATCGGGGTCCTTCTCTGTGATCGACCATTTATATAGAACATCTACCGCTTACCTCTAATACTGTGGCACCATGTTTAGCTGTCTATTTATAGACTTCGATCCAGTAGCTAAATAGTTCGGGGTGTAGCATATGGTATTGGTACGGAAGATATCCGATGCGCAAGAAACGATATAAAGATGAATGAACGAACGAAGAAGATAATAATGATATTATCTATGTGTACGTATGATGTGTGATCTTGCAGAGGTAATGAATGTTTTTAACAAAAGAAAAGTATGTTTTATTTTATAAATCTAGAACTCACTGAGCAACGTTGACTTTGATGTGTTTCCAGTTGGCAGGTAATGATTGCTGAGGATGGCACAAGGTGGCTACTCAGCTCTTTTTGGATGGCATCCATTTATATAACGCTTTTATGATGTAATGCAACAATGAATTTTGTAACTGATCAACGATGTATTATTTGGCAAAAGTTTTTATAATGAAATGTGATGTCATTTTTGAATGTTTCCGCTGCAACATTTTGTAAGATGAATGTAACTATATGTTTTATGTGCGATGAGGAACGAATTGTAAGCGTCCCGGGAACGGGGCCTTACACCATCCGTCACGCATAAAGCGAGTACTAGGTCGAGGTCTATCATAGACCCCCATACATTGCGCCTAGTGGCCTAACCACAGTACCAAGAGGTAAGCGACAAAGGTTCTATACAAATGGTCAATCACAAAGAAAGACCTCGGCATGCATCCTTCTGGGGTAGCTAACCCGCACACCGTTGAACTAACACACTTCATTGGGCGTGTTTCCACATACAAGGCTTGCAAGACTTACTTTGCTTCCTTTGTTCATTAATGCATGAATTCATTCATCATGTTCCTCTTTTCATTATCCACTTTACGTTACGTAATACTTTCATTTCATTCATTAACATTCAACATAAAGCCATGGAAAAATAAACATACAATGTAAGGAACATCAACATACACAGTCAACATCATCATATAGGGCATCATACATATATAACATACATCATACATACCATGATGCATAAGCATCAAACATACATCATAACATCATCATACAATGCCCAACACATCACCTATAACCTCAAAAGTCAGCTTACATGAACCTCCGGGAACCTCCCAAGTCAAAGCCTAAATTTCACTTTTTCCCTAAAAAGTCAGAAAATATTCTTAGTGTTCAACTTCTCAATGAAAGAGCTCTTTTCAGCATAAGAAAGAACCATAAAGCAGAGCCTCGAAAAGGATTCGAGGCGTGGGAAACTCACCTGTGAAGCTGGCGAGGCATCCAAAAACCAACCGACGAGTTTGCAATAGATTGGATTGGGAGGAAACCCAGGTAAAAAGGGTTACTAGGAAACTAAGCTAATAGAATAGGGTTATTCGGCATTGATCAAAAAATATGTCAACCCAAGATGCATCTTCCTCTCCAGGACTTCGAAATGGTACTTTTAGAACACCAATAGGCATTAAATGAAATAAAAAAGAACTAAGTATTGTATTTTACTTTGATGTGGAAACGTAACAAAGCCTTTCGTTTTCTTTACAATATTGTACTTTATTCTAATCAGATTTTATTCATCAATTCTAAAAGATTGATAAAGAAAGTAAGAAAAAAAGGGAAAATAATTAGTAGGTTGTTTTCAAGAACAGGTTTTACATGAATCTCTGGAAGGGCTTTCTCTGTCTCTTTAGGGTGTAGAACTCATCTCGGGCTACTAAAGAATGGGAAGAAGGTAGCTAGCAGCTTCCATAGCTGTCTGGGATAGGCCACAAGGTGAAGCAGAAGGGAATTCATGGACAAATGTAGCTGTTTAGGAGCATCTACATTTCTTTTTGTTCATTCGCATTTCTTTTTGTTCATCTGCATTTCTTTTTACTCATCCGCATTTCTTTTTGTTCATCTGTATTTCTTTTTGTTCATTCGCATTTCTTTTTACTCATCCACATTTCTTTTTGTTCATCCGCATTTCTTTTTACTCATCCGCATTTGTTCATCCGCATTGACTTTGTTCATCCACATTTCCTCAGTCGCATGAACTTACTCATCCGCATTTGTTCATCCGCATTTCCTCAGTCGCATGCACTTACTCATCCGCATTAACTTTTTTCATCCGCATTTCCTTAGTCGCATGAACGTACTCATCCGCATTTGTTCATCCGCATTAACTTTGTTCATCCGCATTTTCTTAGTCGCATGAACTTACTCATCCACATTTTTTCATTCGCATGAACTACTCATCCGAATTTGTTTAGTCGCATGAACTACTCATCCACGTTTGTTCAGTCGCATGGCCATCCAGGCGCATGAGGACGTTTCAGGCGCATTAGCACTATTGGGGCGCATGAGCAACACTTAGTCTATTTTACCTGTCTCTAGGCGCATGACTACTATATGGGCGCATGAGGTTTCGGGCGTATGAGGACACATAGGCAGTTTTACATACTAAGCGCATGAACCCTATTTGGGCGCATAAGCAACCTATTTCACACTTAATCATCATCATTTAGTCTCCAATCATTCTTAAATTTATTCTAAGCTTAAAATCATGCATTCTAAGCCTTAGGAACACAACCATAACATAATCAAGCATGAACATAGCCCACAATAACATACACACATTATAAAAATATATATTTCCAGCCCCAAAACAGTTAAAAACCAGTAAAAGAGGGGTCCTAGAACTCACCTTTGCAGCTCTTGAGTATGGCTTCTTCCAAACTCGTCTGTAACTGAGTTCAACCGCCTAGAAACCCACTAAAAACACACACAACCGAACATACAAACACACATAAGCATACAACCGAGGTAAGGCCGGTTAAGAACACTTAAAACCATGAATTCTTACCTTGAATTTGAATTCTTTCTTGTTCTTCCTTCTAAACCAAGAGTTCTGCTCCTTTTCTCTCAAATTGACCGAAGATTTGGGTGTGTAAGAAGAGAGTGGGCGGCCATGCCCACTTTACACCCGCTTTCAAACCTTTTTGT
This sequence comes from Flaveria trinervia, assembly GCA_025506515.1. Classification (NCBI taxonomy): domain Eukaryota; kingdom Viridiplantae; phylum Streptophyta; class Magnoliopsida; order Asterales; family Asteraceae; genus Flaveria; species Flaveria trinervia. The sequence goes on from CM046453.1 coordinate 60,418,085, forward strand.
CCTTTTGACACTTTTTACCCCTCAACTTGGGTAAAATATCTTTGCTTTCTTTTTCTTCACTTTATTCTTTATTCTTTGACGCTAAATAACCGGGTGTTACAACAAGAAAATGCGTTCCAAGTTTTGAAAGAAAAGTTAACTAAAGCTTTCGTCCAGCATTATTAGAAGGAACAAAAGATTTCATAATTTATTCTAACGCCTCATGTGTCGAATTAGGTTGTGTTCTTATGCAAATAGAGAAGGTGATAGATTATTCTTCACAAAAATTGAAGTCACATGAAATAAATTACCTAACCCATGATCTTGAATTGATAGCGGTCATATTGGCATTGAAGATCTTGAGGCATTATTTGTATGGAACAAAGTGCATTATCTATACTGATCATAAAAGTTTAAAGCATTTCTTTGACAAGAAAGAATTGAATAGGAGGCAATGATGATGGTTAGAACTGGTCAAGGATTATGACTGTAAAATACTTTATCATCCAGGTAAAACCAATGTTGTGGCTGATGCCTTAAGCCAGAAAGAGAATTACGCTCCAATTAAAGTAAAGTCATATAACTTAATTGTGAATTTAGATTTTTTTGATCAAATTAAAGTTGTACATATGGAGGCACTATAGAGGAAAATTTGAAATGTGAAAGAATTATTGGTTAAATTCAATATTTTGAAGAAAATGATAAAGGAATTAAAGCTTGTTTTGGATGAATTTAGATTCCTCAAACTTTTAATGTTAAACAATGATTCTTGATGAGGAGCACAAATCAAAATACTAAATTCATCAAGGCGCAACCAAGATGTACAATGATTTGAAGAAAGAATATTGGTGGCCTATGATGAAAAGAGCTATTGCTAAATATGTGGAAAGGGGCTTGACATGCTTATAAGTCAAAGCTTAACACTAGAAACCATATGGAAAATAGAACCATTAGAAATTCTATTATAGAAATGGGAGCATATTACAATGGATTTGGTAACAAAACTTCCAAAAAATACAAAAGGATATGACATAATATGGGTAATTGTCGACCATTTGACAGAAAAGTTCTCACTTTATACCCATTCATGAAAATTATTCGTCTGAATGAATGGCAGAAGTGTACGTTAATGATATGATGTCAATGCATGGTGTGTTGTTGTCTATAGTATAGAGACACATGTTTCACCTCAAGATTTTGGAAGAAATTTCAAGATGGTATAGGATTCAATTTATTAATCCGCATAACATATCACCTATAGATTGATGGCAAAGTGACATAATGATTGAAACTCTCAAAGATATGCTACGTGCATGTATTATTGATTTTGGTGGCAGTTGGGACAAATATTTTCCCCTAGAAAATTTCTCTAACAATAATAGTTATCATTCAGTATAGGAAAGCCCCCATTTGAAATGTTGTATAGTAGAAAATGTCGTACTCTTATATGTTGGGGAGAGGTCAATCAAAGAGAGCTTTCTAATAAAGAAGTGGTGCAGACAGCAAATGAAAAGATTGATTAAATTTGAGCACATGTAAAAGCGGTTCAGGATCGACAAAAGTCGTATGCTGATAAACGAAGACCCGGAAACATCAAGCCAGATGAATGTGAAACGATTGTTTATAGCACATGGAATTAAATAAGTTGTAATAATATTAAATGCCATTTTTAATTGAATAATACTAAACAACTAAATCATTACATTAGAATCAAGATTTCAACAACAGAATAAAATCTTTTGTTTAACTAGGTCCAAGTCCTATATGTGCAAGAAGAATACCTCAAGTAGCAATCCTGAAACATATTAAAAATGAAAGATCAACATATAATGTTGGTGAGTTCCGATGAATTTATACATATGTAAGGCCCCGTTCTTGGGACGCTTACGGCTGATGATTCTTCACACGTAAAACATATACTTTACATTTATTCATCAAAATATTGCAGCGGAAAACATAAAACAAATGGCATTTCATTTCATCCTAAAAACTTTTGCAAAATAATGCATCGTTTGTCGGTTACAAAATTACATTGTTGTATTACATCATAAAAGCCTTAATTAAATAGATGCCATCCAAAAGAGCTGAGTAGCCGCCTCGTGGCATCCTCAGCAACGTTTACCTGCCAACTAAAAACGTATAAAAGTCAGCGTTGCTGAGTGAGTTCTAGTTTTATAATAAAACATACATAAAATCGTTATTTATTTCTTTACAGAGTCCATACTATACGTTTCATTCGTTCGTGATCATACATCATACGTACATACGGATAATATCATTATTATCTTCCATTACGTTTGTTAACCATCGTTCATTCGTTACATCTTGTGACATGTACATTACCCCAAACATTATGCACGAAGCTGGTTACTGGGCCTGAGGTCTTTCATAGACCCCGAACATTGTGCACGAAGCTGACTCCAGTACCTAGGGCAAGTACATTCACCATTCATCTTTTCATTTTCATTCCGGATCAGTGCCATATGCTATACCCCGAACATTGTGCACGAAGCTGGTTACTCGGCCTGAGGTCTTTCATAGACCCCGAACATTATGCACGAAGCTGACTCCAGTACCTGGGGCAAGCGGCAAGGATCCCATACATATGGTCAATCACAAGGATTGGACCCTAGTGTGCATCCTTCTGGGGTAGCTAACCACACACAGTTGAGCTAACACCCTTCATTGGGTGTGGACCTCCATACATTTGCTTGCAAGACTTTTTACGTTCATTCATTCGTTAATGCATGCATTCATTCATCATGTTCCTCTTTCATTATCTTTCACTTTATGTTACATAATACTTTCGGTTCATTCATTAACATAACACGTAAATCCATAGAAAGATAAACATTCATCATCATAAGGAACATATCATAACATACCATTCATACATCATCATACAAGGCATCATTCATACATAACATGCATCATGCATAACCATGCAACATCATCATCATCAACATAAATTCAATCACAATGCACAACATGCCCCTCATACCATCTATGACCCCAAAAGTCAACTTATATAGTCCCCCGGGAATTTCCCAAGTCAAAGCCTACTTTACACATTTTCCCTAAAATTCAGAAAAATATTCTAAGTCCTAGGCGCATGGGCACTATGCAAGCATATGGACACTATTCAGGCGCATGGGGAACACTTAGGCGCATGGGCCACTTTCGGGCGCATGAGCACTATGCAAGCGCACGGGGAAACACTTAGTCAAATCTAGCCCAGTTTTGGGCGCACGGGTACTATTCAGGCGCATGAGCCACTTGGGCGCATGGGCCACTTAGGCGCATGAGCACTATTGGGGCGCTTGGCCCTACACTTAGTCATCCGACTAACATTTCTAGGCGCATGAGCCACTTTTCAGGTGCATGGGCTATACTTAGACTTTTCTAAGACAAATTTTAGGCGCATGAGCTATTGTTTAGGCGCATGGCTTACACTTAATTCTTTCTAAGGCAACTTCAGGCGTATGAACACTTATCTAGGCGCATGAGCATTCTGTAAAACATGTTTCTAGGATATTTTCAATCCTAATCATCGAACCCATCTGTTCTAAGCATAATGTGGCTATTCTAAACATGAGTAGCCTATAAACCATCAAGAACTAACATCCAACATACACCATACATACGGGTATTCACACATAAACTTGTAAAATCATTTTAATACGTTTTCATCCCCAAAGATAGTTTAAAACATGTAAAAACTAGGGTCTAGAACTCACCTGGTGCAACTTGGGTGTTCTTCCTTTTAACCCGCTTGCAAAGAGTTCAAAACACCTAGAAACAACATCCAAAAACACACACACCCGAGCACAAACACAGCCCATAAGCATACAAACACATAACCAGGATAAAACCCGACCTAAAAACATAAAAACCTTGAATTCTTACCTTGAATTCACTTTCCTTCTTCCTCTTCTTCTTCAATCCGAGAGTGTTCTCTGCTCTCTCTCTCTAAAACTGAGAAAAATGGTGAAGTGAGGTGAGGGTGGATGGCCATACTCTTTTTCACCAACTTTTGAAAGTTTTGACCTTTTTGGACACTTTTAATCCCTCCACTTGGACTTTATTGCCTTTCTTGCTTTTATTCTTTATATCTTGACTTTTAAAAATAGCCAGGTGTTACAAGTCCACCCCCCTTATATAGGTTTTGTCCCTGAAACCTGTTATTCCTCGAACATATAAGGATAATGCTGCCTCATCTCCTCCTCAGTTTCCCATGTAGACTCGGATCCCTTCTTGTGTTTCCACTGTTCATGAATAAGAGGAACCACTTTATTTCTCAGCCTCTTCTCTTTACGATTGATGATTGCCACTGGTTGCTCCACATAATTGAGCCTTTCATCAACTTCAATGTCCTCCAGTGGAACAATCATGTCTTCATCAGCTATACACTTTCTCAAATGAGATACATGGAATGTCGGGTGAATTTCACTTAACTCATCTGGCAAGTCCAATCTATAGGCCACCTCTCCTACTCGAGCAATAATTCAGAAAGGTCCTATGTACCTCGGGCTTAGCTTACCTTGTTTCCTGAATCGGATAATTCCCTTCCAAGGTGAGACCTTCATATTGACCCGGTCACCCACCTGGAACTCAATTGGTCTACGTTGTTTATCGGCATACGACTTCTGTCTATCTTTGGCTGCCTTCATGAAGGCTTTGATCCTCTCAAGCTTCTTAGTCGTAGCCTCGATTACCTCGACGCTTCCCAACTCTTTCTAACCAATGTCACCCCAAAAAACGGGTGTTCTGAATCTCCTACCGTATAGCATCTCATATGGTGGTATACCAATCCTGGCATGATAGCTGTTGTTGTATGAGAATTCGGCTAACGGTAAGTGGTCATCCCAACTTCCACCAAAATCAATTACACATGCCCGAAGCATGTCCTCCAACGTCTGAATGGTCCTTTCTGAGTGACCATCAGTTTGGGGATGACAAGCTGTGCTAATATGTAACCTCGTCCCCATGGTGTCGTAGAATTTCTTCCAGAATTTAGACGTAAACCGGGTGTCACGATCAGACACAATGGACACCGGCACACCATGACGAGTACAATCTCCTTGATGAACAAGTCAGCCAATCTCTTGGATGAATATGTCTCACGGATCGGTAGGAAGTGAGCACTCTTCGTCAAGCGGTCAACAATCACCAATATGGCATCGTACCCCTTCAGAGTACATGGTAGCTTTGCAATGAAATCCATGGTCATGTGCTCCCACTTCCATTCCGGTATATCCAAAGGTTGGATCTTCCCATACGGCTTCTGATGTTCCGCGTTCACCTGTAGGCAAGTAAGGCACTTACTCACATACTCCACCACATCACGCTTCATACCTGGCCACCAATAATCTTTCTTCATATCTTGATACATCTTTGTGGCACGAGGAAGAATATAGTATCGAGTCTTGTGAGCTTCATCCATAATCCTCACACGTAGATCCCCAAAACGAGGAATCCACACCCGTCCAAATCAAGTTTTAACACCAAGTGTGTTTTCACTCAATTCCCTAACTAGACCTCTCATTCTTTCAGAGTTTAGATGATCTTCTTTTAATGCCTCATCCTGAAACTCCTTGACTTGCTTCATTACATCAGAAGTCATGATTAGTTGGTATGCTTTCACCCAAATCGGCTCGGGCCTCTCCTTCCGGCTAAGAGCATCGGCTACCACGTTGGCTTTGCCCGGATGGTAATGGATCTCGCAATCATAATCCTTTATAAGCTCCAACCATCGCCTCTACCTCATGTTCAGATCTTTTTGCTTGAAGAAGTACTTCAAGCTCTTGTGGTCCGTGAAAATGGTGCACTTCGCCCTATACAGATAGTGCCTCTAAATCTTTAGTGCAAAGATCACGGCTGCTAGCTCCAAGTCATGAGTAGGGTAGTTAACCTCATGAACTTTCAACTGTCAGGATGCGTAGGCTATAACCTTCCCTCTTTGCATTAATACACACCCCAACCCCGACTAAGAAGCATCAGAATATACCACCAAATCCTCGCTTCCTTCAGGTAATGACAAGACAAGAGCTTGAGTCAACCTCACCTTTAAGTCCTCGAACGCCTGTTCTCGGGCTTGTCCCCAAATAAACTTTACATCCTTCCAGGTCAACTTGGTCAGGGGAGAAGCAATCTTGGAAAAGTCCTGAATCAACCTTCGATAATACCTTGCCAACCCCAAGAAACTACGAATCTCGGATGCCGTCTTTGGGGACTTCCATTGCATCACCGCCTCTACCTTAGCCGGGTCCACCATAATCCCGTCGGGATTCACCACATGACCCAAGAACTGAACTTCATGCAACCAAAACGCGCACTTGGAGAATTTTGCATACAACTTCTCCCTTCTTAATGTCTCCAGATGCTCCTGAATGTGACCGACATGCTCAATCTCATTCTTCAAATAAATCAGGATATCATCAATGAACACTATCACCGATTTATCCAACATAGGCCGATACACACGGTTCATTAGATCCATAAAAGCAGCTGGCGCATTGGTCAAACCAAACGACATAACGAGGAACTCATAGTGACTGTAGCACGTGCGAAAAGCTGTTTTAGGGATGTCCTGCTCCTTCACTTTCAGCTGGTGATAACTAGATTGAAGGTCTATCCTCGAAAACCAACTGGCACCTTGGAGCTGATCAAACAGATCGTCTATTCTTGGTAGGGGGTATCGGTTCTTCACTGTCAACTTCTTAAGCTCACGGTAGTCAATACACATCCTCATACTACCGTCTTTCTTCTTCACAAATCATACCGGAGCACCCCATGGAGAGATACTCGGTCTAATGAACCCCTTATCGAGCAGCTCTTGCAACTGCTCCATTAGTTCTTTCATTTCCGTGGGAGCTAACGATACGGTGCTTTGGCAACGGGTTGAGCACTGGGTATCAAGTCAATTCGGAACTCAACCTCGCGATTTGATGGCACACCGGTAAGTCTTCCGGGAATACGTCCGGAAATTCACACACAACTGGTACATCTGATAGTTGTGGCGTCGGCGTGTCCACGTCCTTTACGTAGACCAAGTAGGCACTACCTCCACGCCTCATGCACTTCCCTGCCACTTCCATTGAAATCACCTTCGGGATCATTGCGACTCGATCGTCATAAACCGTCACCTTGTCCCCGTCAGGTGCTGTCAATCGGATCATCTTCTTGCGGCACACAATATTAGCTTCATAGGTTGCTAACCAGTCCATCCCTAGTACTACATCAAATCCACCTATGGGTATCACGTGTAACCTAGCAGCAAACCTACGGCCTTCTAGTTCTATGGCATAGTCCTCTATCATATCAGTAATTCTAGTGGACTGACCGATAGCAGTTTCTACATCGAATGGCTCACCAATACATCTACTCTTACTAGGAAACTTAGCACCAAAGGCAGCAGAAATGAAACTCCTACTAGCACCAGAATCAAACAACACAGATGCAAGAGTTTGGTTTACTAGAAATACCTGACACCACGTCGGGTTCTGTCCTAGCCTCCTCCCGAGTCATCGTGAAAGCTCGGGCGCTTGCCTTCTGCCCTTCTCCTCTGGCCTTCTTCACCCCGGAACTCTCGGCCCTTGGCTTCTTACACTCCCTACTCATGTGACCACTTCCCCCATAGTTGAAATACTTCACACCTCCACAGTGTCTAGCCATATGACCAGGCTTCCCATACTTGAAACAAATATTCGACCCCCATCTACACTCGCCAACGTGCTCCTTCCCGCACTTGCCACACTTCTCCAACCCAGTACCAGCTGTGACCACACGTCGGTCACCTACCATCGCCACCTTATTGTTTGGAGCGGCTCTACCACGTCCAACCGCTTACCATTCCAGTTTCTCCCATCCCTACTCGTCTTCTTCTCCTCATCCACTACCACCTCACGCTCATCATATAGTCTACCAGCCAAATCAACCACCGACCTAAAAGTGCTCGGCCGGGCGGCGATCATATGCCTACGGATATCCGCCAGCAACCCCACGATATATCTCTTAATCTTTCGTGACAGCGGTGTCACCAGATCGGGCACCAGTCGTGCCATTTCATTGAACTTTGTGGTGTACTCTCGGTGTGTCATAGTTCCCGCCTCCAGTTGCAGGAACTCTCTCTCGACCTTGTCCATCTCCCGGTGAGGACAAAACTCCTCGATCACCAACTTCTTCAACTCCGACCATCTCATTCTCCCGATCGCCCGACTACCCTCGGGTTGGACTATATTGTCCCACCAGCATAGAGTCGAGTCTACCAATGAGTGGGTAGCGAACTTAACCTTCTGGTCTTCTCGGCACTCGCTGATATCCAATACCATCTCCATTTCCCTCACCCATCGGTGAGCAGCAGCGGCAGTGCCGTTTCCATCGAAAGTAGGGGGTTTGCATCTCATAAACACCCCGTAGTTGCAGCCTCGGGTCGCCTCCAACGCAGGCTCTTCTTCCTCGTCCCCATCATCAGATAGAACCATCTCAGTCTCGGGTTGTCTTCTTTCGCCCGTAGGTCCACTCCTTTCCTTTTTCTCTCCTTCTCTAATTGCCTTTATCACTTCGGTCACCATAGACGGTAGGATCGTCTGCATGACTTAGTGCACTTCTTCCACAACCGCCTCCTTCACTGAGGCTCTCAGGTTAGCACTCTCATCTCCACCCTCCGGATGAGGGGTTTCTAGTTCTTCATGAACCACTTTCTCGACTCTGGGTCTCCTTCTCTTGGGTCGCGGTTTAGCATCGTGACCTCCACCACGAGAGGCCTTCAAAGATCTACCACCAGCCATCTACTAACACACTGAAAGATTCAAACACCAACACGGTCATTCAAGGGAACAACTCAGTTTATGTCAAGTATAGTAAGTCCCTAATTACAGTGGCCAGTTGTAATTAGCCACTTACTTCACTTTTCATATCCCGAGCATTACCTGTCCTGACTACATCAGCATTTAAATCTACATACAACACATAACCACATACCATGCGCACATAAACCGTTAACATTACGAAAATACCTGATGGCATGCAGCTACCCAGATTGGCAACCCATTCCCATTCCATCCATTCTCAGTTTAAGTTACGATTTATTTTGAAAATTTACCCATTTCACTTAAACTTTGGCTCTGATACCAACTTGTAAGGCCACGTTCCTGGGATGCTTACAGCTGGTGATTCATCGCACGTAAAACATATACTTTACATTTATTCATCAAAACATTATAGTGGAAAACATAAAACAAATGGCATTTCATTTCATCCTAAAAACTTTTGCAAAATAATGCATCGTTTTTCGGTTACAAAATTACATTGTTGTATTACATCACAAAAGAATTAATTAAATGGATGCCATCCAACAGAGCTGAGTAGCCGCCTCGTGCCATCCTCAGCAACGTTTACCTGCCAACTGAAAACGTATAAAAGTCAGCGTTGCTGAGTGAGTTCTAGTTTTATAATAAAACATACATAAAATCATTATTTATTTCTTTACAGAGTCGATACTATACGTTCATTCGTTCATGATCATACAGTACATACGGATAATATCATTATTATCTTCCATTACAGTCGTTAACCATCGTTCATTCGTTACATCTTGTGACATGTACATTACCCCAAACATTGTGCACGAAGCTGGTTACTGGGCCTAAGGTCTTTCATAGACCCCGAACATTATGCACGAAGCTGACTCCAGTACCTAGGGCAAGTACATTCACCATTCATCTTTTCTTTTTCATTCTGGATCAGTGCCATATGCTATACTCCAAACATTGTGCACGAAGCTGGTTACTGGGCTTGAGGTCTTTCATAGACACCGAACATTATGCACAAAGCTGACTCCAGTACCTGGGGCAAGCGGCAAGGATACCATACATATGGTCAATCACAAGGATTGGACCCTAGTGTGAATCCTTCTGGGGTAGCTAACCCACACACAGTTGAGCTAACACCCTTCATTGGGTGTGGACCTCCATACATTTGCTTGAAAGACTTTTTACGTTCATTCATTCGTTAATGCATGCATCATTCATCATGTTCCTCTTTCATTATCTTTCACTTTACGTTACATAATACTTTCGGTTCATTCATTAACATAACACGTAAAGCCTTGGAAAGATAAACATTCATCATCGTAAGGAACATATCATAACATACCATTCATACATCGTCATACAAGGCATCATTCATACATAACATTCATCATGCATAACTATGCAACATCATCATCACCAACATAAGCATCAATCACAATGCACAACATGCCCCTCATACCATCTATGACCCCAAAATTCAACTTATATAGTCCCCCGGGAATTTCCCAAGTCAAAGCCTACTTTACACATTTTCCCCAAAATTTAGAAAAATATTCTAAGTCCTAGGCGCATGGGCGCTATGCAAGCGCATGGGCACTATTCAGGCACATGGGGAATACTTAGGCGCATGGGCCACTTTTGGGCGCATGAGCACTATGCAGGCGCATGGGGAAACACTTAGTCAAATCTAGCTTAGTTTTGGGCGCACGGGTACTATTCAGGTGCATGAGCCACTTGGGCGCATGGGCCACTTAGGCGCATGAGCACTATTGGGGCGCTTGGCCCTACACTTAGTCATCCGACTAACATTTCTAGGCGCATGATCCACTGTTCAGGCGCATGGGCTATACTTAGACTTTTCTAAGAGAAATTTTGGGTGCATGAGCTACTGTTTAGGCGCATGGCTTACACTTAATTCTTTCTAAGGCAACTTCAGGCGTATGAACACTTATCTAGGTGCATGAGCATTCTGTAAAACATGTTTCTAGGATATTTTCAATCCTAATCATCGAACCCATCTGTTCTAAGCATAATGTGGCTATTCTAAACATGAGTAGCCTATAAACCATCAAGAACTAACATCCAACATACACCATACATACGGGTATTCACACATAAACTTGTAAAATCATTTTAATACGTTTTCAGCCCCAAAGATAGTTTAAAACATGTAAAAACCGGGGTCTAGAACTCACCTGGTGCAACTTGGGTGTTCTTCCTTTTAACCCGCTTGCAAAGAGTTCAAAACACCTAGAAACAACATCCAAAAACACACACACCCGAGCACAAACACAACCCATAAGCATACAAACACATAACGGGATAAAACCCGACATAAAAACATAAAAACCTTGAATTCACTTTCCTTCTTCTTCTTCTTCAATCCAAGAGTGTTCTCTGCTCTCTCTCTCTAAAACCGAGAAAAATAGTGAAGTGAGGTGAGGGTGGGCGGTTATACTCCCTTTACACCAACTTTTGAAAGTTTTGTCCTTTTTGGACACTTTTAGTCCCTCCACTTGGACTTTATTGCCTTTCTTGCTTTTATTCTTTATATCTTTACTCTTAAAAATAGCCGGGTGTTACAACATAGTATGAAAACAACGTTTAAGAGGCAATTCATGTCATAGGTTAAGAAATATTGCAAGAATATAGATTGCATGATGATACAATCAAACCTTGATAAAAGATGGCCACTATAAGTTATAATGATTAGATAAGTGTATTTGGTTCCCATGATGAGCAAGCATACATCATCAGGAGTCGATAATAACCTCGGTTTTAACACCAAATAGGCTTGTCAAGCACATTGATCTGTGACATCGCTAGGGTAGCAATAGTTAATGATTGTTTCTACAAGATGACTATCATATAAAGCTCACAAATATCTTAGCTAACCACGACAAGTTTATAAACAAATTGCTCATGCATTACAAGTATCAAGAGGTTTTACAAGTGTACATTTATAAGCTTAATATGTTTCACCCGAAAACGTGTGAAATAAAATAAAAAAGATGTATAGAAAACTCATATGCTATAAGATGCACTTTTAATAATTATAAGAAAATAAGATTTGCTCCAACGAATTCTTCATGATTCAACCTAAAATTTGGTGTCTTAGTATTAGAATAAAGATATTATTAACGCTAAATATGAATTAGGGTTTCAATTAGAATTTGGGGGTTTTAATAATTAAGTCAAATAAAATAATGCAATCGATTTTGTTTTGTTTCAATAAAAATAAAACAAATCAATTAAGATTGAGAACGATAATGATTAAATAATTTAATTTATAATAATTGATTAAATAAAAATTAAGTATAATATGTGAAATGAAATAATTAATTTAATAACTACTTATGATATAACATGGTTAAATAAATCATTGAATAATTAATTATTTAAATCAGTATTTAATAATTATTTGTATAATTAATTATTTAAAGTATTTGTAACATGTAAGTTTAAAGTATTTTGTAATAATCTAAGTTTGAGCTATAATATATTTATAATGTTTAAATCACAAAAAAAAACAATTAATAATGTTTTTATAATATTAAACTATTTGTCTTAAAATAGGATATTATATTGTTACAATTTTTAGAAATTAAATTAATAATTTATAAATTAAATTTAAGTATCAACATAATTTTTTTTTCAATTTAATAGAATAATAATAATTTTTATGATTTAATTTATAAAAATAAAATGTTTAAAACAGTTTGAGGGTGCCCGGGTAGAACCCGGGACCCCTTCTGCAAAAGTACAGGGTGTTAACAGGTGGGCTAGAGCCCCAAATTTGCTTAAGAACCGAACGAATATTATAAGTAAATTAATTAAATGAGACCTAAATTGCCAAGAACCCTAACTTTGATTTTGGTCAAATTGAACACCCAAATGATGGAAATTACCGAATTAAGCATGGGGCTTTGGTTCCCCATGTGAAACCGAGTAGTATTATGTGATTAAGTTACTTGATTAAGTTCGAATTGATGATGAACCATATGAAAGATAGTCGCGACTGATGGATAGTCTGAATACGTATTATAAATGTTGATATGGCTTAATTAATGAATGATAAAGCTTCCAGGGGTGATGAGGGATGAAAGCCCTTTATCAATTGTATTAGAAGATGCTTCGAAGGTGGACATCGACTAAGTTGCAGGTGCGAACGAAATTGACGATCGATTTCTATATGTATAAGTGTTTGAGTTGCAATTGATGATTCAGAATGATTTAGAGGACCTATTAGTGCATTAGCCCTTTGTTATATAGCATTGATTTAATCGGTTTCACTACGAACGAGTTAAAGTTTGAATTGATGATTCGGTTTCGAGTACACAACCTTAATGATCAAATGAATTCAATTGAACTCGTTACAATGTTGGAAATTGATGCAAGAAATTTAAAGGGTGGTTTAATTGCTTTTTAAACGAGCGTTTTGGGGGATTTGGCGGTCGCCGGAGAGTAGCCAGAGAGTGACCGGAGAGATAGGGCCGACCGGGTGGGGGTTGGGTGTTTTATAATTATTACAATTTGGTCCCTGCGGTTTTAATAGTTGCCATGTCATGTTAGCAACTTTTAATTTAAGTTTTAAAAATGACATATCACCCCCCTTGACTTATAAAAAAACTCATTTAGTTATTTAATAATAATCTTATTATTATTTTATAAATCTTTATACAAATTATAAAATTTATAAATTTAATGGATCTTTAAAAAAATCTTGTAATTTAATTAAATGTTTTAATTTAGTAATTAAAACTCATAATTAACATTAAAACTTTATAAAAATAATTTATAAATTATATCACTATGATAAATTGATTAAATGATAAACTAAATGAAAATTAAATAGCCCAATTCATTATATTGATTAAATAGAAGATTTTCGGCATTTGATCATCTAAATAAATAAAATAATTTAATAATGAATCTTACCATTTTATGAAAGTTTCAAAATGGGTTCTGGTTTATATTTTCAAAAATGGACAAATGTTACAAGAATGCTGAAATCTTATTAGCAAACATAATGGTGAGGGGTAGTGGTTATGAACTTACGAATGCCAGTTAATCATTAATGGACATTGATAGCCGATCCCTCAGAGATTTAAATTATCTAGCCATTACACCGGACATCAACGGAGCCGAACCAATAACTGACAAGCATGTGTTGAAAAGGATGAATCAAACTTGGGTTAACTTAATCACATCGGAGGACCCAATTACGTGAGCTACATGCACGAAGAATATCCTCGTCCCACGTTGCATTCCAATTAATTCAATTTTTCTCCGGTTGGTTTATTTAACTTTTAGTAATAGCTTTTTATTATTTAATGTTATTTGCACCGTAAAGTTAGTTTCTATTTTCCTAGAATTAAGCATCGTGGGTTTGTATGTGGTTTCCACTGTATGTAACTTGCAGAGGACATGAATGGAGAGGAGAGTGAATTTATGTAAGTTTGTATTGTCTCGGTTCTTGAGATAATTATTAATCCATTGCTATCCTAATTCGTGGTTGTGTTAGGAGGTGATCGTTGGAGCTTAATTTGGATTGCGTGGTGTTATCTGTACCGCGATTAAAGTTTCGGAGTGCCCAACGATTAAACCGGGTGGTGATTTCTATATCTTGGATTATTCGTTGAATTTTGTTACGTGTAAAACCTTCTCAACGTTCGAGTTTCTAAGCCTCTGTATATCAGACGTGGCCATTACTTGGACTTATAAGAATTTAATATTGTGCATAACTTGTTAGCTGACGACACTGTATCAACATCTGTTTATTTTACTCGTATTTCTAAATTATGTGGTTCAGTTTCGTTTTTTGTTTGTCTGTGTGTAATACCCTCGGATAAAGCCTCAAATTTAGACATTCTTTGCATTATATCCAATATAAAAACTGAATTGAAGTTGTAACCACATTAGTGAATGTTTATATTAACAAATAAAAGAAATACTCTTGCATCCTGTTCTTTGGATACTTTCATGCTACTATCAAGGTTTTTTTTCAGTGTAAGACTGAACCATTTAAAAATAGATATTAGTATATGCACAAAAGTTTGAACTAAATTTCTAGTATTAGGTCATGTTGTATTCCTAGGTATGGGATGGCTTTTCTAATTGCATTTGCACTTGAACTTTCTATAGAGTTTTATTGAATCAAGGATGATTATTCTTATTGTTTACAATTCAATATATACTATTACAAGGATAAAGGAAAGATTACAAAATAATTACAATGGCTTGATTCTTGGAAATGATTTATGGATAGTCACTCATGTTGATTGATTGTTAAAAAGGGAGAATAATATTCCATTAATGGAGACTTAATTTGTGGTGTTAATACGCCCCCCGCAAGATGGAGGATCCATTGGAGACGTCAATCTTGGACCGGAAGAGTAGAAAAGGTGCTCGAGGAAGTGGTTTGGTAAGGACATCCACAAGTTGATCTTTTGAGCTGACTTGAAGAACTTTAAGTTACCCAGAGTTGACTTGTTCTCGGACAAAGTGATAGTCCAAGGCTATGTGTTTCATACGAGAGTGGTAGACTAGATTGGCACTTACGTAGGTGGCACCAGTGTTGTCACAATATAATGAGGGTGTGCTCACAGGTGGTAAACCCAGTTCATGGAGTAAGTTTCTAACCCATAACAGTTCGGCAGTAGCATTTGCAAGAGCTTTGTACTTAGCTTCGGTTGAGGATCTAGAGACTGTTTTTTGTTTTGCAGATTTCCACGAGATGATATTGGATCCAAGGTAAAAAAGATATGTTGTAGTTGACCGACCGCCGTCATTAATGCCACCCCAGTCCGAGTCCGAAAAAGCTTGTAGGGTAAGATTGTTGTTGCGTTTCAAGAGCAACCCGTTATGTACTATTCCTTTCAAGTAACGAAGTACCCTTTTGAGAGCTTGCCAGTGTGATTGCTTGGGTGAGTGGATGAATTGAGATAATTTATTGATGGCAAAGGAGATGTCGTGACGGGTAAAGGCAAGGTATTGTAGAGTACCGACTAGTTTTCTGAAAGGGGTAGGGTCAACGGGAGGAGATGTGTCATTAGGAGAGAGCGGATCAGACGTGCTCAAAGGAGTGAGAACCTCTTTTGCACCATCCATTTTAAAGGTGGTGAGAACATCTTGAATGTGGCGATGTTGAGAAAGAAATAAACCATGAGGCGTAGGAATGACTTCGATTCCTAGGAAGTGATAGAGATGACCTAAGTCTTTGATGGAGAATTGTTTGCTTAGGGCCTAAACAATCGAATCCATAAATAAATTGTGATTTCCTATAAGGACATTAAGGACAATGTCATCAACATACACAAGAAGATAAGAAGTGATATCCTTGGAATTGTAGACAAAAAGTAAGGAATCAGAGAGACATTTTGTAAAACCAAAACTAAGGAGAAAGTTGGTTAGTTCTAGGTACCAAGCACATGGTGCTTGTTTAAAACCGTAAAGGGATTTTTTTTTAGTTTGCAAATTTGACGGGGAAATTCCGTGTTTGTAAACCTGGGAGGTTGGATCATAAAAACATCTTCATGGAGAGTCCCATGAAGAAACGCATTGTTAACATCAAGTTGACGTAAAGGCCACCCATTTGAAAGAGCAATGGAGAGAACGGTGCGAATGGTAACGGGCTTAGTGACCGGGCTAAAGGTTTCATGGTAGTCTTTCCCAAATTGTTGGTGAAACCCTTTTGCCACTAGACGTGCTTTGTATTTGTCTATAGTGCCATCGGGGTTGCGTTTAATCTGGAACACCCATTTGCAATCGATGGGGGTTTGGGTGGTATGAGGTACAAGATCCCATGTATTGTTTTGGATGAGGGCATTATATTCAAGGTCCATGGCGTGACGCCAATCCGGATCATTCAAGGCTTAAGTATAGGTGGACGGTTCAAGAGAGGCGGGTAATGGGTGAATGGTGGTGGAGTTGACAAAGTTAGAGTTGTAGTATTTGGGGTTGGGTTTGTGTTGTCTACGAGGCGGTGTAGTCGTGTGAGAGTCGGATTGTAAGTTGGGTGAGTGGACAGATGTAGCTGTGGTGGAACCGATTAGTGTAGTAGGCTGGTTAGTGGGTTCGGGCATTGGGCCGAGAGGGAATGTAGTGGAGGTGGAGGGTGGTGTATGGGCCTGGTAGGTTGGAGATGGGCCGTGATGAGGTAAGGGAGATGATGTTGGGTTGTGGGAGTCTGGGTGAGGTGGTTGGGTTTGTTGGGCTTCGGGTGAGTGTGGTTGTTGGGTTTCGGGTGGGTTGTTGTGTTGGGCTTTGGGTGAGGTGTTTTGTTGGGCTTCGGTTGAGGGAGTAGTGTGGGGAGAGTGGGAAGTGGGAAGTGTGAAGTGAGGGTTGAGAGTTACGGGCTAGAGATGAGGGCAGTGGGGAGGAGAAGGTGTCGAAGGACATATGTAGAGGTTTGGGGTTGGTGGTTTGAGATGGAAAAATGTGGGGAATGAATTGTACATGTCGAGAGTGATAAAGTTTATGATAAGAGGATCATAGCATTTGAATGCCGCCTTAGAGGAGGAGTATCCAAGAAATATGCATGACATGCACCGGGATTGTAGTTTTGAAGTGGCATATGGTTTAGCCACGGGTAACAAAGGCAACCAAAAGGTTTAAGCTTGGAATAGGTAGGGGCGGTTTTGAACAACACATCATAGGGTGATTTGTTGTGAAGAATGGGTGTAAGTAATCGGTTAATGAGGTGAGTAGCGGTTTGAAAAGCATGAGACCAAAAATGTTGTGGTAAGTGGGAATAGGGGGTAATGCGAGACCGGTTTCAACAACGTGTCGATGACGTCGTTCGGCAATACCGTTTTGTTCCGGCATGTGAGGGGGTGTCGTGTAATGGGAGATACCTTGAGAAGCAAGATATGGTGAGAGACCCACATATTCACCCCTATTATCAGTAAATAACGCAACAATGTTGGTTTTAAAAAGTTTTCCAACAAGCGATTTAAACTGTGGAAAAAGAATTTTGACATCGGATTTTCGTTTGATTGGGTACAACCAAATGTATTTGGAGAAGTAGTCAACAAAAATGACATAGTATTTAAAGCCATCTATTGACATTTTTACGGGACCCCATACGTCGAAGTAGAGAAGTGTAATGGTTGATTCGCAACAACGAATTTTTGCCAAAAGGTAGTTTATGGCTTTATTAGTGAGCATGAAGTACAATGAAAAGACTCATGGGTCACCTTATTACAACAAAGTCCTAATCTAGAAATTAAAGACTTAAACACTTGAAGCGATGGATGTCCATGAATGTGGTGCCACATGAGAAGGGAGGTCGTTTGGGTGGTGTTGACTTGAGGAGGGAAAGAGATTGATCCATAATAGACATCATTGACATTCACTCCCCGCATGAGACGCACCCCATGCGTAGATCCTTGACAAAAAAATTATAGGGAAAAAATTCAACCGAAACATGATTAGTACGACAAATTTTGGCAACAGAAATAAGATTATTTCGAAGATTAGGAGCAATTAAAATGTTATTTAAAAGAAGGGGACGGAAGTTTGTTGGAATAGTCGAGTGAGCAATAAGAGTTATGGGAAGAGTTTTACCATCACCTAGCACGATCTCATCGGGTCCTCCGTATTCGAAAAGAACGGGAAAATGTTGGTTGTTGGTCGCGGTGTTGTTGGACGCCCCCGTGTCCCACATTCAAGATGGGGTTGTAGCCGTTAGGTGAGGGGTGGTGTAGTTAACAACCGGGGTGCTGTGGTGTTGAGACGAGACATTGTGGTCTCGTAGGAAGCGACTAAGTTTGCGACAATCTTTGGTGTCATGGCCGGGAATGTTACAATAGTAGCAACGGGTGTGATTGTTGCGAGGCGGCCGAGTGTTGGTATTGGGAGTTCTAGGTGTTCATTGGTTCCGATTTGTTGGTGGAGTTGAGTTTCGTTTTGGACGATTGTCATGGGTGAGTGTTTGACGATTTTGGTTGTTGCGAGGTGAACTTTGTTGAGTGTAGTTGACGGTGGTGAGGAGAGGTTTGGTGAGAGTTTGTTTTAATTTACATTCATGGTCAAGGAGTTTTTCAAAAAGGTCGGCAAAGGAGATTGTTGTGTCACGGGTTCGTAGGGAGGCGACAAGATTAGAGTAGTCGTCCCCTAGTTGGTTCATGATATGGACAACGAGGTCTTCTTCGGCCATGGGACTTTGAGCAATAGCAAGCTCATTGAATAGGGATTTCATTTCATGTAAATAGTCGGAAATGGAGCGATTTCCTCTTGGGTTTTTGGCTAACTGAGATTTAAGTGAAATAATGCGGAAACGCGAACGACTTGCATAGCTTGAGTTTAGGAGTTCCCAAGCTTTGCGGGTTGTTTTGGCTGAGGAAACAATGGGTGGAATTTGGTCGGAGCAACTACCAAGGAGAGCAC
The DNA here is from genome assembly GCA_025506515.1 of Flaveria trinervia. Lineage (NCBI taxonomy): Eukaryota > Viridiplantae > Streptophyta > Magnoliopsida > Asterales > Asteraceae > Flaveria > Flaveria trinervia. The sequence continues at coordinate 60,437,266 of CM046453.1, forward strand.
TTATGATCATTTGATCTTGACGAAACCAACGAGTATTTCGGGTTTGGTTTGGTGGTTTGCCCATCGGGAATGGTTTCGGAAGGGATGGTTTCGGAACCAATGATGTGGTGATCAAGTTCAAGGCCGATGAGAGTGGCGGTGACTTGGGTGCGCCATGAGGGGAAGTTTTGAGAGGTTAGTTTGATGGGTAAATGGGTTGCGGCTGTTATGTGGACAATCGGGTGGGCTTGTGCCATGGTTGATCGGAAAAAAAAATGGACAAAGGCAGGATCGAAGGGTTGCTCGAAGGAGCTTTATGCTCTTGATACCATATAGAGTTTTATTGAATCATGGATGATTATTCTTATTGTTTACAATTCAATATATACTAGTACAAGGATAAAGGAAAGATTACAAAATAATTACAATGGCTTGATTCTTGGGCATGATTTATGGATAGTCAATCATGTTGATTGATTGTTAAAAAGGGAGAATAATATTCCATTAATGGAGACTTAATTTGTGGTGTTAATACTTTCCATCCACACACAGATTATTCACTTGTCTTGCTGCAACAGAAAAAAGCATAAATTTCAAACGTATCTGTTCTTGAAATATGTTCTATTGTTCTAAATTATATACATCTGCTACTGAAAGCTTATATTATTATATTTTCTGTTTTCGATTAGTTATTGGGCTATATTGTGGCCTCTGGTGGCAGGGTGGTGAGGTTTTCATCGCGGATATAGAAGCTGCAGTTGATCCCCTAACCAAGTCCAGTGAGTTAGCTGACAAGATCCTGCAAGTGGCACTAATGGCTCATAAAATTCATCGATGGTTGTTAGGATGTAAAGAATCTGTGTATGCATTAGGAATGAATGATAGTGTAAATCTTCTGGTTTATGGTGGAACAGAAAAGGTAATTTATGTAACTATTAGTGTTTAAAAATTGTGGTTTAGGGAGTTGATCTTTCAAAGCCATTGATTTATCATAGGCTGTATGTGTTTGGGACTCAGGAAACTGATTTATCGTAATCTTTCAAAGACGATGAAGCTCAGAGCCCTAGAGGACATACAGATAACATTAAGGCTTTGCTTCTTGACTTAGATGTTAGTTTAATGTGGAAATGAAAAATTAGGCCTAACACATGAGCCTATTTTTGTTTTTATTTTCATTTTTACACACTTTCCTATTGTTAAATTTTTTATAATTGGATTTAATTCTTAATTTGAATTAAAAGCTACTGTTGAAATGCTGGTGTGCATACATGATGAAGTTATTTCTAGCCATTCTTGTTTGTTGCAGTTTTTAGCTTGTTTAACAAGATAATATTTTTGGCTTTCTGAATTGACTGCAATTAATTTAGTTAGATCATCTGCAGTGTATGCATCAAAACACCTAATGGTGTAGAATTTAATGGTATAAAATTTGGTGCAAACCCAACGAAGACACCAAACTAATGTAATGTTTTTGGTGTACCCGCTATTCATCACCTGGTTTTACACCAAATTTGGCGCAATAGTAGTATTCATAACACCAAATGTTGGTACATCAGATATGTATTAAATCCCAATTATAATAAGTAAAAATTGATTTATAAATAAATTTTATTATTTGTAAGTTGTAACAATCTCATTGTGACCTTCATAATGAATACCATATCGAATACGGTATATCACTTATAAGATGAACATAAGCAATTTGTTCTTAGTTTTATAAATGAAGTAACTTAAGTGAAACAAGTAAATACGTAAATCTAGCTTGATCATTTGGTTTAAAATTTTAATGTAAACATTTGGTGCGTACAACGGAGTTGAAATCTTGATATGAGTTGGGGTAAACATATTCGAAGAATGTGATGTCTAACACAAAAAAATGATCTAAATGTTTGGGCTTTTGGGCATATGTTGTAGATGCTTTACCAAAAGGTAAGTATTGAAAGGATCTTGTCGAATAATGTTATATAATGAACATGGTCAATTTGGCATGAGAAGTATTGAATTTAATATTGACCGTATATAACACTATTGGCTTGCAATATATAGCAATGTTGTAAAACTAGGCCTAGACGAGCGAGTACTTGGTACCGGGTACTATATCAAGGTGATTTTCTTCAAATTGGAAAAGGATATTCGGAATAGCGCCAAATACGCTGGTATGATCGTTGAAATCTAGACTGACATGCTCGAAAATTTCGGAAGAGAGAGTGCCTCTAGGGCATGCGAATGAAGCGGACAAGAAGGTATGTCAGTTTCCGCTTACTATACTAAGCTATGCAGTTTATGGGATAATATGTTTTATTTATACCTTGATGTAAATGCACCGGCTGCACTTGTGACATAGGGAAAATGATGATTAATCTTAGGGAAAAGGAAAGGTTTTATGAGTTCCTAATGGGACTTGATAATATTTTTTTTGTGATTAGAACATAAATTTTTGCAATGAGCTCAAGACCAAGACTTGGGAATGCTTATCATCTCATTCCACAAGATAAATGCTAAAGAAATATTTCTGCCAACAAAAAGACACCCATTGAATCCACAACTTTCAAGACCTTCATGCTAGGCCGATAAAAGGAGCGTGGGGCAGCGCCTTGAGAAACCTGGCAAAAGAATACAAATGCAACAATGTCATTAAACATTGCAACTTTTGTGGGAAAGACAGGCATAATTGTGATGGTTGCTTCAAACAAATCGGATCTCCCGATAGGTAATCGGGGAAACGAACTGCATGATGAAACCAAACCCAAGGCCGCTAGTGCCATTCTAGGTCTGCCTAACGAATAATATGACTCCTTCTTGGAATATTTTGTAGAAAGTGAAAACATAACCAAAGACACAAAGACTCCAATAGCATACATGATAAGTGGTTAATTGATTCGGGCACTATTGAACATATTACACACAACATGAACATTCTTGAGAACAGGATTGAACATGTAATGAGACCTTTGTTGCAATCTTTTATCACTCAGTCGATTAAGCAAAGACCTTCAATCAGCAATACCTTTTTTCCTTAAGAACTTGATTGGTGCGAGTGAGTGCAGAGAGGGTCTTGACCGAATGGGGATGCTCAGAAATAAGAAAGAAATTAGCTTGATGACTACTGTTACTGTTGATGCTTAGCGTAAAAGGTTGGGACATGTTTCTAGTGATAAACTTATCAAATTGATTTTCTTAGTAACGTTTCTTTCAATAAGTAATATGACTTGTGTTCTAAGGTAAAGCACACTAGAATTTCTTTTAAATAGAGAAATTAAAATGAATGAATGTTTTGAACTATTACCTGGAAAATACCATACAACGTACACCTTTCTTTTATAGATATTTTTTAACGGTTGTTGATGATTTAAATAGTGCCATATGAGTGGTTTTTTTAGTTTAAATATAAAGCAAGCAAGTGTTTGGTTAGTCTCCTTAAAAATGATAAATTTTCAATTTGATAAATGCGTTAAAAGAACTAGGTGCGACTATAGAGGCGAGTTCACACTGAATGCATTATTATCAACCAAATGGAGTTGTGGACTATAAGCATAGGCGCTTACTCCACAACCGGATGGAGTTCACATTGATAAAGTTTTAGGAGGAGGAATTTTACTTCAGACAACATGTCCCCATACCCCACAACCAAATGGAGTTGTGGACTATAAGCATAGGCGTTTACTCTAAACCGCCCGAGCACTTAAATTTGAAGCCAACTTGCCTAAAATACTTTAGGTGAATGTGTTTTGACGACCTTTTACATTACTAGCAAGCTACCTTCAAAGGTAACCGGAAACATAACATCACATGAAATGATTTTTGAATGAAAAACCGACTATGATATAGAAGCACCGAAGGGGACAAGTCTGAAGCAAGGAGGCCTGAAGTGTTTTTGGGTTATCGCAAGGGACTAAGGCGTATAATATTTTTTATCTCGAGAACAAACATTTAGTGGTCTCCACGGATGTAAGGTTTCACGAAGTTAATTCCCTTTCCACCAGTTTTCTCTCGAAACAACCAAATTGTTTGACCTTCATGATGGGTCACTTCATACTGAAATTGCAAAAATAAAAAGACTAGTGATGTCGGGGCCTCGACAGGAACTGAAAACCCAAGTGAAGAAGCTGACTTGAATAAAAAATAATGAAGCCCAAATGAGCAAACCCCAGATCATGAAAATGAAAGCTCAACAACAGGAGTTGATATAATAAATGATAACCGGGCCCAAAACTAACCATAAGGCCTAAACATTAATCCTTTGCAAGCAATGTTTTTAGAACCGGATCGGACGTCGTACCGGACACTTTACTGATTTGGTGGTCGAACCGGATGATATCATAATTATATATATAGTATATTATATATATATATAGTTAATTAGTTAGTTATATATATAACTAAATATAAGTAATTTATATATGATTTATATATGTATTTTATAGTTATATGTAAAACTTAAGTATATTCGTATATCCAACATACTAATTTATAGTTTAACAACAGGTTTTTACCGATTAAAATAAAAAAAAATCAAATCAATTTCGGTTCGAACCGGTCTAGTTTCCCGGTCTGACCACTGGTTCGGAACAAACCAATCGGTTTGACCAGCCCAAAACGAATCATAGTGAACCGGACCGGCCAACAACCTTGCTTGCAAGACAAGAGAAGACATCACAACTGAAGCAGTTCAACTATTATTTTGACCAACATCCCCTATTTGTTGACCATGCCCAAGCCTCACCGAGTAAAGGATCCTCCATGGTACACCCCCGACCCCTTAACTAATTTTCTTTCATACAGATATTTTTGTAAGAGTCATCAGGCTCTTTTAGTTGCCATAGACTCAAACGATAAGCCACAATATTTGTATCACGTTGTCAAAAATAATAAATGGAAGTAATCCATGAATGACAAATTACGAGCTCTAGAAAAGAAAAGAACATGGACTTTAGAAAAACTCCGTGAAGGAAAACAGGCAATCGACTCCAAGTGGGTATACAAAGTAAAATATAAACCCAATGGAATGGTCGAGGGACATAGAGGTGTACAAACCAAGTTTTTAGGAAAACCGGTTTTGGGTTCAAACTAGAACCGGTTTGGCTAACGGTGGTCAAAACCGGTTTGTCTCAAACCGGTTTGGGTCACAAACAGGTTTAGGTGTGGATAATCTCAAACCAATAAAAGTTGGTTTGGAAACTGGTTTGGGTTTATTTATTTATTTATTTTTAGTAATAGTTACAAAGTAATTAAAAATATAAAATATGAAAATCATAAAAATTATGAGAGATGATAAATTAAATACATAATTATTTTTTTTATAATCACTAGATGTATTACCTTTTTTATTTGTAAATATTAAAAACATATAAAATTAGAAACATTACATAATTGTTTTTAAAATCTAAGTACACAATTTAAAATTAAGTACACAATTTAAAAATAAAGTGAAATATATAATATATAAAACATAGAAACAATTTAAACGACATAAAGTTTTAAATAATTGTATTTAAAAACTAAATATTAGCTTAGTCATTCTTCGTTCGTTCGTTGCATATTTGGATACTTTATCTTTCGTCCCCCGAACCCGAGTTATTACGAAGGTAATCATCATATGTCGCTTTATCATCGGTCATTCCGAGTATCAATCCACTATTTACGTCGTACTCGTATAATTCTGATTCATATTCTCATTCTCCTTTAAGTGAGCATTGTCTTGTACTTTTTACGCGACATCCAAATAATACTTCAAGCAAATGACAATTCAACCGTTGAGTAGTGAGTCAAGTTCGTCTTATCGATATAATCATGTCGCTAACAGAAAAAACAAATTTCGAAGCTATCGTGGAAGCTTGAACGGTTAGTAAATCTCAGGCCATGGTGGATAGGATGTGAAATTAATTTTTCTTACCTTTCCATCAAACCAACAAGTCAAAAAATTTAAAACCTCGTGGAGTCATGGTGGATAAAATGTTCGTTCCACTATATCTACCGAGTTAACTACTCAAAATATTATGATGTTGACATTTATTACATTCATCCTTTGAAGTACTATATAAAGCAAACATTGGATCGTTTGAATTTTCGGCATGTGCCGTATGCCTTAATAACCCATGGATGTATGATGTTTCATCATAGTTTACTAAATAAACATCAAACATTTTTTATAAATGTTCGTTAAAAGTAGCTTTTAAACTTCAATTATAAATGATTTTTCTTCTTCTAAATCTATATTAGAAGTAATTTTATCAAGTAAATTTTCAATCCTTGACGTATTTAAGCAATACAAGTAAAGTTTCAACCCCCGACAACTAATTAAATAAATTTGGTGAAATACTATGGACTCGTTGGATAATAAACTTCAGAAAAACAAATAGTTGTAATTTTCAAAACTTAAATCATTTTACTTATTTCTTCAATAACTGCGCAACCCGGTGGATGATAAGTATTTACCTTTCCACAACTCACCAAAATATTATGAAAGGTTCTTATACTTTTTTTGTTTAATATCTTTTTCAACTAAACATTTAGAATTTGTATATTTACAAAACTGTGATACCTACTATATCTTTGGTTATTTCTAAAAATATCACATAACATTTTTTTAAAACAATCTTCTGTTTGGTTCAATCGTTTTATAGCGTCCTGAACGGCTAAGTTTATGATGTGTGTAACACATCGACTATGAAAACACACACCGTCACAAATTGGTTTATATTTTAATTTTAAATTTTATATCGCAAGCGTGTTATTTGACGCATTATCAAAAGATATTGAGAAATTTTTGTTTTTTAATTTATACGTTTTAATAACTTTGTCAATAAGATAAATAAAAGTGTTTTCACTGGTGTAAGGATAATCACACAATTCAAATGCAATCAAACGTTTTATAATTTGCCACGAATTGGGTTCAAACTAATGGGTGGTGACACAAATGTACGAGTCCGGTGAACCGTGAGTAGTCGACCAAACATTTCTAGTTAAGTTAACACCAGTTTGTAAATTTTCAAAATAAGATATTAATTTATCTTTAGATTTTTTCCATATTTTTAAACAATCTTTTTGAAGAGTAGCACGACTTATATTGGTGTAACATGATTGGAGAGTTTGTTGAATGAGTCGAGGGTCAAACGTTTATTTTTGAAATATTTGAATGGCAAGCTTTCTTGAATTACAAAATGCACAATTTTCTCTTGGACTGGTTTGAAACCAATTTGAATCTACAACTACATGAAATCAATTATAAACCATTAGACTGGGTCGGTTTGATACCGGTTTAGTCCAAACCAGTTTGGAAGCCAAACCGGTTTCGATCTATTTTTCACAAACCGGTTTTTTATACCACCTCAAGAAGGATACAGGACATGATTGTAAAGGGGTTCACATAATTAGGAGTGGTCTACCATGATACGTTTTCTTCGTAACAAAGCTTGTCACTGTGAGAACTTTGGCTATTCACTAACTTGACAACAACAATACATTTCTACATGGAGATATAAAGGAAGAAGTTTATATGAAGATTTCTCAAGTGTTTGCTAAAGAAAGAGAGACTAGAGTCTATAAACTAATAAAATCCTTGCATGGTTTAAAGCAAGCATTGCGTAATTAGTTTAAACAATTCACCAATGCTTAACTCGACCTTGGCTTCAAACAATCTAAAGCCAATCACTCTTTTTTCATCAAAAAACAAGAATATGCTTCATGGCTTCCCTCATCTATATAGATGATGTCGTTATGGTAGGGAATGACACAAGTAGAATGCAACGCTACTAGAAAACTATTAATAGATGATGTCATCTTTACATGTCTATCTTCTAAATTTATATTCCCTCCAACATATCCCCAAACCCTCCCGCTCGCTATCTCCCTTTCCCTCCCATCGGTCGATCTCCACTTCCGAATCACCACTGCTCAACCATTCACCCTCCCTTCGTTTAACCACTACCGAACCACCACTGCTCAACCGTTCACCCTCCTTCCATTTAACTAGTGCCAAACCCCACTACTTAACCGCTCACCCTCCCTCTGTTCAACCACTTCCTAACCCCAACGAAGCAGGTGAGCATTATGATTTTAAGCCCTAATTTGTTCAATTTGATCATGTTCTACTGTTAATTCGGATTTTGTTTACTAGATTCATAGTTAGAAGCCCATATTTGTGATTTACTAGGCCTGATTCTCAGAGACCTTGCATAATTTATCTGAATTAGGGACCTGGAGATTGGAAGACGACGATTAATGCTGAACGACCCTCCTCCTTAACCCTAATTTCTCTTTTTGTACATCATAGATCTCTCACAGGTATGTTTGGTTAACATAATAGGTTTTGTTTTATGATATCTATGCATTGTTGTTCATCCTACTCTTATTTTATATGAATGATTACTGTTTTCTTAACTTGCAAAACCTTTCTCGAAATCAGAAATGGGTACTTGATTTCTCACCCAGTTAAATTTGGGCATATTACTATTGTTTCTAGTTTGGCTCTATGCCTCTATTGGTAACGTTTCTAGATTATGTTTTCTCAAAATCTCATGTATGGTTTGTTGTATTATGGCTTAGAGATGCTATCTTTGTGCATTTAGTTGAGTAAGATGAGACAAAAGGTTTCATTCCGGGTGTTTGACGTTTAGTCTCAATGAGGTATTCAAATGTAGTATCCGATAATTTGGTGGTGCAGAGGTTTAGAGGTTATAGATTGGCTCCGCTTTTAGAAGGAAGGATTTATCAATGGGGCAGGCTGCAGTGTGTGTACCATGGCTGGTGCTTTAGTGGCTCTGGTGATTGCAAATTGATCCCTCAAGCTCCTCGCGATGGTCTTGAGGTTTGTTAGATTGCTTGGGATATTATTTTAAATAGTTTAATTGTATTACTATTGTAACATCCATCATTTTTCGAGCTAAAACCCAAAACCCAAACTCAATTTGAGTTTTCATTATTAGATTATTGCAGGATCGGTTTATGTCACTAAACACTTTGTTTTTCTCTCAAACTCACTTGAACTATACTCGAATGAAGGCAAAGTCTCTAAGAGCTGATAACAATATAATAAGTAATAATCAAACACAAGAAGTAATTTTCAAGGTACTTGCATATATTGCTTCTCAACTTAAATTTACAAGACTCTTACAAGCATGATGTTATGAGTTACAATGAGAAATTATATATAATACTACCTACAGCCGGATATACTTTGATACCAGCTAGAATCCTCTAACTAAAGCAAATACTACAAAGCTATAGTTTAAGGTATCTCAAATAAGGTCTTATTTGAGATATGGTAGTCAAGACATGTCCCTGACTTACCTTTTGTCACCAACTAAAATTGGTAACTTGTACTAACATAAAAGGTGAACAGTGAAATAAAGTATGGTCAACTACACGGCTCTTTGAGAAAATGCCATGCAGTATCAGAGGTCTGCAGCAGAGTGTCAGAGACCATACTTATGTCCACTGGTTCATAGCAGTGTCTTCCGAAGGTTAAATGGCTTCGGAAGAGCAAGTACTTCCGAAGCCACTTACACTTCGGAAGAGGCTACTTCTTCCGAGGCTTGAGGACTTCTTATTTCTTCATACTTTGGAAGCAGTCTTCTGATTTATTCTTCTTAGACTTGATCTTCAGAAGTATGTTTTTTGACTTCGGAAGTAGAGTTTGTCTTTGGAAGTTGATCTTTCACTCTGTTTTCGGAAGAACTCTACTTCCTTCGGAAGTTCCACACTTGGCTTCGGAAGCCTTTGTAAGTAGCACCAAAATTTGTCTAAGTGATTTGCTTTTGGTTACACCAGCCTTCTTCTTGATCCAACAAACGGTGCCGATGCTACCAAAACCTCGCTTGTTTCTACTCCTCAAAACCTTCAGCACCAAGGAGAGTAAATACTTGTCAGTTTCTTTGTCCTTCCCTGATGTGGTATTGAGAAGTTTGTACAAATCTTTAGTTGATAGGAACTCTAATCTGTCACCCTGAATGATATGTACCCTTTGTTATGGCCCTCTGAAAAGAGTTAGTTGATGGGAGCTATAATCATATTCCCATCTAACTATAGGTTCCAATTCAGGACCCTCCACCATCTGTAGAAAGGTTGTGCCTTTGGTGGGAGATCTATCCTTGTCTTCCTTTCTTTTCAACTTCAGCTCTTGTTCAATCTTGGTTTTTGCAGTTAATTTAGCAAGATGAAGACTGCTGAGATGATTTCTGATGTGAGCAGCAGTTTCTAAGTTGGAGGGGTTAGAGAATGGTTTCTCTGCTAACTCAGCTAGGTCAAACCTGCTAGAGTGTAGTAGAGAGGTGGCATTCAGTCTATTAAATTCACCATTCTCTCTTTCCATAATTAAGTTGTGAGAAGTTTCATGGAACCTCCGCTGCATTATTTTCTTTCTAGACACAAGAGGCTGACTAGGAATCTTTTCCTCTTTCTTTGTATCCAGCAAAGTCACCAACTTCTTTCTTAGTCTCTTCTCTTCATTATTTACTGAATCTGAGTTGAGACCTAGAAGTCTTACAGCACGGTCTAGTGTTCCTCTAGGCTGTTCAATAAATTGATCTCTTATGAGGGAACTTGAAGATCCATCAACATAGGTTAGTTTGATAGAGTCTTCTTCACAGAAGATGTCGCTCAAAGTTATGCAGTTGGTGAGCTTTGTCTTGATTGCCTTGAACTCCTCAAGGGAGAGGTGTTTTGAAGACTGAGGGGATGGTTTGGAAGGTTATTGGGTAGGATGTGGTGTAGTGGTTCTGGTAAGTGTTTTTGGTTGAAGGATGGGTAGTTTGGGTGGTTAAGGAGAGGAAGTGGATGAGGGTAAAGGTGTGGGTTTAGGAGTGTAAGGCTCGGTTTTGATGGTAATGGAGACGGAATTGGTTTAGGTTGGGGTTGAGTGGTTGGTGTGAAGGTCATCCCCTGCACCCATCTGTACATCTCTCTCATTTTGTCCAAACGAATGTTAGCCTTGATTTCACTGACAATTCGTTGTAGTGTCCTTTCAGACATGGGACCCACTTGCCTTCCAGAGAAGCCGTGAGCCCGGAGATAGTCTTTCATCCAGGCTTTCTCACCTATCTTCTTGGTTGTAGTGACCCTTGCTTCTTCTTTCTTCTTTTTCTTCTCCTTCAACTTTTCTCTTGCAGCTTTTTTTCTCTCTTTCTCCATTTGATCCTGCTCTTTGTTGAAGATCCAAAGGATCGTTTCATTGTTAAGTGAAGACAACTCTTGAAGAGAGAAACCTCTAGAGGTTAGGAAGTCTATCCTTTCCCTCCTGAGTTTACATGTCAGCTTTCCTCTGTTCCTTTTCCTTTTCTTCCTCTAAGGCCAACCGTGCTGCTTCTTTCTACAGCCTGGTTGCCTTTTCTAGTTCCACCAACTCCTCTAATGGTAGCAGGAGTGTTTCTTCATTGGCAGCTCCAAGCTTGATGAGCTAGTCAATGATCTCTTCTCTCCTTTTATTGTTGATAGCCTCCTAGTTGGCTGTAGCTGCTTTTGTACTAGCAGCTAATAGTTACCTAGTTGGAAGTCTTCCTTTTTTTAGCTTTTCAATCTTCTCCTCTTTGTGAAGCTCTTCCACAATCATTTTCTTCTTCCCTTTGTTATCTTTTGAAGAGCTTGACTTTGGTGGTTCTTGGAGAGTGGATTCGGATTATGAGAGAGGCAGAGAGGGTGTCTGAACAGGAGGTTGATCCAAAAAGTCCTCACTATTCACCTTAGATGCTAGTTCTAGAATTGCATCTGTGATGATTAGATCCTCAAACAAAGAGAACAGTCCTTCTGTAGCTTCCATTTCAACTTTGGAAGATTTAGGTTGTTCTTCTGAGGCTTTGACTTTAGCTTCGGAAGTTTTAGAAGGTCTAGATTCTGTCCCAACTATTTCAGTTGCTGGGCCATCAGTCCTCATTTTCCCTTCGAATTGAATCTCATGTTCCATTTGGACCTTAGGTTGACCAACTTCTTCCACAGTGGTTGAAGGTGCACTTAGTCTCTGAAGCTCTTCTGCTCCAAAGTAAATCATGGCTGCATCAGGGCTTGACTGATCAAGAGAGGATCTCAATAAAAGCTTGGAAGAGAGTATATAGAAAACTTCTGAGCATCCTTGGGTCTATTTGAAGTACAACTTGGGATGGCTCAGACAAAGTTGTAAAGGAAATCGAAAGTTTTGAAGTGGAAGTTTGGCTCTATGGTTCCTCATATGTTTGTCTCTGAACATTCTCCCTCTTTTTGGTAGCATCATCTTGAGAGCTAGATGAGCTAGAGGAAGACGTCAATGAGACTTGAATAGGTACATGCCTAACAGATCTCTCAATCTGTTTCTCAACTAGTTGAGCCTTGAGATTATCAATCTCAAGTTGTTGAGTGGCAGACCTTTCTTCTAAAGTCCTAACCTTGGATTCAAGGTTTGAGACTTTAGATAGTAGGTCTTGAGTGAGAAGTTGCATGCTTCCCTCATCTTCTTTTTAAGAATCACAACGAGATGAGGTAACATACCTAGTATGTTCAGCCTAACCACCAAATGTGGTTTCTTGGCACCCTGGTTTCCCTTGCTTAATGATGTCTCTTTCAGAGTCATCAAAAGGCGTGGTTGCCGTAGATTCAGTCTAAGAGATGTTACCACTGTCCATAAGGTCCATTGAGGCACCTTCTGTAGTGGCAGCTGAATCTGCATGAGTCCCCTCCATATCAGTGGGACTTAGCTCAGTAATGGGTTGCTGATAGGGCCTAGAGATAAGAGGTCTCTCTAGGCTATGTTGATCTTTGAGAGAGTGTTGTAGAACAACTTCATTGCCATGGAGGGACATAATCTCTTCATCAGTTTTGAAGAGAAGATCAGTGAAAGACAAGGAAGTTAAACTACTGACCCAGGACTTTGATCAATGTCTACAGGCATTAAGCCTTTAGTGGGATTGTCCCTTGTTGGCTACTCAAAAGAGTATACATACTCATTCTGAGGGCTGTTGGCTTGGGTTTCGGGCTCATGGGTTTGAGATTGAGGAGACTTAAAACCCAAATTGAGGTCAAATAAGAAGGATGGTGAGACCTCAGACTGAGTGGAAGCCCATTGTTCCACTCTAGTCTTTTTGGATTGAACAGGAAGAGCTTGTTTAATCAGAGTAGATTGAACAAGGGTTCGTTTAGGGAGTCTCCTATATGTGATAGTGATGGGGTAAGAAGGCAGTTTTGGCATTATGGAGGCAGTTTCTGGTGTGGGTTCATCACCTGTGGGGTGAATAGGGATGTCACCAGGAGCTATATGCTTAGTCATACCTGGAAGTAGAGAAATGCACCTTCCAATGAAGTTGGTGGACACCTTCTTCAGAGTTTTGAAGATGGTAGGCCTCATGTGAGGGACAGGCAGTGTGGCTGCACAGACAAGCCAACTTTGGTCCAACTCACAGTTGATGATGTGTTGAAGAAATCTAGGATACATAAAGAATGTTTCCCTCCAGAGATTTCTAATAAGATTGGTCAACACAAATCTTGAGTAGTTGAAGCGGAGGCCTCTCACCAATCCATGAACTAAGCACCCTAGTTCATATAGGATTTGGTCCCATCCCCAAAATTTGTTTGACAGAAAATGAAGGACGACGTCCAGGAGGAACTTCCAGTTGTAGGAGAAGTTGAATTTATAGATAGTCAACCAACTTACATCTCCACCATATCCCATTTAGATATAGGTGTTGTCCAAATCTGCTTTGGGGAACTCCGTGGGTACTCCCTCATCATGAAGCTCTAGATGCTCCCTGATAAGTTGTTCTGTAATGACCAACTCTTGGCCACAGATGCTCGAACGAATTACATGATTCCCATTTAGGGTTTCAACCTGATATTATCCTAAAATTCAGCTATTTGAATAGAGTAAACAATAGGATTAACAGTTAGGGCTGTGTAATAGGATGATTGGGTAAGAAAGGAGATGATTTTAGAGAAGTCAGCATCTCTTGAAGAATCAAGAAGTGCAACTTGGTTGTGCTGAGGGTTGATAGCCATTTGAGAAAGGTGAATGTGGATGAATTTGAGCGTGGGTAAAGTTAGAGTGAAGGAAACTTTTAGGGCAGTAAAACTAAGGTAAGAAGATGAAAGTGAATAGTCGGGATTATTTAAAAGAGGGTGCAATGGTGGTATTTGGGTTCGGATAAGGTGATGGGATGTTTTAGTGGATGAAATGACAATGGCGGTAAGGTTTAATTCAGTTAAATAATCCGAAATCATTAACAAAATCTTTACTTTTTACAGTGTGGGACCCAAGAGATTTCTGTTACACAGTAAAATCTCTCTTCCGAATATAAAACATTTCTGAAGGTAATTAGTCTTCCGAAGGCAATTCCTACTTCTGAAGGTAAAAGGTTACTTCCAAGAGTAAGGATTGCTTTCCGAATGGAGAGGTTTTGTAAGCTTCGGAAGTAGATCTGATATGAAATCAATCGCTTCTTTAGAGACTAAAAACTCTTCTGAGAAGAAAAATTATCCTTGGAGAAATTATGCTTTGGAAGATATGTGAAAAGTCTTGCGAGGGTTAATTTCACTTCGGAAGAAATTTATACTTAGAAAATTTCAGAGAGATTTTTGTAACAAGGCTTAGATTGTACTGACATAAGACACTACATATTAAAAAGGTTTCAAAAGAGTTAAGCTAATCAATGTTTATCATCCTAATAGCGGTTATAAGATACTTAAATCTTTGTTCATCAAAAGCTTTGGTGAACAAATCAGAATATTGTTCATTTGAGTCAACTTTGATTAGCTTAATTAGTTTTTTATCATGATATCTCTACTGAAATGATACCTGATATCAATATGCTTTGTCTTGGAGTGCTTCACCGGATTTTTCAGTGATGAAGATGGCACTGTTGTTGTCAATATGGATAGGAGTGCTCATAAAGTTGAATCCATAGTCTAACATCTGGTTCTGAATCTACAGCAGCTAAGCACAGCAGCTAGCAGCATCAATGTATTTAGCTTCAGCAATTGATGTAGAGACATAGGATTGTTTCTTGCATTGACATGAGATGATCCTTCCACCAAGAAATTGACATCCTCCTGATGTTGATTTCTTGTCAATGTTGCAGCCACCATAGTCACTGTCAGAGTATCCATAGAGATTAAAATCATTGTTCCTAGGATATCAAAGACCTAGTTTAGGTGCTCCTTTGAGGTATCTGAGGATTCTCATAGCAGCAGCAAGGTGAGACACCTTTGGAGCAGCCGGATATCTTGCACAGATTCAAGTGGCAAACATGATATCAGGTCTACTGGCTATGATATACATCAGAGAACCAATAATTGCCCTATACTGATGTTGATTAGTATTCTCCCCCTTAAGGTCAGGACAAAGATTATGGTTTCTGGGTATGGGTGTCTTGGCTGGCTTACAATCCTTCATCTCAAATCTCTCTAAGATGTCATTGACATACTTGGATTGATTGATGAAGAACCCTTCCTTCAATTGCTTCACCTGAATTCCATGGAAAAAGTCCATTTTTCCTATGGAACTCATCTCAAATGTCTTCTTCATAATGATTTTAAAGTCCTTACATATGTGGTCATTTGAAGAACCAAATATGATGTTATCAACATAGACTTGAACAAGCAAAATGTCCTTTCCAGACTTCCTAATGAAGAGAGTCTTGTCAATGGTACCTCTAGTGTAACCCTTCTTCAGACAAAACTAAGACAAAGTCTCATAACACAGCCTAGGTTATTGGTGCAACCCATATAGAGCTTTATCCAATTTGAACACATAGTTGGGATATTGTAGGTCTTCAAATCCTGGAGGTTGGCACACGTAGACTTCCCTATCTATATCCCCATATAGGAAGGCACACTTGACATCAAGTTGGTAGACAGTGAAATTCTTGGATGCAACATAAGCAAGGAAGATCGTAACTGCCTCAAGTCTTGAAACAAGTGCAAAGATATCAGTATAATCGATTCCATCCTCTTGGGTGTATCCTTAAACCACTAGTCTTGCCTTGTTCTTGATAATCAAGCCTCTATCATCTCTCTTGTTTCTGAAAACCCATTTAGTGCCTATAGGTACTTGACCAGATGGTAGCGGATATAGGTTCCAAATCTTTTGTCTTTTGAATTGAAGCAACTCCTCTTGCATCAATTCAACCCAGCTACTATCTTTCAAGGCATCTTTCACCTTCTTGGGTTCCATCTGGGATAAGAAGCATGAGTACAAGCAGACATTCCCATGATGAGTCTGCTCTCTTGTTCTCACACCTTCAGAGACATCCCCAATGATGTTCTCAGCTGGATGAGTGTTGTGAATACTTAAACGAGGAATCACTTCCAGTTGCAAAGATAAATCTAGATTAGAAATATTTTGCTTAGGACTAGGAAATTTTTTCTAGCTGTTATTTCAAACTCATTCAATAAGGACTGATTGAATGAATGAGAAACATCATCAATTGTTGGTTGTGAAGCAGCATTAACAGTTGCATGTTCCTTCAAGATGCTACTTCCATCAGCTTGGTGTTATACAGGTTCACCTAATGAACTGTCAAGATCACTGAGTGAGTTACCGGTTAAAGCTCCACTATTTTGTGAGATGGTTATGCTATCAGATCTGCCAATAGTGGAAGATTGGTTTGTTGTAGCTCTTGGAGAATTTGAAATAGGTCTGGGTAACTCAAACATTTGATTATCTTCAAAATTTCCTTGAGTACCTATTTCAGCTGAAACATTCTCACAAGATGGTTTAGAATAGTTTAGAAACAATTCCAAATAAAAAATATGGTTAGGTCCATTCCCCTAACATAAGGAGTGTGCTCATTAACAACTATATTGGATGACTCCTCAAATTGTTGATTCTTGATGTTGTATACTCTATAAGCTTTAGAGCTAGAATACTATCCAATAAAGATAGCATCATTCTAATTTTCAGCAAACTTTGCCAAATTGTCTTTTGTGTTAAGTGTGGTACACCTGCTGTCAAAGGACCTTAAAAAGCCAATGAACGGTGGCCTCTTGTTCCATAGCTCATAAGGGGTTTTTCCATGTGGCTTAACTACAAGAACTATGTTCTGCACATAGCATGCGGTGCTGACTTCCTCTGCCCAGAATGTTAGAGGTAGTTTTGAATCAGCTAACATAGTTTGAGCAACCTCAATAAGTGTCATGTTCCTCCTCTCAGCAACATCATTTTGTTGAGGAGTTCTGGGAGCACTATATTGTATGGTAATCCCTTTTGAGTTACAGAATGACTCAAGAATGAAGTTCTTAAACTCAGTCCCTTGATCACTTCTAATAATCTTAACCTTGTGATCAATTTGATTTTCTATTTTAAGAAAAAAAGATTTTAATGTTTTAGCAGTTTCATCTTTAGTTCTTAAAAAGAATACTCATGTAAATCTTGTAAAATCATCAACTATCATAAGGCAGTATGATTTCCTTCCAATGCTCATTATACTTGTAGGATCAAATAGATTCATGTGCAATAAGTGTAATGGAGTAGTGATGAATCTAACACTTTTGGATTTGTGAGATGCCCTATGTTGCTTCTCTTTCAGGCATGCAACACAGTTATCTTTGCAGAAAAATTCCTTTTTAGGCAAACCATGTACCAAGTTATTTTTAGCCAATTTATTCATTGTCTTAAAATTTACATGACACATACGTTTATGCCATAGTTTTGACTCATCACTCTCAGCTTTGGAAAGAAAGCATGATACGTCACCCATTGGTGAAGCATTGTTCATATCAAGCTTGTACATATCCCCTTTCCTGAGAGATCTAAGAAGCACCAATTTCGAAGGACTTGTCATCCCTGGTTTGAGGATAATGCACTCATATTCTGTGAAAAGCATTTGGTGCTTTTGATCACAAAACTGAGAAACACTTAACAGATTATGTTCAAGCTGTTTTACAAAGTGAACTTTGTCAACTTTTAACTTCCCATTAGATATACTCCCTCTGCCAGAAATATATCCTCTGGTCTCACCTCCATATTGGACATGACCTCCATCATAGTGTTGAAACTGTTGAAGGAGGGATTAGTTCCCTGTCATGTGCCTGGAACATCCACTATCCACAATCCAGACATTGTTATTCTTGTCATATGGATATCCCTACACACAAGATGAGATTGTTAGTTTTGATTGGATACCCAAGCCTTTTTGGTCTTGGGTTCTTCCAATGATAGTGACATAATTGAACCAAAGGTTAAGCATGGGGGTTTAATGGATGTCTTTGAAGAAGAGGTTTGGGCTGCAACATATTTCTTGATCTTCTAATCCATCCTTTGGTTGATCATTGAAGATGAACTTATTGAAGCTTTTGCAGCATGGCATTCTTCTGAAGCTTCTTTCATTTTGGAAGAAGCCTTCGCCACCTTTTCTTCCGAAGCAATGTTCTTCTGAGATTGTTTCAAGCGAACTTTCTTGTTCTTCTGAATTTTAACAACTTTAACTTCCGAAGCTATTTTCCCTTCGGAAGAAGGATTTTCTTCCGAAAGCAACCTTGCTTCGGAAACCAGCTTTCCCTTTTTCATCACTTGAACCGTTTGATAAGGTCCAAATGTGAAACCTTACCTGACTCCTTTTCTAACATTATTTGCATAATGTGTGCTAGCAGGATTGTAGTAACAATCTTTAGCCATGTGGTTTTGCAGACCACACATTATGCATGCAATGTTAGTCTTTTAGGAATGTGAGGATTGTTGTTTCTTGTGATTTTTCTCTTCATCAGCAACCTTTCCCTTCAACTTCTGATTTTTTGGTAGGACAGGAGTGCTGGTACTACACTCCTTTACTGAATCAAAAGTACATACCACTTGGAATCCAGCTGAAATGAATACACCCTTTTGTTTTGGGTCAATCATTAGCTTAGACTCAGCCACTTTTGTTGGATCAAGAAGAAGGTTAATGCAACCAAAACTATGTCACTTAAGTTATTTTGGTCCTGCATGCAAAGGCTTCCGAAGCTTAACATGGAACTTCCGAAGGTTGTAGAGTTCGTCCGAAGACATAGAGAAATATCAACTTCTGAAGACAGAACTCTACTTCCGAAGACAAATGCATACTTTCGAAGTTCAAGACTTAGATGAATAAAGTAAAGACCACTTCCAAAGTATGATGAAAAGAAGAAGTCTCCAAACCTTGGAAGAAGCAGCCTCTTCCGAAGTATAAGTGGCTTCGAAAGTACTTACTCTTCCGAAACCATTTAACCTTCGGAAGACACTGCTATGAACTAGTGGACACAAGTATGGTCTCTAACACTCCGCTGCAGACTTCTGATACAGCATGGCTTCTTCCCAAAGAGTCATGTTGTTGACCATACTTTATTCCACTGTTGACCTTTTGGCGCTAAACCAAAATATATATACTATCCGCACCCATCAAGTTTTTGGCGCTGTTACCGGGGACACACGGCAGTTTGAAAGACAAACTAAATTTTTGACTAGCTTGTATATAACTTGTTAATACATTTTTGTTTAAACTTCATTTTTATTTTTAGGTAGTTTGCCCTAGTTAGTTTAGTTACTTTTGCCTAATTCATTTTAGCCTTAGTTAGTTTATGCTTCATTAAGTTAGTGTATGTCCGACTCGTCTAGTTCTGAACTTGTTCCGCCTCTTCCGGAACCCGAACGACTTTTCCGTGAAAGATTGCGCAAAAGATCACAACAAACAACACCAGTCATTGAAGAAGACATTTTGGAAGATACACCATCCGAAGAAGACATGGCTAACAAATACGAGGAAATGAAGATGACACACTATGCCACACCGTCAATAGATGGCTATGAGTCTAATGTTGTCCAACCAGCAATAGCGGCCAAAAATTTTGAGATTAAGTCTAGTATTATCCAACTCATAGAAAACTCTGTTCAGTTCCATGGGTTACAAGACGAAGATCCTAATGCTCACATATCACGATTCCTTCGTATCTGTGCAACCTTCAAAATCAATAATTGTTCAGACAACGCCATTCGACTAAGACTTTTTTCCATTTTCACTTCGAGGCCAAGCCATCGATTGGCTTGATTCACTTTCGCCTGGTTCCATCACTATATGGGCGGAAATGGCTGAACAATTCCTGTTGAAATACTTTCCACCCGATCGCACTGCCAAACTAAGAAGCAGCATCACAAGTTTTCGCCAGGACAACGATGAATCATTACACGTAGCATGGGAGAGATATAAAAGTCTCCTTCGGAGATGCCCACATCATGGACTTGATCTGTGGCTACAGTGTCAAACCTTTTACGATGCAATCAGCGGAGCCCACAAGCAAGCGGTAGACCAAAGTGCGGGAGGAGATTTTGGAAGTGTCACGCCAACAGAAGCATACCAAGCCTTAGAAAGAGCAGCTAAGAAGAGCTTTGCTTACAATCCCTTAAGAACCAAACCTAGTTCTAAAGGTATTCATCAAGTAGACTCTGAAACCCTAATTGCAGCCTAATTAGAAGCTCTAACCAAAAAATTCGAACAATTGCAAAGCGAGCTAAGAAAAACTCCAACACGATGCAACACATGTGGAAATTCACACAAGACCAATGAATGCCCACAAGGCATTATGATGGTTGAAGATGTTGACTACGTAGGAGGCCCAACAACTCATACAACAACAACTCAAACTGGAGAACCAACTCGAATTACAGAGATGCTGGTAATAACCAACAATCATCTGGATTCAATCGAAGGAAACCTTACCAACAACAGAAACCACCATACCAAGGTCCAAGCAGTAGTAACCAAGACCATGGAGCATCATCAATGGAAGACTTATTGCTGCAGTTGTTGTTAACCACACAAGCCACAGATGAGTACATTCGAACTCTGATCGAAGAAATGAAGAGAGGTTCCAAAGAAACGAAGCTGACATCAAAAGCAACAAAGCATCATTGCAAACCATAGAGCACCAAGTAGGTCAAATAGCACAATAGCTATCTGAAAGACCTCAAGGAGCTTTGCCTAGCAACACTGTAACAAACCCTAATGCTCTAGTCAAAGCCATCACCACCAGGAGTGGCGAAACCACTCAAGGTGATGCACCCGCATTACAACCCATCCTTGAAGAAGTAGAAACTGAAACTCCAAGTAATGCGAGTGATAAGCAAAATCAACCTGTTGTTATTGAAGAACCAACCAAGAAATATGTTCCACCACCACCTTATGTTCCACCACCTCCATATCCAAGTCGTTTGAGAAAACAAAGAATGGAGGCACAATATGGCAAATTCCTTGGGTTGTTCAAGCAACTCCACATCAATCTGCCCTTGGTGGAGGCCTTAGCACAAATGCCAAACTACGCTAATTTTCTAAAAGGTGTCTTGTCAAACAAAAAGAAACTGGAAGAGTTATCACACGTAGTTTTAAATGAGGAATGCTCTGCAGTTCTTCGAAACAAACTACCTCAAAAGATGACTGATCCAGGAATTTGTACCATACCTTGCCTAATAGGAAATCTTTCGGTCTGTAACGCGTTAGCTGATTTAGGTGCAATCATTAACCTTATGCCTTATGCGGTTTTCGGAAAATTAAACCTAAGTGAACCTAGACCTACCCGTATGAGCATCCAGTTAGCTGACCGTTCTGTCAAATATCCGAGGGGAATCATTGAAAATCTCTTAGTTAAAATTGACAAATTCGTATTTCTCGTTGATTTTGTGATCCTTGACATGGATGAAGACAAAAAGGTTCCACTTATCCTAGGTCGACCTTTCTTAGCGACTGCTCGAGCTCTCATTGATGTTTGTACAGGCAAACTCACGCTTAGAGTAGACGAGGAGGAAGTAACTTTCGATATAGGCCAATCCATGAAACACCCTCAACATCATAATGACTCACTCTATTATGTTGATGCTTGCGATTCGATCATAAGTTTTCATTTGGAGAAAACTCTTCAAAATGAAGCTTTCAACACTCAACTAATAGAAGTCCAAATCACCGACCCGTTTGTGAGAACCAAGTCATTCAAGAACTTGAAGTTGATGAAATAACACTTCATCAAGAAGCATTTGAGATTATTAAGCAAGGCCTAGAACCAAAAGCCAAACCTTCTATAGAAGACCCTCCAGTTTTAGAGCTCATAGAACTTCCATCTCATCTCGAATATGCTTTTCTTGAAAACACAACTCAACTTCCTGTCATAATCTCATCCGCCTTATCAATTAATGAGAAGAACAAGTTGCTCAATGTACTCAAGGCCCACAAACGAGCAATTGCATGGAAAATCATGGACATCAAGGGAATCAATCCATCCTTTTGCACTCATAAAATATTGATGGAGGATAACTTCAAATCCGTCATTCAACTTCAAAGACGTTTAAACCCGAGCATGCAAGAGGTGGTGAAGAAAGAAGTAATCAAACTGCTAGATGCCGGTTTGATTTACCCTATTTCTGACTCACCTTGGGTCAGTCCCGTCCAAGTTGTTCCCAAGAAAGGAGGAATGACTGCTGTAACTAACAAGAAGAACGAGCTTATTCCCACTTGTACGGTTACCTGATGGAGAGTTTGCATAGACTATCGCAAACTCAATGACACCACAAGGAAATATCACTTCCCTCTTCCTTTCATTGACCAAATGCTTGAGAGATTATCTGGAAAAATGTTCTATTGTTTCCTGGATGGTTTCTCAGGTTATTTTCAAATCCCTATTGCTCCCGAAGATCAAGAGAAGACAACATTCACCTGTCCATATGGCATATTTGCTTATCGGCGAATGCCCTTTGGATTGTGTAATGCTCCTGCTACATTTCAAAGATGCATGGTAGCAATTTTTCATGACATGATTGAACACTCAATGGAAGTTTTCATGGATGATTTCTCCATCTTTCGAAACTCATTTGAGCAATGTCTTGAAAATCTGGAAAAAATGCTGGTTAGATATGAAGATTCTAACCACCGGGAAAAGTTCCACTTCATGGTTACGGAAGGAATAGTGTTAGGACACAAAATCTCTCGAGCATGGCTTGAAGTCGATCAAGCCAAATTCGACACCATTTCTAAACTTCCACACCCCACAACCGTGAAAGATATCAGAAGTTTCCTAGGTCATGCAGGATTTTACCGTCGTTTCATTAAAGATTTCTCAAAAATCGCTCGACCAATGACTCAACTTCTCGAGAAAGAGCTCAATTCGTATTTTCTGACGAATGCATTAATGTATTCAAATTGCTTAAAGAGAGGCTGGTAACCACTCCAATCATTGTTTCCCCAGATTGGACGCTACCATTTGAACTCATGTGCAATGCAAGCGATTTCGTGGTAGGAGCCGTATTAGAACAAAGGAAAAACAAGCAATTCCACCCAATTCATTATGCGAGCAAAACCCTAAACGACGCACAAGAAAACTACACCACCACCAAAAATAACTTCTTGCGGTAGTTTTCGCATTTGACAAATTCCGCTCGTATCTCATCCTTTCAAAACAATTGTTTACACCGATCATGCAACCCTTCGTTATTTGTTCAACAAACAAGATGCAAAGCCGAGATTGATTCGTTGGATCCTTCTGCTTCAAGAATTTGACATCGAAATTCGTGATAAGAAGGGAGCAGAAAATCTAGCGGCTGATCATCTCTCGCGTCTTGAGGATTCAAGTCCTTCACAAACTGAGGAAGCCATAATAAATGACAACTTTCCTCACGAATTCCTTATGCACATTCAATCCTCAATCGATGAACATCCTTGGTTTGCCGATTTTGCAAATTACTTAGCAAGTGGAATCCTTCTCAAAGGAATGACTTATCAGCAAAAGAAGAAATTCTTTACTAATATCAAACATTACTATTAGGAAGACCCGTATCTATTCAGAATTGGTACAGACCAACTCATTCGAAGGTGCGTATACGGAAAAGAAGCAGAATAAATTCTAAGGCACTGTCATGAAGGACCCACCGGAGGACACCATGGAGCAACCTTAACAGCTAAGAAAGTGTTTGACTCTGGATTTTACTAGCCCACGATCTTCAAAGATGCTCACAACATGGTACGCACCTGTGATGCATGTCAAAGAGCAACCAATATCTCAACACGGGATGAGATGCCTCAGAAACCGGTTCAAGTATGTGAGATATTTGATGTATGGGGTATTGATTTCATGGGGCCATTTCCGGTGTCATTTGGAAATCGTTACATCTTGGTAGCAATTGATTACGTTTCAAAATGGGCTGAAGCTCAAGCCCTGCCTACTAATGATGCCAGAAACATTGTCAAATTCTTAAAAAACTATTTTCTCATTTCGGTGCCCCTAAAGCTCTAATTAGTGACCGAGGAACTCATTTCTATAACAATCAGTTCGAACGAGCAATGGCGCGTTATGGAGTTCACCATCGCTTTACAACTGCTTAGCATCCACAAGCGAATGGGCAAGCTAAAATCACTAACCGAGGCATCAAACGAATCCTTGAGAAAACTGTAGGTCAAAATCACAAGGACTGGTCTATCAAGTTAGATGATGCATTATGGGCTTTTCGAACAGCCTATAAGACTCCCATCGGCACAACACCGTTTAAACTAGTTTATGGGAAGTCGTGTCATCTACCTGTGGAACTAGAGCACAAGGCTTTTTGGGCACTTAAAGCAACAAACCTGGACCAAGACCTTGCAGGAAGGAATCGATTCCTACAAATCCACGAATTGGAGGAATTGAGAGAACAAGCGTACGAAAACGCTAGGGTTTACAAAGAAAAGACAAGGAAATTTCATGACGCTCGATTAAAGAACACAAAATGATTTTATGCGGGAGAACGTGTCTTATTGTATAACTCTCGTTTACGTTTATTTCCCGGAAAACTGAAGTCACGTTGGTCTGGACCTTATACGATCAAAAACGTGTTTCTGAATGGTGCCATTGAAATTTATAACCATGAAGGTTTAAGTTTCAAAGTAAACGACCATTGTTTGAAACCATATAACAATGGACCAACCAAAATTCCCTCGGAGGAATTACACCTCCACCCAACGAAAACTAAGTTGGGGAAGGGTCGTGCCGAAGACTTGAAACTTAAACACGACACCTGTACATAAAATTTTCTTGCTTTTTAGGATCCCACAAGCACAAGCACGGGGCTGTGCCTCATCAAGCACGCCCCCGTGTCTCTGACAAATTTCTTTCCACAATCTCTGCTGACAACTCTTGAACAGGGCCGTGCCTAGCCAAGCACGCCCCCGTGTCCACTTTCCACGACCTGTATATAAATACCACACTTTTTCTATTCTTTCATCACACTCACTTCTGTTTTTAAACATCTGAAAAATGAAAGAATCAAGTCACGGAAGTTCCAACTGGAATCCTGCGAAGAAACCACGTTCTGAAACACGAGAACCAAGGACTCAAGAATATTTCTTCAAGTTGCATGAACTAATCAAACAACTGACTGAAATGAACCTCACTGCATCCCAATGCTTAGCTGAACTTATCCAAAAAGTTCAACAGATGAGCGAGGAACTCATTTCCATTAACCGGCAGCTTGCGGAATTAAGCAACCGCACGTCTCACATCCCATCCCGAACCTTCCACACGAAATGTGTGGAGGTTTCTTCTAGAAGCATTTCGTGATTTGCTAAGTGCGCTGTTGCGCGTTAAAGAGTCTGGTTTTGTTGTTTCAGATTCTCGGCTTTTGATGTATTATGTAACCGTAGGACCTTAGGAAATGTAATTTTCATTTTGGCTTGTGTTTATTTACTCTAGGACTAATTTCATATCTTTTCTGATGATTTGAAAGTGGTAAAACTTAACCGGGAAAATTACATAACATGCGAAACTGAAAAACGGAACAACAAAAGACTGAAACCACCTAACAATACTTGAACACGGCCCCGTGCTCAAGTAGGCACGCCCTCGTGTTCGACAAAAAAATGACACAAGCTGACATTTTCAGCCTTTTGTCTTGTTCCTCTTCAATTTGCATGATAAATACCGACCTCAATTGCCTGCAAAGTCGCATCCACTCTAATTTTCATCTTGTTTTTCCATTTTTCTTTCATCTTTTCAAGAGTTCTTTCAAGAGTGTTTGAACAAAAGGTTAGTGTACTAATTCCTTTGATTATGAAAGTCATTTACATGTAGTTAGGTGATTAGGTCTCACAACCGAAATCCTAGCAATTATATGTAAAGACTTGTTCTTAAACGTTTCATGGAATGATGAATACTTTCAACCTAATTGTTCATGTTTATTCCTGTAAGTAGATTAGTGTTATTTAGTTTGTTTCATTAGTTATTAGTTTGTTTAGTTAGCTAATTAGTTTGTTTTCTTTTATTATTATCAAGACTATCTTCATATTTCATGGAATGATGAATACTTTCAACCTACTTGTTCATGTTTATTCCTGTAAGTAGATTAGTGTTATTTAGTATGTTTCATTAGTTATTAGTTTGTTTAGTTAGCTAATTAGTTTGTTTTCTTTTATTATTATCAAGACTATCTTCATAATTCGTGGTGAAATATCATGTTTAAGAGTTCCAAGTGGTATTAAACATAAAATATATTTTTGGGTATCTTGAATTATTAACAAATAATTAAAATGATAAACGTACAATCTTTGATTTTTTAAGCAAGAAAACATTAAACCCATGCTTAATCAATGATTTACAAACATAACCACACGTGCTCGAGTCAAGATTTCATGCCTTACCATGTTTACCGCACCCCCACGTTTCACAAAACGCACCCCCATGTTTAAATTTTTTTTCCTTGGATGATAAACTTTTAAACCATTTTTGATCATGAGTTGAATCATTATGATGTTATGTCTTAAAAAAAATAATAAATAAACCATGATTTTCACTAACATCATGAAACTGCTCAAGAAATCGGTTTTGTATAGATTAACATATTTTTGAAATTTCAGGATCATGAATCATCCCTACTTACGTTTTGAAGCAAGCCGCGAGAGATGGTGTCATGTGAGACTTCAAAGGCTGCTACAAAGGGTCGAAAGACCCTATTTACAAGCAGATGAAGAAACACTAGCGGCAGTCAGACAGCTAGAAAGATACAATACATTATTGAGTGTCCAATGGAAGCATTTATTCTCACAAAATAGACCTTCCGTTTATGAACTAACTCTTGAATTTTTAGCATCTTTCAAATTTAGCATGAAAGACTCTGATCCTTGGGATAATAATGCAGTTTCATTCAAACTTGTTGGGCATTGGCACAAAACATCCATTGCCTTGTTCGGTGTCTATCTCGGGATCTACACGGAATAGGAAATGGAGGAGGAAGCAGTATCTGGAATGCCGGCATACCATACTTTCCTGGACAAGGAAAGTAAAGACGCGGAAAGTGGTGCAATGAGGAAAGCATTTTGGGAGTGGATTGGAACCGGAGGGTTCAACTCGAGTAAAACAAAAAGCAGTCAGATACGAGACCCGCTGCTGCGATACATTCATCGGTTACTTAGTCATTCCATAACAGCTCGTGGTCAAAGCTAGGGAGTTGTTAACTTGAGGGACTTGTTCATTTTATATTGTATACTTAATCAGTTGCCATGTAATATTGGGTATTTGTTTTGTAATCTTTTTGCCAGGAATGCGATTGCAGGTGCTCCAACACCTATGTTTGGAAGAAGTTGGATTTTGAACTTATACGAAAGCTATGGTTATAACACTGAGGGAACTGAAGGAGTGATGCTGAGACTGTTAGACTTGAGCATTTGCACAAGTATGTACATGGTGACAAGCCTACCAAATGGCCTGCCAAGATTCATGGCTAAGAAGGGGCAAATCTGGCATCCGGCGGACCCCAAAGAAATAATTATGGATATCGACCATGTTAGACCTTTACGAGTCATGTTAGACCTTTATGAGTCAATACAGCTGGAAGGAGCCGGAGCTGGATCTTCAAGTTCACGTACGAGGGAATTCCCGACCATGTTAGACCTTTACGAGTCAATACAAACAACCAGCGACCATGCACGACGATTATTTGAATATGCCCAACAAGCCTTCAACCGAGTCGAAAGTCTGCACTCTTGAGTCGATGACCTCAGTAACGATGTCACATACATGAGGAACCGAATGTACCATGAGTGGGGGGATATTCCCCCACAAAGCCCTTGAAAACTGTATCATTTTCAGGGACCCGTCACAGTTGTTTTGTGCCAATCTATCTTTTAATTTATGTCGTTTTGTTTTTATTTTGTGTGTTTAGGATTTTAACGCTTTTAATAAATTGGTGACATTTCAGGTGATACCGAGGATTCTAACAACACGAGGCCAACCAAACACAACTGAAAATTTCATCATTTTTAGGGGAGTTATTTCATTACCTTTCTCGATCTTGATTATATTAATCACATTGAGGACAATGTGAATTTTAAGTGTGGGGATGGGAGTAAGGCATTTGACTTTGCTAAAAAGGTCCAAATTTAAAACTTTTAAGAAAAGATCATTTACCAAGTAATTTTTGTGACAAGAAGCCAAAAATAAAATTTTTGATAAACCAAATTATAAATATACGTTTTCGGGAAATAAAGAAGTAAACTCATGACGTCCAAATAAAATTGAAAATGTTTTTTGTGATATCCTTAAAAGCAATAATCTAATCTAGTAAAATATTTAATCATGTATCATGAAGCACTTGTACCCAATTCCATCCATATGCGAGTTTATTTTTGAGCCTTAAATAGCTTTTTCAAAATTGCAATTCTACTTTCATTCTGGATTTAATTGAGGGTGCCATATGATGCGTGTAATTAGAACTTGCTTTAGGTATGTATTTCAACACCTTAATTAGTATTTGTTGCATAAAAATGAGTTAGGCACTAGAAAACCTTAACCATTCGATCCCCAACCATCGTCTTTAATTTTCCTTACCCGAACATCAACCATAGTAAGCCCCGTTGAGCTTAAACGTTTTTTATCTTTCAATCACCTGAGCCACCAAGTCACTTAACCAAAAGTATTCTACAAAACATGTTTTCGTTAAAGACACGTTTTTGGCTTATAAAAAAATTGGTGTTTTACCGCCAGACCTTAAAGAACTGGAATGTATTCTTTTGATTTCAATTTACTTTGTTGCCTTAATCACGCAAAACCAGGACTTCCCCCGGAAATCCGCGAACAAATTTTCAATCTCACGTTTGACGCAAGAAAGAAATGGCGAAAAAAGGAACAAGTTCCGCCATTTTGTGGAATTTTAAAATCCTATAAAGAGACGGGCAAAAAGATATGAAAGATGCCCGAATTGTGGAAATTGGTCTCATAATGGAAAATGCAAAAAAAGAATCACACTGAATCTCAATATGAATACACAGAACTAATCCGATTGGGTGCTATTAGGCTTCAAGCCGAACGATCCTTGAGAAAGGAAAGTTTTGTGTATCTTTGGGTAAAAGATGAAGTATGATTTTTTGAAACAAAATATGGTCTTGACAATCTGACCTTAAACGAGTCCTCAAGCTAGCATGTCCCTTCTAGCTTGAAGTATTGTATAGGGAACCTTTATTGTTTTCCTTGTAGTTTATGTTAGAAAAATAAGCCAATACCGTCGTCTTTACCAATTAACCACTTTTTCCAAATATTCCATACCCGAGCCCGAGCCAAATTACAACCCATCAAAGACCTAATGATTTGTGCAAGTAAATATGTAATTAGGTGGAGATTTGATCCCTTAACAAGCTCATGATTTCACATGTATTCATACTTGGCAATTGAGTGTATTAGTCATACTTAATCTTGATTATGACTACATATATTGAGCCGAGTGTGAGTGCACCTTGTGAGAAGTGTGGATTTTTGCATGATTATAATCTTTACTAACCTATTGCTTGCTAGGATATCATTTTACATATGCTTAGAATATTTATATTTGGATGTAAATAATGTTTACTTGCGTATTTCTCGAAAGACATGTTTATAATTTGTTTTATTAGGTTTTTGGTCGATTTATCATTTTCAGTGATTTTTGCTTGAGGACAAGCAAAGTTCAAGTGTGGGGATGTTTGATGTGCTCCAAATTATACATAAAAGTCCTATCGAAAGCACATCAATTATTCCTTAATATCTTCCTTAAAATGATGAAAATGTACTTAAAAGTCTTAAATTGTGTTTTCAGGTGTTTAAAAGGGCAAGTTGGACAAAAGAAGCATATTTAGCAAGAAACTGAAGTAATTTGAGCTTTGGAGTCCAAGCATGGGGCCGTGCCTCTTTAAGCACGCCCCCATGCTTTGCCAGAAACACACCCCCGTGCTAAATTAACACACCCCCGTGTTTGGACATCTGACAGGACAAAAAATACTGTTCCCTAAAAGTAGACACGGGGCCGTGCCCCACCTCCAACACGGGGCCATGCCCTATTTAGCACGGGGTCATGCCCGACACTACCTGCATGTACGAGCCGACCAACTTTCGTAAGCATTGTACTAGCACGGGGCCGTGCCTTTTAGGCACAGGGCCGTGCTTAAACACTCCGGAAAGCCTATAAATAGAAGCCTAAGTTCACCACTTTTGACAAGCTTTGGTGGGAGAGTTACTTTGTAGAAGTCTCTCGGGAATCAAGACTTCAAGATCATTTGGAGGCTCGGGAGGTGCATACAACATTTGGAAGAAGCTCGGAATTGTCTAAAAGTCATCTATTGTGGATTATCGGTTTGATTGTTCCATTTCACTGATGATTACATATCTATCTTCTTTGTTATATGTTGTTATGTTCAAGCTCATTATGAGCTAAACTCTTTTTATCATCCTAATCGGATGAAACTTATGTAATTTGTGATGAACTAATGGTGTGATAAATATTATGTTAATGTTATGGTGGTCTTGGGAAAACTATTGATGGGTAGCATCTACATTTGAACGGGGAGTTATAAATTTATGGTTTGTGAATGTGATCATCATACAAAGTTGAAAAACCGTATGATTAACTTTCATTCGCGAAACCGGTCTTCATTATAAATCCATGGCTAATGAACTAGAAATGGTTATTAGAAATCATATCACTTTAACTTTCTAATCATTTGCGGGTTCCCTTTTATTTGTTCGGAAACTTCAGTAATTGTTACAGTTTTCTAAAATTAATGGTATGTTAGGAAGGAACCTGATCAACCCTCTTTTTGACATTAAGTTATGTTTTCAGAAATCATATGTCAAATAGGTCACAAAAGATTTACCTACATTTTATAAAACTAGAACTCACTCAGCAACGCTGACTTTGATGTGTTTCTAGTTGACAGGTAATGGTTGCTGAGGATGGCACGAGGTGGCTACTCAGCTCTTTTGGGATGGCATCCATTTATTTAATGCTTTTATGATGTAATGCAATAATATATTTCGTAACTGATTGACGATGTATTATTTGGAAAAAAATTTTATAATGGAATGAGATGTCATTCTGAATGTTCCGCTTCAATATTTTCATAAGGAAAATGTAATTATATGTTTTATGTGCGATGAGGACCCAGCTGTAAGCATCCCGGGAACGAGGCCTTACACATACAATGTTCAAACTAGACCATGATGGAGTTAGGTATTGCAGTCATAAGAATAGTCATTGCATTATTGTCAATGTCCATCTTCTTCTGGTCCTCATCAGAGTAATCTTCAACAACCTTCTCTATCATGGCACCATTTCCACCAGGTGCTTCCACCTTGGGTTTATATGGTCCATTCACAATGGAATACCACATTCTAGTGTCTTGGTACCTGATGAAGCCTTCTATGCGTCTGCTCTAAGCCTGAAGTTTTTAGTAGTAATGATGGGAGCTTTAGTCATAGTTCCCATCTCTACTTCAAACTTGTTAAGGACCATTTTGAGTGAGTTGTAAGGAGGAGTGAAAAACAGGTTGATTTGGATGGTAAGATCTCACAATCAAGAGCCTAAAAAGCTCTGATTCTAATTGTAGGATCGGTTTATGTCACTAAACACTTTGTTTTTCTCTCAAACTCACTTGAACTACACTCGGATGAAGGCAGAGTCTCTAAGAGTTGATAACAATATAATAAGTAATAAAGAAACACAAGAAGTAATTTTCAAGGTACTTGCATATATTGCTTCTCAACTCAAATGTTACAAGACTCTTACAAGCATATTGTTATGAGTTACAATGAGAACTATATATAATACTACCTATAGCCGGATATACTTTGATACCAGCTGGAATCCTCTAACTAAAGCAAATACTACAAAGCTATAGTTTAAGGTATCTCAATAAGGTCTTATCTGAGATATGGTAGTCAGGACATGTCCCTGACTTACCTTATGTCACCAACTAAAGTTGGTAACTTGTACTAAGATAAAAGGTGAACAGTGGAATAAAGTATGGTAAACTACATGGCTCTTTGAGAAAACACCATGCAGTATCAGAGGTCTAAAGCGGAGTGTCAGAGACCATACTTATGTCCACCGGTTCATAGCAGTGTCTTCCGAAGGTTAAATGGCTTCGGAAGGGCAAGTACTTCCGAAGCCACTTACACTTCGGAAGAGGCTACTTCTTCCGAGGCTTGAGGACTTCTTCCTTCTTCATAATTCAGAAACAGTTTTCTGATTTCTTCTTCTTAGACTTGATCTTCGGAAGTAAGTTCTTTGACTTCGAAAGTACAGTTTGTCTTCAAAAGTTGATATTTCACTCTGTCTTCAAAAGAACTCTACTTCCTTCGGAAGTTCCACACTTGGCTTTGGAAGCCTTTGTAAGTAGCACTAAAATTTTTCTGAGTGATTTGGTTTTGGTTGCATCACCCTTCTTCTTGATCCAACAATTATTTTAATAGCTTTAATGGATTAAATGAAACTTGCATTGAGAATTATTCATATAAAAAATTATTTAAAACAACTTGTAATAATTTATGGGTTTATATATAAATCTTTTCATAAAATTATAAAATGAATAAAGTTTTATTAGTAAAATTTGAATATTAAATTATTGAAAATAAATAACCAAATTATGAAGTTTACAAGTTTTATAAGTGTTATAAAGATTAACAAATAAATTTATTTAGCTTGTTATTCAAATGGGTTTTATAAAGTCCAAGGTTGAATTTGTAATATTTAATACTTACAATAAAAACTTTATTACATGAAATAATAAAGACCTAAAACTATAGGGTCTAAATTTGTAAATTCTTGAAACAGAACCCCGTTTTCCCCGACCATACCTCGAGTGACCACCAAAACACCAAAAGTTGTCGATTAAAAATGAAATGAAACGGTCCCATAACTGTCGCAAACCAGTTCGAACACAATGTATATTTCGATTCGATTCAATTCTCTGTTAAGCATTGATCAAATTGAAACCGAAGCTTTCATTGAAAATCCAACTGCTACTACACATTTATTAATCGAATTCATTAAAACCTTTGTCTAGAAACGATTATGTAATCATTTCTAACATAATTATCACATCAATTTGAATCTGAAACGCTCAAATCATTCAGAACACATCTCAAAACCCCGATTCAAATCCTTGACCTGTTCGAAACGTAACATACCAAATTTAAACTACATAATTGAAGGGAAACCTCCCTTTTAGTTTCGAGAAGCTATCTGAACCTCCAATTTGAGTTCACAACACATACATAACACATTCGATTACCCTCTTAGTCGCGGTTATTCTTGAGCTTCATTTTCTATCAAATCTATAGCAATACAGGTAATTAATTCCACAAACATCTTCGTATTTACATCATGAACAAAAGTCCTAACAACAATTCGTTATCATAATCAATTTGATGTTCAGTTGGGATCAATATCAAACTAGAGTTCATGTTGATTTGGGGGTTTATTTGAAAGAATGTTTTTATTAATTAATTTGGGTTTTAAGACAAGAATTAGACTTTGGTCAGTTAGTTAGTATCTAACACTTACACATGGTAGGTCAGGGGTTCAAACGTTGCCCTTACCATGTTTTTATTTTAATGGGTTTCTTTTACCTTTTAAATTAGAAAAATTATTACTAAAATAATAAATCTAAATAAATAATATTTTAATAACTAAAACATTTCAGAAATTATTAAGTTAATTTTTAAGATTTTAAAACTTATAATTCTTAACTTTAATTACTTGATAAAGAATAAAAAGGTTATAAAAATATTATTAAGTCATTTATATGTTATAAATATATTATAGTACAAACTTGTATTATTTCAAAACACTTCAAAACTACATATTACAAATACTTTAAATGTTTAATTATAAAAATGATTATTTAAATAAATATATATATAATTAATTATCCATCTAGTCATGACGTATCATATTTAGTTAATATTCTCAAAGCTTATATTTAAAACTCTTGAAACTTATAAAACAATATATTATACTTTATTCTTATTACTAAAATCTTGTAATATAAGATTGTTATAATAAATCATTTAAGAGTTCAAACATTATATAATAATTTTTAAATAATTTTAAGGTCATTTAAAATAAATATTTAATTAACTATCTTTATCAAATTTTAAACAATTAATATCAAACTAATTATTTCTTTTCTCACATCATATCTAATCTTTAATAATTCAATAAGTTAAACTATTTCATTCTTATTTTTAATTGATTAATTCCAATTGTATTTAACCAAAACATAATCGATTGCTTTTATTTTATTTTATTAGATATGGTTATTAACCCCCCCCCCCCAATTCCAATTGAAACCCTAGTTCACGTCTAATTATTAAACTTAATCTTGGAATCAATACGTTTAGGTAACTTGTAAAATAAATCATTGGAGCCTCATTTAAATTTTTATCATCACCTTACGTATATCATGTGAGTTCTCCATGCCCTTTTTTTTATTTTCACACCTTTTGGGGTGAAACATGTTAACCTTATAAACTTATACTTGTAAACATCTTGATACTTGTAAATGCACATACAATTCATCTTGACCTTTTTGTCATGGTTATTGGTATTACTGTGAGTGTTATATGAGATACATATTTTGTTTACAATCATTAACTATTGCTAGCCTGGCAACATCTTAGATCTTTGGGCCTGACAAGCCTATTTGGTTCTAAAGCCGATGTATTGTCGGCTCCTGATTACGTATGACTTGTTCATCATGGGAACCAAGTACACTTAGCCAATCTTATAAACTTGTAATTAAGTCGAGGTTTGATTGTAGCTGTATGTGTTCTATAAACTTGCATAATTTATAACCATTGACATGAATTGCTACTTGTAAAACTTTTGATATATATGTACATTTAACCCATGGAAACTCACCAACTTTCAAAGTTGACCCTTTATTTTTAACATGTTTCAGGTTTTGATACTTGAAGATCTCTTCATGCTCATTTAAGACTTGGACCTAGTTTAACTAAATATTTTATTTGCTTTGATTGAATATGTTGTATTGTAATGATTAATTTTCTTGTAATGTTCAATAAAATGATATTTAATATTATTTCAACTTATTAGTTCCATGTGCTATGAACAATCATTTCACATTCATCCGCCCCGATGATTCCACCGTCAGTCGGGGTGTGACAGATTGGTATCAGAGCCATGCCTATAGGGAATTGGGTTATTAGAAATGGAATGACCTAGACTATAACAAGTACCCTTCATGTGTCCTCTCATGTATTTTATATGCTTAGATAGGATCCTATATGATTATATGTTGAATATGTGATTATATGCCTTATGTGTTCTTATACTTTGTGTAACACCCGGTTATTTTTTTAAAAGCCAAGATAAAAAGAATAAAAAGAAAGAAAGGCAATAAGGTCCAAGTGGAGGGACCAAAAGTGTCCAAAAGTACAAAACTTTAGAAAAGTTGGTGATAAAGGTGGCATGACCGCCCATCACCTTTTTCTACACCTAATTTTCGGTCATTTTAGAGAGAGAAACAAAGGAAGAAGAGCAGAACTCGGTTTTGAAGAAGAAGAACAGAAGAAGTCGAATTCAAGGAAAGAATTCAAGGTTTTTATGCTTTTATGTCGGGTTTTTTCCCGGTTATGTGCTTGTATGCTTATGGGTTGTGTTTGTGCTCGGGTGTGTGCGTTTTTGGTGTTGTCTCTAGGTGTTTTGAACTCTTTGCAAGCGGGTTAAAAGGAAGAACAACCAAGTTGCACCAGGTGAGTTCTAGACCCCGGTTTTTACATTCTTAAACTATCTTTGGGGTTGAAAACGTATTAAAATGATTTTACAAAGTTTATGTGATTACCCGTATGTAATATGTGTATGCTGGATGTTAGTTCTGGATGGTTTATAGGCTACTCATGTTTAGAATAGCCACATTATGCATTAGAACAGATGGATTCGATGATTAGGATTGAAAATATCCTAGAAACATGTTTACAGAATGCTCATGCGCCTAGATAAGTGTTCATACGTCTGGAATTCCTTAGAGAGAATTAAGTGTATGTCATGCGCCTAAACAGTAACTCATGCGCCCAAAATTTACCTTAGAAAGGTTTAAGTTCAGCCCACGCGCCCGAACAGTGGCCCATGCGCCTAGAAATGTTAGTCCATTGACTAAGGGTAGGGCCATGCGCCCCAATAGTGCCCATGCGCCCAAGTGGCCCATGCGCCTAAGTGTTCATGCGTCTGAATAGTACCCACGCGCCTAAATTGGGCTGGAATTTACTAAGTGTGCAGACGTCCGGAAGTCCCCATGCGCCTGAAAATGGCCCATGTGCCTAAATGTTCCCCATGCGCCTGAATAGTGTCCATGCGCCTGCATAGTGCCCATGCGCCTAGGACTTAGATATTTTTCTGATTTTTGGGGAAAATGTGTAAAGTAGGTTTGACTTGCGAAATCCAGGGGGACTATAAGTTGACTTTTGGGGTCATAGATGGTATGATGGGCATGTTATGGATGATGGTGATGATGATGATGATGATGTTGCATGATTATGCATGATGTATGTTATGTATGTATGATGCCCTATGATGATGTATGTATGGTATGTTATGTTATGTTCCTATGATGATGAATGTTTATCTTTCCATGGCTTTACGTGTTATGTTAATGAATGAACCGAAAGTATTGTGTAACGTAAAGTGAAAGATAATGAAAGCGGAACATGATGAATGAATGCATGCATTAACGAATGAATGAACGTAAAAAGTCTTGCAAGCAAATGTATGGAGGTTCACACCCAATGAAGGGTGTTAGCTTAACTATGTGCAGGTTAGCTACCCCAGAAGGATGCACACTGGGGTCCAATCCTTGTGATTGACCATGTGTATGGGATCCTTGCCGCTTCCCAAGGTACTGGAGTCAGCTTCGTGCATAATGTTCGGGGTCTATGATAGACGTCAGGCCTAGTAACCAGCTTCGTGCATAATGTTCGGGGTATAGCATATGGCATTGATCCAGAATGAAAAAAAAGATGAATGGTGAATGTACTTGCCTCAGGTACTGGAGTCAGCTTCGTACACAATGTTCTCGGGTCTATAATAGACCTCAGGCCCGGTAACTAGCTTCGTGCACAATGTTCGGGGTATTGCACATGTCACAAGATGTAACGAATGAACGAAGATTAATGAACATAATGGAAGATAATAATGATATTATCTGTATGTACGTATGATGTATGACCACGAACGTATGAAACATATAGTATGGACTCTGTAATGAAATAAATAACGATTTTATGTATGTTTTATAAAACTAGAACCCACTCAGTAGTGACATGACTTTTATACGTTTTAGTTGGCAGGTGAACATTGCTGGGGATGGCACGAGGCGGCTACTCAGCTCTTTTGGATGGAATCTATTTAATTAAGGCTTTTGTGATGTAATACAATGGTATAATTATGTAACCAACGAACGATGCATTATTTTGCAAAATTTTTTAGGATGAAATGAAATGCTATTTGTTTTATGTTTCCGCTGCAACGTTTTGATGAATAAGTGTAAAGTATATGTTTTACGTGCGATGAATCACCAACTGTGAGCGTCCCAGGATCGGGGCCTTACACGTTGGTATCAGAGCCAAAGTTTAAGTGAATTTTGTAAATTTTCAAAATAAACCTTAACTTAAACTGAGAATGGGACGGAATTGGAATGGGATGCCAATCTGAGTAGCTGCGTGCCATCAGGTATTTTCGTAATGTTAACCGGTTTATGTGCGCATGGTATGTGGTTATGTGTTATATGTAGATTTAAATACTAATGTAGTCAGGACAGGTAATGCTCGGGGTATGAAGAGTAAAGTGAGTGGCTAATCACAACTGGCCACTATAATTAGGGACTTACTATACTTGACATGAACTGAGTTGTTCCCTTGAATGACCGTGTTGGTGTTTGAATCTTTCAGTGTGTTAGTAGATGGTTGGAGGTAGATCTTCGAAGGCCTCTTGTGGTGGGGGTCATTGTGCTGAACCGCGACCCAAGAGGGGGAGACCCAAAGTCGAGAAAGTGGTTCATGAAGAACCAGAAACCCCTCATCCGGAGGGCGAAGATGAGAGTGCTAACCTGAGAGCCTCAGGAGGCGGTTGTGGAAGAAGTGCACCAAGTCATGCAGACGATCCTACTGTCTGTGGTGACTGAAGTGATAAAGGCAGTTAGAGAGGGAGAGAGAAAGGAAAAGAATGGACCTATGGGCGAAAGAAGACAGCCCGAGACTGAGACAGTTCCGTCCGATGATGAGGATGAGGAAGAAGAGCCTGCGCCGGAGGCGACCCGAGGCTACAACTACAGGGTGTTTATGAGATGCAAACCCCCTACTTTTGATGGAAACGGCACTGCCGCTGCTGCTCACCGGTGGGTGAGGGAAATGGAGGCGGTACTTGATATCCGTGAGTGCCAAGAAGACAAGAAGGTTAAGTTCGCTACCAACTCATTCATAGACTCGGCTCTGTGTTGGTGGGACAACGTAGTCCAAGCTGAGGGTAGTCGGGCGATCGGGAGAATGAGATGGTCGGAGTTGAAAAAGTTGGTGATCGAGGAGTTTTCTCCTCCCCGGGAAATGGACAAGGTCGAGAGAGAGTTTCTGCAACTAGAGGCGGGAACTATGACACACCAAGAGTACAACCCAAAATTCAATGAAATGGCACGACTGGTGCTCGATTAGGTGACGCCACTATCACGAAAGATTAAGAGATATATTCAGGGACTGTCGGCGGATATCCGTAGGCATATGATCGCCGCCCGGCCAAGCACTTTTAGGTCAGCGGTTGATTTGGCTGGTAGACTATATGATGAGTGTGAGGTGGTAGTGGCTGAGGAGAAGAAGATGAGTAGGGATGGAAGAGACTGGAATGGGAAACGGTTTGGGCGTGGTAGAGCCGCTCCAAATAATAAGGCGGCGAGGGTAGGTGACCGACGTGTGGTCACAGCTAGTACTGGGTTGGAGAAGTGTGGCAAGTGCGGGAAGGTGCATGAGGCACGGATGTAGTGCCTACTTGACATACATAAAGGATGTGGATGCGTCAGTACTGCAATTATCCAAAGTACCAGTGGCGCGCGACTTTCCGGACGTATTCCCGGAAGACTTACCTGGTGTGCCACCAGATCGCGAGGTTGAGTTCCAAATTGACTTGATACCCGGTGCTCAACCCGTTGCCAAGGCACTGTACCGGTTGGCTCCGACTGAGATGAAAGAGTTAATGGAGCAGTTGCAAGAACTGCTGGATAAGGGGTTCATTAGACTGAGTATCTCTCCATGGGGTGCTCCAGTATTTTTTGTGAAGAAGAAAGACGGTAGTATGAGGATGTGTATTGACTACCGAGAGTTGAACAAGTTGACGGTGAAGAACCGATACCCCCTACCAAGAATAGACGATCTGTTTGACCAGCTCCAAGGTGCCAGTTGGTTTTTGAGGATAGATCTCCGATCTGCTTACCATAACTAAAAGTGAAGGAGCAGGACATTCCTAAAACAACTTTTCGCACGCGCTACGATCACTATGAGTTCCTCGTTATGTCGTTTGGATTGACCAATGCGCCAGCTGCTTTTATGGATCTGATGAATCGGGTGTGTAGGCCAATGTTAGATAAATCGGTGATTGTGTTCATTGACGATATCCTAATTTATTCAAAGAGTGAGATTGAGCATGCCCGTCACATTCGGGAGGTTCTAGAGACAGAAGAAGGGAGAAGTTGAATGCAAAATTCTCCAAGTGCGCGTTTTGGTTACGCAAAGTTCAGTTCTTGGGTCATGTGGTGAATCCCGATGGGATTATGGTGGACCCGGCTAAGGTAGAGGCAGTGACGTAATGGAAGTCTCCAAAGATGCCATCCGAGATTCATAGTTTCTTGGGTTTGGCGGGCTACTATAGGAGATTTATCCAAGACTTCTCTAAGATTGCTTGTCCACTAACTAAGTTGACCCGAAAGGATGTAAAGTATGTATGGGGTCAGGCTTAGGAGAAGGCATTCGAGGAGTTGAAGGCGAGGTTGACTCAAGCTCCTGTCTTGTCGTTACCCGATGGAAGCAAAGATTTGGTGGTGTATTCAGACACTTCTTACTCAGGGTTGGGGTGTGTGTTAATGCAAAGAGGAAAATTTATAGCCTACGCATCCCGATAGCTGAAGGTTCATGAGGTCAACTACCCTACTCATGACTTGGAACTAGCGGCTGTGGTCTTTGCACTAAAGATTTGGAGGCACTATCTGTATGGCACGAAATGCCAATCTTCACCGATCACAAGAGCTTAAAGTACTTCTTTGAGCAGAAGGACCTGAATATGAGACAAAAACGATGGTTGGAGCTCATAAAGGATTATGACTGTGAGATCCGTTACCATCCGGGCAAAGCTAACGTGGTGGCTGATGCTCTTAGCTGGAAGGAGAGGCCCGAGCCGATTCGGGTGAAAACATACCAACTAATCATGACCTCTGACGTAATGAAGCAAGTCAAGGAGTTTCAGGATGAGGCATTAAAAGAAGATCATCTAAACTCTGAAAAAATGAGAGGTCTGGTTGGGGAATTGAGTGAAAACACACTTGGTGTTAAAACTCAATTTGGACGGGTGTGGATTCCTCGTTTCGGAAATCTACGTGAGAAGATTATGGACGAAGCTCATAAGACCCGATACTCTATCCATCCCGGTGCCACAAAGATGTACCAAGACATGAAGAAGGATTATCGGTGGCCGGGTATGAAGTGTAACGTGGTGGAGTATGTGAGAAAATGCCTTACTTGTTTGCAAGTGAAGGCGGAACATCAAAAGCCGTATGGGAAGATCCAACCTTTGGATATACCTGAATGGAAGTGGGAGCACATCATCATGGATTTCATTACGAAGCTGCCGCATACTCCAAAAGGATACGATGCCATATGGGTGATTGTTGATCGCTTGACGAAGAGTGCTCACTTCCTACCGATCCGCGAGACATATTCATCCGAGAGGTTGGCTGACCTGTTCATCAAGGAGATTGTAACTCGTCATGGTCTGCCGGTGTCTATTGTGTCGGATCGTGACACCCGGTTTACATCTAAATTCTGGAAGAAATTCCACGATGCCATGGGGACGAGGTTACATATTAGCACGACTTATCATCCCCAAACTGATGGCCAGTCAGAAAGGACCATTCAGACATTGGAAGACATGCTTCGGGCATGTGTAATCGATTTTGGAGGAAGTTGGGACGACCACTTACCGTTAGCTGAATTCTCGTACAACAATAGTTATCATGCCAGCATTGGTATGCCACCATACGAGATGCTATACGGTAGGAGATGCAGAACACCCGTTTGTTGGGGTGACATTGGTCAAAAAGAGTTGGGAAGCGTCGAGGTAATCGAAGCTACGACCGAGAAGCTGGAGAGGATCAAAGCCTTTATGAAGGCAGCTAAAGATAGACAGAAGTCGTATGCCAATAAACGACGTAGACCAATTGAGTTCCAGGTGGGTGACCGGGTCATGTTGAAGGTCTCACCTTGGAAGGGTATTATCCGATTTAGGAAGCGGGGCAAGTTGAGCCCAAGGTATGTAGGACCTTTCCGAATCATTGCTCGAGTGGGAGAGGTGGCCTATAGATTGGAGTTGCCAAATGAGTTAAGTGGATTTCACCCGACATTCCATTTATCCCATTTGAGAAAGTGTATAGCTGATGAAGAAATGATTGTTCCACTGGAGGACATTGAAGTTGATGAAAGGCTCAATTATGTAGAGCAACCAGTGGAATCATTGATCGTAAAGAGAGGAGACTGAGAAATAAAGTGGTTCCTCTTGTGCGTGTACAGTGGAAGCACAGGAAGGGATCCGAGTCTACATGGGAAACTGAGGAGGAGATGAGGCAGCATTATCCTTATATGTTTGAGTAAATAATAGGTTTCAGGGATGAAACCTATATAAGGGGGGTGGACTTGTAACACCCGGTTATTTTTTTAAAAGCCAAGATAAAAAGAATAAAAAGGAAGAAAGGCAATAAGGTCCAAGTGGAGGGGGACCAAAAGTGTCCAAAAGGACAAAACTTTAGAAAAGTTGGTGATAAAGGTGGCATGGCCGCCCATCATCATTTTCTACACCCAATTTTCAATCATTTTAGAGAGAGAAACAAGGGAAGAAGTGCAAAACTCGGTTTTGAAGAAGAAGAACAGAAGAAGTCAAATTCAAGGAAAGAATTCAAGGTTTTTATGCTTTTATGTCGGGTTTTATCCTGGTTATGTGCTTGTATGCTTATGGGTTGTGTTTGTGCTTGGGTGTGTGCGTTTTTGGTGTTGTCTCTAGGTGTTTTGAAC
Organism: Flaveria trinervia; assembly: GCA_025506515.1. Lineage (NCBI taxonomy): Eukaryota > Viridiplantae > Streptophyta > Magnoliopsida > Asterales > Asteraceae > Flaveria > Flaveria trinervia. Next base: position 60,479,740 of record CM046453.1, read on the forward strand.
TCTTTGCAAGTGAGTTAAAAGGAAGAACACCCAAGTTGCACCAAGTGAGTTCTAGACCCTGGTTTTTACATGTTTTAAACTATCTTTGGGGCTGAAAACGTATTAAAATGATTTTACAAAGTTTATGTGATTACCCGTATGTAATATGTGTATGCTGGATGTTAGTTTTGGATGGTTTGTAGGCTACTCATGTTTAGAATAGCCACATTATGCATTAGAACAGATGGATTCAATGATTAGGATTGAAAATATCCTAGAAACATGTTTACAGAATGCTCATGCGCCTAGATAAGTGTTCATACGTCTAGAATTCCCTTAGAGAGAATTAAGTGTATGTCATGCGCCTAAACAGTAACTCATGCGCCCAAAATTTACCTTAGAAATGTTTAAGTTCTGCCCACGCGCCCGAACAGTGGCCCATGCGCCTAGAAATGTTAGTCAGATGACTAAGGGTAGGGCCATGCGCCCCAATAGTGCCTATGCGCCCAAGTGGCCCATGCGCCTAAGTGTTCATGCATCTGAATAGTACCATGCGCCTAAATTGGGCTGGAATTTACTAAGTCTTCAGACGTCCGGAAGTCCCCATGCGCCTGAAAGTGGCCCATGCGCCTAAGTGTTCCCCATGCGCCTGAAAAATGTCCATGCACCTGCATAGTGCCCATGCGCCTAGGACTTAGAATATTTTTCTGATTTTTGGGGAAAATGTGTAAAGTAGGCTTTGACTTGCGAAATTCCCGGGGGACTATAAGTTGACTTTTGGGGTCATAGATGGTATGATGGGCATGTTATGGATGATGATGATGATGAGATGATGATGATGATGATGATGTTGCATGATTATGCATGATGTATGTTATGTATGTATGATGCCTTATGATGATGTATGTATGGTATGTTATGTTATGTTCCTATGATGATGAATGTTTATCTTTCCATGGCTTTATGTGTTATGTTAATGAATGAACCGAAAGTATTATGTAAGTAAAGTGAAAGATAATGAAAAGGAACATGATGAATGAATGCATGCATTAACGAATGAATGAACGTAAAAAGTCTTGCAAGCAAATGTATGGAGGTTCACACCCAATGAAGGGTGTTAGCTCAACTGTGTGCGGGTTAGCTACCCCAGAAGGATGCACACTGGGGTCCAATCCTTGTGATTGACCATGGTATGGGATCCTTTCCGCTTGCCCAAGGTACTGGAGTCAGCTTCGTGCATAATGTTCGGGGTCTATGATAGACCTCAAGCCCAGTAACCAGCTTCGTGCACAATGTTCGGGGTATAGCATATGGCATTGATCAGAATGAAAAGAAAAGATGAATGGTGAATGTACTTGCCTCAGGTACTGGAGTCAGCTTCATGCATAATGTTCGGGGTCTATGATAGACCTCAGGCCCAGTAACCAGCTTTGTGCACAATGTTTGGGGTATTGTACATGTCACAAGATGTAACGAATGAACGAAGATTAATGAACGTAATGGAAGATAATAATGATATTGTCTGTATGTACGTATGATGTATGACCACGAACGTATGAAACATATAGTATGGACTCTGTAATGAAATAAATAACGATTTTATGTATGTTTTATTATAAAACTAGAACTCACTCAGCGACGCTGACTTTTATACGTTTTCAGTTGGCAGGTAAACGTTGCTGGGGATGGCACGAGGTGGCTACTCAGCTCTTTTGGATGGCATCTATTTAATTAAGGCTTTTGTGATGTAATACAACAATATAATTTTGTAACCAATGAACGATGCATTATTTTGCAAAAGTTTTTAGGATGAAATGAAATGCCATTTGTTTTATGTTTTCCGCTGCAATGTTTTGATGAATAAGTGTAATATATATGTTTTACGTGCGATGAATCACCGGTTGTGAGCGTCCCGGGATCGGGGCCTTACACTTTGAATCTTATCAATGCACACACGAACATTAATTCATATTCTAAGGCATTATCTTCCTAAATCAAATAGCTTTTAAAATGAGCTTTGAATTGTTATTCGTGGTTTTCAAGTCTCGTCAAAGTCTATGTCCTATAACTTGAAACATGTAATACTGGAAGAGCGTGATGCCTATATCTCGAGGTGTTCTGTCTAGGCAAGGTATTCATATAAATCCAAATCAACCGATGGATCCGTTTACCTTACCTGGGACCCTTGGGGTGAGTGTCCGCTTATAGGTACGCATGTCTTCATTAAGGTTGTAGTTGACATAATATTTTGATTAGTCAACGTAATGTCTTGGTTTGTAAACCGAACGTTACACTCAAAACATCATGTTATTTTGAATCGTCTTATCATTGATCTTGTCTCCTGAATCTTAAAACTCATTATCCATTTCTTTAATGACCCATAAAAATCTTTCTAAACATCTTCCCTACCGCGCTTATCCTGAAACCCATTATAATGATGCTCTCATTCCAATTGAATCTTTAATCATAACAAACATGATTCTCGTATCAATGCTACTCTAATGAAACTTTGAAACCTTAATGATAAAAGTAAACAAGAATCAATCATCTAAGAACCCTGTTAAAGATATTTGCTTGAGAAGCTCTTATGAATTCCATATCTTATCCAAAAGTATCTTGACCATATTTTTCATGTTGTCAAGTTAAGTCTTGTATTGATCTAAAACTTGGTGTTGTACTCGTGACAAAACCTTCCTAATCATCTTGAACCGTTTAAAATACAAAAGCTTATCAACTAAAATTCTAAATTAATGATCTTGCTCACTTTGTCAAGAAACACATGAAATCATGAATTATGAAATTTAACAATTTAAACATAGCAAGACTTTATAATAAACTTATTGAATTTAAACATTCCCAAGCATTCACTAAAGAACACAAAATGAAAATGTAAGTCTTCTCATAATCTTGAAATTAATTTCCCCGTGATTAAATTTCCGGACAAAATTTCTTAAAGTAAGGAGATTGTAACATCCGTCATTTTTCGAGCTAAGACCTAAAACCTAAACTCAATTTGAGCTTTCATTATTAGATTATTTTAATATTTTTAATGGATTAAAAGAAACTTGCATTGAGAACTATTCATATAAAAATTTATTTAAAACAACTTGTAATAATTTATGAGTTTATATATAATTCTTTTCATAAAATTATAAAATGAATAAAGTTTTATTAGTAAAATTTGAATGTTAAATTATTGAAAATAAATAATCAAATATAAAGTTTACAAGTTTTATAAGTGTTATAAAGATTAACAAATAAATTTATTTGGCTTGTTATTCAAATGGGTTTTATAAAGTCTAGGGTTGAATTGTAATAGTTAATACTTACAATAAAAACTTTATTACATGAAATAATAAAGACCTAAAACTACAGGGTCTAAACTTGTAAATTCTTGAAACAGAACCCCCCAACCCCGTTTTCCCCAGCCATCACCACCGGCCATACCTCCGGTGACCACCAAAACACCAAAAGTTGTCCATTAAAAATGAAATGAAACGGTCCTATAACTGTCGTAAACCAGTTCAAACACAGTGTATATTTCGATTCGATTCAATTCTCTGTTAAGCACTTATCAAATTGAAACCAAAGCTTTCTTTGAAAATCCAATTGTTACAACACGTTTATTAATCGAATTCATTAAAACCTTTTTCTAGAAACGATTCTGTAATCATTTCTAAAATAATTATCACATCAATTTGAATGTGCAACGCTCAAATCATTCAAAACACAACTCAAAACCCCGATTCAAATCCTTGACTTGTTCGAAACGTAACAGACCAAATAAAAACTACATAACTGAAGGGAAACCTCCTTTTAGTTTCGAGAAGCTATCTGAACCTCCAATTTGAGTTCACAAACACATACAGAACACATTCAATTACCCTCTTAGTCATGGTTGTTCTTGAGCTTCATTTTCTATCAAATCTATACCGATACAGGTAATTAATCCCACAAACATATTTGTATTTACATCATGAACAAAAGCCCTAACAACAATTTCGTTATCGTAATCAATTTGATGTTCGATTAGGATCAAGATCAAACTAGGGTTCATGTTAATTTGGGGGTTTATTGGAAAGAATGTTTTTATTAATTATTTGGGTTTTAAGATAAGAATTTGGCTTTGGTCTATTGGTTAGTATCAAACACTTACACATGGGAGGTTAGGGGTTCGAACCTTGCCCCTGCCATGTTTTTATTTTAATGGGTTTCTTTTATATTTTAAATCAGAAAAACTATTACTAATATAATAAATCTAAATAAATATTATTTTGTTAACTACAACATTTCCGAAATTATTAAGTTAATTTTTAAGATTTTAAAACGTATAATTCTTAAATTTAATTACTTGTTAAAGAATAAAAAGGTTATAAAATATTATTAAGTCATTTATGTGTTATAAATATATTATAGTCCAAACTTAGATTATTTCAAAACACTTCAAAACTACATATTACAAATACTTTAAATGTTGAATTATAAAAATGATTATTTAAATAATTAATTATCCATCTAGTCCTGTCGTATCATATTTAGTTAATATTCTCTAAACTTTTATTTAAAACTCTTGAAACTTATAAAACAATATATTATACTTTATTCTTATTACTAAAATCTTGTAATACAAGATTGTTATGATGAATCATTTAAGAGTTCAAAACTTGATAAAATGATTTTAGATCATTTTAAGGTCATTTAAAATAAATATTTAATTAACTACCTTTATCATATTTTAAACAATTAGTTATTAAATTAATTATTTCTTGTAATACAAGATTGTTATGATAACCCCCCTAAAATTCCAATTGAAACCCTAGTTCACGTCTAATTAGTAATCTTTTTGTTGAACTTAATCTTAGAATTAATACGTTTAGGTAACTTGTTAAGAAATCGTTGGAGCCTCGTTTAAATTCTTATCATCACCTTACATATATCATGTGAGTTCTCCATGCCCTTTGTTTACTTTATTTTCACACCTTTTGGGATGAAACATGTTAACCTTATAAACTTACACTTGTAAACATCTTGATACTTGTAAATGCACATGCAATTCATTTTTACCTTTTATCATGGTTATTGGTATTATTGTGAGTATTATATGAGATACATATTTTGTTTACAATCATTAACTATTGATAGCCTGGCGATATCTTAGATCTTTGGGCCTGACAAGCGTATTTGGTGCTAAAGTCGATGTATTGCCGGCTCCTGATGACCTATGACTTGTTCATCATGGGAACCAAGTATATTTAGCCAATTTATAAACTTGTAATTAAGTCGAGCAATCTTATAACTTGTAATTAAGTTAAGGTTTGATTGTAGTTATATGTGTTCTATAAACTTGCATAATTCATAACCATTGACATGAATTGCTACTTGTAAAACTTTTTATATATATTGACGTTTAACCCATGAAAAATAACCAACTTTCAAAGTTGACCCTTTATTTTTAACATGTTTCATTTTAACATGTTTCAGGTTTGATACTTGAAGATCTCTTCATGCTCATATAAGGCTTGGACCTAGTTTAACTAAATATTTTATTTGCTTTGATTGAATATGTTGTATTGTAATGATTAATTGTCTTGTAATGTTCAATAAAAATGATATTTAATATTATTTCAACTTATTAGTTCCATATACTATGAACAAGCGTTTCACATTCGTCCATCCCAATGATTCCGCTGTCAGTCGGGGTGTGACAACTATTATTTTAGTGATGATGTTTATGCAGGTTCATAAGTTTAAGAACGTGTGTTTTGCAGTCTATCCAAGCACTATACAAAATGGTATTTTGAGGTTTTGGCCAAATTGTGATATTGAATACAAAGATATCCTCACAAAGGAGAAGCCTCCATACATTTATGAACATGACGACCCTTCGTTTACTTATCAAATGTTTACTAGGGATATACCATACGGGTATACAATTTCTAAACATGATCAAATAGTGTAACAACAAAATTAGTGTTTTTCTTTTATTTTTTACCAAGATTAAGGTGATGTTTTTAGGTATGAAATCTTGATGGACAATCTAATGGATCATGCTCATGTTCTCTATGCACATTTTTAGGATCAAGTATTTGAATGAAAAACTGAGTGATTAATGTGTAAACCAACCCAAATAGTGTGGAATCCTATTTGATTGGTGATCCAATCAGCGAGAACACACGTAGAAACAATTATGTATTGAATCTAACGTCAAGAATCGATTAGGAATCGATCTACCGCATTCTATGAACTTGGAGTATGAACTTAGAGGCTTCTGGACGGCAGGGTACGTCTGGAGTCGAAGTGTATTCAATGCTATTGGTTTTTCCACGAATTAGGTGGTATTTATAGGTTAGGGTTGCTCATTCGGACGACTGAACCATAGCATGGTTCAGTCATGTGATTGAGTCATACGGTTGGTTCATTCATACGACTGAATGTTCAGTCGTGCGACTGAGCCATTCTTATGTGACAATCACGACTGATCCAGTCTCCTAGTTCAGTCGTGCGACTAAATCATTCACATGAAGTTGTTCATGCGTATGGTCCATTAGCATGGGCCATTCGCATGACAACTTCATGTTATTAAGTTTGAATGTATTAAATGTCATAACATTATTTATATAATACAAACACCACAACCTATATAATCAAGTTAATGCATTACACAACTCATTAATGAAATATTAGACATTATAAACCACAACAAACATTCTCATTTCATTAATTACCCAAGCATTACATAAGTGTAAGACATTCAGACATATATATTAAGATCCGAATTAGGTACATATGTATCAAAAAACTCCCCCTTGGACCTAGACTATCTAATGTCTTCCTTCTTCATAACCTCTTCATACTTCTTGTACTTCTCTTCTTTTATGACTCCTGCATGTATCTCAAACGCAAAGCAGAGTCGTATAACATTCTGAAACTATAGAGCTTGTACAATGTCTGGAGAGTCATAGAATAGTGGCCACTTGTATAATGTGTATACATCATCAGCAGACAAGTTTGTGAGCCCATCGGTCGAATACTCTTATAGTACCATCTTGCCCTCTTTGTTCAAGATTATGACTGCCTCTCTAGTCCTCAATCATAGTACCACCACTTAAAGTGTGGAGTGAAGTCCTATGGCATTCCCTGAGAGGGATTCTTGACATTGTGCATGGTGGACTCCACTTCAGCACTATCTTTGGCTTTCCATTATGGCGTCAACTTCAGATCTTCTGATATACCTCATTGGTTGTTGAGGTTTGAAGTTGACCCATCTGGTGTGGTACTCTCTCTTTAGAGCTGCTTCAAACCAGCCTGACATCTTATGAGGGTTAGCGTATAGCAATTTCAACTTTGCTAACCGGTTAAGCTCAAAACCTGGAGAGTCTTCAAATCATATAGGAATCTGAAGTACTCAATCCCCTTCTAACATTTAACAGTGTAAACATTAAGATCTTCAAAATATGCCCATGCTATGATCTTGCCTAACACCTTGTGATGTTTCTTTACTTTATAAAGCTTGGTGTAGAGAGTTGGCGTTGTAGCAATGCGTTGGGCTCTTATTTCTTCAAAACACGCTGCCCATTCAGCCTTATTGATGTTGACTTCGGCATCCGAGGCTTGGGCCTGCTCCTTATTCTTTTCTAACTCTTGTTCTATTTTATCCAGAGTCTCAAAAGTGTCACTGACAAGAGTGTCTCCCAGATTAGGAATGACATTTCCCTCATTGTCGTGTACTCTAGATAATGTTGTGCAGTGACATCTTTAATCTCGATCTCTTCGACATCATGAAGCTCATCATCACTTTTCACGTGCACTGTTGGGGCGTCTTTCACGATCTCGTCAGCATTTAGTTTGAACATTTCTGCGATTTGCTCGTCAGTGAGATTGTGAATGATCTCTCCCTCTTTAGGAGTGTACATTACAGATCTCCTTACTATACCCTGCAAATCAAGAATCACGTGAGCTGATTCTTGACCTGTTGGAGGGGAGCAACATCATATTCATCCCTTTGAAAGTTTGGATCTGCTTGATTTAGACATGTAACACAGCAATCATTAGTTAATAATCAAAACATAAACATTAACATTTAATATAACATTCATTACATTAACTTGATACAAGATTCAAATACACAAGATTTAAATAACATAACAACTAGGTATTACTCTTATCCTATATCATGTGCTCCTCTGCTACCGGTGCTGATGTGGAGGCACCTTGATCTTGAGTCCTTTTGGTCCTCCGTTCGTTTGCAGATGTGGCACCCGCAGCAGAAGAATCGTCTTCATCATCATCACCATCTGCATCTGTACCACCCTCGTGATCATCACCATCATCATCATCATCATCACTCTCATCATCATTATCTGCATCATCGTCTCCGTCTCCTTCTCCGATCTTCAAGGGCTCTTCTTTGGATCCTTTGAGCTTTAGCATGATAGACTTGTTTGCTGCCTCCAGCTCCTCAATCTTCTTGGCATGTTGCTCCTAGAGCTGAGACATCTACTGAGCCTGTTGATCTATCAATCGAGCCTGCTAAGAAATCTGCTGAGATTGTGCAGCCGTAAGATCTACTAACTGACGAATTTGTGCAGTTTTCTCGTCATTGGCTGCTAACAGACGCATAACCATACGGTTTAGCGCTGATAGTTGTTCCTCTACCCGAATGGGAGATAGAGGTGATCTAAATGGATATCTAGGGAAGGATGATAGTGCAGCTGGATGGCTAGTAGTGGTGGTGGTGACAGTGGTGAAGATTATTGGGGGTAATATAGATGAAGGTGGTGGTGGAATGGGTGTGGTAGATATGGTGGTAGGGGTGAAGATTGGGGGTAATATAGATGAAGGTGGTGGTGGTGTGGGTGTGGAAGATGTGGTGGCAGATGGTGTGGCTGTAGAGGTGGTAGGTGGAATGGTGGTGGAAGTGTAGTAGTGGTGGTGGTGATGAAAGTTAGTCTTCTCTTCTTCTTCTTCAAGCCGTGGGGCTGAGCCATCCTTTTCTTCCTTGATCCTTTCGAGGAGGATGCTCCCCCTAGAACACGGCTTGGCTAATCGGGAGCATATGTAGGATCATGTCAGTCTCTCCCGACCCGCAGGCATTCACCGACTGCCCGAGCCCTCGTTCTGTGGCAAAAACTTTACTGTCAACAGTCCGAGTTAGAGGCTCCTCATCTGTATCCTCCTCCTCATCAGGTATGAAGTCCTGATGGAATCCTGTAGCCTTTGCACCATCATGGGTAAATGCCGGAGATGCTCTATCAGCAGTGCGGGCCCTTGGTTGAGTGGGCCCTGCTTCTCCACCATCACTGCTTCCGTCGTCATCGGAGTCATCCTTTGGGAGCTGTAACTGCTCAACCTCTGAATCACTGTCTACGTGACACCATTTATGCCTCCCTGGCGCCACGTAGTCTTCCTTGGCCAGATGGTCTATAAGTCTCTTTACCGGGGGCTTGACCTGCTTTCCCCGGTAAACCCTCATACGCCCAGTGCCGTATCATCCATAATCTCTAAAGCCACAGGGTCGTGGCTCTCCTTTGGCAGCGAGGGCAACTTCTCGTCAAAGATCATCTGTAAGAACCTGGGGTACATGCAGAAACCTTCTTTGCCCTTCGCCTCCAAGTTCTCAATGAGGTAAGAGAAGATCATGCTAGAAAAGTTGAAGGGGTGGTTCAGCACCAGAGCCACATAGGCATTTTGTATCTGGTCTGAAAGGTTCAAACCCACCCCTTCGTGATGCCACGCACTTTAGGATGACGTGTGCCAAGTACTTATACTGGGGGCATAGGTTGCTCTTGTTGAGCACACCTGCGTTTATGTCCCCAACATACTTCAACCTCATGAAGCACCCTCTCACCGTCAGTGGGTGAAGTCTAGTAGGGTGGTCTGCGTCATCACCCAACCCAAGTACGCGCCTGATATCCTCAGTTGTAATCTCAATGTCCATACCAAAAATAGAGCTCCTAATGTTGTATGGCTCGTGTGATCGATCAACCGATGCATTATCCCAAAAGGCTAGTTGTATAGACCTGTAAGGGGTGCATGGTGTAGAAATAGCCGGTGGATCCTAGATCGCTTAAGGAAAGCGATGATCCCTGCAAACTCGGCTCCATTCCGAGTTGTGGAGTCTAGGTGAGCACAGATGTTGTGCTTGGGGTTGATAGACCATCTATCAGCCATTTATCTGTAACACAAGACACATAAATATTAAATAATCACACAACACAATTCAGTTCTAATTAACTTGATTGAATTCATTTTGGTTCATTCATGTGAATGAACCATGCGACTGTGTTCAGTCGGTTGTCCTAGACCAGATTCAGTTGTGTGAATGAATAGGCGACTGAGTTCAATCGGTTGTCTTGTCATGCGATTGTTCAGTCAGCCGACTGAGCTCATTCGTTTGATCCATTTGGCCGATTGAGCCATTCGACCAGCTCAATCTTGCGATAGGAGTTCATCTTGACGACCAGTCGCATGACCGACTATTTGGTCGACCGAAATTCGATTCTTGACCAATTTGTGAAATTAAACGTTGTGTAATGGCTCTTTAGACCGCAGTCTCTTAACTACTAGCCTAATAATATTAGTTTTAACATTTACTTGGTTTAAGTAGGTTATTAGTCCATTAACAGCTTCGGTTCTTGTTTGGGTCGGAATCACAAGTTTGGGTACCATTTCTCTTGATTTCGGTGAGATTTCATCTCATTATACCTATATTGTAGAGTCTAATGAAGAGGCTGATGCAACCTAAACATCTTTAGTCTTTCCTGCATGCTGCACAAGTGCATTGAAGTAGAATGCTCTCGGAAGTTTCACATGTGCAACAGAAATACTCTAAGTGTGAATCTTCCGAAGCCAAAGATGAATCTTCCGAAGCCTCAGAGACAAAGTCTTCCGAAGCTTCAAGTTCATGAAGACAGATTTCTTCCGAAGACTTTTAGTAACATGCTTTATCTGATGTACTGTTCCATAAAGCTGGACACCTTTCCGCTGCAACTCTGCAAGTCACCAACTAACATGGTTTGGTGAAAAGGTCCATGCTTTTGGTAACTGTACATTGAGGCCTTGAGTCTGTAACTATCTACTTTATGTACTTTATCCTTTTTGTAATAGATAAGGATGTGAGCTATGGCATGTCATAGTCACAAGTCAAAAGGCAATCTGCCTTTTGACTCTACAATTGATTTTGTGTGTGTCTAGTCAATGTATCCAGCTGGCTTTCAAGTATAGCCGACTGTAGGATGTTGTATAAGTATCTCATGTTCTTGTATCTTTCGAATATGCTTTTGTAACACTTGTAATAGAACATAGAGAAGGGAATATACTGCATTCTTGAAAACCAAATACTTGTGTTCTTTGTGTTCTGTCTCTTATATTACTTGTGTTCTTAAGTGTCATTACTTGGTTAATCCAGTTTACTGTTTGATCTAAGTTTAGTTTATCTACCCTTTGTGTTGTTGTGTTGTAACTTATACCCTTCAACGATCCTGCATTTGGTATCAGAGCATCCAGCTCTTGATAAAAGATCTCACCATCTTAAGATCTCTCACACACATAAATACTAAACTTTTCAAATGGTAGCCATTTCCAAAACTGATATGGAAACTGGAACCATGAACAAGTCCCCACTGATCACTCTTGATGAGTTTGACACCTGGTGTTTAAGAATGGAAGGTTTCATTAGGTCTCTTGATTCAAGAATGTGGGAGTCTATTGAGAATGGACCTTTTGCACACCTTCTGCTACTGGTGTTGGTATGATTCCAAAAGATGTGGCTAACTACTCTGATGAAGATAGGAAGAGAGTAGAAATAGACAGAAAAGCCATGACAGCTCTTCAAACTACCCTTTCAAACTTTGTGTACAGAGGTTTCAAAAAGTGCAAAACAGCCAAGAAGTTCTACAAGAGGACTGTAAGGAAGTTTCCAAGCAATGCAACCAGTGGAAAGTTTGGACTGGACAAAGGCAAAGTCAAGTGTTACAACTGTAACTTGATGGGCCACTTTTCCAGAGAGTGTAAGGCACCTAGAACAAATGATGGCCAAACACAATCCAGACCAAACTACACTGACAAAACTCTCCATAATGAGAAGTCAAAACAGCAAGCTGCTGTTGCTATTGAAGAAGGAGGCTTGACTAGAGCTTTCAGGTGGAAGATGCTTCTCCAAACCAAGCACTGATGGCAGATCATGATGAAGCCAAGGTATTGGAACATCTCTGTACTCCTGAATGCATTGCTAAAGTTAACAGGTACAGGTCCTATAACTTGGAACTGAGATCTGATGTTAAGTCCTTAAACATTTTAAAATCTGATTTTAGAATGTCTAAAAATGATTATTAGCTGAAAATAGAGGACTTAGAGAAAACCATTGTAGTTCTAAAACATGAACACACGCATTTTAGGACTCAAATTAAAGATCTCATAACCAAGTTAACTGAGTGCCAGCCTGAGCTTGTGATTAGCAAAGCCAGGGCAGAAAAGATTGTTCTTGAAGAGGAGACCTTCAAGAACATGATATCCTCATCCCTGCACAACAAAGTGTGCTATAAAAACAGGTAGGGACTGTGATCAAATGAGATAGCTCCTCCACACACAATCTTGCCAGTAAGATCTCCTAGGTGTGGAACTTGTGAAGATGAGCTTCCTCTCATAGATCCAATGAGTGAGGAGGATGAAGATCCCTCTACAAAGAGTGAAGAGGAGGATTCCAAGAAGGGCCATTGTCCTTCTAAGGAGAAAGTAAAGACTGTGATGACCTAAGTCCATGAGAAAGAACTTGATCAGAAAGAGCCAAAGAAAGGCAAGGAAGGCTCAAGAGATCAAGGCTACTTTTGACTCTAAGCAGAAACAAGTTTTTATTTCTGTAGGGTTTAAAGTGGTAGGGACTGAAGACATCAACCAAAACTCTTCTGCTAAGAGTTCTGGTTCTTGTTTAACTCATCTCAGTAGCAAGAAGAAGATTGATCTGCTGTGTACCACTGCTGCACAGCCTGGACCATCAAACTTCAAGCACAGTCCTTAGCCCAAGAGGACTATCTCAGCATCTGCAAAGATGAAGGTGGAGAAGGGAAGTGACCAAAGACAGGCTTACTCTCAAGAAAAGGCTCTTGTGAAGAAGAAGATGAACTGTGTTATGTGTGACAACACCACTCACATTGCCAAGGATTGTCCCTTCAATCCTAAAGGTACTGTCTATATGGCCAAAACAAAGGCTTCAAAGAGTTCTAAGAAGATTCAAGCTTCAGAAGGAAAACTAGTTTCCTTCGGAAGTTCCAAATCTAACAAGAAGGGAAGTGAAAATTCTCTTCAGAAGAATATTTGGTCTCGGAAGAAAGGAGTTCTTCCGAAGCACTAAAGTCTGTTGCAGTGTCTGCAAATCTTCAAAGGTTTAGTCATCAAAACTTCTGAAGTTCCAAGCTTCTAAAGTTTTGAAGGTCAGTCCAAGACTCCAAAGGTGGTGTGGACGTCTAAGAAAGACCAAGTGACTGAGATTTATCCATCAACAACAGCTCAAGATCCTCTTAGTACACCATAGGATCTATTATTGTTGAATTACCTTCTGAAAATGAGCCCAAGACAAGCAAGGCTTGGGTTTCAGATGTAACTAATCATTTTCTTTGTGCAGGGACAGTTGAAGACAGACAGAAATGTGGGATCATAGACAGTGGCTGCTCCAATCACATGACTGGCAATAGGTCACTACTCCAGAACTTTGAAAGGATTGATGGAGGACCAGTTGCTTTTGGAGGAGATGAAGGCGGTTAGATTTCTGAAAGGGGCAAGGTCACAAATGGTAAGCTCAGCATAGAAAAGGTAAACTTTGTTAAGGAGCTTGGATACAATCTTTGAGTGTATCTCAATTTTGTGATCAGAGTCATAACATGCTCTTTACTTAGCATGAGTGCATTGTTCTTAAGCCTGGTGTGATCATTCCTTAGGAGCATATTCTTCTTAGAGCCCCCAGGAAAGGAAACATGTACAAGATGGATTTGCAAGAAACCTCTCCCTCTGGAGAAGTTTCATGCTTTTTGTCTAAAGCCAACAGTGATGAGTCTTTCCTATGGCAAAAAGAATGTGCCATGTAAACTTTAAGAACATGAATAAACTAATTAAGCATGATTTGGTAACTGGAATGCCAATAAAGAGTTTACAAGTGATGACCACTGTGTTGCATGCCTGAAAGGGAAGCAACATAAGGTATCTCACAAGCCTAAGGAAAGAACTCCTCCATCACTACACCCTACACTTGTTACATATGGATCTCTTTGGCCCCACTAGTGTAATGATTTAGGAAGGACCTTATACTGTCTAGTGATCACAGATGACTTTACAAGATTCACTTGGATTTCTTTCCTTAGACTAAGGATGAGACTCCTGAGATTCTGAAGAATTTCATCTTAAAGATTGAGAATCAATCTGATCACAAGTCAAGATCAGAAGATGTGATCAAGGAACCGAATTTAGAACCATATCCTTGATACATTCTATGATGAAAAGGGTATTACAAGACAATTTAGTGCTCCTAGGACTCCTCAACAAAATGGTGTTGCTGAGAGGAGAAACAGGACACTGGTTGAAGCTTCAAGACCATGCTGTCTGACTCTAAACTGCCCATCACCTTCTGGGCAGAGGTAGTCAACACTGCCTGCTATGTGTAGAACAGAGTTTTAGTAGTTAAGACTCATGGCAAAACTCCTTATGAACTTTGGCACAAGAGGAGACCTTTCATTGGTTTTCTCAGGTCCTTGCACCATCTTGAATACCAAAGATCAAATTGCCAAGTTTGCTAAGAAACAGATGATGGACACTTTATTGGATACTCTTCCCAAGCTAAGGCTTATAAAGTGTACAATCTCAGAACTAGAATTGTTGAGGAGTCAGCCAATGTGACTTTCAATGAACACACACCTTGTGTTGCTGGTTCTGGTCCGGATTGGTTGTTTGATCTTGATTTGGTTACCAACTGTTTTAACAAATCTTGTGAGAATGTTTCAGGATCTGCAGAAAATTTGAATACAGAAGATCCTGATCCAAGATTTGAGCTAGGAAGATCTTCAAGACATATATCTTCAGCTCCAGTTGGAACCACTTCTACAAATGAGGTTTCTGTCAGCCCAACAATGACAAATTCAGCTGATACATCTGGTATGCCTTCAAATTCCAGCTCAGAGACTCTACAACCAGATAAGAACACCTCAACTGTGGAAGGCAACAATGGTGATGGTGACAGTGACCAAGAATTTCTTGATGCCACTAACCACACCATAGATGAGAACATCAATGATGTCACACACTGCTTGGATCAAGTTTCACTTGAAAAGTGTGCTAATATGGTGGGAGAAACATCTATGCCAGATCTAAATTTTCAAATTTAGATCTTTCTCAACAACTTGTTGTGATCCCTCTGCTTAGGACCACAAGTCTCACCCTACCAAAACATCATTGGAGATGTTGTCTCAGGGGTAAAGACAAGAGGACAAACCCATGAAGCAAGTGTTTGTCTTCACTCTTGTTTTCTATCCCATAGAGCCAAAGAAAGTTGATGAAGCTCTAACGGATGGAAGTTGGGTTGAAGCTATGCAAAAGAGCTGCTTCACCTCAAAAGGCAGAAAGTTTGGAACCTTTGTCCTCTTTCTTCTGGGAAGACTACCATCAGAACCAAATGGGTGTTGAGGAACAAGAAAGATGATAGAGGCATCATCATCAAGAACAAAGCTAGACTGGTTGTTCAAGGATACACATAAGAAGAAGGGATTGACTACACTGATGTCTTTGCTCCAGTGGCAAGATTAGAAGCCGTTAGGATATTCCTGGCATTTGCTGCATCCAAGAACTTCAAGGTTTTTCAACTTGATGTGAAGTGTGCCTTTTTGTATGGAGTGATAGATGAAGAGGTTTATGTCAAACAACCACCTGTTTTTGTAGATCCTGATCATCCTGATTGTCTGCAAGCTTGACAAAGCTCTCTATGGGCTGGACCAGGCACCCAGGAAGTGGTATGAGACACTATTTGAGTATCTCTGTAAACATGGATACAGGAGGGGTACTATAGATGGAACTCTCTTCATCAAAGGACAAGGAAAAGACATATTGCTAGTTCAAGTATATGTGGATGACATCATCTTGGGTTAACTAATCCAAAGCTCTGTAAAGACTTTGAGACTTATGAAGACAGATTTGAAATGAGTGCCATGGGGAACTCAATTTCTTTCTGGGAATTCAAGTGAAGCAAGTTGAAGATTGCATCTTCATAAGTCAGTCAAAGTATGTTCAGGACATACTCAAGAGGTTTAATATGATTGAATGTAAGATTGCTAAGACACCCATAGCCAGAAACCACTCTCTTGGTCCTGATCTTGAGGGGGAGTGTGTAGATGAGCATTTATATAGGGCTATGATTGGGTCTCTTATGTATCTTACTGCTAGCAGGCCTGATATCATGTTCGTTACATGTATTGTGCAAGATATCAAGCCAACCCTAAGATGTCTCACCTTATCACTGTCAAGAGGATTCTAAGATACCTCAAAGGTGCATCAACACTTGGACTATGGTATCCCAGAATTCTGACTTCAATCTGTATGCCTATACAGATAGTGATTATGGTGGTTGCAACATGACTGCAAAGTCACATCTGGGGGATGTCAATTTCTTGGTGGAAGGGTTGTCTCATGGCAATTCAAGAAACAATCCTGTGTCTCTACATCAACTGCTGAAGTTGAATACATTGCTGTTGCAAGCTGCTGTGCTCAAGTACTTTGGATTCAAAATCAATGCTGGACTATGGGTAAAACTTCAAGAAGACTCCCATTCACATAGACAACAATAGTGCTATCTCAATCACAGAAAACCCTGTGCAGCACTCAAGGACAATGCACATCGATATCAGGTATCATTTAATAAGAGATAATTATGAAAAGGGATTAATTAAACTAATCAAGGTTCACACAGATAAACAAATGCTAATCTGTATACAAAGGCTTTTGATGAACAGAGATTTAAATATCTTTATCAGCTATTGGGATGATCAACCTTGAATAGATCTTTGTTAAAACTAATTCTTATTATTTCTTAAAATGTGTGTGTCCTAAGTTATCTAGTTTATCACTTTCATAAGCTCATGTTTTCTTTGGATGGAAATTTCTGTTTGAAGATTTTCCTTAGATTTTTGAAAATTTCAGATACTTCGGAAGTTATGTGTTTAACTTTGGAAGTAAATCATGCCTTCAAAATAAATAATTGTCTAAGAAATTTACCTTCGGAAGAGTTTTCAAATTTATCTTCCGAAGCTAAAATACTTGTCTCAGACACTTAATCATTTTCAAGGACCATTAACACTTCCGAAGCAAAATTAACTCTCGGAAGCTTTGTTTGTTTATACACAAAGCACTCAAGTTTTAATTTCCTTTCGAAGCAAAATTTTCAAACCTCTCAGGAAATTCTTCCGAAGTCATTTTAGCTTCGGAAGCTTTTTAATTAAAACTTCCGAAGATAATTAACCTTCGGAAGCTTTTTGTTTTCCAAGAAAACTACTTTTTCAGAGGTGGGACTGACATCCGGATTTCAAAGTTTATCCTCTTTCATTAAACTTTATCTGAAATCCCTCTCTCATATAAACCCAACGGTTCCCCCTCTTTCTATCATCTGTTATCCTCCAAACCTAAAACCCCAAATTTCTCTCTGAAATTCTTTCTTTCTTCTTTCTTCATCCCTAAGCTACTTCAAAATGGCCAACCTTGCTCACAGAAATGATCCCAACTTTACCATGCAGCTACAGGACAACACAATCAAGTTGCTCTGTACGCTCTAGAAAGATCCTCATTTCTCAAAGGTTTGTTGTTTCTTATCTCTGTCCAACTACTTCACCTCCTAACCATTGATCCTCCACTCTATGAGGATCAGTTGCTTGAATTCTGGAAGACCTGCCAAGAGGTCATATGGATGGGGAGAAGGCACTGTCTGCCACAGTGCAGGGGAGAACAATCTTCATCACTCCGGCCATCATCAACCGACATCTTCAGCTGGATGATGAAGAAGGTGAGGTGTTTTTCCCAAAGGAAGCTGCCAATCATTCCTTTGAGCAGATAGGGTATGAGGGAGATTTCTCTATAAAGACCTTCAGGAAAGGGAAGGTCTCATCCCAATAGAGATTCCTGCTCCATGTGGTCATCCACAGCTTATCAAACAAGCATGGTGGATGGGACCAGATTCCTGAAGATCTCTCCTCATAGTCCATGGAATGGTTCAAGGGGTCAAATTCAGGTACTCTCAGTTTATTTATACGAATTTACTTGTAAATTTAGACTCCTTAGAATATTACATGTTTCCTAGATATGTCCGGTACATTCTTAACTGTGAACTGGGCTCACAGTTAAGGGAACATGTAACATTCTTAAATTGGGACAGATGAAGCCCGGCATCTTTAAAATACTGAGAAAGTCCACTGTTGGATTCTCTGGGGTAGAAACAGCCCTAGTCCCAAAAATGTTAG
This sequence comes from Flaveria trinervia, assembly GCA_025506515.1. Lineage (NCBI taxonomy): Eukaryota > Viridiplantae > Streptophyta > Magnoliopsida > Asterales > Asteraceae > Flaveria > Flaveria trinervia. The sequence goes on from CM046453.1 coordinate 60,498,201, forward strand.
AGCTCATTGCTCAAGGTGACAACCTAGCAGCACAAGCTAGTGTTGAACCCACACCTGCTGCTACTTCCACCACCCACACAGCCTTAAATCTCCATCACCTTACCAAAGAAAATCCAAACGAACCCCTGCTCAGACTATTCAGTCTGTGGAGGCCCCGTATACTCACCCATACAGGAAGAAGTGGACACTGGAGCTCCCACTTCTCCTGAGGAGCAAACCACTCCCATCTCTTCAAGACTAGTGCTGAGGTTCCTCATGCTCAGCCTGATGAGCTCATTAGCCCTACTGCCTTAAGCCATCACTCTGAGTCTCAACACTCAAGTGATCAACCTTCAGGGGACAGTTACCATCCCCAGCCTATAGATCTAAACCAACCCATTCCCAACCTTTAGTTCTATACTGATGAAGATATAGGTTTCAGTGAGTATAATGAATCTCTCTTCTGTCCCTCTACTCAAAGAGAGATGAGTACTTCTGAGTCTCCTACATCTATCCCACATCAGTCACCTACAACTGAGGTGGACACTCCTGAACCTGTTCAGGATGTCCATATGGAAGAGGCTCTCACTTCTGAAAGTGATTACATATTAAGACCTCAACCATGGCAACTCAGCCTACTGACATATCAACTGAGACTGCCAGTAAGCAGAGGAAATCCAGTAGCCAAGAACTTAGAACTGGTCATGAGAGAATGGACTCCGGTCCAATCTTCTGCACCCCGAGTGATTCTTCTGATAAAGATGAGGGGGATCTGAGACTAAAAGTGCAAAAACTGTCTAAAACATGCACTTGCCTAGTCTCAAAGGTCAGTCACCTTGAATCTCAGGTGACTACCTTACAAAACAGGATCAATGATCAGCAACTTGAGATTTCATATCTTAAGGAAAAACTAGCTGGGAGACCCTTAAGGAGAGCTCAACCAGGAACACAAGAACCTATGGATGTGATTGACCTATCCTCCAACTCACCTATGCAAGTGGTGATGCTACAAAAAAGGGGAGAAAGTCATTACAGCCACAGAACCTGGGAGTTCCTCTGAGAGAATGGACATTGAGGACTCACCATCCTTACTTGCAACTATGCATTCTCAGCAACCTCCTCTAGTTCACATTGATGTGGACTACACAGACTCCTTCATATAGAGTCTGTTTGAGGATGGGATACCAAGGGCTATGTCACCTTCACCATCCTTCAATCACATCATTGGGTGGAGGTATGACAACAACAGGAAGGCCCTCATCATCATAAGAGTTCAAACATAGCAAGAAGTCTTCAATTTTCAAAACTTGGACTACTATGAAGGTCTGGATCTAGTCAACATGCCAAGACAAGCTAACAGACTGGCTAAAAGAATCCAAGACATGATCATTGCAGAGTTCAGCCTAAGAAGGAGACTAAGGCAATCAGGCAATGTCATCGGTTAACTGGATGTTGAGGCAAACCATAAGATTAGCTTCATAGGGGAAACCTTGACTGAAGGCCCAATGACAGAACCTGAGAGCCCTGTCTCATTATCTCCAACTGCTACAGAGATCCATTCCTTCTGAGACACCTGCTGGTGAAGGTGCTTCTCAACCTTTCTCTGGCCTGAGCTCAGATGCTGCAACGAGCAATGAAGGCCAAAGCTCTCTCCACCCTGAGTCACAAAAGGTCTGTGAGTGACAAAGGAAAAGAAAGATAACATCTGAGGAGATTGAGGAGGAGGAGAGAGAGAGGAAAAGGAGGCTAAGGGGAGAAAGTTCATCTACTGAGTCTCCAAGACTCATGGAGTCTGCAATCAGGGCTGCCCCCAGACTAGATACTCTAATGATGAGTTAAGGGCAATCAGGATTAACTATCTGCAGACTAGGAACTATGATATAGATAGTGTCATCTCTCTCCCCTTGGATGAATTGAATGATCTGGTTGATCTGGAAAGGTCAAGAGAGAAGAAGGAGGCAGAAGATGCAGAACTCCTAGTACAAGTCAAAGAGAGAGAAGAAGAAGAAAAATACTGTACAAAGGTATGCCTACCCTCTCACCAGTTCAAGAAAGTCCTGAACAAGAGGATGTGGTTCAACAAGAACCTCAGGTAGATAAGGAAGAAGACAGAATCAAGATGATTAACTACCTGAGTGTCATAGGCCTCTATCAGGCAAATGCACTCCTTCCCTTAACTTACAACTATATTGAGTTTGAGTACTTAAAACAACTTGAGCTTGAATTAGTCAAGGAAAGAAAAGCAACAAAGAAGAAGCTGAGGGAAGAAGCTGCAAAATCAAGAGCCATCATCCAAAGAGCATGAAGAAGTCTGCTAATAGGCAGAGGATGATGAGCTTCTTGAAGCTGTTTGGATTCTCCGGAAGGAGACTTGGACCCATGTCTCTATCCACTATGGATGAACATATCAGGGTAATCAAGCAGAAGATTAAGAGTGGAGAGCTTACTGACTTACACTCCACTCCAAGTCAGGCCCCACCTGAAGTGGAGGTTAAGGTTGAACATCCAGACACAACACAACCTGGACCTCCTGCTAATGCTCAACAAGCTTCATCTTCTGATCCACAGCAGGGTCAACCTCCCTCTCCATCTGAACCTGAGAGAGAGGAAGTCCCAACTGAGAAAGACAATGAAGATCAATCTGGTGCTGCAGGCCAGTCTTCTCAATTAAAATTTGGATAGAGAAAGAAGAGGCTGGCTTCTAAACCAAGGTCTAAGAAGAAGAAGAAGCATGCATCCCCTTCTGAACCTCAGGATGAATCAAAACAGCCTGAGGATGTGCAGCCAGAGGATGCTACACCAACTCCAATTCAGACAGCTCCTCTAGCATCAGGAAGACCCATCTTGTCTTGACATACTCCACAAATCCAGAAAGTGGCATGTTATTAGAGATCAAGGCATTGAAGACATTTATACATGGCAAGATATGTTTCAGTTGCCTCGGCATGACCTCTTTGACATGAGAAGACACTTTGACAGCCTGAAGGATCATGATAATCTTATGAAGAAAGGAATGGTGATCATCCAAATGAGGACTGTTAATATCTGAAGTTTTCTAAGTGTTTTGGTAGCATCAACCTAGGGGGAGTTTGTAGAGTCTAATGAAGAGGCTGATGCAACCTAAACATCTTTAGTCTTTCCTGCATGCTGCACAAGTGCATTGAAGTAGAATGCTTCGGAAGTTTCACATGTGCAACAGAAATACTCTAAGTGTGAAATCTTCCGAAGCCAAGACCAACATCTTCTGAAGCCAAAGATGAAGTCTTCCGAAGCCTCAGAGACAAAGTCTTCCGAAGCTTCAAGTTCATGAAGACAGATTTCTTCCGAAGACTTTTAGTAACATGCTTTATCTAATGTACTGTTCCATAAAGCTGGACACCTTTCCGCTGCAACTCTGCAAGTCACCAACTAACATGGTTTGGTGAAAAGGTCCATGCTTGTGTTCTTAAGTGTCATTACTTGGTTAATCGAGTTTACTGTTTGATCGAAGTTTAGTTTATCTCCTCTTTGTGTTGTTGTGTTGTAACTTATACCCTTCAATGATCCTGCATGTATAATCGCACACCAACGTCAGAATATCAATAGAAATGTAAAATCTTGGTCTGATGAAATTTTGATAGAGTAACGGTAGGCTATGTGATATGAGTGCGATTAGGGGGTGATGAGTCGAATGCGATCGACTGTGCCCTATTTATACTGAATCTGAGTTCAATCAGCTGACTGGACCCATTCACTCTATTCATTCGAGTGAATGGACCTTAGTCGTGCGATTGGCTCAGTCGATCACATTCATCGGCCGACTGGACCCATTCGCTCTGTTCATTCGGGCGAATGGACCTTAGTCGTGCGATTGGCTCAGTCGATTACATTCAGTCGGCCTATTGGAGTTTAGTTGGGCGACTGACTTATTCACACACTCTCATTCGGTCGAATGGGTCATTTTGATAAGCCATTCGGTTGAATGGTTCATACTCATGTCCATTCGGTTGTTTAATGCATAAGTATGTCCATTCGTTTGATTGGTCCATACTCATGGTCCATTCGTGCGAATGGGTCATACTCATGATTCTGACTTTATGACCATTTTACAATTTCTCTGTTTAACTTTTGAATAAACGTTATAAGCATTTGATCATCTCAGACATGATCATTTTATCTAGAAAAACCTTTGATCACATCAGACGTGATCTTTTTAAAAACATTTTGTCACCTCAGACGTGACCCATTTTTATTTGAAAGCATGTGTGGTCACCTCAGACGTGACCTTTTAGATGATAAGGTTCCCTATCAACTTCCATGACATAGTCCAATATATAACCAAACTGAAATTGACAAACTATATACCGAAATAAAAGAAATAAAACTGAAACTTAAAACTAAAACATGTTTTTGTGTTTTTGTGAGGGTTAACTCCTAAGATGTAACTCTAAAGATATATTTTTCTGAAAAAGACAACTTCAATTCATTTAAACCATACATGGACCAATTCAATTTGGAATCATACAGGATACTCAAATCATTCAGGACAATTATCTAAAACCATTGATGCTCTATTCTTGTTTTTCATCAAGAGTCGTTTAGCAATTTTAGGAAATCATACTAGTACCATTAGGTCCCCACACTGATTTGAACTTTCAAGAATTATAGCCACAATGATTGTCAGTATACTTGTCCTCTTAAATCCATACACAGACTTTCAACACAGATTGGTGATGGTTTAAGGTTTGTTTATTTCAACAAGTATTTGTGGATCCCACACTTATATGGTAATCAACATTCCTCAGGAGATTTTTTGAGCGGTCTCAGGGTAGTATTCAAGAAGAAACTATTCTTAGAACTTTCAAAGAGAAGCCAAGCCTCAGGTCAGTGCCACCGCATAATAGAGAGGTGGCAAACAACAATGAGTTCTAGAATATATAGATTATGCTTATCCTCAGGTCAGTGCCACCGCACAACAGAGAGGCACATAACCTATCTTCTTGTTTGAGCAATTTCATTCTTTTTGCACAGATCTCACCAACAACATAGGTTATCAGTTTGATTGTATTTGCATTTTTTATGTGCTTTTGCTCATGCTTTGGTCTTACGCACACATTTGTGGTGTTTATTTTGCTCATCACCCCTTATTGAAATCTTGTTGATTGTGTTAACCAGGGATAAGGTGTTACCCACAGCTAGTCAAACATTTTAGTTTAATCTTGAGATCACCAAAAAGGTCTAGTCATCTATTGTGTTGAATCTACCAACATATCATCTGTGGTCTAGCAACCTATAGGTCTACTTTCTTTGTGTTACCTTAGTAGTAGCTAGTTTATCTATCATATTTCCTTTTATATTGCTCAGACTACACAGACTTATACTTGAGCTTTGCATCTTTTTCAATTTAGATTTTTAATGTCCCAAATGGTTTGCTCCTGTGTACTACCATATTCCAAAGATTGAATCGGTATCACACATACGATCTTATTTTTTTATCAGCTTCCTCTCCTTCTCCATCATTTTTTTTGTTGTATATTACTGCCTGAACCTATTCTCCCCCAAAAATTTTAAAACCATCACGGATTAGCGTTTTAGGATTTTAATAGGCAAAGAAATAATACCAATTTTAATTATACTACTTAAAATTAAGCAAATAAAATAAAAACTGAAAAATAAAAGAAAAATTGCAAGACGCATTGGACTACACATGGTAATCTTCAGGAATGACCTCACTTTTCTTTTTAACGTCATTGACCTCTAACAGATATAGAAAACGTGGTTTGTCAAATGCCTTTTTATAGAGGTCAGCCCATTGAAAATCGGTAATTATTTTTACCACATCGATAAAGTTCTTTTCAAAGCAATCACGTATAAAGTGATATTTAATTCCGATGTGTTTGGTCTTAGGATGTTGACCCAGGTTTTTTGTGACTACAATTGCAGCAGAGTTATCAACAAAGATAGGAGTAGAAGAGAATTTCAAACCGTAATCTAGCATTTGTGTTGGATCCATATGATCTGTGAACAGCAACTTGTAGCAGCTACGTATTCGGCTTCACAGGTTGACAATGCAACCGAGGTCTGCTTCTTACAGTGCCAGGTTACTAATCTTCTCCCAAAGAACTGACAACCTGCTGATGTAGACTTGTAGTTCATCTTGCAGCAGCCGTAATCCGAGTCGCTATATGCTGTAAGCTCAAAGTCATCATCATGAGGATACCACAACCCAAGTGTGGGTGTGCCCTTCAGATAACAAAAATCCTTTGACCCCAATAAGATGGTTCACCTTAGGCTTTGCCTAATATCGTGAGCATAAACATGTAGCATACATGATATCAGGTCATGAGGTAGTGAGATACATGAGAGATCCAATCATCCCTCGATACATAGTGGCATCTACCAGATCACCATTCTCGTCAGGTGCTACATCATGGTTTGTAGCAAGTGGAGTTCTAGCTCGAGAAGCATTCTCCATGTCAAACCGACTAAGAATATCACCCACATACTTGGTCTGATGTAGGAAAATACCATTTGGTGTCTGATCCACATGTAAACTGAGAAAGAATTTCATTTTTCTCATTGCACTCATCTCAAATTCCGCCTTCATTACTGCTTCAAACTCTTTGCATCATTCTTCGTTCTTAGAACCAAAGATTATATCATCGACATAGATTTGTACCAGAAGTTAATCTCCATCTTTCTCTTTTATAAACAGTGTACAATCAATGACTCCTCTGCGAAAATCGTGTTTCACAAGATGAGTTGAGAGTTTCTCATACCAGGCCCTCGGAGCTTGATGAAGCCTGTATAGCGCCTTGTCGAGTTTGTAAACTCTGTCACAATGATATGGATCCTCAAATCCCTCGGGTTGACTGACATACACTGTCTCTCTGATCTCACCATGAAGGAATGCACTCTTCACATCTAATTGATGAACTTTAATCTTCATGTAAGATGCATAGGCAAGGAAGATGCGGATTGCTTCCATTCTTGCCACGGGTGCAAACACTTCATTGTAATCAATACCCTCAACTTGTCGAAAACCCTGAACAACAAGCCGAGTCTTGTTTTTGATGATTGCTCCTTGATCATCTTTCTTGCATTTCAAGACCCATTTGGTGCCAATGAACATAGCACCTTTAGGTCTATCCACTAGAGTCCATACACCCATCTTCTTAACTGAAGAAGTTCTTCTTGCATGGCACTCACCATGCTTCATCATTCAGGGCTTCAATAACGTACTTTGGCTCAAACTGAGACACAAAGCAACGATAGGCACCGTCGTGAAGATATCCCTTTTCCATCACAGAGGCATAATCACTGAGTAACTGATTTCTGGTCTGGACTCCTGACCTCATATCTCCTATAACATTATCCAAAGGATGATAGACATTTAGACATGAGCCGAGAGTTATTGGAATAACTACCTCAGAATCAAGATTGTGAACATTTAGTTCTGGATCTGAGGCAATAGGAGTCTGAGGTTCCGAAGGCTCAGAAGCGTCACCGGCAGATGCTTGTGGACATATAGTAGTCTAAGCCTGGTTCTCCTGGTTGTTCTAATCAGTCTCCACATTTTCTTCATCGGAGGAAGAATTACTCACATCAAGTGCTCCCTCTGAGTTGGTAGATGATTGATTTTGTGAACCGAATGGTGTTGAATCTTGAGACGGTGTGTTCAAAACATCGTACATCATCTTGTTTGATAACTCGTCTTTTGATGTGGAGAGAGGTATGTTGAAAGACTTGAAGGATCCATCATAGTCAAAGAAGTAAGCAGGCCCTTTTCCAGCAGGTGTTGTGATGTATCTCTGAACATCAACGTTACACCACACCTCTACTTGACCTGTTCAGTTGTTGTAAACTCTCTTGTTCGGTATGTTATATCCTAGAAAGATCCTTTCATCAACCTTCTCACTGAATTTTCCCTCCTGAGTCTTCTTCAGCAGGGTGCACGGAGCGCCAAACGGCTCAAGATACTCTAAGTTAGGTTTACGTAGGTAGTAACTCATAGAACGTTTTTCCATGGAGTTTAAAAACCAGAACTTGATTAAGAGTATAACATAAATTTGCCATTGCTTCATTCCAGAATTGAATAGGCAGTTTCGAGTCTGCCAGCATAGTCCGTGCTGTCTATCAAGCTACGATTCTTCCGTTCAACAACCCGTTCATCTAAGAAGTGTAGGCAGAGGTAAATTGATGCACAATTCCCTTTTCATTGCAGTAGGCCTCCATCCACTAATTCTTGAACTCAGTTCCGTTGTCTGAGCACACTTGTCGTACCTTCAGCTTGTATAGGGATTCCAGTGTAGTTACCAATTCCTTGAAGGATTCAAATGTTTCTGATTTGGATTTCAGAAACATTACCTAAGAGAATCTTGAGTAGTTATCAGTAACTACATAGCAATACAAGTCGCCCGCGATGCTTCTTGTATTGACTGGACCAAACAAATCCATGTGAAGGAGCTCAAGAGGAAGTTCTATGGAATGAACTTTCTTTTCCATATGAGACTTCTTCGTCTGTTTGCCCTTTTGCACGCAACACAGAAATCCGGGAGTTGGAAGTTTTTGACATTTACTCCCCTCACAAGATCATTCTGGATCAAGTGATTCACATTCCTTATATTTATGTGTCCCATTCTCCTATGCCAGGAGATGGAGTCCTTCTCAGTAGCTTTGGACAAGAAGCACTGAACTTCACGATCCGTTATGGATGCCTTTGCAAGATCCAAGACATAAAGATCATTATATCTTGAAGCTGACATTAGAACTTGGTCCTCCGGGATCACATAGTCCTTCCTCAAAATGTAGCACTTTTTGTTGTCAAAGACTACTATGAAACCTTTATCACATATTTAAGAAACATAAATTAAGTTATTTTGTAATTGTTGGACATAGTTTACCTTATCAAACTTAACTTCTCATTTCCCACTTCCCCTTGGGCTGTGATGTACCCGTCTTTGCTTCCAGCAAATGAAACATGCCCTCCTTTGATTTGTCTGATGTTTGATAAGAGAGGTCTGTTCCTTGTCATGTGCCTGGATGCTCCGCTATCTATAATCCACGTGTTAGTCTCAGCACTATAGCGAACACCCTGCACATTCAATGAAAACATTAGTTCATGTTAGGAACCCAAGCCTTCACTGGCTTGGGTTTCCCCGAGGCATCACACATCATAAACTCAACCCATTGACCATTCGAGGTTGAGGGAAGCCTAGATTTCTGTTTGTTCTCATTTTCAGACACTGAGGCAGATTTTTCTTTCCATAGGCCAGCTTTGTGTACGGCCTGTTTGTGATAAACAGACGACTGGCTGATGGGTTAAACTTTGGGTTCACTGTCCCTTTTAGGAGGTGTCACTGAGTTCCGCTTAAAAGAGCTAGGTTTAGACACAGGAAGTTCAACTTTCCTACTTGGTGTCTGATAATAAGGACAATGAGACGTTATGTGATCGTACTCTCCACAATTATAGCAGGATCTGCTTTCAACGTTTCGGTTTATATGTTTTGGTGGAGATGTAGATGTCACACGGTCGCCCTTATTTTGTTTAGATTGAGACACTTCTTTGTTAGATTTATGATCGGGTTTTACAAACTTAATTGCTTTACCTGGTTTTACATCTTTTATTTCTTCTTTACCTAGACTTTGACATGATGCTCGTGATTGATTAGGTTTAATAATCTTTTTGGGTTCTGATTTTACTTTGTTTGACCCTGACTTTAAATTAACCTTTTCAAACTCTATTTTCAGGTTAACACATGACATCTTTCCTTTTGCCTTTGAAGTGGCCTCCTTTTGTTTAGTGTTAGATACATTGGATTTACTTACGGAATCTGGGTCACTAACAAGAGGAGTGGACACCACATGATCCTTGATGGGGTTATTGTTAATTGGTTTACTTTTGGTGTTCATCAAGGTCTCAGGTGGTGGTGGAACCACTTTGTATCCCAATCCCTCCCCATTGTTTCTCTCTCTCACTAAGTGTTGGACAATATGAGATGAGCTTGTCCCACTGTGCAGTTTTTGTTTTAAGGAGTTGACTTCTACTTTTAAAACTGCTTTCTGCTTTTTAGTTTCCTCTAGGGAGTTAAGATAGTAGCTGATGTTATTTTCTTGGTTAAAGGCAACTACTTTTGTTTCCCTAAGCTGTTTGTTCAATAGGTCTATCTTTTCCTTGTAACTGTGCTCGTTTTGTTTTAATACTCTATTTGCCTTAGTGCACAGTTCCAGATCCTTTACTAAGTTATCATTATGATCTAATAACCTAGCAAATTTCAAATCTATACTTTCTCTAAATTTATTGCAATCTAAACAAGCATGATTATTAAACAACTGGTCAGTAGTACTTACCTGAGATGTTGAAGAGGAATCAGCCATGAGTGCTGAATATGTTGTCTCTGGTTCTGGTGATTCTGACATTGATGCAGATTTTTCTTCTTCAGGCAGGTGGTTGACCATATGTGCAATGTCTTCAGAATTTGACATCGCGATCTCTACTGCCATATCTCCCTCACTAGCGGAATCGTCATTAATGTCCACCACACTAGCTATGTTGGACCCTCCCGGTGAGACGAACCGAAAGCTCCAGTCTTTTCCTTCATCCTCATTAGCAGTCAAGGCTTTAGGGTCCTTGCTTGATGAAGTAGAACTGCTAGATGTGGCATTGTCCTGACGATTAAAGGACGAGAAAGGATTGCCATTACCAGTCTTCTTTGGCTTCACACGCTCCCGCTTGAAGTGCCCATTCTCACCACAGTTGAAACAATTTACCTTTGATTTGTCGAAGCCAAAGGTCGTGTCCTTGGTTTCAACCAAGTTCTGTCCGGTCTTTTTGACAAACTTTTTAGCTCGTCGGACAGCACTTGCCAAAGCCCACATTATGTCCATTCGTTCCAACTCCATCTCGTCCACCTGCTCATAATCCTCATCTGCCAGGTTACAATTTCCTATCTTTCCAACAATTAATTGATCATAGGAGTGGACTACAGTAGCTAAAAGATCCATGTGTTCTTTGGCCACCTCAACAGTCACGTTACCGAAGTTATCGGTTTTCAATTTTGCTGCATTAGCTTCAGGTATGATATACTGGGTGCCAGTCGACCCTAACATTTTGACCCTAAAGTAGAAGTTGTGCTGGAACTGCTGAGCTTGAGATGAAGGCAGTCTGCAGTGGTTCTCCAGATGTCTTGGCCTGAGGAGTCGCATTGTAGAGTGCAAGATTCTGATCGTAGTTGGCCTTTTGGGCTTTGTACTTCATCTTGAGTTCCTCCTCTCTCAGATTGAGAATAAAGTCATTTATATCTAACTTCGAGAGCATCCCATTCTGTCTGAGATTTGAAATGAAGGAACCCCATTTCTCTGGTAATCCATCTGCAAAGTGGATACCTTATCCTCCATCGACGTAGTTACTCCATGAGTGTGCATCTCACTCATCAAGTGGTAGAATCTGTCGATCACGTTGTCTAGGCTTTCCTTTCCCATTGAAGAGAAGTTGTCGAACTCCTTCTTCAAAGCTTTGGCCTTAATGGCCTTGAGTGAGGCATTTCCGTCATACCTCTTCTTCAACGCATCCCATAGTTCTTTGCTTGAGTGTATTCCGAGTACTGATGGAAGATATCCTTTGGAATAGACTGGGTAAGCAAAGCGTAGACTTTCTTCTCAGCGTTGTGTTTCACCATTTGTGCATCAGACATGCCACTTAATGTAAGTTTGACACCGTCAGCTCCTACTGGCATGCTGTACCCCGACTCTATTGCCTCCCACAAATTTGTATCTACTCCATTTAAGTAGATTTCGAAACGTTTCTTCCATTATGGGTAGTCGTCTAACGTGATAAGCTTCGGGGGTTTATTATGAATTCCCACTTCGTTCTCTAATAGCAGTAGATTCTGAATACGAGTGTCTCTACTTGCTGTGCATGCTGAAAACTAGTCCTCCATTTCACTTAACTTTACTATTAAATATACTTTTTATGTGTGCGAATAAAGGTATGTGATTGGGCTTATTCGGGCGATTGAACTAGGCGAATGGTTCAATCGTGCGACTGAACAAATGCGGATGAGTCAGTCGGCCGAATGAACTAATGCGGTTGAACAGTCCGAATAGGGTTCTCAGTCGTATGAATGAGTGTACGAATGAGTCCAATCGTGCGGTTGGAGAATGCGAATGAACTCAGTCGTGAGATTGAGCCAATCGTGCGACTGAAACTGCTGAAGTTTAATAATTCGTAGGTTAAACGTGTATTGGCCCTAAGAACACGAATTTTCACAAACCCTAATCGCCGTATGCCGGAAAAACTAAAATTTATTGTCAGGAATCGTCTAAAACTCCGTTTGACACAAAAGATTGCGTTTTTAGTGAAAAAACACAATTTTCTATCAAAAACGATTGAATCAACACGTAATCAAGAGCATGCTCTGATACCACTTGTTAGGATCAAGTATTTGAACGAAATACTGAGTGATTAACGTGTAAACCAACCCAAATAGTGCAGAATCCTATTTGATTGGCGATCCAATCACTGAGAACGCACGTAGAAAAAATTAGGTATTGAATCTAATGTCAAGAATCGATTAGGAATCAATCTACCGCGTTCTATGAACTTGGAGTATGAGCTTAGAGGCTTCTAAACGGCTAGGGTACGTCTGGAGTCGAAGTGTATTCAATGCTTTTTGTTTTTCCACGAATTAGGTGGTATTTATAGGTTAGGATTGCTCATTCGGGCGATTGAACCATTAGCATGGTTCAGTCGTGCGATTGAGTCATACGGTTGGTTCATTCGTACGACTGAGTGTTCAGTCGTGCGACTGAGCCATTCTTATGTGACAATCATACGTCTGATCCAGTCTCTTGGTTCAGTCGTGTGACTGAGTTATTCGCATGAAGTTGTTCATGCGTATGGTCCATTAGCATAGGCCATTCGCATGATACTTTATGTTATTAAGTTTGAATGTGTTAAATGTCATAACATTATTTATATTAATTCAAACAACCACAACCTATATAATCAAGTCAATATGCGTTACACAACTAATTAATGAAATATTAGACATTATAAACCACAACCAAACATTTTTATTTCATTAATTACCCAAGCATTACATAACTGTAAGACATTCAGACTTGTTATATCAAGATCCGAATCTAGGTACATATGTATGAACACACATTGTGGAATATTGAGAGTCTAGATAGTATATATGCAATCACATAACTTTTGTGATTTCAAGTTTCTAGCTTTCTTGATGATCACCCTTGCCCTATCTAACTTTTATGGATATCATTCTCTCTATATGGTTTATCAAATGACATGAACAGTAGCTTTTTATTTTGATTGTGAGCCGTCCATTTCCAAGACCAACGGTAGTAGCTTAACGTTAAATTTAAGTTAACCACGTGTCTTTGCATCGCCATGTTTCAGTCTCTAGTTTCACTTCCCTAATGCTTTTGCAATAGCAGCTTGATTCTTCTTATCTTTGCCTTCAATATTCAGAAACCCTTCTTCTTCGACGGAACGCTACATCACTCTTTTTGCTATGTTCGTTCATCAACCACAAAATATTGATTATTCGTCTTCTAAGCTTCTACACTGCGCCTCCATGATGGATCTTGATTTTGACAACCACAAACCCAACGAACGATTTCCCGCTCTAATTGGAAGGTGCATATCCTATTCTCTCTTAGGTTTACTTTCTTTTTGTTATTTAGAATTCATGGGTGATTGTTTACTTGATTTGTTTCTTATATGTTGATTATTTAGTTTTATATTATTTTATTGTTTTTATTATATTTTCTTATCAAGTTCAATTCTCTGGGTATTAATATGATGTTAGGAGATGCATTGAGAACCAAAAAGAATATTGTTTTAAAGCATTTGGTTACTGCAAAGATTAAACATCAAGACATCACCAGGTACATCTTACACTTACAAATCTTTTTAAGAAGCCAAAAAAATTACATTAACACCTTATATAAATGTTTGATCTGTTGTTCTAGCGTATATTCTTCAAGATTAACTTAATTATATCAAATCACAACCAATAACTGTAACACCCCAAATTTTCTATTTAAACGAAAGGAAAAGAAAAGTAAATAGAAAGAATAAAAACTATGCACAAGTGGAAGGGAAAAAAGTGTACAAAGTACAAATCTTAATATTTTAAGATATTAAAGGGCATGGTCGCCCATATCAAGCAGAAAGCTGCTTTGATCTCGGAGGAAGAAGAGAGAGAGAGAGCCCGGTTCTAGAGAGAGAAAGAGGATGAAGAAGCTGAAAAAGGTAAGTCTTCTCTTGTTTGAGCTTGGTTTCAGTTAAGTATTGAGTTCTTGACCGAAGTTCCGGTTGTTTAGAGTTTGTTTTTGGGATTCAAAGAGCTGAATTGAAGTGGGTCTTGAACTGAAAGAGTGCTACTCAAAAGGCTACTTAAGGTGAGTTTCTAGAACCCCTCTTTTACTAATTTTTAACTGATTTGGGGCTATTATGCATACTAAGTAAACATTTTGAAAGAAACCGTGGGTTTACAGCTTTATGTTCGAAATGATGTATGTATGTATGTATGTATGTTATAGTAATGATTATGGGTTAGTGATGATGTTTAGCATGCTTAGATGGCCTTAGTATATTAGATCTGTGTTTGGTAAGATTAGAATGATAATCGGGTGATGTTGATAACATGGAAAATATTTCAGAATGTTTTGATGAACATGAACAGTGGTTCATGCGCCCAAACAGTGGCCCATGCGTCCAGCATGAGTGGCCAGACGTCTAAGTGTTGGCCATGCGCCAAGAGTGGGTCATGCGCCTAAACAGTGGCCCATGCGCCCAGCATGTTGGCCATGCGTCTAAGTGTTAGCCATGCGCCTAGAGGGAGTCCATGCGCCTAAATAGTGGCCCATGCGTCTAAGTGTTGGCCATGCGCCTAAATAGTGCCCATGTGCCCAAGTGATTGAAACGGCTAAGTGTTGATGCACCTAAACAGGTGCCATGCGCCTGCATAGTGGCCATGCGCCTGAATAGGCAGAAGCGCCCAAATAGTGCCCATGCGCCCAGACTGTTTTACACTTAGAATATTTATGCCCATGCGCCTGGAAGGTCCCATGCGCCCAATTTGGATTTAAGGTTTTCCAAGTGGTTTTTTTAAGGGGTATAATGGGGAGATAGGCCTGGTTATGATGTGATGGCTTGTGTTTGATGTGTGTTATGCATGTATGATGTTGCCTATATTGGTGATAATGTATGTTTATGTTTCTTATTATCTATGTATATCTTCCCTTGGCTTTGCGTTGAACGTTAATAAATGTAATGAAAGTATTATGTAACGTAAAGTGGAAGATAATGAAAAGAGGAACGTAATGAATGAATGAATGCATGCATGAATAAATGAATGAATAAAAGAGAAATATAGAAAGGCTTGCAAGCATATGTATGAGGTGAGCGACTCTGTGTGGCAACAGAATCGAAAGAGGTCCTTGTCACGTATCCCGGTACTGTGTCAGTCTTCAAACATGAGTCGGGGGTTTGTTTGTCATACCCCGGCACAGTATCAGTCTTTGGACATGAGTCGGGGATATTGCATGAGACAGGATACAGATTGCGTACTCCGGTACTGTGTCAGTCTTCAGACATGAGTCGGGGGTTTGTGAGCAGGCCTCGGCACAGTATCAGTCTTCGGACATGAGTCGGGAATATTGCATATGACGAAAGTGACGGATGATGAGATCCGTGTCGCGTATCCCGGTACTATGTCAGTCTTCGGACATGAGTCGGGGGTTTGTTTGTCAAACCCCGGCACAGTATCAATCTTCGGACATGAGTCGGGGATATTGCATGAGATGAGATAATGAGGTGAGCGACTTTGTGTTGCAACCGACTCGGATGGAGTTCAATCCCTGTGATTGACTCGTATGGGAACTTTGTCACGTATCCCAGTGCTGTGTCAGTCTTCGGACATGAGTCGGGGATATTGCATGAGACAAGATTCGAGTAATAAAGAGTAGTGAACGAAAGATAATGTATGAAAGAACGAAGTATGAATGAACGTAAATGAATTATCGTAATAAAGTACTGAACAGGATCCTTGTCATTCGACCTCAGTAATCGTGGCTGAGTGCCACGAAGAGGGTAAAGTCTGACCGGATCTAGAAAGAGAAGTGAACGATAATGTAATACGTTGAATGAACAAAGCTAATGAACGTAATGATGAAGATAATAATGATATTATCTGTATGTACGTATGATGCATGATCACGAACGGTTATAAAGTATAGCATGTTTTGAAATAAGTAAAGAACGGTTTTAACAGAGAAAAGTATGTTTTATTATAAAACCAGAACTCACTCAGCATCGCTGACTTTTGTATGCATGATAGTTGGCAGGTATATGTTGATGCTGAGGAGTTGCAGGCATGGATGCATAAGCTACTGGGAGCATTTTGAGGCTGGCATCCGTATTTTGACATGTCTTGTATTTTGAGATAGAAACAAATGTTATAAATGATATGTTTTTAGTTATTAATGAAAGTTCTAAATTCCGCTGTGAAATATACGTATGTTTTATTAATGTTTTAAGTGTAATGAATGACCAACTGTGAGGTGCCCGGGAACGGGGCCTTACAAGTTGGTATCAGAGCAAAAGTTTAAGTGAATTGGGTAAATATTTTCAAAACCTATTCTTAAACTGAGAATGGGACTAAAAGGAAAAGGGATGCCAGTCCTAGTAGCTACTTGCCTGCAGGTAAAGGTTTTATGTAAACGTTTTGTGTAAGTTATTGTTAATCGGTTTATGTGCGCATGTTATGTGGCTTGTGTGCTATGTGTAGATTTAGATACTGATGTAGTCGGGATAGGAAATGCTTGGGGTATGAAGAGTAAAGTAAGTGGCTAATCACAACTGGCCACTGTGATTAAGGACTTCCTATACTTGACATAATCTGAGTTATTACCCTAAATGACCATGTTAGTGTTTGAATCTTATAGTGTGATAGAAGATGGTTGGTGGTAGATCTTCGAAAGCTTCACGAGGTGGAGGCGGTGGTGGACATGGTGCTGAACCACGAGTCACAAGAGGAAGGTCTAGGGCTGAAAGAGCAGCCCATGAGGAACCCGAGACCCCTCATTAGGAGGGCGGTGATGAGAATGCTAATCAGAGAGCCTCGATGAGAGAGGCGGTCAGGGAGGAAGTGCATCAGGTTATGCAGACGATCCTACCGTCTGTGGTGCCAAAGTTATGAAGGTTGTTAGAGACGAGGAGAGACAGGAAGGGGGTAGACCTTCGGCCGAAAGGAGACGACCCGAGACTGAAACGGTTTTCTTCAATGACGAAGAGGACGAAGAGGAAGAGCCTGCGTCGAAGGCGGCACGAGACTGTAATTATGGGGCATTTCAACGATGCAAGCCCCCAACTTTCGATGGAAACGGCACTGTTGCTGCTGCTCACCGATGGGTGAGAGAGATGGAAGTGGTATTGAATATCAGCGAGTGCCGGAGGATCAGAAAGTAAAGTTGCTGCCCATTCTGTTGTGGACTCAGCTCTGTACTGGTGGGACATATAGTCCAAGCCGAGGGTAGCAGAGTCATTAGAAGGATGAGATGGCCGGAGTTGAAGAAGCTGGTGATTGAGGAATTTTGTCCTCATCGTGAGATGGATAAAGTTGAAAGAGAGTTCTTGCAGCTGGAGGTGGGAACCCTGACACATCAACAGTACACCACGAAGTTCAACGAGATGGCACGTTTGGTGCCGGATCAGGTGACACCTCTTTCGCGAAAGATCAAGAGGTATATTCAGGGCTTGCCGACGGACATCCGTAGGCACATGATCGCCGCCCGACCAAGAACGTTTAGGTTGGCAGTTGACCTGGCGGGAAGATTGTACGACGAGCGGGGGGCGATGGTGATGACAGACGAAGGGGAGGAACGAGCTTATGTTAAGAAGGGGAAAGGAAGGCGAGACAATGATGGTGGACTTGGGTATGGAGGTACGGCGTTGAGAGACGATGATCGGAAGAGAATGGAAAGGAGAAGAGAGATTTGCAACAAGTGTGGCAGAGGCCATGATGGAGAGTGCAAGTGGGGACTGAATGTTTGTTTTTAGTGTGGAAAGGAGGGCCACATAGCGAGGGACTGTCAAATGGCTAAATGCTACGACTGTGGCAAGAAAGGACACATGAGCAGAGACTGCAAGAAGTCGAGGGTGGGAAGTTCCGGTACGAGGAAGGAGAACAGAGGGTGAAGGCTAGAGCCTTCGCTATGACCGGGAGGAGGCTAGGTCAGACTCCGAGGTAACGTCAGGTACGTTCTTGCAAGTTTAGATTTATGCATCTACTCTTTAATTGTGACGCTAGTAGTAGTTTTGTTGCCGCTATTTTCTGTGATGTTTCACGTTAGGGGTAGGAAGATCGATGAGCCTTCGATGTAAAAATTGCTATTAGTAAGTCTACCAGATTACCTAATGCCCTAGAGGATTGCACGACAGAATTGAGAGAGAGCGCTTGTTCCTGCTAGGCTATTCAAGACAGACATAGGTAGGTAGACGTGCAACTTCGGGTGAGTTGATCAGTAGTCTATGACTCAAACCCCAAGTGTTGCAAGAAGATGGATTGATCAACCGTGCACAACTAGAGTTCGGTGACGACCTACGACAATGAAGTATGAGGAAGGCTTCGACCAGAGAGCAGATTGCTTGATTTGAAATCAAGTAAAGCTAATATTAACGTGTAGAGGGTCATTCCTAGTTATTGCTCAAGTAGGAGAAGTGACACATCGAATGGAGCCACCCCATGAGTTAAGTGGAATTCATCTGATGTTCTATGCATCTCGTCTAAGAAAGAGCTCAACCGATGAGGATATGATCATGATACTAGAGAATACTGAGATGGATAGAGTATCCAACCACGAGGAGCAACTGGTGATCATTACTAATAAGAAGAAGAGAATAGACCAAGGAGGATGATGGTTTCACTTGTGCGAGTGCAGTGAAGCCTAAAGGGATCTGAGTTTAAATGCAAGATCAAATAAAAGGTGAGACAGTGTTACCCGTAACTGTTCGAGAAGTGACAGGTTTCGGGGACGAAACCTTTTTAAGGGGGGTAGACTTGTAACACCCCACATTTTCTGTTTAAACAAAAGGAAAAGAAAAGTAAATAGAAAGAATAGAAACTTTGCACAAGTGGAAGGGGAAAAAGTGTACAAATTACAAATCTTAATATTTTAATATATTAAAGAGCATGGTCACCCATATCAAGCAGAAAGCTGCTTTGATCTCGGAGGAAGAAGAAGAGAGAGAGAGCCCGGTTCTAGAGAGAGAAAAGGAAGAAGAAGCGAAAAAGGTAGTCTTCTCTTGTTTGAGCACGGTTTCAGTTAAGTATTGAGTTCTTGACCGAAATTCTGGTTGTTTAGAGTTTGTTTTCGGGATTCAAGAGCTGAATCGAAGTGGGTCTCGAACTGGAAGAGTGCTGCTCAAGAGGTTGCTTAAGGTGAGTTTCTAGAACCCCTCTTTTACTGATTTTAACTGATTTGGGGCTATTATACATACTAAGTAAACATTTTGAAAGAAACCGTGAGTTTACAGCTTTATGTTCGAAATGATGTATGTATGTATTGTAGGGATCGAGATCTAGTTTGATCAATTAGATTAGGATTTGCAGCGAAATAGCACACAAATTAGACGAAATTCTAGCAAGAATAATATGAATATTCAATCAAACAGTAACAGTTATAGAGAGAGAGAGTTTTCTGCAAAAGAATGTTTTCATTTATGCATAAGCTTCCCATAGAGGGAAATTAGGTCAACATTCCTTTTATAAGGAATGTGACATCAGCTGACGTCACATGATAGTGACATCTAACTGATTTATACAAACAACTGAAATTAAACTAAACTACTGAAGATGTCCACAACAACTGAGGACACCTTCATTAGAAGCTAAGTATAACTAACATTATAACTACTGAAGTTATAACATCTGAAGTATAAGAACTTCAGATGTTTTACATAATATAAAACTACTGATTACAAACTACTGAAATATGAACCATCACAACTACCGAAGAGAACTACTTGAGCTGTTGTGACAACTTCTGAGAACTTGATCTTCAGACTTTATCTTCTGCAGTTGTCTTCAGACTTTGTCTTCAGCAGTTGTCTTCACACTTTATCTTCAGACTTTGTCTTCAGCAGTTGTCTTCAAACTTTGTCTTCAGCAGTTGTAGATCACTTCAGTTGTTTTGATGTCTGTGGGACTTAAAGGTTTTTCTGATCTGGCTCATTGGTTCTTTTGGTCCAACATGTATGTATGTATGTATGTTATAGTAATGAGTATGGGTTAGTGATGATGTTTAGCATGCTTAGATGGCCTTAGTATATTAGATCTGTGTTTGGGTATGATTAGAATGATAATCGGGTGATGTTGATAACATGGAAAATATTTCAGAATGTTTTGATGAACATGAACAGTGGTTCATGCGCCCAAACAGTGGCCCATGCGTCCAGCATGAGTGGCCAGACGTCTAAGTGTTGGCCATGCGCTCAAGAGTGGGTCATGCGCCTAAACAGTGGCCCATGCGCCCAACATGTTGGCCATGCGTCTAAGTGTTAGCCATGCGCCCAGAGGGGTCCATGCGCCTAAATAGTGGCCCATGCGTCTAAGTGTTGGCCATGCGCCTAAATAGTGCCCGTGCGCCCAAGTGATTGAAACGGCTAAGTGTTGGTGCGCCTAAACAGGTGCCATGCGCCTACATAGTGGCCATGCGCCTGAATAGGGCAGAAGCGCCCAAATAGTGCCCATGCGCCCAGACTGTTTTACACTTAGATTTTTTATGCCCATGCGCCTGAAAGGTCCCATGCGCCCAATTTGGATTTAAGGTTTTCCAAGTGGTTTTTTAAGGGGTATAATGGGGAGATAGGCTAGTTATGATGTGATGGCTTGTGTTTGATGTGTGTTATGCATGTATGATGTTGCCTGTATGGTGATGATGTATGTTTATGTTCCTTATTATGTATGTATGTCTTCCCTTGGCTTTGCGTTGAATGTTAATAAATGTAATGAAAGTATTATGTAACTTAAAGTGGAAGATAATGAAAAGAGGAACGTAATGAATGAATGAATGCATGCATGAATAAATGAATGAATAAAAGAGAAAGTATAGAAAGGCTTGCAAGCATATGTATGAGGTGAGCGACTCTGTGTCGCAACAAACTCGAAAGAGGTCCTTGTCGTATATCCCGGTACTGTGTCAGTCTTCGGACATGATTCGGGGGTTTGTTTGTCAGATCCCGGCACAGTATCAGTCTTCGGACATGAGTCGGGGATATTGCATGAGACAGGATACAGATTGCATACTCCGGTACTGTGTCAGTCTTCGGACATGAGTCGGGGGTTTGTGAGCAGGCCCCGGCACAGTATCAGTCTTCGGACATGAGTCGGGAGTATTGCATATGACGAAAGTGACGAATGATGAGATCCGTGTCGCGTATCCCGGTAATGTGTCAGTCTTCGGACATAAGTCGGGGGTTTGTTTTTCAGACCCCGACACAGTATCAGTGTTCGGACATGAGTCGGGGATATTGCATGAGACGAGATAATGAGGTGAGCGACTTTGTGTTGCAACAGACTCGGATGGAGTTCAATCCCTGTGATTGACTCGTATGGGATCTTTGTCACGTATCCCGGTGATGTGTCAGTCTTCGGACATGAGTCGGGGGTTTGTAAGCAGGCCCCGGCACAGCATCAGCTTTCGAGCATGAGTCGGGGATATTGCATAAGACAAGATTCGAGTAATAAAGAGTAATGAACGAAAGGTAATGTATGAAAGAATGAAGTATGAATGAACGTAAATGAATTATCGTAATAAAGTACTGAAGAGGATCCTTGTCATTCGACCTCAGTAATCGTGGCTGAGTGCCATGAAGAGGGTAAAGTCTGACCATATCTAGAAAGAGAAGTGAACGATAATGTAATACGTTGAATGAACAAAGCTAATGAACGTAATGACGAAGATAATAATGATATTATCTGTATGTACGTATGATGCATGATCACGAACGGTTATAAAGTATAGCATGTTTTGAAATAAGTAAAGAACGGTTTTAACAGAGAAAAGTATGTTTTATTATAGAACTAGAACTCACTCAGCATTGCTGACTTTTGTATGCATGATAGTTGGCAGGTATATGTTGATGCTGAGGAGTTGCAGGCATGGATGCATAAGCTACTAGGAGCATTTTGAGGCTGGCATCCGTATTTTGACATGTCTTGTGTTTTGAGATAGAAACAAATTTTGTAAATGATATGTTTTTAGTTATTAATGAAAGTTTTAAATTCCGCTACAAAATATACATACGTTTTATTAATGTTTTAAGTGCAATGAATGACCAACTGTGAACGGGGCCTTACAATAACCTATAGTATGTTTGGTTATCATATCATTCAAAGAATTAAAATACCTTTTTGTGGAACTAACTTTTAAGTTATTGCAATAGGGATCGAGAGACTAACAAATGGTACTAACTTTAAAACTAAGATAATTAAAATACCTGGATTGATAGTGCAAGATGAGTGTTTGTGTAGATACATATGTATCTAGTTTCTGAACTTAATGTAATATGTCTTTATTGTCTTACACATATATAATAGATTGGGTACTTAATGAAATACAAATGTTTGGTTTTGCTTATAATGTTTATTATTTTATTAATTAGTAGTTTAACGCTTATTGAATTGACTATATAGGTTTGTGGTTGTTTGAACTAATATTAGTAATGTAGTGATTAATAAATATATTCAAACTTAGTAATATGAAGTTCTCATGCAAATGGCCCATGCTAATGGACCATACGCATGAACAACTTCATGCGAATGACTCAGTCGCACGACTGAACTAGGAGACTGGATCAGTCACACGAGTGTAACATGAGATTGACTCAATCGCACGACTGAACAATCAGTCGTGCGAATGGATCAACCGCATGGCTCAATCGCACGACTAAACCATGCAAATGGTTCAGTCGCCCGAATGAGAAACCCTAACCTATAAATACCACTTAATTTGTGAAAAACGTAAGAATTAAGAACACTTCGACTACATCCGTACCCTAGCCATCCAGAGACCTGTAAGAACCTGTTCCAAGTTCATAGATCGCACTAGATCGATTCTAGATCGTTCTTAACGTTTAGATTCAATTCATAATTTTTTCTACGTGCGTTCTCACAGATTGGATCGCCAATCAAATAGGATTCCGCACTATTTGATTCGGTATACACGTTTATCAGTTACTATTTCGTTCAATACACAATCCTAACAAGTGGTATCTAGTTTCTGAACTTAATATAATATGTCTTTATTGTCTTACACATATGTAATAGATTGGGTACTTAATGAAATAGAAATGTTTGGTTGTGCTTATAATGTTTATTATTTCATTAATTAATAGTTTAACGCTTATTGAATTGACTGTATAGGTTTGTGGTTATTTGAACTAATATTAGTAATGTAATGATTAATAAATATATTCAAACTTAGTAATATAATGTTCTCATGCGAATGACCCATGCTAATGGACCATACGCATGAACAACTTCATGCGAATGACTCAGTCGCACGATTGAACCAGGAGACTAGATCAGTCGCACGAGTGTAACATGAGATTGACTCAATCGCACGACTGAAGATCAACCGCATGGCTCAATCGCACGACTGAACTATCAAAATGGTTCTGTCGCCCGAATGAGAAACCCTAACCTATAAATACCACTTAATTCGTGGAAAAACGTAAGAATTAAGAACACTTCGACTACATCAGTACCCTAGCCGTCCAGAGACCTCTAAGAACCTGTTCCAAGTTCATAGATCGCACTAGATCGATTCCAGATCATTTTTAACGTTTAGATTCAATTCATAATTGTCTCTACGTGCGTTCTCACTGATTGGATCCCAATCAAATAGGATTCCGCACTATTTGATTCGGTATACATGTTTATCAGTTAGTATTTCGTTCAATACATGATCCTAACAGTTTGGGAGCAGATTTGTACACTTACATGATTGTAATATTTCTATAATTAAGATAATGAGGTTGCTTATCATCTTCTCGGGTTTGGATGCTCAGGAAGAGTGGTCACATTACGTTACAAATTTTATTTTTGTTTAGGTCGGGTTACATTAGACAATGAACTTAGAATATTATATATTTGCAAGTGAAGCTAAAACAATTAAATATTATTTGTTAGTATTTAATTAAATGAATTTTGATTTGTTGTTATTCAATTATTATTGATTTGTAATTTTATAAAAAAGCAGGTAAACTTATAATTAAAAATATATATTTTATAAAACAACTAAATTTATGACGCTCATTGCGTATCATTGGTAATACGTCATAAAATTCACAAAGATGACACACACACACACTCAGGGGCGAAGCTATTAAGGGGCCAGGGGGGCCGCCCCCCCCCCCCTATTTTTTCGTCTGTAGTGTTAAATTTTAACCCGATAGTGTAAAATTTTGGCCTAGTAGTGTAAATTTTTATATAAATATCGAGTTCGCCCCCCTGAAAAAAAATCATTTCGCCCCCGCCCCCTTACAAAGTTGGTTAAGCTCCGCCACTGCACACACTTGTCATCTTTTCATTTACGACTACCTCTTCTTTGACGTGCAATGCGCGTAATCTATTCCCCTTCATAAAATGTGTGTCATCGTTCGTGCGTCATAAAGAGATGACGCGCGGATGCATGTCATCTTTCATTTTGATTACCCCTTCCTTGACGCGCATTTGCACGTCATTTGGCTCAAAAAATGGCACACATTGTGCGTCATCTATTACGGTTTTTCTAGTAGTGCAAGAAACAAAGGATAAACTAGATAGAATATTTATCATTTTAGACCTTGGCAACCTTAAATATTTTCGTAGGATTGAAGTACCCCAAGAGGGGTTAGTTTTGCTTCATAGAAAATACACCCAATATATTTTAGAAGATTATGGTTTACTAGGTTGTAAAGCAAGTCTTTTACTATTACACACAATCTCAATCTATACAAGGTTGAGAATGAACCAAAGATAAATGCTGGGTAGCATTGTCAGATAGTTGGGAAATTGTTGTATTTTCATGTCATACTCAAGACATTCTTGTTCAATATGGGACCAAAACTTACACGTGGTATTGTTTTGTCTACGCCATTCACGAGTATGCAAACTTATCCAATCCCACGAATGCGTGTGAATTCATTTTAACCATCGTGTACATCCACACCATAGTTCCTTTTAAAATAGATAAACAATTTCTTGTTGCTCGTCATATGGTTTTGTTAATTAGATTAACCAACCATATGTCATTGCAATTTCTCTGATTAGTCTGCTTCACAAGATAATCTACCATTTTGTTGGTTTCAAGAAAGTGACTGTACTTACTTGCACACATAATGGTCAAATGTTAGAATTGGTGACACAAGAAACATTATTTATGTTGAGAAATTGATTCAAATAAATCGGATGATCTAAGAGTCATGAAAAACACTTTCAGATTGAAACTATTTGTGATTCAAGCCAAACTTTCAATCAGAAAAAACTCAGAAATTAAAAACGATATATAAATTGATTTGAGAGTTTCTTGAACCACAAATTTAGAAGAAAAAGTGTCGATAATGTTTCAAATTCGCATTTTACAAGAATAGGGTTAACTAGCAAAGACGGTTTTCATGTTTAAAAAACACTCTATTTTTTCTCTAAGTTTCACATGTGAAACTTCAAAAAAATTATTTTTTTAAAGCGTTTTTAATAAAGCAATTTTTATCAGTTTTGAGAGTTATAGCTCGACCCCAGCCAGTGACTCTACCCTTTAGATCTTGACAGAGGCTACTGCCTCTTGAACCCCGCTCCTAGGAGCGTTGTCCCCGAACCCCTGCCCCTTTGAAACCCCCATTGATGATTAGGAGCTTTGCCCGTAAGAAGATACTAATATCTAGGGGTGTTCAAAAAATCCGATATTCGAAACTATCTGAAATCCAATCCGTATCCAAATCCGAAAAATCGATCCGAACCCTATTCGGATATTCGGATCGGATCTCATCCGAATCCGAATTCCTTATTCGGATTTCGGATATTACAAATTTTTTATTCGGATTATTCGGATATCCGAATAATCCGAATAAGATTTCAAGTATATTTCTAGCCCAAAACTCATTACTCAACTATCTATTATGTTTTCAACTCAATACACATGAATATTTACACATCTTAGTCATAATTTTAAATAATTATGCAATGATCGAGCGTTGTTTTAAATTAGAGATTCTAATCTTCGTGTTTCATATAATACTTATTATATTTTAATTTGAATTTGTGTACGATTTATTTTTTTAGCTTTATATTTTTATTGTGATTTCCAACTTATAAAATATTAAAAATTAAAAAATAGCAAAAAAACAAAAAACAAAAAATTTAAAAAAAATCTTATTTGGTTTATTCGGATTATTCGGATATTATCTAAATCCGATCCGAATTGAATTCAGATAGATTCGGATCAGATAGAAAATTCCTTATTCGGATCGGATCGGATCGGATTTCGGATAGGGTCCTGAAATTTTCAAATCCGAATAATCCGTTATACGATCCGATGAACACCCCTACTAATATCGAAGATCACAATAAACTCAAAAAAGTATGCACTCCACACCTCCTGACTTGTTTAATAAATATCGTAATCACATTGATCGACTGGTCAATTTAGTTACACTAAAATACATAACAATTATCTTTTTTTAGAGCATGATTCTTGCTTCCTTCCTTCCAATGCCCAAACATACCACGAGTACCCCTCCGTTTGAACTCCTTAGCACTGCAAATCGTGTTGCTTGCAGCCTTTACTTTCTATTTCATGAGCTTCCTTCATTCAAAAACGGTTATTCCTAGTTATGGTACTATCATCAATGTATAAGCATGCAAGATTAACTGATACGCCCTGTTCGTGACTGGAACTCGAAACACTACCCTCCCCATTGATGACTCGCTTCAAGTCGGGACTTCTTTGATCTTTGCTGCTATTAACAATGTCCATGAAATCTTTCATCCCTTCTATCGAGCCTTCATGATCTTATTTTCTTCATCCTGATACCACTTAGTGTGGTTCTTCCCGGATCAAAACGTGAAACGAATCTATGATTATGTCATGTGTGATTTCAACAGACTTTTCAATAGTTTTGATGTTGCATGATGAACAAGACAATACCGATCATTGTTTAGAAACTGTTGTCCAAGAATCCATATATGATATATACATCATGGAACTTAAGACAGTTGCACCGATTAGTTATTGTAGTTAAGGAAACTGCTAAATGGTGTTAGCAGTTGCTGTTTAAATAACTCGTTAAATGGCAACGCCTTGGGCTACAAGCCCATGTACAATACATAAAAGCTTCTAATATTCGTCCCAATCGGTGGCCTATAGCACTACCAAATACTAGTTAAAATCAACAACATAATCATGAAATAGAAATACAAAATGGAAGGTTCAAACTATCAACTATTTTGTTAACGAGTCATGATCGATCTGAAAGAGAAAAGAAAGCAACTAATTAATGAACACAAAAATGGAAGCTTTATAACAATGTTATTAGGCTCGGATCCGACCGGCCGGTCCGATCCACCCAAATCGTTTTCTTCTTAAAAAACCAACCGGTTCGACAGCTGGACCGGGAACCGAGTCGGAATGATTTTCAATTTTTATTCTTTTATCTTCTTTTCAGATTTTAATGGGTTTGACGGGTAGGTTTGATGATTACTTAATTCGGTGTTGGACGTATACCTACAATAAGTTTTATATATAATTATGAAATATACATAATATACTTATTTCAAATTATATATATAACTATATATATGATATTCATATGTATATATTTATAATATAATCTAGTTTTTAAATACGGTCTAAGTGTTTCGACCAGTCGACTACTAAAGTGACTTGTTTGCTGTGAAATACGGTTTTGAGAACATTACATAATAATACTCAGTTATGTAGAAATTAAACTGCATTCAATGTTTATTTATAGCAAACAAAGGCAATCCAATTGATATCTATATCTTTTGAAGTCTTTAAAGCAAATCCTCATACAAAGCCGCCCCCCTTTAATATGATAAAGAGGGCCCGTTCTTTTTGATTTTTCGCACCAATCCTTATTTACTACTACTTCTGGCGGCCCGAGTAAGAAGTTGCAGAACTGCTCAGTCGTGCGTTTGCGCAAAACAATGAAAAGATGATGCAATTCTTCCAACAATTTAGTCACGAAATTGATACATGTAACTCGTCCTTATAGCTTATGGGACACTTCACTCGCTCAACACTTGTTCAAAACCCTTCTCAAAGGAACCGTACGTGAGACTCTCGCGTCATACGGCTCCATCCCGGAATCAGGAGTTTTGCTTTCCATTAGAAACAAGTTATTAACTTTTTGTCTTTTATAAAAAAGCTAATAAGTAAATAAGTTCTTTGTCTTGAGCAAAAGATCTTTTTGTTTTAGATTTTTGGTATAAGTTAAAAAGTTGTTTCATAAAAGTAGAAAAAACCTGACGTTATTTCTCTTTTTAACTTTTAGAGCAGTTGAAGCACCTGAATTACTAGTCACAACTCAATATACTTCATTTAACTTACACTTCATTCTCTTTATTTAAAAGGCAAACAAAATATAAAATAAAACTAACAACGAGCTAAAAAAATTATAAAGAAACAAATTAATACTAACACAACAACAAACTTGGTAGATTTTCTGAAGATCCACAATCTCAATCACAATCACAACAACAATAACAATAGCAAACATAATAACAACCTCATATCAAAACAGTTGGTACATCTTCTAGAACTCCTGTAATGCTCCAAGAAGTTCAACTCATCAAAAAGAAATGACATCAAATGAAGAGTTTGATGCTTTGTCTGATAATAGATCGGGAGATGAGACTACAAGTGACAAGATAGGCAATATTGCTTATGTGTTGCAAGAAAGCCCTATAAAGACTGCCATATCTATAAAACGTACTTAAAAGAAGCCAGTGAAGGTTTGTTTCTTAAGACTCTCTTAACACTAAAAATAGAAAGAAAATGATTGCTAGAAAGAAGGTAAGTTCTGATAGCTGTGGACGTGGTAGACGAAGAGAGAGATGTGTTAATTTTAGAAAACCTCAAACTCTGATGACTACTGTCTTATCGAGTAGATAAAGTTCAGTTTCAGAAGCTAAAGAAATAGTCAGTCAAGGTACGCAATAAGAGAGTCTAATTATTATTACTGAATCCATAATAGTAACTTAGATTCCTTTATATCAAATGTTCATATCCAATCTCCACCTCCAAGAATCCAAGATGACAACATTACATTTGATGTGAGCATCTCATTGACACTCCTCCAGAGCAAAGACGACAGTAGGTACTTCATCAGATTTATCATGTATCACTCCTGCTACATTGGAACAAATAGTTAGTCTGTTGGAGAGAGAGGTGATGGAAAACACTAAATAGATTAAGATGCTTCAGCTAGATTCTTTTCAAAAGATACAAGGATAAAGACTACAGAGAATCAGATGCAATTTGATATGATTATGTTCAGATGGTTGATAATTAGTTTAAAGTCTTTACAGCTCAGTCTTCATTTCAAACAAGTGAAACAGAACTAGTCAAAACATCAAACACTAGAGAACCAAGTGGATAACAATATGTTGATCCAGAACCTCTTTTAGAAGCTCATGCTAATAGAGACAACCATAGTAGATCTAGAGCGAACTATTACAGAGACTTCTGTAGTTATTGAGGATTACTCCATGACACAATCCTCTGTTGATGTGATTGTGACTCTAGAGCATGTCATTCTAAGCTCACAGGCTTATGATAAGGATGATGGACTTAATAAAGTTGATTATGGTAATGATGATAATGATGATGATAATTGTGAGATATTAAAAGCCAAAACAAGTGAAACTTCCGAAGTTAAGTTTCTTCCGAAGCTTATCATAGTTCTTCCGAAGCTAAGTTGATATCTTCCGAAGGTTATGTTTGCTTTGGAAGGGATTTGAAGTGTACTTTGGAGTTCTTCCGAAGTATGTGTATCTTTCGAAGGAAATCTTCCAAAGGGTTATTTCTGTTTGGAAGATTATGTGTAGGGTGTTTAGTGTAAATTCTCAATATTTGTGAGTATTAGTTATAATTAGTTAAACACTATAAATAAGGGTAAGATGTAATCGGTGAGGGATCCGAAAATCATTCCAATCATAATAATCATTTGAAAGTTCTTGTTCACAGTTTTATCTTGTTTGTATCATCATCTTTGTATTGTTGATATTTTGCGTTGGTATTCACGATTATAGCAATTGGTGTCAGAGCTTGGTTTGTGGCTCAATTGAGAATCTAGATTCAATCAAAGATCGATCGCCGGCAACAATGGTGTCTACAAGTTCAAAGTTGAGAAATTCGACGGGAAGAACGATTCGGATTATGGCGGTGAAGATGAAGGCATTACTCGTTCACCAACGAGTGGTGGATGGCTTGGCCGGAGAATCCAAGTTGTCGAACACATATCAAACAAGGAGAAGAAGGAGATGCTAGAACATGCACACAGTTCGATCATCTTGAACTTGGGGGATCGAGTACTCAGAGAAGTATCTAAGGAGACCTCTGCTGCAGGGTCTGGGCAAAATTGGAAAGTTTGTACATAACGAAGTCTCTTGCGAACAGATGTTTCTCAAGAAACGGTTGTACACATTCCAAATGGCTCCTGGGAAGTCATTGAAGATCATACTGATGAATTCAACAAGTTGGTGTTGGATCTTGAGAACATCGAAGTTGAATTAGATGATGAAGACCAAGCAATCATATTCTTCACATCTTTGTCATCGTCTTATGAGCATTTTATGGATACTTTGATGTATGGTAGGGACACTCTTACCATGGAAGAAGTATTGGCAACTCTAATTCAAAGGAATGAAGAAGAGAACTGATTATAAAAAAGATGATGGAGAGGGCTTGGTAGTCAGGGGGAGATCTGAACAAAGAAACTTCAAGCAGAAGTGTCTCAAAGTCCCGGTCACAGTATAAGAGGAGGTGTTTGTGTGTGGATCAGAAAAACAATTCAAGAATAATTGTCCTGACTTGAAAAGAAAGAAGGGTGAATCAAGTGGATCAAAGACTCATTCTGGACACAATGCATATGATGATTCTTCTGATGGATATGAAAGTGCAGATGTGTTGGCTGTCACAAGCAGTGGCAAGGAGGATGAGTGGATTATGGATTCAGGGTGCTCATTACATATGACACCGGTGAAGGAGTTCTTTAAAGAACTGAAGATTGAAGATCTTGGATCAGTTAAACTAGGGGATTACAGACCTTGCAAGATTGTGGGTCATGGTACAATGACTCTGAAAATGAAGAATGGTATGGAAGTGGATTTTCATGATGTAAGGTATATTCCTTGTCTTAAAAGGAGCTTGTGTCTTTACAGCTGTTGGAGAGTTTTGGCTACCATGTTAGTCTTAGAGATGGCAAGGCTAAGGTGATAAAGGGGTCAATGGTAATATTGTCTGGAAGTAGAAGGGAGAATAATATCTACTTGCTAGATCATGCTGGCGTAGTAGAATCTCAGGTGGCATCTACCTTAAGTGATAGCAGTTCTAAGGCTATGTTATGGCATAAGAGGCTTGGTCATATCAGTCATTAGGACTGGTGGAGTGCATAAGCAACAGTTATGACTGAGTTGAATAGTTGTGATTTTGGTTTTGTGAAACTTGTATTCTTGGTAAACACAAGAGATTAAGTTTACAAAGGCTAGGCATATCACAAGTGGGGTATTAGACTACATTCATTCTGATCTATGGGGTCCTGCTAAGGTTGATTCCTTGGGTAGTGCTAGATACTTTGTTAGGTCTAGGATCAGTAGATCTAGTCATTATGTATAGGCTTAGTACTTGAATTAATATCTGTAATGAATGTTTGTAATTTATTATTGTGTATGTATTAAATGTGAAGTTACACTTCATAAGGGATGTGGTGAATGTTGGGAAGGTGAAAGTGGAAAGTGTGTCTACTTTGGAGAATCCAGCAGATGTGTTTACAAAGTCTCTACCTGGTTGAAGTTGAAGTTTTTCTTAGATGCATTAGGAGTTGGTTAAAATCTTGTTTTGGATTTTAAGGTGGAGATTGTGAGATATTAAAAAGAGAACAAGTGAAACTTCCAAAGTAAGTTTCTTCCGAGCTTAACATAGTTCATTCGAAGCTAAGTTGATATCTTCCGAAGGTTATGTTTGCTTCGGAAAGGATTTGAATTGTACTTTGGAGTTCTTCCGAAGTATGTGTCTCTTCCGAAGAAATCTTCCAAAAGGTTATTTCCGTTTGGAAGATATAGTGTAGGGTGTTAGTGTAAGTTTTCAATATTTGTCGAGTGTTAGTTATAGTTAGTTAAACACTATAAATAAGGGTAAGATTTAATCGGTAAGGGATCCAAAAATCATTCCAATCATAATAATCATTTGAAAGTTCTTGTTCACAGCTTTATTCTTGTTTGTATCATCATCTTTGTATTGTTGATATTTCGTGTTTGTATTCTTGATTGGTTTTACAACAATAATGATGGTAAAGATGAGTTAAAAGGAAAGAAGAAGGATGATGATGATGATGATGATGGTAGTGATGATGATCAAGGTGGTATTTTAGGTTCAATTGTTGGTCCTACTAGAGAGTCAGGATCTGAAAATGTCTCCAAACCAATTCCTAATGATCAAGAGGATTATCAACCTCTTGACCTTGCAACAGAAACGTTGTATGAAAAGGAATTTTATACTTTTCAACAAAATATCTTAATCGAAGAGTTTGATAAATACTTGAGGCCATTTGATGATCTTGATGAGCAAGTAAATTATACGGATATATTTAGAAATAGCTTGAAGAATCTATTCTTTGATATTTTACTTGAAGAAGGAGAAATACCTACTGAGTCTAGAGTTGAGCATAGGGATAATCCAGCTGAGTTTTTATCTGACAGGGAAGTGAGCTGTGAGACAAATTGGAAATCTTACCATATCAGCTCCTTCATAACCAGCTCAGATTCATATGTTAAGACATTTTAAACCATTCACTAGGTATAGATATAATGAACCGGTTATAAGTTAGGCTTATGATGTTAAGAAGAAGATGCATGTCATTAAAAGAAGAGCTAGATCCATTGAGTATTACTAGATAAGCATAATTTCCACACACTTGAGCTTCTAATCTATATGCAATGAGAAAAGTGCATTTTATACGTCCAAGCAATTATGACAAAGCTAATTAGATTGGAAACATGATTTGGAGACAAAGTAAATCCAACTTCAAGAACTTTAAGATGACTAGATCTAAAGTTATTGAATATAATACATGAAAAGATTCAATCATGAACACTCCATAAAGATCAGAGTGTTTAGGCATCCCAAGTATGCAAGGAAGATTTTGATCCATGCTTCTGTGCCCGTAAATAGTTTATCAAAGTTAATGAGATGGCTGTGTGAAAAGAATACAAGGTAGAAGAGGTGATTTGATGAAACTTTAGGTGTGTCTGATTGAAGCCGATGAATAGGTTCACTTTATTGTAACTTAATTTGGTTGGTTGATAATGAAGGCATAGGACAACAATATGTATGGGTATGGTGGCAATTATATGGTTACAGACGTGGATTTTTGAAGATTTAATTCACCAAGTTTAGGGGAAGATTGTAGGGATTGAACCAAGAGGCTCGGGAAATCAAATCAAGCTTTTGAAAAATCAAAATCCCACGAGAAAACTAGTTGTCGCGTTAGAAAAAGATCTCACGCGAGAACCTTATATGTGTATAAATAGGTTTTTGTTGTCTATTTTGTAGTAGACTTGATATTTTCATCACTTTATAAACTGATCTTTCTCTGAATATCACTGAAGTTATTTACATTGTGTGTGTTCATCTCGGTCTTTTAATCTTCAAGTTCATTCTTCAAGCCGTGCTTGATCCATTCTTCGTTTAAAGCACGAGATCGATCTTATTTTAATCATTCCGGGATTTACACCAATCTTGAATGATCCAACGCACCAAAAATCAATGAATGATGGTTGATGATGATTATTGAATTGTTATGTTTATCAAGTTAGATGACCACCACATCACGTCAAAACCAATAAACCGCAAGCTAAACTATTCATTACGGGTTCAAAAATCCCAAACCGATAGCCAAAATCAGTTTATAAAAAAAATGATCACAAACCAAAGCGATGGTTGGTTTAATTTTTTTTGGACTGGTGCTAATAAACATAATTGCAAGCTAAACAATTCATTATTCATTATGATTTCAAAAAATCCTAAACGAACCGCCAAAATTATGTTTAAAAAGCGAACGCAAAACCAAAGTAATGGCTGGTTTAGAGGCCTCTAAAGTTTAAAATCATCAAACAACTCGAAAATAAATGTAGATCCACCCAGTGAAAAAAGTTATGATTTACTCAACTTTCGATAGAATATTATTATTTAATTAAAATATTGATCAAATCTACAACGTATTGTTCACTTTTGTTTAAAAGTCCATAGCATAATCACATATTGTTGTGTACGAGACTTAGAGCATCACTAATAACAAATATGAAAAACATGTATTAAGTCATCATCTCTCCTTCAAATCATCTCTTTTCACAATTTACAAAAATTTATCATTTATCTTCTCTGTCCTTTCTCTTATATTCCTCTCACTCTTCTCTTTTCTTTCTTTTATATTTCAGAGCATTTACAATGTATTTTTATTCATATAATTTATTAATGGTTATTATATTTTTTATTAACCCAAAATAACATTTTATATCTCTTTTACTCACAACCATTTAAAACCATTCTATATAATATATCAAACACACTTACATATTTTTAAAGACTCCACTGTAAATGCTCTCACATATTAAAAAAAACTAGTAGCTAGACCCGCGCGTTGCCGCGGGGTTTTTCTTTCTACATCCATATTTATGACTAAACAATTTTCTTTGTGCTACATCTATTATGACAAAACAATCTTTTGTATATTGTTGTTTCTTTCTAAATAACTGTATATTTCATCATGTATGGACTCGTAAAAAATATATATAGTTAATCATATGGGGTTGGATATATAAAAAGTCATATGACATTGCTATTGAAACATTGTTTAAAAGATTTTACTTTTGAAATACGATATTGTATTGGATTTTTATTAATATAAACTAAAATATATTCAAATAATATTTTTTGTATTCATTGTTGTCAATAATTTTGAAATTAATAAAGTTTGAAAAATTATTTTCTTGTCTCATTAATATATGCATTGATTTAGCTATCATGATTTAACTATCAATGAATGATTATTATGCTTAGACTATTCAAACACCATCTTAAACGGTATTTTGGTATTATAGAAAAGTTTATAAATACATTCAATGTTAAATACATCCAGCAAGAGAGAATTAGAACGGTAGAACAGATTTTAGTCTAGCTATAAGTAAATAATGAATTGCAAATTTTAGTCTAGCTGAGTCCAACCCGATTCAACCCAGACAATTATATAAAAATTGCTTCAGTCTTTAATTTTTGAAGTACGTAAAAAAATTAGGCTAATTTTAAAAAATTGTAGTAATATTGACCCATGACGAGGGCGATGTATTAGTAGCACTTATAATTAAATGATCATGCGAAATTTAATGTTATTTTTTTGGTGAAAAGAGATAAACAAGTAATGATAAGAAGCATTTCTACAATAACTCATGCGAAGTACTTAAAGTATATTCATCTGGGTTACCCATCAAGCATGCGGAGTGCAACCCATCAAGAATGAACGAAACGCCCAAACACGAGTTCATTTGTTATTAAAACATGTACGCTTAACGATAAAAGTGTTACCTGAAGGGTTCTACGAATGAGATGAAACATTAAGGTTGGAAAGAAACCATAGAAGAAAATAAAGGCAACATGCAACATCACAATGTAACTTTGGTTCTAATGTTTTCCTCCTCGAGACACTTCTACAAACCAGTATATCGGTATTGTTTTAGTTTACATAATGTTCCCTTTTCAATTACCTTTATAAAAACATCAAGAATATAACACCATTTATTAGTGAATATACTAATTTGACTTTAATAATAGGTCCAAACAATTTTTTTATTTGTTTTGTTAATTCTGATTGTAAAAACAATGTAATTGTGATGCTATTATAAATAAAGTCAACTTAAGATACTGTAGGCATTAACTTTAATCTTTTGGCGACCCGACACTATCAACCCAATTGTGATAAAAAAAACAATCCAATTCAACCACTTCATAAGTAAACGGGTCGAGTTTATAATTCTTCATTATGCTTTAAGAAAACCAGTTCATAATTAAGTTGGGTAACATATTTTGGGAAGCTTATGTACAACAACTTTGTGTCCTTTTGAGTTAACCACATTTTAATATCCACATATATATAAGATATAGCATACAAAGGGCCCATATATAAGATGTAGCATACGGAAGGACCCATATAAACATCATAATTCTAATATGACACCTATGTGGACTGCCACATAGGCAAAAAGCATATGAGATGTCCACATTATGTAAAAAGAATTGTTCTCTTAAAGAATTAATCATTATGCTTAAGTTAAATTTCCAATCCTGTTAATGCAAGAGAATACTTAGGCAACTGGCTGCCTACATTAGAAACTGTCATCCTAGGTTATTTTGTTTTGAAAATTTCCCTTTGTTAAATAAAAGTAATTAGCTTGTTTAATGCATTTGGAATCCATTTGACTCATTTTATTTTCATTAAATCTTTTAGCTTAACCCAACTTACAAGAGAAAAAGCATAAATCAAGTCGAATGCATCTTGAACACGTATGATAAGTTTTCGTTTTGTTAAATCTTTTTTCATAACCCCATTTACCTATTACAAGAATAAATGTAACCCAAAAAACCGTTTATAGATAGATGTATTGAAATTGCCACATCTAAAAAAAGTGAATCTAATCACCAATATTATCAGGTGCAACCAATTTCCATCATCAATAGTATCACAACAAGAGCACAGTCTAGAAAAGTCACACCTCATGATTTCAAAATACTTGCTGGTAGATGGCTTTTACTTATAATCTTTGAAATCTTGAAATATACACTAATGATATAAATACAAATAATCAAATACAGCTTCTTAGGAACTCAATATTCAACTTTAACGTAGCATATAACTCAATAAGTTCTTTACCTAACTAACAGGGTAGTCGACCTATCTAAAATTAAGGGGGAGATCCTTAATAGTAATGACCCTTTCACTTTTCTACGAACTTAATACATGTACCACATGCTCATACGGGATAGAATGTAGCATATTTTTTAGGCATACTGCAAATGTATATGTTATTTATAGTATATCAAATAGGTTATATGTTGACATGTGTTATAAGTAAAAGTAGATGTTTTAATAGAAATATACATGGAAACTTATAGGCATTAGAAGCAAATAAAATGATATAGTAGCATAAAATTATTTGATTAAAACAGATGGGTTTATGAACAGCTGAATACGTTACACCGTATGTATCATAAAATACGTATGAAATAATGTTGCACTAACAATAACTAGAAAAATGACCTGAATTCTACCATGAAACTTGTGCTCTACACTAACAACTGCTCTGTAAAGCATCAATCGGTCAGTCTGTTAATGAGAGCCTCTACCTTCATTTAATTTTTCTACTATTACTTTTTTTCCTAATACCTAAAGTAAAAAACAACTAAAATTATAGGCAAGGCACTTATTTTTTAGGTTTAGTATCCATTATGTTAGTTGTGACCCCTCATCTGAACCTCCAAACTCGTTAAAAAAACTTGCATCAAATTTAACCACTCCATTGTTAGATTAGTTAGATCCATACATCTAACAAAAAATGGAACGAAATAAAGAACCCATGCTACCAGCAACTTTTAAAGAAACAATGTAGTATGCTGATTTTTCAATTAAAAAACAGTTTTGCTATTTGAAAAGCATGGAATTAAATAAACAACCCGAGCCACTTGCGTTTATAGCTTTTCTTACAAACTCCTTCATTGTGGACCAGCTTTCTAACTTCAAAGGAAAGTATCAAAATGGATGTATTCAAGCATGCATGGCAAAACAAATGGGTCAGGTCGGGCAGCTAATAGGTTGTTTTTTTAATAAAGTATCAAAATGGGTTCACCTGTTATAACTGTCTTATAGCATCTAATAGCGACAATGTTAGTCAATGGCAGCTGTGGTGGCGACAAGTAGGTGGCTGTACAGAGTGATGGTGGTGGTGTTGACCCATATCCATATGGACTCATTATAAAAGTAACAAATTTCTTAGGAGTGACCCATTTTGACTTTTGACCATTATAATATGTATTACCCAAATCAGTCATTTAAAAAGGAAAAAAATTACCCAAACTAAATTTTTGGAAAAAAAAGATCATGATTATGTAGGTGTATAATATGTATAAATATATACATATATACTGATACGCATACATACCTGCACTACAACTATGGTGGCTATCATTCATAAGTTCTCTAAGTTTTTTTAGCTTGTCCTCCTCA
Organism: Flaveria trinervia; assembly: GCA_025506515.1. Taxonomy (NCBI): domain Eukaryota; kingdom Viridiplantae; phylum Streptophyta; class Magnoliopsida; order Asterales; family Asteraceae; genus Flaveria; species Flaveria trinervia. The sequence continues at coordinate 60,536,740 of CM046453.1, forward strand.
CTGTAAAACAATCCCAAAGTTACCTTACAAGTTCTACGCTTAAAAGTAAATATAAAAAATAAGCTCAGCAAACATAGTTTTGATCACAATAAATAATGCCTAGTTCAACTAACACACATAGTTAAATTATAACCATTAAATTAAAAGAAAATGTAATTAATCAACATAGTAATTTACATTACATATATACTTGGTCCAACCCACCGGATTGTGTCCTGATGTGTCTTTCACATTCACATGTTAGTTGGCCAAGTTCTTTCTGCAATAGAGAAATACAAAATTTCTATCAAACATAACATTTTGAAAGAATGTCATATTACTTACTTTCAACATGAATAATATCATAATAAGCAATAACCATCAGAAACTTAGATATATTGTAACTCAATATAATCAATATGTATAAATTTCATGGGATAATGAAAAACCTTAGGAAGATTGACATTGTGGGCAACCATTATGGCAATTGTAAAAGGAAACACAAAAGCAACATAGCTTGATAGCCCAAACCCTGTATGAGCAAAATATGATTTCTTACCTATAGGAACTGTTCCAACAACCACTTTGATGCTAACATGAATTAGTCAAAAGAATAACATGAATTAGGCAAAAGGAATATAAAAAATAAAAGCATTAATTAGCCAAAACAAATATAAAACGTAGTAGCCTTACCTAGACAAAAAAAGTAAAATGTCAACGGACAAAAACCTACATGAATATTACAATCAAAACAACCAAAAGACCCAAAACTTCAAACAACGTAAAATAAGAAGGAAAATTAAAGTTCTTAAAAATCATTATATTGAATAACTTTGATTAAACCCTCCAACGTATCAAATTAAACTCGGTAGTAAACCACAAATAAACCCTAGGAGTTAGTCGATTAAGTATATAGTTAATGCTAAAAACTCTACTACACTATGATTCCTATAATTGGAAATCATGACAAATAACTCCCAATGTAATTTATAATAATAAATGAAAACCAATAAAAAATCTTCAAATGATTAATTTAATAGCAACCACAAATTCTCTTGGTTTCCCATTTTTGCAGCACTTTAGACTTTAATTATATCAACCCCAAAGTTGAACACATTGATAATTAACATTCAAAAACACAATCAAACATTCAAAATACTAAAACCCCTAAAAATCAATTTAGAAATTTCCCTAGGTCATATGAGATCAGCCCCCACAAATTCTTTATTCAATGTAAAGCATACTCTATTTCAGCATCAAACAATGAACACAAACAAAAAAGAAAACTTGGGAATGGGTATCAACCATACAATGAAGAAGTACTTCCATCGAAATGACCAAGAAACACAATGTTCATAAACAAGTGATATTTCTACTTATCATCAATGCCCCCTGGAGCTCATTATGTTAATGTACCTGGAATATGATGTTGCCGGTTGAAGGTGTTGGTTGCGAGCTGACCTAATTGATGAAATCGAACGGTAGGAACTCCATTTCTCCTTTTGCGGCCCTGATTCACAATGATAGTTCCACTCGGAATCAATGGCAAACCCAAATCAACAAATGACAGGAAGAAGACACCAATAACAGGAAGAAGAGTCCAAATCAAAAAATTTAATCAAGACAAATAAAGGTAAGACTGGAATCAAAACATCCCCTTAAAATCAGTAGAAAGGATTGCCCTCGGTTATACTCGCAGGTATTGCAAAAGCCTCTTTATTGCTTGCATTGAAGAGATATAATTGGGGAGATGGGTAACGGCCAGAGGAGGTGAACAACAGCCAGAGGAGGTGAACAACAGCCAGAGGAGGTGAACAGCCAGAGGAGGTGAAAAGTAAAAACATCAAAAATCTCCCCATCGGAGATGATCTTAAAAAAGTAAGACTGCATAGGAATTTTGACAATTACTTTTGGTTGATTAGAAAAATGATGGAATTTTGACGCTTTCTTTACACCCATCACTTTTTCCATGAAGTTGGCCAAGTCTCCCATCTATCACACACTCCCATGCACCTATGTTTTTTTGAGAACAATATTGTGTATATTTTAAAACCTTTAAACCATTTCCTAATCAGGTTACCAACCTTCATGGTCAACAAAATTCTAACTCTTGAGACTAGTGATAAAATCAATTGGATGGTTTTAAATGAAGCAAGTTGGTATGTTCGATGGTTTGAGATTTATTGGGTTTTATTTACAATTTTGTTTATAATTAGAGTTGTGTGTATTGATTTATTTAAATCGATGTCTTTAGGAGTTTCTGGTTGTTTTTAAAAGATGTTTGACGTTTGAAGGTACCGTAAATCATATTTACGGATCTCTCATGTGGCAAAGGCTCTTGGTTCCACTTACTTGTTAGTTGACCGCTAGTTTAACCCATGTTAACGTTTTTTTTTAATTCTGTAAATGGGGTTACAGATACACATTTTTTTACTTTTTGTTGTGTGTCGATAGAATGAACACTATGAACTATCTACTTTAAAAAGGTGGTTATAAAAAAAGGTAGCTCTGGCTTCTCCAAATTTGTTAGTACCTGAGCCATAAAAGGTAGAAAAAGCAACCACAGCAAAACCCTTATAATTCCAAATAATACCACCACCTGCTGCCATGCCATTTCTTAAAGAACCATCTTTGTTCAACTTCAAAATACCAAAAGGAGATAACTGTTTGGAATAAATAGTTCGTTTACAATAAATAGTTCATTTTGATGTGTTTCTTAGAAGACTTGTCATTTCATATTTTGTAAAGCTTTTTGTAACAGAAGTAATAAAAGCAAAAACCTTATTTACGTTATTGTTCACTTTGATTTGACTTGTTCTTGTGTGTTATCATGATGTTCATTATAACTTCCAAGTTTATTGAATGTCAACCAATCATTTATTAAGTGTTGTGTGGATATCCTAGTATTTACAAGGAAGTACGTAATAATGTTATTTATCAATTTGTTTTTCAAAACTTATAATGTTCCGGATAACATAAAGGCGAGTAGAAACACAATGAGCAATTTTGTCATTGTGTTTTATATGGTTTGTGTTGTTTTTGTCATTATTTTTATACATGCATTAGGTTAATGTGTTTTATATAATAGAAATACACAATAGTGTTATTTTACGATTATATTCTTCTATAATTCATCATTTTAGAAAAACATAATATTATTTAAAAAATCATAATAATTAACAAAAAGACATAATGAAATACATTAAAAACAATGATGATTAGAAATTATATGAACTTAAAAAGTGGAAAAAAAAGTATTATCTTTTGTAGAACGATGTTATACTCTTTTTTAAAGATAAAAAACACTCGTTTAGTGATATGAGTTAAAAAAAATGACGCAAAAAGTGAGGGAATTTAAAAGAAGTTAACAATAGTGGCTATGCCTTAAATATCCTTCTAACAAACTTATTTATCATACTTTGGTGTCAACCATTGATTAATAATATTGATAGATTATTTCTTTTATTTTTTAGATTTAAACCTATTTTGTTGGAAAACTTCTTAAATATTTTCATATATATAATAACAATAATAATATAAAAATAATTATTTCAATACACATTTTGGGTATATAATAATATTAACTAAATTTTTATTTAATGTTATATTTACTCATATGTTTCAAAAAATAATTATAATAATAATAAAAAGAATCATATCGATAGTTTAATAATAATAACAGCAACAACATTTTGTCACTATATTACTTAAAACTATTTTAAAACTCCGGTGTAATACACGGGTTGCTTAAATTTAAGACTATACTCTTAATAATATTACATATTTATGAATTATATTATATCATTAGTTTAAAAATGTTTAATAAATAGAATAAATGAAATGTGTAGTTTACAAAATAAATTATTTACAAACTAAACTTCTTTTAAAAATATAAAACACTTTATAGAAACAATTATAGAAATTATTTCTTAAGAGACACACAAGAAACAAGAAAATATAAAACAATTAAAGAAAATTTGTATACTTAACAAGAGAAAGAGGCGGGTAAAAAAGTTGAGAAGCCATGGGAGATTTTTTTTTGTTAGTATAGAGCTTTAATAGTTTATTTTTGTTAAATTAAATCAGTAACAATTTTAATAGTAATTGTACGCCTAGTAATAATAAAATATTTTACATTTGATAATAGTTTTAATTCAAATGCCTTTAACGTAATCCATGACCTATTATATATCATATGTTCGGTAGTAGTATCATGACATATAATAGCGTATTGCTAAATCATATGTACGTATCCATGAGGATTGAGTGCCCGAATTCACCAAAACCAAGATAACCCTAAAAACTATTATTGTGACGCTCTCATATGCATTCTAAATCGAACCACATCGAAGCTCGAGTCTAATCCGCTAGAATTATATATGTATGTAATTTTAAAAAAAGATATAAGTCATTTACACCTAATAATAATTTAATTATTTTAGTCTATTAAACGTTAGAGTCCATTAACATTTTAATTTGTTTAGCCCACTACTATTTACTCAATTTAAAATCCAAAATAAAAAAAAAAGCGAAGAAATACCTAAGGGTAGAAGATCGTTCGGTTCCTCTCCGATTAGAGTCTTATGATTCGCTTAGGTAAGTAATTTATATTATTTTTATGCAAAACTTTTGTTTTGTTTTTGATATTACTATTATTTTTTATCGTAGACGCAAAATATATGGTTTATTGAATTTGTATCGTAGGGTCCCATTATTTATAGGGGAATTTTTTTAGTAATTCTCAAGGGTGACGCAAAATATATGGTGTGAAAAGTATTTGTGACGACTTCCAATAACTATGTTCTCGGATCATTCTAATGAAATAACTACATTGATGTAGTTTTAACAATATTAACATAGAAGAGTAAAAAGAAATTAAGTTTCAATTTATATTGATTTTATGAGAAATGATATCTTTTCAGGAGTATTTGTTTTAGCTTATGTCAATAAATATAAGTTACCCCAAGTGACATTAGGATGTTTAAACATAGTTTAAAAATGAATTTACATTTATTTCATATATGTATTTTCAATCTGGTTGAATGTTTGTAGGCATGAAGCCCCATTCATTGTGCTGAAAAGTCCCTCTCTATATTTAATTATTTTATTCATGAGTAATTCTATTCGGACATTAAAATTCATTACGTGTGGAGCCTACGTTAGTAATGACCTTAACATGCTTAATTGACAAATCAGCATTGTTAAATTGACCTGCGGGAGTTTGTGGGAACACTCCCCCTTTCGTCGCACCTGAATATGACTATTGGGACCATATAGCTGCCGACTTTTTTAGATACGTTATGTAAGATAAAAAATAATACCCCCTACAGATGTCAATTATAAAATCATTATATTATTGTTTATAATTACTTCTCATTGTGTTCTTTATTCTTTTTAAAATAATTATTATTTTCACTATAACATTACCTTTAATAATTTATTTATTATAACTTTGAAATTTAATTACTTTTGTTTCATAAAAATTATTGCAGGATCGTTGAAGGGTGTAAAGTTACAACACAACAACACAAAAATGAGATAAACTAAACTTAGATCAAACAGTACACTGGATTAACCAAGTGGTGACACTAAGAACACAAGTAATATATGAGACAGAACACAAAGAACATAAGTGTTTGGTTTTCAAGAATGCAGTATATTGTCTTCTCTATGTTCTATTACAAGTGTTACAAAGCATATTCGAAAGATACAAGAACATGAGATACTTATACAACATCCTACAGCCGGCTATACTTTGAAAGCCAGCTGGATACAATTGACTAGACACACACAAAATTAATTGTAGAGTCAAAAGGCAGATTGCCTTTTGACTAGTGACTATGACATGCCATAGCTCACATCCTTATCTATTACAAAAAGGATAAAGTACATAAAGTAAAAAGTGACCTCAATGTACAATTACCAAAATCATAGACCTTTTCACCAAACCATGTTAGTTGGTGACTTGCATAGTTGCAGCGGAAAGGTGTCCAGCTTTATGGAACAGTACATCAGATAAAGCATGTTACTAAAAGTCTTCGGAAGAAATCTGTCTTCATGAACTTGACGCTTCGGAAGACTTTGTCTCTGAGGCTTTGGAAGACTTTATCTTTGGCTTCGGAAGATGTTGGTCTTGGTTTTGGAAGATTTCACACTTAGAGTATTTATGTTGCACATGTGAAACTTCTAAAGCATTCCACTTTAATGCACTTGTACAGCATGCAAGAAAGACTAAAGATGTTTAGGATGCATCAGCCTCTTCATTAATCTCTACAATTATTTTTTAAAAGTCATAGGTTTTAAAATATATTGTGCTTTTTTTGAAGTTTTAATTTTTTTTAAAAACATTCTTATTTATAACAAAAATTATTTAGTTACAAATTACATTTGTAGAAAGATCACTTAAAAGAATAGTATATATGTAATATAAAAAGAATTGAATAATATCGTTTTTATTTAATGTGATATTTATTAGGAGATGAAATTTAGTAGCTGACAAGTGGCACGCAAAAACCTTCTTTTATTAGTATTTATAGATTATAGATTATAGATTATATTTACAATACATTAATTTTTAATTTATCTATGCATATGGTGTTGTATCTTATGCATAGAGTGTTTTATTAAAAATATATTTTTTACTTTAACTTAAAACTTGTTATCTTTGTGATGTAAGCTCACAAAAAATTAGTTTTTTACTTTTAGTTTAAAACTTTTTATTTTGGCAATTTTACTTACAACTGTTTTACTTTTAATTTAATCCCTTATACTTTCATCTTTTGAAATATTATGTTTTACGTTTCGTTAGTGTTTTTTCAAGTTAACACAGTGCAACATGCATGTGTGATTTAACATTTTTATGATTAATGTTAAATTTTGTGACTTAACATGACGCAATGTGCATGTGTGGTTCAACGCTTTTATGGCTATTTTCACCCGTTTAACAAACCACAACTTCAGTGTTGGTGATCGCTACCAATAGTGTGACATTGATGCTATTTGATACGGTTGTATCCCATCGCAGCGTGGGGTCTTAATAATTCCTAAAATATATTCAATAACAAAGATAGTGTAGTTACTTTAAGAAAATTTATTACCTTCTCTTAGGTGGTGTTTGTTTGTTGGCAAAAACTCTTCCCCACCTCTTCATCTACGCACACACAGACACGGGAAGAGCTTTTGACTTTGCAGACTGTTTGTTTTTTGGAAGACGTGTCATTAAAAAACGTCTTTCTGACGTCTGCACGGAGAAGATGTGGTGCAACCACTTCTCATGTCTTCACAACCTCTTTTCCTTTACCCTTTTTTCTCCTTTCCTTCCGGACAATGTTTTCTTTCATTTGAACCTTCCAATGTCTAACCCGACTCCAACCCCCACCATACCACTCCTCTCCGATCGCCGACCTCTGACCCCGCCTCCACGCTACCGCCTTCTGACCATCGACGTCCGTCTGCACGCCACCACCCTTCTTTCCCCATTCCAGTGGCAGCCCTCCCCCTCCCCCCTCTTACCTCTTTTCCATTCGCAGCCCTCCCGCCCTCCGACCCATTCCCATCGCAGCCCTCCCCCCTCCGACTCCCTCGCCGACCTTCCGACGGTGGCCTCCGACCCCTCTGCCGCCCTACTCTGCCCGACGGCCCGAAGGTAAGTTTTTTTTATTTTGTTTAAGTTTATAGTTGATTTGTTATTTATGTAAGATTATTTGTGATTTGGTTAGTATGATTTTTTGTTTGGTTTATGATTGTTAGATTTTTTATATTAGTTTGTATGATTAGTGTTTTTAGTTTGTATGGTGAGTGATTTGGTTTGTTTGGTTGGTGATTTGGTTTATGGTTAGTGATTTGGTTTATGATTAGTGATTTGGTTTAGTATTTGGTTTGATTTGTGTAGGTATATTTGTGATTTTCGTTTGTATGATTAGTGATCTTAGTTTGTATAATGAATGATTTGGCTTGTCTGGTGGTGATTTGGTTTATGGTTTGTGATTTGATTTAGTATTTGGTTTGATTTGTGATTTGTATAGTATGATTTGTGATTTTAGTTTGTATGATGCATGATTTGGTTTGTTTGGTTGGTGATTTGGTTCATGGTTAGTGATTTGGTTTAGTGTTTGGTTTGTTGTTTGGTTGGGTTGGTTAGTTTTGATTTGGTTTATGATTAGTGATTGTGTATTTATTGTTTAATAAAAATGGGCGAGAAATATCAATGGTCAAGTGATCATATATAATGCTTATGAGAGACTTGTGTTGAAGAAATATATAAAGTGGGTAGCAAAGGTTTAAGTATGCAAAAAGACTCTTGGAATAGGTTAGAAAAAGTTCTTAAAGAAAAGTTTGGCCTTGAGTTGAATAAAAAACAAATGAAGAACACCTGTGATAATCTGAAAGCCAAGTACATCGGATTTGTGTATTTGAAAAACAAAACGAGCAATATATATAATGCTTGAACAAATATTTTTTCCCTAACAAACAAGGAGTGGGAAGAATATAAGAAGGTATGTCATATATATATATACATTTATTTAATGGCTACCTATAAACATAAACATATAATATTTTATATTTTGGGTTAAGGGCATCTGAAGGCTGGATCTTTCAAAATGACTCCATTGCCTTTTCAAAAACTTTGTGCACAATTATTTAATGGTAATATTGTCACTGGAAATTACAAGTGGACAACAACTCAAACATCTTCAGTTGCCGAATCATCTTCTGCTCAACGTGTCAAACCACTTATGATTACAAATACAATTCTTCATGACATAGAAGATGATGCTGGCTCTTTTGATTGTTAACACCACACTTCCGAGCCTACTCCTGAGGATACCCCCGAGCCTACCTCGGAACCTACCCCCGACCCTATTCCAAACAAAAGGGCCAATACATCACAATCATCTATCATTTTTGATGATTTAGCATCTGATATGCAAAAGGCTCTTCAATATTTGATTAAAGGAAAAGGAATTTTGAGAGGTTAAAGTTGGTTGGGTTAGACCCAGTAGATCCTTTATTTTTAGTTGCTTTTCATATCTTTGGAGAGATGAATGACATTGCCAGAATTCTAGAAATATTAGAAGGGTGGATCACAATGACTGCTAAAAGTTTGAAACTAATATAGTTGTGCATGTGAAATTGAAAACATTAGATGCTTTTGTTTATGTTTGATGGTTGTGCTTTTATTTATGTCATAATTTGTGTTTAATGGTTGTCTTTTTATAGTTAACACATGATCATATGAATTATAACAAAAAGTTACTTCTATTAATTCTTATGTATTTGTATGTTCGTTTTTTAGGAGAGGTTTGAAACGAATGCGAGACAATGATTCGGAAATGACGGGACATAAATATATGTTAGAGTTATTGCTAGAAAATCCCAAACAATGCATTGAATTGCTACGCATGTCTTATGAATCCTTTGTCCGACTATGTGCATATTTTAGAATAAATTATTCATTAAAAGATAGTAAACATGTATCGGCTGAGAAGAATATGGTTGTGTTTTTAATGATAATCAGTCATAATCAACGTTATGTGGTTATCAAGCGTAGATTTCAACACTTAAAGCAAACAATTATAATTTTTTTTATGAAGTGTTGGATAAAATGATGCTTTTTGTAAAATATATGATAGTACCAACTTCTTTCGATCCCAATCCAAACATTCTGGGACATAACAAAAGGCTACGATGAATTTTCAAAGGAGTGGTTGGTGCACTTGATAGAACTTTGATACATGTTGTCCCTACTAGTAAACAAGATTTATATAGAGGAAGGGAAAAAGGAGTGTCACACCCCCGCTAAGAGCGGAAATACGGGGATGTAACGAGACGGGAATCGTCATAACACATGGTAAGCGATAGAGATGCAATAATAATAATGATGACAAGCGTGTCATGACGACACCCGACAACAAGGGGACTTGTGTCGTATTTTGTCAGTAATCACGACCACATAGCCATAAGCATAAACATGATATAAGATAAACATAGATAATAACATTGTATGCAATTCCCACAACCCGGGAACAAGTTACAAAGTGTAATGTGTTTGAAACAGATACAACAATTGTTTTCAAAATGAAAATTTTAGCCCGAAATGCATCCTAGGGTCTCCACTAAGGCAGCACACCTAGAACCTCAGCTAGCATGATCACCTGAAAAGATATGCTCAAAATGGTCAACAAAATGTTGGTGAGCTCGCAGGTTTAAAAGTAAATAAGTAATGATGTTGTATAAATTGTTGCAGAATACCATGCATACAGTTATAAGTAAGCAAAATCACATGACAAGAGCTTTACAACCAAGCCTAACGATGTACACAAAGAATCTTGTCGGAATATATTCACCCAAGGCCCGTTCCTAGCTTTTGTTGGTACTAACTAGTATACCAACACGAGGGTGGGGGTGTCAACCCAAGTAGTACTACCAATACCTATCCGTCGGTTCCCACACTGGAATTAAATGGTTGTAAGAAAGAACCACAAGCAGACTCAAGCATGTATCAGATAAGTACCCACAAAACAGTAGCACGTTGATTCCAAGTATGTAAATTGTATGTATGTTGTACAGCATAGAAAACGGACGAGCATACTTTTCCCCTATGTTTGTAAATGTTTGTAAAGTAGTATAAGCATAAAAAGGGGCCACGAAACTCAGATGTTAAATGGTAAGTATGAATGATCAAGATTCCCAACAGTTGTATGCAATGAACAGTCAAACACATATTGACAGTTATTGTTAAGCATTAATGACGTGTATAAAGCATATAGTAATGTTTGGTCGGTTCGGGTTGTATCGGTTCGGTCGTGGGTAGCACACACACAAGCGGACACAAGTATCAGATCTTATGTAGATCCAAGTACTAAGAGTAGTCGTCATTGCTTATGACATCCAGATCCCATTGTTATAAAAGATAGCACTTGTTAAATATTTGTAGTTCCAAATGGGTTGTCGATAATTGCAAAATGTTAGGTTGATTTTAATTGAAATAGTATGTGCATGTTTATAGCGTTGACTTTAATCTTTGTGGTCAGGCAATGACACTTTTACTGATGTTACCTTATCATCATTAGACGTTCAGGAAGGAAATTCACACTCAAACATCATCAGTCACACAACAGGACCAGACGCTCAACTCAACACTCCATTCGTACGAATCAACCTTCAATCGTACAAATCAACTTCATTGGTACGATGAACCTTCATTCGTACGACTGGCATTCAGTCGTACCACACAACACCTAATCACACGACTTAACCTCCATACGCACGATTCAACCTTCATTCGTACGAATCAGCTTCATTCGTACGACTGAACCTTCATTCGTACGATTGGCCTTCAGTCGTGCGATACACGCACAGTCGCATGCATTCATTCGATCGTAGGACTCAATCGCACACTACATCATCCGCATTGACTCAATCGCACACAACATTCGGTCGCACGACTCAGTCGCATGACATCCCAAGTCGCACAACTCAGTCGCCCGAATGACACAGTCGCATGACTCAGTCGCACGACTCACCTAGTCGCACGGCTCAGTCGCATGATAGACCCAGTCGCCTGATTTGCAGGTCCGCGACTGCTGAAGTGCAGAGCATCCTTCAGCTGCCCCAAACAGGGGTTTACACAACAAGGACTTCTAGAATCACACAACAAACACACACGAACAAGAAGCACACGCAGAAAGTCATCACACGCACCACACGACCTCTTGTGTTCGAGTTGACCCGAACACCCGAAACCCTAGAAATGGATAGCAGTAAAACGAGCAAGAAATGGACAACCAAGGTCGTCTACCTGCAAGGATGGAGTAGACTAGGTTGTAGATGAAGTCTAGACGACGAAAACGTGACCGAACGGGACGTTTTTGGTGCTAAGATGAAGATATGAAGTGAAGAAGAAGATGATGAAAAAGAAATGGAGAGGATGAAGAAAATGGCTGGGAAGGGGGTTTTTATACCCATCCCAGGTTTGCAAAATGTTAATTTTAGTCCCTACACTTAGCCCCCGAGTTTCCAAAGTTTGCTTCGGTTGAAAATGACTTTAGAATGTTCGCTATATTAATGTTAAAAGCGTGTTAATGGTAATGATAGCTTAAAATAGTTTTATTAATGATAATGGTTATAATTAAAAATGATATATTTGGTGATAATGGTGATGAAATTTATAAAATGTTTATGCTTAGTACACGTTCACGGAGGAAGTACATGCACACGGGTAATAAAGCAAACATGATTCCTTAAAACATGAGTTCATGAAGAAGAGGAAGAATAACTAAAATAATTCTGTGGTTAATTATGTCGTTCGACGGACCTTAAGATGACGGATGTCACAAGGAGACTGTTTTCAAAACGTATGTAACACCCGATTATTTTTAAAAGTCAAGATATAAAGAATAAAATCAAGAAAGGCAATAAAGTCCAAGTGGAGGGACTAAAAGTGTCCAAAAAGGATAAAACTTTCAAAAGTTGGTGTAAAGGTGGGTATGGCCGCCCACCTTCACCTCACTCCACCATTTTTCTCGGTTGTAGAGAGAGAGAGCAGAGAATACTCTCGGTTGAAGAAGAAGAGGAAGAAGAAAAGTGAATTTGAGGTAAGAATTCAAGGTTTTATGTTTTTATGACGGGTTTTATCCTGGTTATGTGTTTATGTGCTTATGGTTGTGTTTGTGCTCGGGTGTGTGTTTTTTGTGTTGTTTTTAGGTGTTTGAACTCTTTGCAAGCGAGTTAAATAGAAGAACACCAAGTTGCACCAGGTGAGTTCTAGACCCTGGTTTTTTACATGTTTTAAACTATCTTTGGGGCTGGAAACGTATTAAAATGATTTTACAAGTTCATGTGTGCTTACCCGTATGTATTGTGTATGTTGGTTGTTGGTTCTTGAATGTTTATAGGCTACTCATGTTTGGATAGCCACATTATGCTTAGGACAGATGAGTTTGAGGATTGGAGTTGAAAACATCCTAGAAACATGTTTTACAGAATGCTCATGCGCCTAGATAAGTGTACATACGCCTGAAATTGCCTTAGAAAAGTCTAAGTATAGCCCATGCGCCTGAACAGTGGTCCATGCGCCTAGAAATGTTAGTCAGATGACTAAGTGTAGGGCCATGCGCCCCAATAGTGCCCATGCGCCCAAGTGGCCCATGCGCCTAAGTGTTCATGCGTTTGAATAGTACCCATGCACCTAGATTGGGCTGGAATTTACTAAGTGTTCAGACGTCCAGGATTCCCCATGCGCCTGAACAGTACCCATGCGCCTGAAAGTTGCCCATGCGCCTAAGTGTTCCCCATGCGCCTGAATAGTGTCCGTGCGCTGCATAGTGCCCATGCGCTTAAGGACTTAAAATATTTTTCTGATTTTTGGGGAAAATGTGTAAAGTAGGCTTTGACTTGGGAAATTCCCGGGGACTATAAAAGTTGACTTTTGGGGTCATAGATAGTATGATGGACATGTTATGTATTGTGATTGATGCTTATGATGATGATGATGATGATGTTGCATGGTTATGCATGATGTATGTTATGTATGTATGATGCCCGGTATGATGATGTATGAATGATATGTCATGTTATGTTCCTATGATGATGAATGTTTATCTTTCCATGGCTTTACGTGTTATGTTAATGAATGAACCAAAAGTATTATGTAATGTAAAGTGAAAGATAATGAAAGAGGAACATGATGAATGAATGCATGCATTAACGAATGAATGAACGTAAAAAGTCTTGCAAGAAAATGTATGGAGGTCCACACCTAATGAAGGGTGTTAGCCCAACTATGTGCGGGTTAGCTACCCCAGAAGGATGCACACTGGGGTCCAATCCTTGTGATTGACCATATGTATGGGATCCTTGCCGCTTGCCCTAGGTACTAGAGTCAGCTTTGTGCACAATGTTCGGGGTCTATGAGAGACCTCAGGCCCAGTAACTAGCTTCGTGCACAATGTTCGGGGTATATCATATGGCATTGATCCGGAATGAAAAAGAAAAGATGAACGGTGAATGTACTTGCCCTAGGTACTGGAGTCAGCTTCGTGCATAATGTTCGGGGTCTATGAGAGACCTCAGGCCGAGTTACCCGCTTTGTGCACAATGTTCGGGGTAACGTACATGTCACAAGATGTAATGAATGAACGAAGGTTAACAAATGAAATGGAAGATAATAATGATGTTATCTGTATGTACGTATGATGTATGACCACGAACTAATGAAACGTATAGTATGGACTCTGAAAGGAATTAAATAACGATTTTATGTATGTTCAATTGTAAAACTAGAACTCACTCAGCAACGCTGACTTTTATATGTTTTCAGTTGGCAGGTAACGTTGTTGAGGATGGCCCGAGGCGGCTACTCAGCTCTTTTGGATGGCATCCACTTATTTAAAACTTTTGTGATGTAATACAACAATGTAATTTTGTAACCGACAAATGATGCATTATTTTGTAAAAGTTTTTATGATGAAATGAAATGCCATTTGTTTTATGTTTCCACTGCAATGTTTTATGAATGATTAAATGTAAAGTATATGTTTTATGTGCGATGATTTATCAACTGTGAGCGTCCCGGGAACGGGGCCTTACAAGTTGGTATCAGAGCTATGTTTAAGTGAAATGGGTAAATTTTCAAAATAAACCTTAACTTAAACTAAGAATGGGACGGAATGGGAATGGGATGCCAATCTGAGTTGCTGCGTGCCATCAGGTATTTTCCTAATGTTAACCGGTTTATGTGCGCATGGTATGTGGTTATGTGTTGTATGTAGATTTAAATACTGATGTAGTCAGGACTAGTAATGCTCGGGGTATGAAGAGTAAAGTAAGTGGCTAATCACAACTGGCCACTGTAATTAGGGACATACTATACTTGACATAAACTGAGTTGTTCCCTTGAATGACCGTGTTGGTGTTGAATCTTTCAGTGTGAGATAGAGGATGGCCGGTGGTAGATCGTCTAAAGCTTCACGTGGTGGTGAACAAGGTGCCGAACCACGGGTTACAAGGGGAAGGCCTAGGGCCGAAAAGGTGGTTCATGAAGAACCAGAAACCCCTCATCTGGTGGGCGGAGATGAGAGTGCTAACCTAAGAGCCTTAGTGAAGGAGGCGGTTGTGGAAGAAGTGCACTAAGTCATGCAGACGATCCTACCATTTGTGGTGACCAAAGTGATAAAGGCAGTTAGAGAGGGAGAGAGAAGGGAAAGGAGTGGACCTACGGGCGAAAGAAGACAGCCCGAGAATGAGACGGTTCCGTCAGATGATGAGGATGAGGAAGAAGAGCCTGTGCCGGAGGCGACCCAAGGCTGCAACTATGTGGTGTTTATGAGATGCAAACCCCCTACTTTCTATGGAAACGACACGGCCGCTGCTGCTCACTGGTGGGTGAGGGAAATGGAGGCGATACTTGATATCAGCGAGTGCTGAGAAGACTAGAAGGTTAAGTTCGCTACCCACTCATTTGTAGACTCGGCTCTGTGCTGGTGGGACAATATAGTCCAAGCCGAGGGTAGTTGGGCGATCGAGAGAATGAGATGGTCCGAACTGAAAAAGTTGGTGATTGAGGAGTTTTGTCCTCACCGGGAAATGGACAAGGTTGAGAAGGAGCTTCTGCAACTGGAGGCGGGAACTATGACACACCAAGAGTACACCACAAAGTTCAATGAAATGGCACGACTGGTGCCCGATCAGGTGACACCACTGTCACGAAAGATTAAGAGATATATCCAGGGGCTGCCGGCAGATATCCATAGGCATATGATCGCCGCCCGGCCGAGCACTTTTAGGCCGGCGGTTGATTTGGCTGGTAGTCTATACGATGAGCGTGAGGAGTAGTGGCTGAGGAGAAGAAGACGAGTAGGGATGGGAGAAACTGGAATGGGAAATGGTTTGGACGTGGTAGAGCCGCTCTAAACCATAAGGTGGCGAGGGTAGGTGACAAACGTGTGGTCACAGCTGGTGCTGTGTTGAAGAAGTGTGGAAAGTGCAGGAAGGAGCACGTTGGCGAGTGTAGATGGGGGTCGAATGTTTGTTTCAAGTGTAGGAAGTCTGGCCATATGGCTAGAGAAGGCATGAAGTGTTTCAATTGCGGGGGAAGTGGTCACATGAGCAGGGAGTGTAAGAAGCCAAGGGCCGAGGGTTCCAGGGTGAAGAAGGTTGGAGGAGAAGGACGGAAGGCAAGCGCCCGAGCTTTCACGATGACTCGGGAGGAGGCTAGGACAGACCCCGACGTGGTGTCAAGTATGTTTCTAGTAAACCAAACTTTTGCATCTGTGTTGTTTGATTCTGGTGCTAGTAGGAGTTTCATTTCTGCTGCCTTTGGTGCTAAGTTTCCCAATAAGAGTAGATGTATTGGTGAGCCATTCGACGTGTAGAAACTGCTATCGGTAAGTCCACTAGAATTCCTGATGTGATAGACGACTGTGCCATAGAACTAGAAGGCCATAGGTTTGCTGCTAGGTTACACGTTGTTGGACCAAAACAACCAATGAGCCTGATCAGAAAAACCTCTAAGTCTCACAGACATTACAACTACTGAAGAAGATCTCAACAGCTGAAGACATTAGCTGATTACAAGGTCTGAAGACAAAGTCTGAAGACAAGATCTGAAGACTTCTACTGAAGACAAAGTCTGAAAGTAAAGTACTGAAGACAAAGTCTGAAAGTAAAGTACTGAAGAACAAAGACTGAAGACAAAGACTGAAGACCAAAGTGATCAGTAGTTGTCACAACAGCTGAAGTAATTAACTTCAGTAGTTGTGATGGTTCCTTTCAGTACTTGTAATTTACTTTTCAGTAGTTATAGTTTCAGTAGTTGTAGTTCAGTAGTTTTATGTTTTTGTACTTAAGCATTCTCTGAGATGTAATCGGTAGTTGAGAACATTCTCAGTAGTTTGCATAGTTTCAGTAGTTTGAATAATTCTGTTAGATGTCACTATCAAGTGACATCAGCAGACGTCACATATCCTATATAAGGAATGTTGACCTAGTTGTAAGGTGTGACATTGAGCCACCATGAAAGTATACAAATGAAATATTTCTTTTGCAAAATTCTCTATTTCTATAACGTGTACTGTTACATTGAATATCAATTGTGTTCTTGTGATTGTTTAATTCGTTGTTCGAATTCCGCTGCAATACTCTAATTAATCAAACTTAGATCACTGATCCTAACAAATGGTATCAGAGCAAGGTTATCATTGATCGATCTAACAATTTATCATTGAAACTTTTATTCGATATCTAAGTTTGATTGAATTAGCATATTTGCAAGAATTGGTTATAGATCATGAATTTCTGCTGCTTTCATTTATCTGCTTTGAGTTTTCTCTTGGTTCTATTGAGTTTGTTGTGTTTTGCACTAAATCAGTTAAAACTTAATTGAATTTGGTTGAATCTGAGAATGACTACTTCTTCTAATGACCCTCACAATACCGGTTCCTCAACCAAGCCTTCGATGCTGGTTAGGACTGAGTATAACATATGGCACACGAAGAATGCTTCATCACCTGTCTGTTAACAGTTCAGGTTGTTGGACATCTGTGGTACATGGTCCACACAAGCCTATGGTGAACAATCCAGAAACCAACCAAATGGTTCCGAAGAAGAAGGACAATACTCAGATGAGGATCGAAAACTGTTTGAGATTGATGCTAAAGCGCATGGAATTCTGGCCATGGCACTGCCGAATGAAATCTATTCTGGGCTTATGCATCATGAAATTGCTCATGACCTCTGGAATGCATTGAAGGAACAATTTGGTGGAACAGATGAGGTCTTAGCAAACAATAGAGAAATCCTTGCCCAACAATATGAGACATTCTCTCATAAGAAGGGTGGTCACTGACTCAACAGTTTGAGCGTTTTTCCTGTTTGATCTCTGAGCTGAAAATGGTCAAACATGATACACTAATAGTCAGATGAACGACAGATTCCTCAGATCACTGCCTGAGAGATGGGACACATATACCATTGTCCTACGCTCCAGTGCAAATCTGAATAGTCTATCTCTCACCCAACTCCATGGGAAACTGCTTACATTTGAAAGAGAGATAGAGCAGAAAAGGAAATTGGCATCATCAGGAAAGGTCACTGATGACTTTGTACCAGGGAACACTGCCTTGGTTGGTCATGAGTCAGAATATGCTGCATCAGAAAGCAATTATGATGAGCATATAGATTTCTCCTCAAACGATTCAGATCATGCATTTGTTAGTGTTGACAGTCAGTCAGGCTGTAATAGTGACAATTTGTGTTCATTATGGATGATTTAAAGGGTATTGCTGATGATGACTTAGAAGAGATGGATATTCAGAGCCAAATGCCTTGATTAATATCAGATCTCAAAAGTTCTACAAGAGAACTGGTAGGAAATTTCCAGGACTCTCTGGCAAAACCAAAGTTGGTTTTGACAAGAGTAAGTTGAGGTGTCACAAATGCCACAGGTGGACACTTTGCAAGAGAGTGTAGATCATCTGGATCTAACTCCTCTGCACCCTTTGTGACTTTTCCAACCAATAGTCACAAAACAGAAGGCAACATCCTGCTAGTTCTGGTCATCATTCACAACCTATATCTCCTGCATATTTTGTCCCTCAGGGTCCAATGTCATATCCATATCCCTGCTATTACATGCCACACCCAAATCCGGTTCAAGTTCCTATTGCACAACAACCTCAAGCCTACCTGAGCCTCTACCATCTCAATCATCTTAATCACAACCTCATCACAGCTTCTTCACCCTGTGGTATTGTTGACTGGAGCAGTTTACCAGATGATCTCTCTGGTAATGAGCAATATTTGTTGGTGATGGTCAACATGGTGGCGAACATCCTTTTGGGAATCTAGCTCTCATGGCCCTAGAATCTACTGATAGTTCATGCTTCAATGCATCTTCATCACAGTAACCCAGGTATCCTCTGAGGCTAAAGCCAAGCTATGTTCTGAATCTTGCATAGCTGTATTTATCTCTATTAGAGAGGCAAATGTAGCTTTAATAAATCAAAATCTAGAGCTTGAGCAAACCCTTTCCAAAAGAAAAGCTGAATATGAGTCTGTCCTTAAGGATAAAAATGATGAGATTTATAAGCTTAAATGCCAATAAATGACGAAAAGGCTAAGCTAGAGGTCATTCTTGAGAACCATAGAGATCTCAAAGAAAAACTTGCAGTTGCCCAATTTGTGACCGCTGGGTATCATCCTGCAAGGGATTTGAAATGCTGCTCAGCAAGCAATCTGCTTCGAATGTGAAGTTTGGAATAGGTTACAACCACATTGCACCACCTACAGATTTTACTCCAAAACCAATAGTAAAATCTGAAGGTGAAAGTAATTTCCAAACCACATCATCATGTGCATCATCCTCAAGTGATCACCCAAAATCACAAGATGAAATCAGTGTTGATACCTCAGCAAATGAATTGGCTGATGGGTTAACTACTGATAAGCACATGAAGTGAGTACTTCAGATGTTGTCCCAAAGTACCTCAAGTACTGAAGGGCAAGTCACAACATCTGAAAAGCATTTCAAATCAGCTAAATAAAAAGGATTAACAAATGCTGATAGAGAACAGCTGAAGAACAAGTGTTTAGTTGTTACAGATCCTTCAGTACTAAACAAAAGTACTGAAAGGAGGAAAGTACTGAAGGGCACACCTTCAGTAGTTTCCACATCAGCAGTTGATCAATTCAAGATGAAGAATAAGCCATGTGAAATATGTGGTAAATTCAATCATCTTTCTAATGAATGTTGGTACAGAAAGGGTTCCAAACTCAACAGAGATAAGCTCATTAAAATCCAGATGGATGAAATGAAAAATGAGTTGAGACCAAGTTTGTACCACAGTCATCCCAATGTGATGAACACAAGCCTTCATCCAAATCCAAAAGAAGGATAGGGTTATCATAAAACAGCTGATGGTGCTCCTCATGATAAACATCAACTAAGTATGTGAATTTAAGGAGGAAATGGTGGGTCACAGGAACTCATCAAACACAAGTACTGATATGTCACAAGAGCTAAAAGCTTTAGCTACAAATCAGACACAACTTGTTATGATGGTTCAGCATTTGTTGGGGAGAGTTAACCAACTAGATGCACCTGTGATCAAACCACTGAAAAGGCATTCCAAGCCCAAATCCAAGGAATCCATTTCAGCAAATCTCCTTCATCAGCTGTTAATCATAAGAACAAGTTATGGTTAAATTGTTGATGAAAACAGACCCAAAACCAAAAAGTTTGGGTCTCAAAACCTAACTAGTTCTTTATGATGAATGCAGGGTTCTTCAGCATGCCAAAGGAGCATCTGGTATGTAGACAATGAAGGATCTATGCATATGACTGGGAGCAGTTCTCTTCTTAATGACTACTCTCAAGAAAGAGGGGATTTGTTTCATTGGTAATGATGCCAAGGGTTACATCATGGGAAGGATATGTGTCTAATGGACAAATCAGGTTTGATGATGTTAATCATGTGGAGAATCTCAAGTATAATCTGCTGAGTGTCAGTCAGATGTGTGATAAAGGGCATGTTGCACTTTTCACAAGCCAGAACTGCAGGATTCTGTCTTCCCAAGTTCTGAGGCTGATTGACAAGGTATGGATGAACATACTCTCCTGAAGGCCAAATGATGGAAGAGTGTATGCCTTGGATTGTCAAAGAAGATTTTTGAAGGGTCATCCTTGCCGTTCTCCAAAGCCTCTCCTCAGGAATCTAAACTGTGGCATAGAAGGCTGGGTCATGTTAATCTCAAAAAACATGAAGCTGATCCAAATAGTTTAGTGAGGGTCTACCAATAAAGGAGTTCCATTGTGATGAAACCTGCACTGCTTGTTTGAAAGGAAAACAACACAAAGTCTCATTCCCTCTATTGAAGAACTAAGTCCACTGCCTGCTTGCAGTTACTACACATGGATCTATTTGGTCCTGTGAGAGTGATGAGCATGGCAAAGAAGAAATATTGTGGTAATTGTGGATGATTACTCCAGATTTGTGGACTTTCTTCTTGCATTCAAAGGATGAGGTTGCTCAGACAATTATAAACTTTGTGTTGTATGTTGAGAAGCAGTATTCCCTATCAGTCAAGTGTATAAGGAGTGATAATGGAACTGAATTCAGAAACCATACACTTGATGATTTTTATCTATCAAAAGGAATCAAGAGGCAGTTTAGCATCCCAAGGACTCCAGAACAAAATGGAGTAGTGGAGAGAAAGAACAGGACCCTAATTGAAGCTGCAAGGTCTATGTTGGCTGACTCTGGTTTGCCATTGACCTTTTGGGCTGAAGCTGTTAACACAGCTTGCTATGTGCATAATAGAGTGTTAGTAAATCAGAGGTTGATGAAGACTCCTATGAACTTCTACATCATTTGGCTCCTCTAATTCATTCTTCAAAGCCTTTAGGGTGCCTTGTTTCATTCTCAACACAAAGGATCAACTCCACAAATTTGATCCTAAGGTGGATGCAGGGTATTTGTAGGTTATTCATCCACATGCAAGGCTTACAGAGTCTTCAACTGCAGAACAAAGTTAGTTGAAGAAACCTTGCATGTGAAATTCAATGAATCTCCTAAGGATAAAATTCCACAAAACCCTGTGGAGTTGTTTGATCTGGACATACTGCAATATGTTCCTTATCAATCTCCAGCTGTTGCAGATCATGTGGATAAATCATCTTCTGCAGCAAGTCTTCCACCTGGTGGCACTGAAGATGATGATGATATCAGTACTCACCTTTTCAAGTTAGTGATCAACTGCCTGAGTCTGCTAAACTTGATGTTCCTGTAGCCTCAGCAGCTCCATCCACAACAAATGCTGATGAGATTTCTGACTCCTCTACATCATTTAACTTGCCATCTCATACTTGGTTTCAAGAGTTTGGATCAACATCTGTTGCTGCTGAACCTGCTACAAACACTTGAACTAATCTTATAGTGTACCAAGAGCTGAAGAATCCCCCCATGTCTCAAATAATTGGTGATATCAATGCTGGTGTCTCAACCAGAAGTCAATTGTCTAACTTCTACTTCTATGCTCTCTTCATCAGTCAGCTAGAGCCAAAGAACTATCATGTTGCTTTGAGAGACAAGGATGGGTAGAAGCCATGCAGCTTGAGCTACTTCAGTTCAAAAAACAGCAAGTGTGGGAACGTTCCTCTACCCCCAGGTAAGTGCAATAGGCACTAAATGGGTGTTTAGGAATAAAACTGATGAAAATGGGCTTATTGTCAAGAACAAGGCTAGACTGGTTGTACAAGGTTTTCACAAGAAGAAGGTATTGATTGTGATGAAACCTTTGCCCCTGTAGCCAGACTAGAGGCAATTAGATTGTTCTTAGCCTATGCTGCATTCCACAATCTTAAAGTTTTTCAAAGGATGTCAAAAGTGCATTTTATATGGTAAAATAAAACAAGAGGTTTATGTGTGTCAACCACCAGGTTTTGAGGATAATAAACATTTGATTGGGTGTATCAACTTGATAAGGCTCTTTATGGGTTGAAGCAAGCTCCTAGAGCCTGGTATGAAACACTTTCAAATTTTCTACTTAACAATAATTTCACTAGAGGTTCCATAGATAAAACTTTATTTATTAAGAAAGTGGATCAGCATAAGCTACTTTTTTAAACTTATGTGATATTATTTTTGCATCCTCTGATCCCCAGTTGTGTGATGATTTTACAAGTCTAATGAAACAAAAGTTTGAAATGAGTGCAATGGGAGAATTACAGTTCTTTCTAGGCTTGCAAATCAAACAAAAGGCTGATGGAACCTTTATTCATCAGTCAAAAATAAAAAAAGATCTTTTGAATAAGTTTGATTTACAAAATTGTAAGCCCTGTTCTACTCCCATGTGCCACACACACAACTGGATGCAGATCAAAAGGTAAAGCTGTTGATGAAACACTTTACAGATGTATGATTGGGTCCTTGATGTACTTAACAGCTTCTAGACCAGATATCATGTTTGCAACTTGTGTTTATGCTAGATTTCAGGCTGCTCCTAAGAATCTCATTTGATTGCAGTCAAGAGAATTTTTAGATATCTGCAAGGTACTCAATCTCTAGGTCTATGGTATTCCACTGGACACTCTTGCAAATTAGTTACTTTTTCAGATAGTGACTATGCAGGGATGTAAGTTAACTAGAAGTCAACTTCTGGTGGATGTCAATTCCTAGGCAACTGTTTGATTTCTTGGCAGAGTAAGAAACAAACATCTGTTGCTACATCCATTGCTGAAGCAGAGTATATTGCTGCTGCAAGTTGTACATTTCAAGTACTCTGGCTTTAGAACCAATTATTGGATTATGACATTACAGAGACTAAGACTCCATTATTAATGGATAGTGCTTCAGCTCTGTGCATTGTCAAGAATCCAGTCCAACACTCTAGGACCAAACATATAGAGATCAGACACATTTTATTAGGGATTGTTTTGAAAAAGGTCTGATTGATCCAAGTTTGTTCCTAGTGCTAATGAGCTTGCAGATATATTTACTAAGCCTTTGGATAGTTCAACTTCCAAAACCTTGTGTTAAGGCTTGGTATGCTGCAGCTAGAATAAGTGATAACTACTGATGATCTCAGTAAAATAAAAAGTATGATGACATAAGTAACCATGTCACAAATATGTACTGATTCTGTTACTACTAATGTAGTTATAACTACTGATGTCAGTAAAAACAGATAAGTACTAATGTCCTATGAAACAACTAAAACAGCAAAAAGACTGATGAGTAAGTATTGAGGACAGTATGAAACAGCTGAAAAGCTAAGAATTGACGAAAACTACTGATGAGAATTTTCTCTTCAGTCGTTTCCAAAACTGTTGTTTAACTTAAATAGCTGATGACAAAACCATGTCTTCAGTAGTTTCACAACTACTGATGACTAACACCAAGTCCTCAGCTGTTTACAACAGCTGATGACAAAACCAAGGTCTTCAGTAGTTCCACAACTACTGATGACTAAAACCAAGTCTTCAGTTGTTTTCAAACGTTGATAGTTAAAACCAAGTCTTCAGATGTTTTCAGAACAACTGATGACAACACCAACACTTTCAGTCGTTTTCTTTTAGCCTTTTCTAACCTATAAATACCTGCACAATAGCCAAACGTTTCATTAGCCGTTTTCAAACCTTTCTCTCTCAACAATGGCGACCATGAAACTCAAACCCCGACACAACTGTGTTGCCTACCTTTCGAAATCGGCCTTCTGGAACAAGTTTGACATACCATCGATCTTATGGTGGATTCCCCATACTGAACAGCCTCTTCTGAATCCTACCATATATCCTGACTTCTTATCCAGTTCTGGACCAACGTCTCTGTAATAACTGGTGAGAATGATAGACAAATCACTCTTCAATCGTTGGTGAACGGAAAACAGGTGCTCATCACCCCCGACATCATTCGCAAAACCCTAAATTTGCATGATGGCACCTATCCTAAAGAATACCCGAATGGCACCACTGATATGTCTTTTATCAATAACGGGTATGAAGGTGACTTAAGTGCTACAACCATACTTAAAAAGCACTTCATGATGCTGAAAGAACTTATCTTTCATATGGTGAATGTCTGCCTTGCATCAAAGACATCTTCTTGGGATCAGATGTCTTCCCGATGGCAACAGGTATTGTACTCTATCCTTGAATGCCAAAATCTAAATTTTTCTGAGATAGTGTTCACGGAACTAAAGGATCTGGCTCAGAAACCTGTGGCAAACAGATGGCTACTTTATCCCAGGTTTCTGATGGCCATAATTTTGAATCAATAAAATATGATGGCCTAGTTGGTCTTGGAGTCCTGCTCTAGCTGTTTTAGCTGAGATATACTCCAGACATAACTCAGACCCTACTCTAAAAGAGGCTGCCCGGATGCTAAAACCCAAGCAGAGGGAAACCACAGCCTCCACTTCCAGATCCAAAGTCCCCACCAAACCCAAATCCAAAAAGCCAAAAAGGCTACTCAGGAAGATGAGTCCCCTGAGGATGCCCCTGTACCATAAACACAGGAAATACATACTGGTTCTAACCCCCCAGTTATGTCCAAGACTCAACCTGCTAAAGCCGCACAAGTATCCTCTCAACAGATCCTGTTGCAACCACAATTAGGGATCCCACATTTCTGGAACCTATCTCAATTGAGAGGGTTACCATTGAAGAGCACCTCTCACCCCGGTGCAATCTGCTTCGGACCAATCTCCACATGCAATCGCCCCTCAAAGCCCAACACTAATAGTTGCTAAAGTGCGAGTCAGTTGCATTCCTCACCCCCTCCCAGAAACCACTTACCACTGGGGATACCTCAACCATTAAGGGGGAGGACCAAAATGCTTCTGATAACTATAGCACAGGGGTTACAATGTTCAATCTCCAAGTGTAGAAACGGAGGTTAGAACATCTGGTAAGGCTGCCATTTCTACTGATTCAGCAAATGATCAGGATGAAGTTGGTATCATCCATAAGACCTTACCAGAGGCAACTGCCAATGAAGGACACAGTCCTGAGGCAGGAAGTCCCCAGTACCAAGAACAAGGGGCACATGCTTCTACTGATCTACACTCATAGCATGTACATCTGATTCAATCAGGAGGTCAGGTGATTCAGCACAGACTGATGATGACCTGGGCTTTTTCTATGATGTGTTAGCCCTAATACCATCCTAGAGACTGAGGTGAGCAAACTCAAAGAGTTGCTAGCCAAAATGTCTCAGGATCAAAGTCCATCTACCTCACAAACCCCACAGATGGCACCATTGAAGGTTCCCCATACACTGAGCCTACACACTTAACTGAGCCACCAGCCACTACTTTTGGCACCACCTCTCAGGGACAGAACCCTCTGAGCAGATGGTTGCTATCTTTCAAAACTCCTTACCTCTCATCAGTCCATCATCACTGACATAGTGCATAAAGCCATTAATGAGAGGATATCCTCAAATCTACAAACCCTCATTGATGATGTTGTTCACAAATCTCTTTCTGCCTTTCAAGCCCCTGCTCCCAATGTAACCAAAAAGGGGGAGACTTCCAAGTCTAAGGCAGTGAAAGAAAAGAAAAGAAAAGAAAAAGAGTTGATGATGAGAAAGAACCTGCAAAAGAGAAGGAGGTGGAGAAAGAACTGATCTCAGAACAGTTGATCACAGATAAAGAGAAGGAGATCAGCTGATCACATATAAAAGAAAGAAAAGTGCTAAGTCAAAAGATGATGAAGATAAATCCTTAGAAGATCTTGTCAAAGATGCTGATGAAGCTCACAACAGATCCATGGATAAAATCATAGATCAGCTCTTTCGACAAGGTCATGACACAACCACACTAGACACTAAGATCAGAAGGTAGAAATAGAAGAGATTCAAGCTAGATGGGCCGGTTATAGTGTGTTGGAAAGGGAAAGATTGGAGATAATGATCGGATTCATTGCCAAATACCTTGGAAGATCATTGATAGAGATAAAGGCCTGGTCCAGAGACAGTATCTTGGAGATAACCAGGAAGATCTGCTCTGCTAGAGGCTATAATAAGGGGTT
This sequence comes from Flaveria trinervia, assembly GCA_025506515.1. Taxonomy (NCBI): domain Eukaryota; kingdom Viridiplantae; phylum Streptophyta; class Magnoliopsida; order Asterales; family Asteraceae; genus Flaveria; species Flaveria trinervia. The sequence continues at coordinate 60,563,246 of CM046453.1, forward strand.
GATAATTGAAGCACTGGATGAAGCAGGTGCAGGGAACAGAACTGAAATGGCAAAGCTCTCCAAAGCTAAACTCACCACCAAAATGCTAAGTCAGTCTTCTCACACTCCCACTCAAACACAATCCTTATCTCTAAAATCTCCCAAATCTATCCCTAAACCAAAGCCACCCACAACTCAACCCACAAAACCAATCCCTTTACCCCAAAAACCACCTCAAACCTTACCCAGTGATGCACCCAGAAGGAGGAGAAGGGTGTTGAGGGTAGAAGAAGATGAAGAAGAGGATGATGACGATGATAGTCTGCCAATCTCTGCTGTTCTCAAACTCAAATCACCTGAGCACAGAAGTCAACAAGTGATTACTCCTGACTTGCAAATGCAGATGGTGAAGGTAAAGATTGAAGAAGCAGAACAGCCGAAACATCACGATGAGAAGTTTCTCAAGATGGTTGATAAGGATTTCCCTCAGTCCCCATCCATTCAAGAAATGAAGAAACAGGCTCTGATGCTATACACTCTTAGACATCCTTTTCAACATCAAAAAGAAAGAGTACGGATATGGCCAGACCCCAGGGTAAGTTCTAGAATTCATAAGAAGAATATACCAAGTAGATATCATGGCCAAGTGAAGAAGACCTTGAATGCTACAATTACATTGGCCATGGTAGTCTCACCCTGGGAAATCATTGAAGAATTCAAGAGAGCTCACAAATCCAAGACAACCCCTCAATCTATTCTTGAGAACAAAATGATCAAGAAGGGGTTGTTATACAAAAGACTTGAAGATCTTTAGAAAAGTGAACTCCAGTTGTTGCTTGAAGGCTCTCACCCTGATGAATTTGCTTACAGAGAGGTAACAACTGTGGAGTTGAAAAATGGAAAGACAGTGAGATACCTGTCTGAGTATTATGGCCCAGAGTTCTTCTTCGAGGGAGAAGTAGAAGAACTCACCAAGGAGGAACAAGTTGTTCTCCTTGAGGCCTATGCTAGTGAGTCTTATAGACTCATTAATGGGAAGTAGGTTTCATGGTTGGGACAAGACTCTGTGTCCAGTTTCCCCAAGATAGAGTTCCCTTCCATACTTAGCCAATCAAAAGATTAGAAACCTTTCCCGGCCTGTGCTTAATTGATTACCTCTGAAGCTGATCAAGAGGGTGTTTCTGCCAAGAATAAGTGGGATCATCAGTAAGTTTAGAGGTTTTGGCTGCATTGGTTCAGGGGGAGTTTGTTGGACCAAAAGAACCAATGAGCATGATCAGAAAAACCTCTAAGTCCTACAGACATTACAACTGCTGAAGAAGATCTCAGCAGCTGAAGACATCAGCTGATGACAAGGTCTGAAGACAAAGTTTGAAGACAAGATCTGAAGACTTCTATTGAAGACAAAGTCAGAAAGTAAAGTACTGAAGACAAAGTCTGAAAGTAAAGTACTCAAGAACAAAGACTTAAGACAAAGACTGAAGACCAAAGTGATCAGTAGTTGTCACAACAACTGAAGTAATTAACTTCAGTAGTCGTGATGGTTTCCTTTCAGTACTTCTAATTTACTTTTCAGTAGTTATAGTTTCAGTAGTTGTAGTTTAGTAGTTTTATGTTTTTGTACTTAAGCACTCTCTGAGATGTAATCAGTAATTGAGAACATTCTCAGTAGTTTGCATAGTTTCAGTAGTTTGAATAATTCTGTTAGATGTCACTATCAAGTGACATCAACAGACGCCACATATCCTATATAAGGAATGTTGACCTAGTTGTAAGGTGTGACATTGAGCCACCACGAAAGTATACAAATGAAATATTTCTTTTGCAAAATTCTCTGTTTCTATAACCGTGTACTGTTACATTGAATATCAATTGTGTTCTTGTGAATTGTTTAATTCGTTGTTCGAATTTCGCTGCAATACTCTCTAATTAATCAAACTTAGATCACTGATCCTAACACACGTGATACCCCTAGGTGGATTTGATGTAGTAATAGGGATGGACTGGTTAGCAACCTATGAAGCAAATATTGTGTGTCGCAAGAAGATGATCCAATTGACAGCACCTGACGGGGATAAGGTGACGGTTTATGGTGATCGAGTCACGATGATCCCGAAAGTGATTTCGATGGCAGTGGCGGGGAAGTGCATGAAGCGTGGATGTAGTGCCTACTTGGCCTACGTAAAGTACGTGGACGTGCCAACACCACAACTACCGGATGTACCACTTGTGTGTGACTTTCCAGACGTGTTCCCGGAAGACTTACCCGGTGTGCCACCAGATCGCGAGATGAGTTCCAAATTGATCTGATACCCGGTGCTCAACCCGTTGCCAAGGCACCATATCAGTTGGCTCCGACTGAGATGAAAGATTTAATGAAGCAGTTGCAAGAACTGCTGGATAAGGGGTTCATTAGACCGAGTATCTCTCCAAGGGGTGCTTCGGTATTATTTGTGAAGATGAAAGACGGTAGTATGAGGATGTGTATTGACTATCGAGAGTTGAACAAGTTGACGGTGAAAAACCGATACCCCCTACCAAGAATAGACGATTTGTTTGATCAGCTCCAAGGAGCCAGTTGGTTTTCGAGGATAGATCTTCGATCTGGTTACCATCAGCTGAAAGTGAAGGAGCAGGACATCCCTAAAACAGCTTTTCGCATGCACTACGGTCACTATGAGTTCCTCATTATGTTGTTTGGTTTGACCAATGCACCAGCTGCTTTTATGGATCTAATGAACCATGTGTGTCGGCCTATGTTGGATAAATCAGTGATTGTGTTCATTGATGATATCCTGATTTATTCGAAGACTGAGATTGAGCATGCCGGTCACATTCGAGAGGTTCTGGAGATGTTAAGAAGGGAGAAGTTGTATGCAAAATTCTCCAAGTGCGCCTTTTGGTTGCGTGAAGTTCAATTCTTGGGTCATGTGGTGAATCTCGACGAGATTATGGTGGACCCGGCTAAGGTGGAGGCAGTGATGCAATGGAAATCTCCAAAGATGCCATCCGAGATTCGTAGTTTCATAGGTTTGGCGGGTTACTACAGGAGATTCATTCAAGACTTTTCCAAGATCGCTTCTCCACTAACCAAGCTGACCTAAAAGGATGTAAGGTTTACGTGGGGTCAAGCTCAAGAGAAGGCATTCGAAGAATTGAAGGCGAGGTTGACTCAAGCTCCTTTCTTGTCGTTACCCGATGGAAACAAAGATTTGGTGGTGTATTCAGATGCTTCTTACTCGGGGTTGGCGTGTGTGTTAATGCAAAGAGGAAAGGTTATAGCCTACACATCCCGACAACTGAAGGTTCATGAGGTCAACTACCCTACTCATGACTTGGAACTAGCGGCCGTGGTCTTTACACTAATGTAACACCCGGTTATTTTTAAAAGACAAGAAATAATGAATAAAAGAAAGAAAGGCAATTCAGTCCAAGTGGAGGGACTAAAAGTGTAAAAAGGACAAAAATCTTTCAAAAAGTTGGTGTAAAGGTGGGCATGGCCGCCCACCCTCACTTCACATCACCATTTCTTCGGTTTAGAGAGAGAGAGCAGGAGAGAACTCTCGGCTTGAGGAATAAGAAGAAGAAGAAGTGAACGAATTCAAGGTAAGAATTCGTGGTTTTTGCATGTTTATGATGGGTTTTATCCCGGTTATGTGTCTGTGTGCTTATGGTTGTGTTTGTGCTCAGGTGTGCGTGTTTTTTGATGTTGTTTCTAGGTGTTTTGAACTCATAGCAAGCGGGTAAAAAGGAAGAACACCCAAGTTGCACCAGGTGAGTTCTAGACCTCGGTTTTTACTTGTTTTCAAACATCTTGGGGCTGAAAATGTATTTAAATGATTTTCAAATGTTTGAGTATGTATGCCCATATGAATTATGAGTGAATGAATGTGATTCTGAATGCTCATAGGTTGTTCATGTATAGAATAGCCACATTAAGCTTTGAACAGATGGATTTGATGATTGGGATGAAAACATACTAGAAATATGTTGAACAGAAGGTCCATGCGCCTAGATAAGGCTCATGCGCCTGAAAATTCATTAGAAAAGAATTAAGTGTAATCCATGCGCCTAAACAGTAGCCCATGCGCCTAAATTACCTTAGAAATGATTAAGTACAGCCCATGCGCCTGAACAGTGGCCCATGCGCCTGAACAGTGGCCCATGCGCCTAGAAATGTTAGCTGGACGACTAAGTGTAGGCCATGCGCCCCAATAGTGCCCATGCGCCCCAATAGTGCCCGTGCGCCCAAGTGGATCATGCGCCTAAGTGTCCATACGCCTAAATTACTCATGCGTCTAAGTGTTCATACGCACAAATAGTGCCCATGCGCCTGAATAGTTCATGCGCCTAAAGTAAAAAATGCTTAAGTGTTGGCTGATGCGCCTACATAGTGATGAAACGCCTGAATAGGGTTCATGCGTCCAAATAGTTCCCATGCGCCTAAGACTTAGAAATTTTTACAGAATTTTTCTGGGAGTCTGTGCCTTAGGGTTTTGACTGAGGTTGACTAAGGGCCTATTAATGATGATGTTTCATGCATGATATAATTACTTATGATTGTTCCTTATTATTGTTATTGCTATTACTATTATTACTTATAGTATGTGACTTTACGTGGTATGTTATTATCGTAACGTAAAGTATATCATAATAATAAAGTGAAAGAGCAATAAAAAAAGAAGAGGAAAATTAATGAAAATGTTAACAAGTCTTGCAAGCTTACAGGAGGTACACGACCATGTTGTCATTAGCTCAACTGTGTTGCGGGTTAGCTACCCTATTATGCACACAGGGTCAATCAATTGAGATTGGCAGGACCTTTGCAGCGTGCCCTGGGTGATTGGGTTGGCCTTGTACATAGTACACAGAACCCTTTCGAGGGATACAGTTGACCCTTTCGAGGGATATAGTTGACCCTTTCGAGGGATACAGCTGACCCTTTCGAGGGATATAGATGCCCATCACCCGTTTTCCATCGCGCATATAGTTGGGGTATTGCTCACTGGTCCATACAGAAAGTGAAACATAAAGATAAAAGTTTACAGAACAAACAAGGCATACAGTAATGAGAATGAACAATATTTGTTCATATAGTTGATGCGTGCTCGCATATACAGTACAAAGTTGTATTTTACAGAAAAGAGTATTTCCTATAGAACATATAGAAAGTATTTTATTACTTATAAAACTAGAGCTCACTCAGCAACGCTGACTTTTATACATTTTCAGTTGGCAGGTAATTATTGCTGAGGATGGCATGAGGGTGAAGCTACTCGGCAGGGAAAGTCTGACATCTATTCGTACTCTGTGATGCTGTTGTTTTGTAATGCATATAAACAATTCTTTTGTAATCAGTTAAACGATGATGTATTACTCAACAACAGTGGTTTAAATGAAATGAATGGCTTTTGATAAATTATTTCCGCTGCTTAAGCTTGTTTATTTGTAATGTTTAATGTTTTAATTGCTATGATTGACCAACTGTGAGGTTTCCGGGAACGGGGCCTTACAAGTTGGTATCAGAGCCAAAGTTTAAGAGAATTGGGTTAAATAAAATTTTAAAACCTAAACTTAAACTGAAAATGGGACAAATGGAGGGATGTCAGCCCGAGTAGCTACATGCCATTAGGTATGTCTTTTTTAATGTTAACCGGTATTATGTGCGCATGCTATTTGATTATGTGGTCTTAGTAGATTTGGATACTAATTAAGTCAGGATAGGAGATGCTTGGGGTGTGAAGAGTAAAGTAAGTAGCTAATCACAACTGGCTACTGTAATTAGGGACTTACTATACATGACATAAACTGAGTATTACCTTGAATGACCACGTTAGTGTTTGAATCTTATAGTGTGCTTATAGAGGATGGCTGGCGGTAGATCTTCAAAAGCTTCTCATGGTGGAGGTCATGATGGTGCTCCGCGACCCAAGAGAGGGAGACCCAGAGTCGAGAAATTGGTTCATGAAGAACCAGAGACCCCTCATCCGGAGGGTGGCGACGAGAGCGCCAATCTGAGAGCCTCGGTAAAGGAGGCTGTAGTGGAAGAGGTTCACCAGGTCATGCAGACGATTCTACCATCTGTGGTGACCGAAGTGATCAAGGCCGTAAGGGATGGGGGAAGAAAGGAGAGGAACAGGTCCTCGGAGGACAGGATCAACCAGAGTCGGAAATGGTTCTCTCTGATGATGAGGAGGAGGAAGAAGAGGAGCCTGCGCCGGAGGCGACTCGAGGTTGTAACTATAGGGCATTTATGAGATGCAAGCCCCCTACTTTCGATGGAAACGACACTGCGGCAGCTGCTCACCGGTGGGTAAGGGAGATGGAGGCTGTCCTCGATATCAGTGAGTGCCGTGAGGATCAAAAGGTGAAATTCGCTACCCACTCTTTTATGGACTCGGATTTGTGCTGGTGGGACAACATTGTCCAAGCTGAGGGTAGCACGGCCATTGGAAGAATGAGATGGCCTGAACTGAAGAAGCTAGTGATCGAGGAATTCTGTCCTCACAGAGAGATGGACAAGGTAGAAAGAGACTTCCTGCAGCTAGAGGCGGGAACAATGACACACCAGCAGTACACCACCAAATTCAATGAAATGGCGCGGTTGGTGCCCAATCAAGTGACACCATTGTCACGAAAGATTAAAAGATACACCTAGCGGCTGCCGGTGGATATCCGTAGGCATATGATTGCCGCCCGGCCGAGCACTTTCAGGCCGGTAGTTGACTTGGCCGGCAGATTATACGATGAGCGCGAGGTGGTGGTGGCCGAGGTGGATAAGAAGGATGGTGGTAGTCGGAACTGGAATGGAAAACGGTTTGGACGTGGTAGAACTGCTCGAAACAAGAAGGTGGCAAAGGTGGGTGATCGACGTGTGGTCACATCTGGATCAGGGCTGAGGAGGTGTGACAAATATGGAAGGGAGCATACTGGTGAGTGTAGAAGGGGGATGAATGTATGCTTCAGGTGTGGTCAGCCTGGCCACATCGCTAGAGACTGTAAGAAGCCGAGGGCAGAGAGCTCTGGGGCAGAGAAGAAGAAGCCGGAGGAAGGAGGGTAGAGGGCAGGTGCTAGAGCTTACACCATGACCCGGGAGGAAGCCGGAGCTGATCCCGATGTTATGTCAGGTATGTTTCTGGTAAACCAAACTTGTGCCTCTATATTGTTTGATTCCGGTGCTAGTAGGAGTTTTATTTCTACTACTTTCTGTGCTAAGTTGCTTGTTATTAGTAGAAAGGTCAGTGCACCATTCAATGTAGAAACTGCTATTGGTAAGTCCACTAGAATTACTGATGTGATAGAGGACTGTGCCATAGAACTCGAAGGTCATAGGTTTGCTGCTAGGTTACATGTGATACCCCTAGGTGCATTTGATGTAGTACTACGGATGGACTGGTTAGCAACCTATGAAGCAAACATCGTGTGTCGCAAGAAGATGATTCGATTAGTTGCGTCCGATGGGAGTTTGGTTACGATTTATGGAGATCGCGTCACGACAATTCCGAATGTGATTTCAATGGCGGTGGCGGGAAAGTGCATGAGGCATGGATGTAGTGCCTACTTGACCTACGTAAAGGATGTGGACGCGCCAACACTGCAACTATCTGATGTACCAGTTGTGTGTGACTTTCTGGACGTATTCCCGGAAGACTTACCCGGCGTGCCACCGGATCGCGAGATTGAGTTCCAAATTGACTTGATACCCGGTGCTCAACCTGTTGCCAAAGCACCGTATCGATTAGCTCCCATAGAAATGAAAGAACTCATGAAACAGTTGCAAGAGCTGCTCGATAAGGGGTTCATTAGACCGAGTATCTCTCCCTGGGGTGCTCCAGTCCTGTTTGTGAAGAAGAAAGATGGTAGTATGAGGATGTGCATCGATTACCGTGAGCTTAACAAGTTGACAGTGAAGAACCGATACCCCCTACCAAGGATAGATGATCTGTTTGATCAGCTCCAAGGTGCCAGTTGGTTTTCAAGGATAGATCTTCGATCTGGTTACCATCAACTGAAGGTGAAGGAGCTGGATATCCCTAAACAGCTTTTCGCACGTGCTACGGTCACTATGAATTCCTTGTTATGTCATTTGGTCTGACCAATGCGCCAGCTGCTTTTATGGATTTGATGAATCGAGTGTGTCGGCCAATGTTAGATAGATCAGTGATTGTGTTTATTGATAATATCCTGATTTATTCAAGGAGCAAGGAGGAGCATGCCGATCACATTCAGAAGGTGTTAGAGACCTTAAGAAGGGAAAAGTTGTATGCCAAATTCTCCAAATGCGCGTTCTGGTTACGCGAAGTTCAATTCTTGGGTCACGTGATAAATCTTGAGGGGATTATGGTAGACCCTGCTAAGGTGGAGGCTGTGATGCAATGGAAGTCTCCAAGGACGCCATCCGAGATTTGTAGTTTCTTGGGGTTGGCGGGTTATTATCGAAGGTTCATTCAGGACTTCTCCAAGATCGTTTCTCCACTGACCCAGTTGACCCGAAAGGATGTAAAGTTTACGTGGGGTCAAGCTTAAGAACAGGCGTTCGAGGAGTTAAAGGTAAGGTTGACTCAAGCTCCTATCTTGTCGTTAACCGAAGGAAGCGAGGATTTGGTAGTATACTCATATGCTTCTTACTCGAGGTTGGGATGTGTATTAATGCAGAGAGGGAAGGTTATAACCTATGCATCCCGACAGTTGAAAGTTCATGAGGTCAACTACCCTACTCATGACTTGGAGCTAGCGGTCATGGTCTTTGCACTAAAGATTTGGAGGCACTATCTGTACGGGACGAAGTGCACCATTTTCACGGACCACAAGAGCCTGAAGTACTTCTTCAAGCAAAAATATTTGAACATGAGGCAGAGGTGATGGTTGGAGCTTGTAAAGGATTATGATTGCGAGATCCATTACCATCCGGGCAAAGCCAACGTGGTGGTCGATGCTCTTAGCCAGAAGGAGAGGCCCGAGCCGATTCGGGTGAAAGCATACCAACTAATCATGACCTCTGATGTAATGAAGCAAGTCAAGGAGTTTCAGGATGAGGCATTAAAAGAAGATCATCTCAACTCTGAAAGAATGAGAAGTCTGGTTGGGGAATTGAGTGAAAACACACTTGGTGTTAAAACTCAATTTGGACGGGTGTGGATTCCTCGTTTCGGGGATCTACATGTGAGGATTATGGATGAAGCTCACAAGACTCGATACTCCATTCATCCTGGTGCCACAAAGATGTATCAAGACATGAAGAAAGATTATTGGTGGCCGGGTATAAAACGTGATGTGGCGAAGTATGTGAGTAAATGCCTTACTTGCCTACACGTGAAGGCAGAACACCAGAAGCCGTATGGGAAGATCCAACCTTTGGATATACCGGAATGGAAGTGGGAGCACATCACCATGGATTTCATTACGAAACTGCCCTGTACTCCGAAAGGATACGATGCCATATGGTGATTTTTGACCACTTGACGAAGAGTGCTCACTTCCTACCGATCGCGAGACATATTCATCCGAGAGGTTGGCTGACCTGTTCATCAAGGAGATTGTAACTCGTCATGGTGTGCCGGTGTCCATTGTGACTGATCATGACACCTGGTTTACGTCTAAATTCTGGAAGAAATTCCACGGCGCCATGGGGACGAGGTTACATATTAGCATGGCTTATCATCCCCAAACTGATGGTCAGTCAGAGAGGACCATTCCAATGTTGGAAGACATGCTTCGAGCATGTGTAATCGATTTTGGTGGAAGTTGGGACGACCATTTACCGCCAGCATTGGTATGCCACCATATGAGATGCTATACGGTAGGAGATGCAGAACACCCGTTTGTTGGGGTGACATTGGTCAGAAAGAGTTGGGAAGGGTCGAGGTAATCGAAGCTACGACTGAGAAGCTTGAAAAGATTAAAGCCTTCATGAAGGCAGCTAAAGATAGACAGAAGTCGTATGCCGATAAATGACGTAGACCAATTGAGTTCCAGGTGGGTGACCGGTTATGTTGAAGGTCTCACCTTGGAAGGGTATTATCAGATTCAGGAAGGGGGGCGAGTTGAGCCTGTTGGACCAAAAGAACCAATGAGCCTGATCAGAGAAACCTCTAAGTCCCACAGGACATCACAACAGCTGAAGAAGACCTGATCAGCTGTTCTACAAAGTCTGAAGAATACAACTGCTGAAGTATTTCTGAAGTACTGAAGACAAAGACTGAGACAACAGCTGAGGATCTAAAGTCTGAAGACTTCAACAAGTACTGAAGACAAAGACTGAAGATCAACAGCTGAAAGACAAAAGTCTGATGTTCAAGTACTGAAGACATCAGCTGATGCTAACAGCTGATGACAACAGCTGAAGAGGGCTTCTTCAGTTGTTGTGATGGTTTTTCTTCATCAGTAGTTTTCTTTTCTTTTCAGTACTTGTGAACAACTGAAGAGGTTGTTCTTCAGTTGTTGTAGTATCAGTAGTTTTATGTTTTTCAGTAGTTGTAAATAAGATGTTTAACACTTAGGAACATTTGTAAGAAGATGTCAGTTGTTGACATCTTCAGTAGTTGTTAAACATCAGTAGTTATAAAACGGTTACATGTCACTTTCAAGTGACATCAGCCTATGTCATTCTTTCCTTTATAAGGAAGGATGACTCACCTGTAATCGTGCCATTGAGGCCGACAATCTTAATGCAATATTCCTTTTGTCTGATATTTCTCTCTCTATAACAAAATTCTTTTATCGCTTTATATCGAATGTTCTTGCTTGAATTTGTCTAATTCTGAGCTATTACTCTGCTATATTTGTTCAATCGATTAAACCAAGAGGCTGAGATCCTAACAAATGGTATCAGAGCAGGTTAATCATTGATCGATCTAACAATTGATCATTGAAACTGTTCAATCGCTCTAAGTTTGATCGAATTAGCAAATTCGCAAGGATCTGTTATAGAGATTGAGAGTGTATCGCTTCTGGCCGTTTTATTTGAGGTTTTGTGTGGTTCTGAGCTAAATTTATTGTGATTTTACTTGAATCTGTCTGATTTTCCACAATGACTACTTCTTCGAATGATCCTTTCAATACTGGATCCTCTACCAAGCCTCCGATCTTGGTGAGGAATGAGTATAACATTTGGCAAAGAAGATTGCTCCATCACCTGTCTGTCAATAGCTCAGGTTGTTGGACATCTGTGGTACATGGACCACATAAGCCAATGGTGAATGATCCGGAAACAACCAGTTGGTTCCAAAGAAGAAGGAGCAATACTCCGATGAGGACAAGAAGTTGTTTGAAATCGATGCAAAAGCCCATGGAATTTTGGCTATGGCTATTCCTAATGAGATTACTCTGGGCTTCTGCATTGTGAGTCTGCTCATGACCTCTGGAAGCCATCAAAGAACAATTTGGTGGTACTGATGAGGTTTTAGCAAACAACAGGGAAATCCTCACCCAACAATATGAGACTTTCTCTCATAGAAAGGGTGAGACTCTGACTCAACAATTTGAGCGGTTTTCATGTTTAATCTCTGAATGAAAATGGTTAAACATGAATATACCAGGAGTCAGATGAACCATAGATTCCTAAGATCACTGCCTGAGAGATGGAACACATATACCATTGTTCTACGCTCAAATGCTGATGTTGATCGCCTATCTCTCACCCAACTTCATGGGAAACTGCTTACATTCGAGAGAGAGATAGAGCAGAAAAGGAAATTGGCTTCATCTGGAAAGCTCACTGAGGATTTTGTCCAAGGGAACACTGCCCTGATTGGACATCAAGAGTCAGAATATGCGTCATCTGAAAGCCAGTATGATGAGCATATTGATTTCTCTACAAACACTTCTGAGCCTGCCTTTGTGAGTGTTGATAGTTATTCTGCTGGTAGTAATAGTGACAATCTATGTTTCATCATGGATGATCTCAAGGGGATTGCTGATGATGACTTAGAAGAGATAGATATTTTGAGCCAAATGGCCTTGATAAATATCAGATCTCAGAAGTTCTACAAAAGAACTGGAAGGAAATTCCCAGGACTCTCTGGCAAAACCAAAGTTGGTTTTGACAAGAGTAAGTTGAAGTGCCATAAATGCCACAGGCTTGGACACTTTGCAAGAGAATGTAGATCATCTGGATCTAACTCTCCTGCACCTTTTGTGACTTACCCTGGCAATAGTCAACAAAACAGAGGGCAACAACCTGTCAATTCTGGTTATCATCATCAACCACAATCTCCTGCATATTTTGTTCCACAGGGGCCAATGCCATATCCATACCCCTGCTATTACATACCACAACCAGGCCAGGTTCAAGCACCCACTGCTCAACAACCACATGCACTCCCTGAGCCTCAACCATCCCAATCTCATCAACCTAATCAACTTCAACAACACAGCTTCTTCACACCAGGAGTTGTTGACTGGAGCAGCTTACCAGATGATGTGTCTGGTAATGAACAACTGTTCTCAGGTGCTGGTCAACATGGTGGTGAGCATCCTTTTGGAAATCTAGCTCTCATGACTTTGGAATCCTCTGATGGATCATCCTCAAGTACCTCTTCAACACAGGTATCACAGGTATCCTCTGAGGCTAAGGCCAAATTATGTTCTGAAACTTGCATAGCAGCATTTGCCTCTATTAGAGAAGCAAATGTGGCTTTAATCAATAAAAATGTAGAGCTAGAACAAGTAATTTCCAAAAATAAAGCTGAGTTTGAGTCTGTGCTGAAAGAGAAAACTGATGAGATTTATAAATTAAAATGCCAAATCTCTGATGATAAGGCTAGGGAGGATGTACTCTTAGAGAAGTACAAAGACCTCAAAGATACTCTTGCTGTCACCCAAGTAGAGTGTGATCGATGGGTACAATCTTGCAAGGGCTTTGAAATGCTTCTTAGTAAGCAAACTGCTTCCAATGTGAAGTTTGGAATTGGTTATAATCACACTGCTCCTCCTACAGATTTTGCTTCAAGAGCAGGAGTAGAATCTGATGGAGAAAGTAATGACCAATCCACCTCATCATGTGATTCACTACTTGATAAAGCACTATCAGTAGTTGAAGTCAGTAGTAATCCCTCTGTGAACCTATCAGCTGATATTGATGGTTCAACTGCTGACACTCACATGATCAATGAGTTGATCAACCCAAGTGTTATCCCTAGAAGTACTGAGGGTACTGGAGAGCAGGGGATAACATCTGGAGTTCAAATCCCAATAACTGACAGCACTAAAGAGAAGAAAACTGTCAGTAGGAAGGATTTGAAGCCTACTAAGGGAGTTGACAAGAAGGCAAAAAGTGCTTCTAAACTGCTGAAGAGCAAGTCTTCAGTAGTTTCATCTTCTTCAGTTGATGATCAACAGAAGATGAAGAAGAAACCATGTGAAATATGTGGTTTGGGTCTCCAAAACTAACTGATTGTTTATTAATGCAGGTTTCTTCAACATGCCAAAGTAGCATCTGGTATGTAGACAGTGGGGGATCTATGCATATGACTGGGAACAACTCACTTCTTAATGACTACTCTCCAGGAAGGAAGGGTTTTGTTTCCTTTGGCAATGATGCAAGAGGTTACATCATCGGGAAGGGCTTTGTTTCCAATGGGGAAATAAGGTTTGATGATGTCAACCATGTGGAAAATCTCAAGATAACCTCTTGAGTGTCAGTCAAATGTGTGACAAAGGCCATGTTGCTCTTTTCACAAGCCAGAACTGCAGGATTCTGTCATCCAAAGTTCTGAGTTTGATTGACAAGGTATTGGATGCTCATACTCTCCTGAAGGCCAACAGGACAGGAAGAGTGTATGCCTTAGATCTTTCCAAGAAAATAGATCTCAAAGGTCATCCTTGCCTATTTTCCAAGGCCTCTCCTCAAGAATCTAATCTATGGCATAGAAGGCTGGGACATGTTAACTTCAAGAACATGAATCAGATGATACACCATAGTTTAGTAAGGGGAATGCCTATGAAGGAGTTCAAGTGTGAAAACAACTACACTGCTTGTTTGAAAGGAAAACAGCACAAGGTTTCATTCCCACCTATTGAAGAACCAAAGTCCACTGTCTGCTTACAACTTCTTCACATGGATCTCTTTGGTCCTATGAGAGTGATGAGCATGGCAAAGAAGAAATACTGTCTGGTAATTGTGGATGATTACTCCAGATTGTATGGACTTTCTTTCTACATTCAAAGGATGAAGCTGCACAGAAGATCATAAACTTTGTGGTATGCTGAGAAGCAGTATTCCCTCTCAGTCAAGTGTATTAGAAGTGACAATGGAACAGAATTCAGGAACAATACACTTGATGAGTTCTACCTTTCAAGGGAATAAAGAGACAGTTTAGTATTCCAAGAACTCCTGAACAGAATGGAGTTGTGGAGAGAAAGAACAGGACCCTCATTGAAGCTGCAAGGTCTATGTTGGCTGATTCTGGACTGCTATTGACCTTTTGGGCTGAAGCTGTCAACACAGCATGCTATGTGCAGAATAGAGTGCTAATAAATCAGAGGTTGATGAAGACTCCATATGAAGTTCTACATCATTTGGTCCCTCTCATTTCATTCTTTAGAGCATTTGGGTGTCCCTGTTTCATCTCAACACAAAGGATCAGCTCCAGAAATTTGATCCTAAGGTGGATGCAGGGTACTTTGTTGGTTATTCATCAACTTGCAAGGCATACAGAGTCTTCAACTGCAGAACAAAGATGGTTGAAGAGACTCTACATGTCAAGTTCAATGAATCTCCAAAGGACAAGATTCCACAAAGCCCTGTGGAGCTCTTTGATTTGGACATACTGCAATATGTTCCTTATCAATCTCCTGCTGTTGCTCCTGTCAACAGTTCACCACCTGGTGTTACTGCTGAAGATGATGATGATAGTAGTAATCACCTCTTCAGGTTTAGTGACCAACTGCCTGTGTCCTCTAAACCTGATGCTCCTGTAGCTTCAGCAGCACCATCCACAACAAATGCTGATGAGATTTCTGCATCCTCAACTTCATTTGAGTTGCCACCATCTTCATGTTTCAAGAATCTGCATCAACATCTGCTGCTGCTGAAGGTCCTACAAACACTTGCACAGATTTGATTGTTTACCAAGAGCTGAAAAATCACCCAATGTCTCAAATCCTTGGTGATATCAATGCTGGTGTTTCAACCAGAAGCCAGTTGTCCAATTTCTGCTTCTATGCTCTCTTCATCAGTCAGCTAGAGCCAAAGAACTATCATGTAGCTTTGAGACAATGGATGGGTTGAAGCCATGCAGCTTGAGCTTCTTCAGTTCAAAAAACAGCAAGTGTGGGAGCTTGTTCCTCTACCCCCAGGTAAGTGTGCAATAGGCACTAATGGGTGTTTAGGAATAAAACTGATGAAAATGGGCTAATTGTTAAGAACAAGGCCAGACTGGTTGTGCAGGGGTTTGCACAAGAAGAAGGTATTGATTATGATGAAACCTTTGCCCCTGTAGCCAGACTGGAGGCAATTAGATTGTTTTTAGCCTATGCTGCACTCCACAATCTTAAAGTTTTTCAAATGGATGTCAAAAGTGCTTTTCTATATGGTAACATAAAAGAAGAAGTTTATGTGTGTCAACCACCAGGATTTGAGGATAATAAGCACCCAGAATGGGTATATAAGCTTGATAAAGCTCTTTATGGGTTGAAACAAGCACCTAGAGCCTGGTATGAGACCTTATCAAACTTTCTTCTACAGAATAATTTCACTAGAGGCTCCATAGATAAAACTTTATTTATTAAGAAGGTGGATCAGCATAAGCTACTGTTCAAATTTATGTTGATGATATTATATTGCATCCTCTGATCCCAAATTGTGTGAGGAATTCCAAAACTTAATGCAACAGAAGTTTGAAATGAGTGCAATGGGAGAATTACAGTTCTTTCTAGGTTTGCAAATCAAACAAAAAGCTGATGGAATTTTATTCATCAGTCTAAATACACAAAAGATCTTTTGAATAAGTTTGATTTACAAAACTGTAAACCCTGTTCTACTCCCATGTGCAACACCACACAATTGGATGTTGATCAGAAAGGTAAAGATGTTGATGAAACTCTTTACAGATGTATGATTGGTTCCTTGATGTATTTAACAGCTTCTAGACCAGATATTATGTTTGCTACATGTGTTTGTGCTAGATTTCAGGCTGCACCTAAGGAGTCTCATCTGATTGCAGTCAAGAGGATCTTTAGATATCTGCAAGGTACACAATCTCTAGGCTTATGGTATTCCACTGGACATTCTTGCAAATTAGTTGCTTTCTCTGATAGTGACTATGCAGGGTGTAAGTTGACCAGGAAATCAACTTCTGGTGGATGTCAATTCCTAGGCAACTGTTTGATTTCTTGGCAGAGTAAGAAACAAACATCTGTTGCTACATCCACTGCTGAAGCCGAGTACATTGCTGCTGCAAGTTGTACATCCCAAGTACTCTGGCTTCAGAATCAACTTTTGGATTATGGCATTACAGAGACTAAGACTCCATTATTAATGGATAGTGCTTCAGCTCTTTGCATTGTCAAAAATCCAGTGCAGCACTCTAGGACCAAACATATAGAATTAGACATCATTTTATAAGAGATTGTTTTGAAAAGGGTCTAATTAATCCTATTTGTGCCTAGTGCTGATGAGCTTGCAGACTTTTACTAAGCCTTTGGATAGTTCAACTTTCCACAACCTGGTGTTAAGGCTTGGTATGCTGCAGCTAGAATAAGTGACAACTACTGATGATCTCAGTAATTACTGATGATCATCGGTCACCATGTCACATAAAGTACTGATGAGTTATTTTACCCTCAGTAGTTTTTATAACTACTGAAGGCTAAATGCTTTAAGTACTATACTTTATCTGTTCTAAACTACTGATGTAGTTACAACTACTGAAATCAGTAGAAACAGATAAGTACTGATGTCCTATGAAACAACTGAAAACAGCAAAGAGGCTGATGAGTACGTGTTGAGGACAGTATGAAACAGCTGAAAGGCTATGAATTGACGACAACTACTGATGAGTACTTTCTCTTCAGTTGTTCACAAACTGCTGTTTCTTCATAAACAACTGAAGCAATACCATGTCTTCAGTAGTTTCACAACTACTGATGACTAACACCAAGTCTTCAGTTGTTTACAACAACTGATGGCACAACCAGGGTCTTCAGTAGTTTCATAACTACTGATGACTAATACCAAGTCCTCAGTTGTTTCAACATCTGAAGTCCAACTTGTCTTCAGTAGTTTTTTAAAACTACTGATGCCTAAATCAGAGACTTCAGTTGTTTCAACGTCTGATTGTAAACACCATGTCTTCAGTTGTTTTATAACTGCTGACCACACCAATACCATCAGTCGTTTCAAACCTCTGAAAGTTAATACCACGTCATCAGTTGTTTCAAATACTGATGACTAACACCAAAACCTTCAGTCGTTTCATAACCCGTACCCTATATATACCTGATCCCTCTTTCAGAGTTTTTCATTCTTTCACGACCTAAAATTTCAAAAGCTCTGAAAATCTTTCACCTTCATTAATGGGACCATGCAACTCAAGCCTCGACAAACTGTGTCGCGTACCTCACTAAATCGCCCTTCTGGACCAAATTCGATAATGCTATAGATCTTATGGTCCAATCACCACTGAAAACGGCCTTCCTCCTAAATCCAATCATTATGCCGATTCGCTACATCAGTTTTGGACGAATGCAACTGTTAATGGAGAATCTATCCATTCGTCCATCAACTCTCATAAGGTGGTCATCTCTACTGCTACCATCCGCCAGATATTACTTTAGATGATGCTGCCTACCCTGTTGGATATCCTAAGCGCCAACTTGATCTTTCATTTGGACAACATGGATATCAAGGCGATCTTAGTGCTTCGACCATCCTGAAGAAACATTTCCAGATGCTGAACGCTTGATTTTTCATATGGTAAATGTTTGCCTGGCCTCGAAGACTTCTTCTTGGGATCAACTGTCTTCTAGATGGCAACAGGTACTGTTCTCTATCCTTGAACAAGAACCACTAAACTTTTCTGAAATAATTTTTCTTGAAATCAAGGATATGGCCACAAAACCACTTTCTAACCGTTGGATACTATATCGGTTTATAATGGCCATAATAGAGAATCAGCTTCATGCTGAGGGACTAGTTGGTCTGGGAGTCCCTGCTTTGGCTGTATTGCTGGAGGTATACTCCCGACACAACACTGACCAAACTCTTAAACAGGCTGCCAAGCTGTGCAAACCCACGCAGCTGGAACCCACAGCCTCCACTTCCACATCCAAAGTCCCCTCCAAACCCACAAAGAAGAAGCCTAAGAAGGCTACTCAGGGAGTTGAGTCCCCTGAGGATGCTCCTGCTGCACCAAAGCAGGTTATCTCTACTGGAAATAAACCCCCAGTAGAGACTATGACTCCACCAACCGAAGCCGCTCAGGTTTCCTCTCAAAGGAACCTGATGCACCACTCAAAGGGAAGCCACACTGCTGGGATCCTCCTCACTGAGGGGATTACCATTGAAGAGCACCACTCGCCCCGGTGCACACTGCTTCCACACCCTCTCCTGATGCAACCGCCCCTCAAAGCCCTACAATAATGTTGCAAAAGTGCTGACGCAGTTGCATTCCTCACCCCACCCAGACACCAATTACTACTGGGATAACCTCAACACCTGAGGGGGAGGAACAATGCTTCTGTCAACCACAGCACAGGGGTTATCATGTTCCATCTCCTGGTGTAGACAAGGAGGTGCGAACTTCTGGTGAGGCTGCCACTGCCTCTGACTCAGCAAATGACCAGGGTGCAGTTGGTAACATCTCTAAGACCTCACCAGCGGCAACAGCTGATGAAGGACATAGTCCTGAGGCCGGAAGTCCCCAGAACCAAGAACAAGGGGCACATGCTATAATTGATCTACACTCAAGGCATGTTAATCCTGACTCTGTCAGGAGGTCAGGTGATTCAGTATCAACTGATGATGACCTGAGCTTCTTCTATGATGTAGTTGCTCAAAACACCATCCTAGGGATGAGGTTAGCAGACTCAAGAGCTGCTGGCCAAGATGTCTCAGGATGAAAGTCCATCTGCCACCACAATACACCCACAGATGGCACCTTCTTCTGAAGGTCCCCTAAACACTGAGCCAATACATACTTCCAAGCCCCAGCCTCTGCTTTTGGCACTGATTCTCAGGAACAGAACCATCCTGATCAATCAGTTGCTAACCTTCAAAAATCCCTACCTCTCATCACTCCCATGATCACAGATATAGTGATCAAAGCCATTGATGAGAGGCTTCCTACAATAATACAACCCCTGGTGGAGGATTGGTGACCAATCACTTTCTACTGCTCAAACCCTTGCACCCAATGCAACCAAAAAGGGGAGAGTCAGTCAGTTAAAGGAAAAAGGAAGAGGACAGATGGGGAGAAGGAGAAAGAATCAGAGAAGGTAAATGAGAAGGAGTTGCTGTTATAAGTGTGGAGGAGACTGAGTTTGATCATGAGAAGGAGAAGGAGAGTGAGAAGAGAGCTGAAGTGAATGAAAGTCAAAAAGACTTTCATGTCACATATCAAAAGAGGAAAGGAGAGTCTGAGAAGGAGAAGGAGCTGAATGATATGGTGAAAGAAGCTGATGCCAACCATAACCGTTCAATGGATAAAATCATTGATCAGTTATATAGGCAGGGTTTTGACATCCAACAACTAGACTCCGAGATCAGAAGGTTGGAGACAGAGAGATCAACTCAAGATGGGCTAGTTATGATGCCTTAGAAAGAGAAAGGCTGGAGATAATGATTAGATTTGTAGCCAAATACTTGGGAAGATCTCTGATAGAAATAAGGGCCTGGACCAGGGACAACATCTTGGCAATAACCACCAAGATTTGTTCGTCTGAAGCATACTCCAAGGGTTTAGTGATTGAGGCATAAATGAAGCTGGGGTTGGGACCGAAAAGAACTGACAAAATTTACTAAAGCCTCCCTTACAGCCAAAATGCTAAAACAGTCTGAAAACCTCTATCCTCAAAATCACGACCTCCACAACCCACTAAAACAACCCCTTTACCCTCTAAACCAACATCCAACCCACAAACCAAATCCTTTACCCCCAAACCCACTGCCAGTGATGTACCTAAACAAAAGAAAAGAAAGGTACTGAGGGCTGATGAAGAAGAGAGGAGGATGAAGACAGACTGCCACTCTCTGCAGTTATCACTTTGCCTAAGGCTAATCCAATGTCCATCACTCCTGCTTCTCAAATGCATGATGTGATGATAAAGATTGAAGAGGAACAGATGCAAAGACATGATGAGGAAATGCTGAAAAGCATTGACAAAGCATATGCCACATCCTCTTCAATGATTAGCATGAAGAAAGAAGTCTTAAGATTGTACACCCTTGCTAATACCTTTCAATACCAAAGGGGAAAAAAGGATATGGCCTGATCCTAGGGTGGCACACAGGATTGTCAAGAAAGAAATTCCTTCAAAATACAAGGGCCAAGTGAAGAGGGTTGTCGACGAAGACATCACTGTGGTTCTTGTAGTGTCCCCTTGGGAAATTGTAGAAGAGTTCAAGAAAGCTTATGAAGCCAAACAACCACCCCAAAGATGTTGGAGAATAAAATCATAAAGAAGGGATTGGTTTACAAAAGACTTGAAAACTTCAAACAAGATGAGCTCAACCTGCTCTTAGAAGGGACTCATCCAGATGAGTTTGCTTACAGACAAATAACCACGGTTGAGCTCAAGAATGGAAAACAGGCCAAGTACATCTCTGAAGTGTATGGCCGAGAAGGATTGTTTGATGGTGTGCCCGAGGTGCTGACAATGGATGAGCAGATCATGTTTCTAAGGGCTTAAACCAGGGAATCCCTACGCTGATACACGGAAGTAGATCTCATGGTTGGGGTAACAGCTCAGTGTCCAAGTCCCCAATACAGAGCTCCCAACCATATCATGCAAAACAGATCATCAGAGACTTCTTCCCAGGCCGGTGCTAAAAAAGGGTCACTTCTCATCTGATCAAGAGGAAAAAGACCAATCTATCTGCCAAAATAAGTGGGACTCGTAAATAACTTAGAGGTTTTGGCTGCATTGGTTCAGGGGGAGTTTGTTGGACCAAAAGAACCAATGAGCCTGATCAGAGAAACCTCTAAGTCCCACAGGACATCACAACAGCTGAAGAAGACCTGATCAGCTGTTCTACAAAGTCTGAAGAATACAACTGTTGAAGTATTTCTGAAGTACTGAAGACAAAAACTGAGACACAGCTGAAGATCTAAAGTCTGAAGACTTCAACAAGTACTGAAGACAAAGACTGAAGATCAACAGCTGAAAGACAAAAGTCTGATGTTCAAGTACTGAAGACATCAGCTGATGCTAACAACTGATGACAACAGCTGAAGAGGGCTTCTTCAGTTGTTGTGATGGTTTTTCTTCATCAGTAGTTTTCTTTTCTTTTCAGTACTTGTAAACAACTGAGAGTAGGTTGTTCTTCAGGTGTTGTAGACAGTAGTTTTATGTTTTTCAGTAGTTGTAAATAAGATGTTTAACACTTAGGAACATTTGTAAGAAGATGTCAGTTGTTGACATCTTCAGTAGTTGTTAAACATCAGTAGTTATAAAACGGTTACATGTCACTTTCAAGTGACATCAGCCTACGTCATTCTTTCCTTTATAAGGAAGGATGACTCACCTGTAATCGTGCCATTGAGGCCGACAATCTAATGCAATATTCCTTTTGTCTGATATTTCTCTCTCTATAACAAAATTCTTTTATCGCTTTATATCGAATGTTCTTGCTTGAATTTGTCTAATTCTGAGCTATTCCGCTGCTATATTTGTTCAATCGATTAAACCAGAGGCTGAGATCCTAACAGAGCCTAAGGTATATAGGCCCTTCCGATCATTGCTCGAGTAGGAAGGTGGCCTATAGATTGGAGTTGTCAAATGTTAAGTGGAATTCACCCGACATTCCATGTATCTCATTTGAGAAAGTGCTTAGCCGATGAGACATGATTGTTCCATTGGAGGACATTGAAGTTGATGAAAGGCTCAATTATGTGGAGAAACTAGTGGCAATCATCGATCGTAAAGAGAAGAGGCTGAGAAATAAAGTGGTTCCTCTTATGCGTGTATAGTGGAAGCACAGGAAGGGATCCGAGTCTACATGGGAGACTGAGGAGGAGATGAGGCAGCATTATCCTCTTCTGTTTGAGGAATAATAAGTTTCGGGGACGAAACCTATATAAGGGGGTGGACTTGTAACACCCGGTTATTTTTAAAAGACAAGAAATAAAGAATAAAGAAAGAAAGGCAATTCAGTCTAAGTGGAGGGACTAAAAGTGTAAAAATGACAAAAATCTTTGAAAAGTTGGTTGTAAAGGTAGGCATGGCCGCCCACCCTCATTTCACTCACCATTTCTTCGGTTTAGAGAGAGAGAGCAGGAGAGAACTCTCGGCTTGAGGAAGAAGAAGAAGAAGTGAACGAATCAAGGTAAGAATTCATGGTTTTTGCATGTTTATGACGGGTTTTATCCCGGTTATGTGTCTATGTGCTTATGGTTGTGTTTTGCTCGGGTGTGTGTG
Source organism: Flaveria trinervia (assembly GCA_025506515.1). Lineage (NCBI taxonomy): Eukaryota > Viridiplantae > Streptophyta > Magnoliopsida > Asterales > Asteraceae > Flaveria > Flaveria trinervia. The sequence goes on from CM046453.1 coordinate 60,585,800, forward strand.
TTTGGATGTTGTTTCTAGTGTGTTTGAACTCATAGCAAGCGGGTAAAAAGGAAGAACACCCAAGTTGCACCAGGTGCGTTCTAGACCCCGATTTTTACTTGTTTTCAAACATCTTTGGGGCTGAAAATGTATTTAAATGATTTTCAAATGTTTGAGTGTGTATGCCCGTATGAATTGTGCATGAATGAATGTGATTCTTGAATGCTCATAGGTTGTTCATGTATAGAATAGCCACATGAAGCTTTGAACAGATGGATTTGATGATTAGGTGAAAACATACTGGAAATATGTTGAACAGAAGGTCCATGCGCGTAGATAAGGCTCATGCGCCTGAAAATGCCTTAGAAAAGAATTAAGTGTAATCCATACGCCTAAACAGTAGCCCATGCACCTAAGATTATCTTAATAAATGATTAAGTACAGCCCATGCGCCTGCATAGTGGCCCATGCGCCTGAACAGTGGCCCATGCACCTAGAAATGTTAGCTGGACGACTAAGTGTAGGGCCATGCGCCCCAATAGTGCCCATGCGCCCAAGTGTCTCATGCGCCTAAGTGTCCATGTGCCTGAATTACTCATGCGTCTAAGTGTTCATACGCACAAATAGTGCCCATGCGCTTGAATAGTTCATGCGCCTAAAGTGAAAAATGCTCAAGTGTTGGCTGATGCGCCTACATAGTGATGAAACGCCCGAATATGGCTCATGCGCCCAAATAGTTCCCATCCGCCTAAGACTTAGAAATTTTTACAGAATTTTTCTAGGAGTATGTGCCTTAGGGTATTGACTGAGGTTGACTAAGGGCCTATTAATGATGATTTTTCATGCATGATATGATTACTTATGATTGTTCCTTATTATTGTTATTGCTATTACTATTATGCTTATAGTATTTGACTTTACATGGTATGTTATTATCGTAACATAAAGTATATCGTAATAATAAAGTGAAAGAGCAATAAAGGAAAGAAGAGGAACATTAATAAAAATGTTAACAAGTCTTGCAAGCTTACAGGAGGTACACGACCATGTTGTCGTTAGCTCAACTGCGCTGAGGGTTAGCTACCCTATTATGCACACAGGGTCAATCAATTGAGATTGGCAGGACCTTTGCAGCGTGTCCTGGGTGATTGGGTTGGCCTTGTACATAGTACACAGAACCCTTTCGAGGATACAATTGACCCTTTCGAGGGATATAGTTGACCCTTTCGAGGGATACAGTTGACTCTTTTGAGGGATATAGATGGCCCATCACCTATTTTCCATCGCGCATATAGTTGGGGTATTGCTCACTAGTCCATACAGAAAGTGAAACATAAGATAAAAGTTTACAGAACAAACAAGGCATACAGTAAAGAGAACAAACAATATTTGTTCATATAGTTGATGCGTGCTCACATATACAGTACATAGTTGTATTTCACAGAAAAGAGTATTTTCTTATACAACATATAGAAAGTATTTTATTACTTATAAAACTAGAGCTTACTCAGCAACGCTGACTTTTATACATTTTCAGTTGACAGGTAATTATTGCTGAGGATGGCACGAGGGTGAAGCTACCCGATAGGGAAAGTCTAACATCCATTCGTACTTTGTGATACTGTTGTTTTGTAATGCATATAAACAATTCTTTTATAATCAGTTAAACAATGATGTATTGCTCAACAACAGTGGTTTAAATGAAATGAATGGCTTTTGATAAATTATTTCCGCTGCTTAAGCTTGTTTATTTGTAATGTTAATGTTTTAATTGCTATGATTGTCCAACTGTGAGGTTTCCGGAACAGGGCCTTACAACTAAAGATCTGGAGGCACTATCTGTATGAACGAAGTGCACCATCTTCACCGACCACAAGAGCTTAAAGTACTTCTTTGAGCAGAAGGAACTGAATATGAGGCAGAGACGATGGTTAGAGCTCATAAAGGATTATGAATGTGAGATCCATTACCATCCGGGCAAAGCTAACGTGGTGGCTGATGCCCTTAGCCGAAAGGAGAGGCCCGAATCGATTCGGGTGAAGGCGTACCAACTGATTATGACCTCTGAGGTAATAAGCAAGTCAAGGAGTTTCATGATAAGGCACTAAAAGAAGATCATCTAAACTCTGAAAGAATGAGAGGTCTAGTTGGAGAATTGGGTGAGAATACGCTTGGTGTTAGAACTCGATTTGGATGGGTGTGGATTCCTCGTTTCGGGGATCTACGTGTGAGGATTTTGGACAAAGCTCATAAGACTCGATACTCCATCCATCCTGGTGCCACAAAGATGTATCAAGACATGAAGAAAGATTATTGGTGGCCGGGTATGAAACGTGACGTGGCAGAGTATGTGAGTAAGTGCCTTACTTGCTTGCAAGTGAAGACGGAGCATCAGAAGCCGTATGGGAAGATCCAACCTTTGGATATACTGGAATGGAAGTGGGAGCACATCACTATGGATTTCATTACGAAGCTGCCACGTACTCCGAAAGGGTATGATGCCATATGGGTGATTGTGGACCATCTGATGAAGAGTGCTCACTTCCTACCGATTTGCGATACATATTCATCTGAGAGGTTGGCTGACCTGTTTATCAAGGAGATTATAACTCATCATGGTGTGCCGGTGTCTATTGTGTCGGATCGTGACACCCGGTTTACCTCTAAATTCTGGAAGAAATTCCACGATGCCATGGGGACGAGGTTGCATATTAGCACGGCTTATCATCCTCAAACTGATGGTCAGTCAGAAAGGACCATTCAGACAGTGGAAGACATGCTTCGGGCATGTGTGATTGATTTTGGGGGAAGTTGGGATGACCATTTACCGTTAGCTGAATTCTCGTACAACAATAGCTATCATGCCATCATTGGCATGCCACCATACGAGATGCTATACGGTAGGCGATTCAGAACACCGTTTGTTGGGGTGATATTGGTCAAAAGGAGTTGGGGAGCGTCAAGGTAAGCGAGGCTACGACTGAGAAGCTTGAGAAGACTAAAGCCTTCATTAAGGCAACTAAAGATAGACAGAAGTTGTATGCCGATAAACGACGCAGACTGATCGTGTTCCAGGTGGGTGACCGGGTTATGTTGAAGGTCTCACCTTGGAAGGGAATTATCCGATTCAGGAAACGAGGTAAGCTAAGCCCGAGGTACATAGGACCTTTCCGAATTATTGCTCGAGTAGGAGAGGTGGCCTATCGATTGGAGTTACCAGATGAGTTAAGTGGAATTCACCCGACATTCCATGTATCTCATTTGAGAAAGTTCTTAGCTGATGAAGACATGATTGTTCCACTGGAGGATATCGAAGTAGACTAACGGCTAAATTATGTGGAGCAACCAGTGGCAATCATCGATCGTAAGGAGAAAAGACTGAGAAATAAAGTGGTTCCTCTTGTGCGTGTACAGTGGAAGCACAAGAAGGGATCCGAGTCTACATGGAAGGTTGAGGAGGAGATGAGGCAGCATTATCCTTATATGTTCGAGGAATAACAGGTTTCGGGGATGAAACCTATATAAGGGGGGTGGACTTGTAACACCCGATTATTTTTAAAAGTCAAGATATAAAGAATAAAAGCAAGAAAGGTAATAAAGTTCAAATGGATGGACTAAAAGTGTTCAAAAAGGACAAAACTTTCAAAAGTTTTCAAGCGGGTTAAAAGGAAGAACACCCAACTTGCACCAGGTGAGTTCTAGACCCCGGTTTTTACACGTTTTAAACTATCTTTGGGGCTGGAAACGTATTAAAATGATTTTACAAGTTTATGTATGCTTACCCGTATGTATTGTGTATGTTGGTTGTTGGTTCTTAAATGTTTATAGGCTACTCATGTTTGGAATAGCCACATTATGCTTAGGACAGATGAGTTTGAGGATTGGAGTTGAAAACATCCTAGAAACATGTTTTACAGACTGCTCATGCGCCTAGATAAGTGTACATATGCCTGAAATTGCCTTAGAAAAGTCTAAGTATAGTCCATGCGCCTGAACAGTGGTCCATGCGCCTAGAAATATTAGTCAGATGACTAAGTGTAGGGCCATGCGCCCCAATAGTGCCCATGCGCCCAAGTGGCCCATGCGCCTAAGTGTTCATGCGTCTGAATAGTACCCATGCACCTAGATTGGGCTGGAATTTACTAAGTGTTCAGACGTCTAGGATTCCCCATGCGCCTGAACAGTACCCATGCGCCTGAACAGTACCCATGCGCCTGAAAGTTGCCCATGTGCCTAAGTGTTCCCTATGTGCCTGCATAGTGCCCATGCGCCTAAGGACTTAAAATATTTTTCTAATTTTTGGGGAAAATGTGTAAAGTACGCTTTGACTTGGGAAATTCCCGGGGGACTATAAAAGTTGACTTTTGGGGTCATAAATAGTATGATGGGCATGTTATGTATTGTGATTGATGCTTATGATGATGATGATGATGATGTTGCATGGTTATGCATGATGTATGTTATGTATGTATGATGCCCGGTATGATGATGTATGAATGATATGCTATGTTATGTTCCTATGATGATGAATGTTTATCTTTCCATGGCTTTACGTGTTATGTTAATGAATGAACCGAAAGTATTATGTAATGTAAAGTGAAAGATAATGAAAGAGGAACATGATGAATGAATGCATGCATTAACGAATGAATGAACGTAAAAAGTCTTGCAAGCAAATGTATGGAGGTCCACACCCAATGAAGGGTGTTAGCTCAATTGTGTGCGGGTTAGCTACCCTAGAAGGATGCACACTGGGGTCCAATCCTTGTGATTGACCATATGTATGGGATCCTTACCGCTTGCCCTAGGTACTGGAGTTAGCTTCGTGCACAATGTTCGGGGTCTATGAAAGATCTCAGGCCCAGTAACCAGCTTCGTGCATAATGTTCGGGGTATAGCATATGGCATTGATCCAGAATGAAATAGAAAAGATGAATGGTGAATGTACTTGCCCTAGGTACTGGAGTCAGCTTCGTGCACAATGTTCGGGGTCTACGAGAGACCTCAGGCCTAGTTACCCGCTTCGTGCACAATGTTCGGGGTAACGTACATGTCACAAGATGTAATGAATGAACGAAGGTTAACGAACGAAATAGAAGATAATAATGATATTATCTGTATGTACGTATGATGTATGATCACGAACGAATGAAACGTATAATATGGACTCTGAAATGAAATAAATAACGATTTTATGTATGTTCAATTATAAAACTAGAACTCACTCAGCAATGCTGACTTTTATACGTTTTCAATTGGCAGGTAAACGTTGCCGAGGATGGCACGAGGCGGCTACTCAGCTCTTTTGGATGGCATCCAGTTATTTAAAGCTTTTGTGATATAATACAACAATGTAAATTTGTAACCGACAAACGATGCATTATTTTGCAAAAGTTTTTATGATGAAATGAAATACCATTTGTTTTATGTTTCCGCTGCAATGTTTTATGAATGATTAAATGTAAGGTATATGTTTTATGTGCGATGATTTACCAAGTGTGAGCGTCCCGAGAACGGGGCCTTACAACATATTAGCAATTTGTGAGTTCAATATGATTTTTACATTCATTGTAGCGGGTTGGAAAGGGGTAGCACATAATTTTAAAATATTATCAGGGGGTATTATCTTATATAAATGCTCCATATTTATTACACCGCTAGGTATAAAATTGTTTTAAATGTTGTATTTTAGTTTAATTTCCTAATTATTTATATATTTTATAGAAAAATATTATCTTTGTGATGCCGCTTATGCACACATACGAGGATTTATGGCTCCATATCGTAATGTTAGGTATTGGCTTGGAGATTTTCGTAGGAATCGTGCATTGACCAATAAAATTTTTTTAACCATGCACATATACAACTACAAAACGTTTTTGAGCGTTCATTTGGTGTGTTGAAAGCACGGTTCCCTATATTGAAGAGGATGGTGTCATTTTTGTTGGAGACACAAAAGAACATTACAGTTGCATGTTTCGCGCTACATAATTTTATAAGGAAAGAGGGTCTCAGCGATGATTTTTTTACACGATACGATCAACCAAATATGTCCTTTCAAAATTGTGATATGCACATTGATGCTGATGAAAATGATGTTGAACAACATTGTACCAAATCAGATCGGGATATATGACTCAGTTACGAGATGAAATTGTTGAGCAGTTAATGCAGAATGTCGAATAAATGATTTAAAAATGTATTTTTACGGTTGTATGAATATTATTGCAGTGTTGTATGACTTTTATTTATATTTTAATGTATTTTTATGACTTTTATTTATATAGTAATGTTAAAATTGTTTTTAAAGTTAAAAAATAGGTTTAGTTTGAATACAAAATATTTCAGCATTATGCAGATGTTAAAAACAAACAGTATTTTTCTTGCAGACTGCATACATTTGGTTCACCTCTTCTACTGCAAAAGTCTGCAGATATGATCCACAGACTCCAAACATTTTTAAATAGAGAAAACAAACAACACCTTAGATGTCAAGAGTCAAAGACGAGTCAAGGATATCTGTATTATATTTGAGTAAATTACAAGTTACGAAGGTGTACATTTTAAAATGAAGGAACCAAATACCTGTCTAATTCTGTAAAATGAAAGTAGTAAATAGTTGTATATATATATATATATATATATATTATATTCTATCATATAATATATTATTTATTCAAAATAAATATATATAATTATAAATTAGTGATGTAAATAATTAGATGGACTAAAGGTACAAAACCAGTTATATAAAAACTTTTTTATATGAGTATAGGGTTGAGAAAAAAAGATAAAAATTATAAAAAAGGTAAGAAAGTATTTTGGTCATTAATGTTAGAGAAGGAGGCATTGGTAGAGGATTGAAGGGGTTGGCCCCGCCTTTCTTTTTTTTCGTCGATAGTGTTAAACTTTAGTTCGGTAATGTAAATGTTTTGTTCATTAGTATAAATTTTTATATAAAACTCGGGTTCACCCCCTCTAAAAAAATTAATTTTCCTCTTTCCCCCCCTACGAGAATGTTCAACCTACGCACTAGATGGGGATTGTAGGAGCTTCACTTTAGAGCATTCACAATCCATCCCCCATCCCCCATCCCCCATCCCCCATTAGAGGTGTTCATCGGATCGGATAACGAATTATTCGGATTTGAAAATTTCAGGAACCTATCCGAAATCCAATCCGATCCGAATAAGGAATTTTCTATCCGATCCGAATCTATCCGAATTCAATTCGGATCGGATTCGGATAATATCCGAATAATCCGAATTTATCCGAATAAATCAAATAAGATTTTTTTAAAATTTTTTTGTTTTTTGTTTTTTGCTAATTTTTTAATTTTTAATATTTTATAAGTTGGAAATCACAATAAAAAATATAAAACTTAAAAAAATAAATTGTACGCAAATTCAAAATTAAAATATAATAGGTAATTGTATGAAACACGAAGATTAGAATCTCTAATTTAAAACAACGGTCGATTATTGCATAATTATTTAAAATTATGATTAAAATGTGTAAGTATTCATGTGTATTGAGTTGAAAACATAATAGATAGTTGAGTAATGAGTTTTGGACTAGAAATATACTTGGAGTCTTATTTGGATTATTCAGATATCCGAATAATCCAAATAACCCGAATAAAAAAATTGTAATATCCGAAATCCGATCCGAAATCCGAATAAGGAATTCGGATTCGGATGAGATCCGATCCGAATATCCAAATAAGAATTCAAATCGATTTATTCGGATTTGGATACGGATCGGATTTCGGATAGTTTCGGATATCGGATTTTTTGAACATCCTTACCCCCCATCCCCCGTACCCCGTACCCCGTACCCCGTACCCCATACTTATTCTTATAATTATCGTATCTTATAAAAGAAATTTATTTTGTTACTTTTCATTTTTAATAAAATATAAATAATAATAAAAAATAGTTTCTATTAAACAAATTAAAAATCACATCTTTTCAATAAATAAAGATTATATAGTATAATTTTTTTAAAACACTAAACCTTTTTGAAACAAAATATATTTTAAATCGGTCCTTTATTAAAAAAACTATAAAAAGGTGAAATTTTCTAATATTAGTCTTATTAAAACAATTAGGATAATCACAAACCAGAGGTTTTAATAAACAAGATTTTTATATAAAATAAGATGTTATAAGAAGTTTTAAATGAATGTTCAAAAATAAAACTCTTTTGATAAGAGAATTAAAATATCATATCATATATTAAAATATCAAACTATAATCTTTTGTGTTTATTATTAGCCACAATTTGTTTATTAAATGGGCTTCTAGATTTATCTATCTGACTGTCTATCTATTTATCTATAATTAAGAAAATTAAGATTAGACGTGACAGAATTGTAAGTCTTATCATACAAATTTTCTTATTTCTCTCTATTATTAATAATGATATTGAATATATTAATAATATTACTCATACCATTTTCAAACTAAAAAATATATAGTTTATTAAATAAAAACCTATTTTAATTAAAAACAAAATTCTAAAAACAATAGTTTTATAAAATATAGAATAGAATGAGCTTTTTTAAAGAAAACTAATTTTTCTTAAAAATATATTTAAAATCATAATTGTTTTATAAAACAAAATTTTTAAAAAATATATTTTTATTTATTTACTTAAAATAACTATTAATACGTAATTATAGCCATATTTATCTTCAAACATGGTTTTATAATTAATAAAATTTTATTACTAGTTACATTAGATATCACGGGGTAATAACCTAGTTACATTAGATATCACTACTTTTTTTTCTATTTTTTAATTAAATATATTTTTTATACTTTCATTATTAGTTTTTCTCTCTAAAACACTCACATCCACTTTTAAAAATATTTAAAAGTTTATGAGTGATGTATGATGTTTCCTTAATATGAGTAAACACTACAGCCCTCATAATTTTCTAAATTTTCATTCACAACCACTCACAATCATGACATATAATATAGGACACCTACTCACGTAAAAATAGCGATACACGATACAATCCTCATAATTTTCTACATCTTTCAGTACTTTTATTAGCAAATGCAATCTTCTTTTAAGCTAATGTAATTTTTTTGAAAAGTTCCTTCAAAATGGTTGTATTATAGTCAAATTTCTAAGGGTTATTTAATAATCTCAACTTTAATTTATTGGCCGGGATTAATCTCACCTCAAGAAATGTTATATACATTTTCAACTTTAAGCTTATTTTCTCCAATAATCTCTTACTAACTGATAGTTAACCACCATTAGTATTTTTTGATGAAATGACGCAAACTTCGAGTTATTAGGAACTCCGTTACCATCCAACTTCTATTAGGTTCTTTTTTTGGTGTTTAGCCTTCATCTTTGGCAGATATGCCTCTAACGAGTCACGTGGTTCAAATCAGGATTAAAATTAGCGGGTTTCAGAGTGCAAAAATTTCAAATTGACAGAACTAATGGTTGATTTCAATTTTTTTTAATGTTTTGGCTATATAAATAATCCATGTCATAAAAAAACTAAAGATGTTAACTATCAGTTAGTAATAAATTATTGAAGGACAATAAGTTTAAAGATGATAATGTTTGTAAATATTTTTTAACTTAAGATTAATCCCGACCAATAAATAAAAATTTAAATTATTAAAATCCAATAACCTTTTCTCTAATACTGCACGCAACACAACCCAAATTGAATATATGATACAACATACATGAACTAACGACGCTGATATCTGTCGGTTAATTGACATATGGCTAATATAACTTGTTTCTTGTTATTTATTTTATATATTAATTAATTGAACTTTATAATTTATATATAAAAGAATAATTATTTATAGTTCAATTATCTTAAATTATATGACTTTATATTCCTAGAAGACTAGAACTATATATTATCTTTAATTATATAACTTGATATAAATTTCCTTCTTAACTTCTAAATTTGGCCATTAAAATCCTACCCATGACATAAAAATCGAATTAAGAAAACATAAACGAATGGTTTAAACGGACCAAGTCACCACTTTACTCGTTTCATTATGTACTTTCATTCCATTTAAAAGTCAAGACACAAGTTGTTTATTTCTAGTCAGATTACTTGAGCGTTTTAACTCTCATACAATAGGTACTCGGATTATGCAAAGCATCATTTCATTTTTTTAAATATATTCTTGAAAAACCAAAGTCTACAAGTCAATGGACAAAAGTTAATTAAACTAAAGGTTTATTTAGTAAAAAATAAAGACCACATATATCTCATCACCCAATATTAAAGAGAGATCGAATGAAAGTGTTTGCATTCATATCACTAAAATGAAAACTCCCATGCTTCTTTCATTATCTTTTTCTTCATTTTGCCTGTGGCTTCTCTTTGTTTCCTCACTATGCACCATATGTTTCTGTAATCAAAGCTCAAATCATGTACTATGTTTACCCGTCGAGCGATCCGCTCTTCTTGATCTCAAGAATAATCTCACCGACCCTGCAAACCGACTGTCTTCTTGGAGAGGAAAAGACTGTTGTACTTGGTTTGGTGTGGTTTGTCACAATTTCACCGGTCACGTCCACGAGATTCATCTTCGTGGACCTGACGATGGAGTTCATGGACATTGTACCGATATAACGAGTCAGATACATCAGACGAAATTGGAGAAGCATTAACACATATGTTAGGAGGAACCATAAGTCCTTCAGTGATCAGATTGTTGCAACTCAAGTACCTTGATTTGAGCTGTAACGATTTCCAATACAGCTCGATTCCCGCATTCATCGGTTCTTTCCAAAATCTTATGTATCTTAACATCTCAAAATCAAACTTCGGTGGGGGAATTCCTCGCCAACTAGGAAATCTCTCAACAGTGAGTGTCCTAGATCTCATGATGATCCGTTTTCTTTTAATCTTCATTCGAAAAGCTTAAAATGGCTAACGAATCTTAAAGGGTTGCGATATTTGGACATGGGTGGCATTGACCTCGAAAAAGCTTTAGATTGGTTTCCGGTAATCAGCAACCTCACTTCTTTGCTAGAGCTTCATTTATCTGGGTGCGGATTAATTTCGTTGCCTAGTGATCATCCAACTACGGTTAGTTTTACGTCCCTTAATGTCCTAGATCTTTCACTTAACATCTTTGAAAGTATGTTCGAGTGGATTTTCAGGCTGCGCGATTTAGCTTTATTGGATCTTACTGCGTGCTTTATTAGTAATGTAAGTCATGATGCAACTCATGGTGGTTTCCGAAGCATGCCTTCTTTAAGGATTCTTCTTCTTTCAAGTAACACTTTCGTGAATTCTTTTTTCTTACTAAATGGATTTTCTAGCCTAAGTAATCTTCGTTTGCTTGATGTTAGTGACTGTGATATTTCCTCACCAATTCTTGGCACCCTACGAAACTTGTCTTTCATCGAATATCTTGACTTATCGGGCAATCAGATCGATGAGGAGATACCTAAATCCTTGAGTAATCTTTGCAACTTCACCACCCTAAATCTGCAATCTAACAATTTTTCCGGAAACGTGTCGGAGCTTCTCGAAAGATTTTGTGAATGCGACTCACCGAAGCTGGAATCATTGGCTCTTGGTGAAAATCACCTCATGGTCAACTTCCTAAAAGACTGGGAATATTGAAAAATCTGGTTCATATTGATTTTGTTCTTAATCAATTAACAGGGTCCATTCCAGATTCTATTAGAAAACTGAAAAGTCTGGTTACTTTTAATCTTGCTTTAAATCAGCTAACAGGGAACATTCCAAATTCTTTAAGAAAATTGAAAAATTTGGTTAGTATTGATCTTAGAAACAACCAATTAACAGGGACCATTCCAGATTCCCTAGGAAAATTGAGAAATCTAAAAAGTATTGATCTTAGAGGCAATCAATTAAGAGGGACCATTCCAGATTCTCTAGGAAGTCTGCCACTGTTGCAGATATTACAGATCAGTTTTAATAAACTCTCAGGGTCAATCCCTGATACGGTTAGTGGCTTGTCATTGTTGGAATTCTTAGATCTTTCATATAACACGTTGAATGGAAGTCTACCTGAAAGCATTGGACGACTCGGTAAACTATCGACTCTTGATCTTAGTCACAATTCATTAACTGGTATTGTGACCGAAAGCCACTTTGTCGATCTCACAGCCTTGAACACTTTGCGGGTTCAAGGTAATAAGTTGGTGTTTAAGCTAAATGCTGACAATTGGATTCCGCCTTTCAATCTCTCGGTGTTGAGCTTAGGTTCTTGCAGTTTAGGCCCCCAATTTCCTTCATGGATTCGGTCGCAAACAAACTTAAGAGAGTTAGATGTATCCAACACAAACATGTCAGACAATTGGAGTTGG